>CM060934.1:152138095-153339881 GCA_030765085.1 Allium cepa | reverse complement strand
GTGTGCAAGTGGCCAGGAAATTAACCGGCTCTACCCAATGGCCGAAATTATGGAGGGTGTGTCTCATAGCCTTGAAATCAAGATTGTATTTGCAAGTACTAGTTTAAATGAAATCCATACAAGAAATTGTGCAAGACTTGATGTAAGGTAACTCCGAATAAGTATAAAATCCTGGTGTGTTCTTTCCTTTTCACTACATTTACTTTTATCCGTACTTTGATTGTACGATTGTTAATTGCATTATTCCAAGTAAAATCCTAAAGAATTTAAATAATATTCGTATAATCCATTAAACGCTATTCACCCCCCTTTAGTGCTAATTTACCCTGAAGATTCCTATTCTGCTGACTCATATTTGGTATTAGAGCATTGGTTTTCCAATTATTCATTGTCTAATTTTTGATGAAGTTTAAATGGCTACCGACATTGGTGATAGTACTATTAGTAACACTCCAATATACTTGTTAATAACTCATTCGTCGAAGGACAATCTACCGCTAGACCTCCACTTTTAATGGTAATTACACATATTGGTCATGTAAAATGAAAATTTATTTACGGTCGATTGGTTTAGACACTTGAAATATCGAACAAACTGAGCACACTAAACCCGAGACAAACTTTGCACAGTGGACTGCTGACCAAAAAGCAGTTGCACAAACTAAATCTAATGCTATGAATATATTATTTTGTTTGCTGGATAGAAATGAATTTAATAAAGTATCTATTTGTAAATCTGCAGTTAAAATTTGGTGAACTTTGCTAGTTACAGATAAAGGGACAAGTAAGGTCAAATAGACCAAAATTTCTATGTCAAAAGACCAGTTTCAATTATTCAAAATGAGTCGATATCTGATATGTGTAGTAAACTCCAAGATATAGCAAATCACTTATTGCACTGGGTAATTTTTTTTTGAAGAGGATCAAGTTAGAAAAATCCTCAATTCACTTAATCCTAAATGGGATCAACTCTTGCAATCGAAGAGGCTAATGACATTAGCACTCTAAAAATTGAATAGTTACTTGGCGATTTAATGTCTTTTAAAGCATAAATGTAGGGCAGGAGAGAAAGCAAAGCCGTAGAAAAGAAATCTATAGCTTTTAATGCAATGCGGATATCTAGATTCAGATAGAGGTTAAGATGACGAAATTACTTTCATGATGAGGAATTTTATAAAATTTCTTAAATATGGGAAAATGAAAATTTTCAAAAGAAATGTCAACAAAAATCCAAGAAGCGGAAACATAAATGGCAGTAGATGTTATAATTGCGATGACCCTGGTCATTTGAAACGAGACTATCCACACCCGGTAAACTAAAAACTAGATTCATCCAAAAAATGAAGAAGAGCTATACTGCAACATTAAATGATTCTAATGCATCCTCAACTGATAATGAATCAGATAAATAAATTGCTAACATGTGCTTCATAACAATACATAATTGAGAATAAAATAGTGAAATGGATCAAAAAAGATACGCTTTTAACATACATCAAAAGTTTTTTCATATTTCTTAAATGAATTTTTCTTTTCTTTTGGTTGCTTTATTAGTTGTAAGGAATATCCTATAGATTAATAATAATAATATATATTGAATATTACGTGATAATATTTTAAATATAAATATTTTCTATATTTTAATAATAAATAATAATATAAATATATTTAAAATTATTTTTCTAAAAATAGAATAACTATAAAGAGATCTATATAATAAAATAGGATATAGTTAAACAAACTTTTTTTTAAGATTTCGACCTATATGTCGATATACCCCACAAACATATTTCGATATATGGAGACATAATTTGAATTTCAATTTCAAGTTCCAAATATGAATTTTCCTCCATCTTTTCACCAACTCCTATATTCTAAAAAGCTTTCTTTTGACCAGAGAACATGTCCTTTGATTCTCTATTTATTTACTCTATCTCCATCCATTTATTTCTCACTTTCATTTTAAAATTCAAAAATCATAGGCTCTCTTATCTCTTCAAACTATTCTTAAATGGCATCCTCAAGCAACACTAAGGCAACCACGAGGCTTTCTAAGAAAATAAAAGAATATCTTTTCAATGATTAAGAAGCCATTCAAGCATATATAAAGTATTTATCTTTCAGAAAAACCTTTCTTAGAAGATTTTCTATTTTTGAAGATTTTCCTACTTATGATCTTTTCAATCTTTATTAGCAAAATGAAATTCCTGGTTTAATCGATGCTTCTCAAGATGATTCTGTTTGCTATTCAAAATTAGTAGAAATGTTTTATGCAAATTTAGAAGGAAAGTTTTATGATGGTAGAGAAAGAGAAGTTTCGAGTAGTGTCAAAGGGACGCAAAATGTTTTAAATTGTGAACTTTTAGGTCACATTTTTGGATGGAAATCTAGTTTAATGGACCTTTCATCTTTTTAAAGTGATTTTCAAAATCATGAAGTAACTCATGGTATTTTCGAAAGTAATGATGATTTTGAATTCAAAAAAAAATTACATGCAAAATCAAGAATTTTAAGCCTTCTTTTGCAATAAATATCATTCGTAAAACGGGTAATTATAATAATCCGACTTAAAAAGTTTTCAAAGCTCTTTTCGCAATTTGTGGTCAATACGACATAAATTGGTCTCAAGTTATTTTTGATGAACTTTTTCCTATGAATCTTTCTAAACATGAAAACACACTATTTCTTGGTGTGTATCCTACTTCCGTTTTCTATTATTTTAGTGTTGACCTTAAAGAAGAGGAAATAAATCCTCGAAAAATAAGACAATGATAACATTTCACTTATGCATATTCACCATTTTTTGAGCTTTATGAAACGCTTGCGGAAAAGGAACAAAGAGCATGAAATAAGAGAAGAGGAGGAAGAGGAAGAGGAAGAGGAAAGAGATGAAATGGAAGTCAGGGAAGAAGAACAAGAAGAGGAGGAGGATACTTCTTTAGGAAGTATCAATATGCCACCAAATCCATCTAATGAAGATCTTCCCAAAAATCAAAAGAAGAATGTCCATAACCAAAGGAAGCTTAAGAAATCGATTTTGAAGAGATTTACTTCAATGTCCAATGAAATGGATAAATTCTTTGGGAAGATCCTCTGTAAGCTTTGGGGTTTTTCTTCATCTACATCTGTATCTTTCTAGTTGCTTATTTAAAATATCCCTTTATTTGGATTTCTAATTTTAGTTTATGATGGATCATGCGTATCTTTTCATTTCTTTGTGTTCTATGTAATCTCTGTCTAAGTATTAACGAAAAATCTATTACATTGCTATTATACATTGTTTATCATCTTTGAAAAGCATAATAGTATAATAGAATGAGCTAAATACATTAAAATTTCAAAACAAAGTTGTTTTGAAAAATTCTGCATATTTGTCGACATACCCTAGGTATGTATATCGACATACAATGGTAAATTTCCAAAAAAATTAATTTTGAAAATTTAATATCTAGCAAATGTCTATTCATTTCCAACGAATTTCCACCTCTTTAAATATCTGTTAAGACTGGAGAATCATTATTTTCTACTATCTTTCTTCTTCCTTTGCATTCCTAACTCTAAAACTAAAATAATGGCTTCTCCTATCCAAAAACTAACCGAGAACCTCGAACAAATTCTTGAATCATTTAACAGCATTCTTACTTTCATACTAAGAAACCAGAGGCAATTAGAGTTGAGTCAAATGCAGAAGATCAAAGAGAAAGAAAGGCGCATTTCGACTTAATTCGATGGATGATTTCTACCATGAAAAAGAAGAACCAACAACAATCCAGAGTGTACCATCAACAAAGATAATGAAGCTTGGGATGCTATCAAAGCAGATGCAATATTTAGCACTGATGGATTGGTTGAATTTCCTCAAAATGTCAATTTTAAATAGGTTTGATTGTATATAAATTTTAATACTTGAATTGGTTTGGATTTGATAGGTTTTAATGCTGTGTGATATAAATGTTTCCTGGAGATTTGACCAGGCAACTAGGTACTCGGCATTAGCACACTGTTCGGCTATGTATGGATCGTTTGGCATCTACATACCGTTCGGCATTCTGAACGCTCGGCGCAAATGTTTTGTCTGGCATTCACGTTCGAATAACATTCGTGAGTATTGGCATTAGGAAGCGTTCGACGGTCAGGGTCGCTCGGCATCTGGGAGCGCTCGGCATCCAGGAGCGCTCGGCATCCAAGAGCGTTCGGCAATCCAGGGACGTTCGGCATACAAGGAACGTTCGGCATACAAGGAACGTTTGGCATACAAGGAACGTTCGGCTTCCAGGGACGTTCGACAATCCATGGACGTTCGACATACAAGGAATGTTCGGCTTCCATGGACGTTCGGCATTCAGGGTCATTCGACGTTCCGGGGGCGTTCGGCACGACTGGGTCGAATGGCATTTAAGAGCGTTCGGCTTCTAAAGCGCTCGGCATTCATGCTTCACTCGGCATTCCTGGACTGTTCGGCATTCCAGCCTCGTTCGGCTTTTTCCTCGTTCGACATCGATTCTCGTTTGGCCTGTGCACCTCGCTCAACACACCGGATCGTTCGGCATGAAGATGATGGTTTGGCATTTGGTCGTTCGGCATATTCGGGTCAGCATGCAGAGCCTACTCCATTTGGGCCGAAGTATTCAGCTACCAGGCCCACCATGGAAGTCCAACCCATCTTAATCTATAAATAGAGAGGCGGAGGCACAGTGATAGGGATGGGTTTTTTCGAGAACACTGGGGAAACTCTGCCGCATTCAACACTCACTCAAGACTTAATCTTTTACTTTGCAATTGTATTCAAGTAATTAGAAACGGATTGTACCTGTAATCAACTATCAAGGAAAGCAATAGAAATCAACTTCAAAGTGGACGTAGGAAGTTAAGCCGAACCACTATAAATTTGGTGTTCTTGTTCCCTGCATTTAAATTTACATACTTTCTTCTGTTTTAATTTATATCTTCATTAATCTCTCTACACAATCTTTCTTAAGGGTGTTAGTGGCCAATTTTGGTGCTAACATTTTGGTGATTTCACTGAGAATCGAATTCTCAGGCTGTTAGGATCTGCTTTATAGCTACTGGATTGCATAAATCCCTCGAAGGAGATCCAAGATCATTCACCAGGCATCTGTTGATTCTATTCAGAGTTACAACCAAAAACTCTACCATGGGAAGACCACGAACCAGATCGGCCTCCCATAACGCAGATGTCCATGAGACTGCTAGCGTGCAACAAGTTAGACCTAGAAATCAGCAAGCAACTCGAGGTGCAGGGCCCTCCACCCAAAACCAAGAAGAAGTTGTTTCCCGAACAGAGTTCAATGACTTGATAAGAGAACTCAAGGAAAGTAGAAGATAACTTTTTGAGCAGATTCAAGCCAACACTAACCTCATGACTCAGCTCACTCAGCAGCAGCATCAGAATGCTGGAGGTAACCCTGCCCTTTATTCTGAATCTGATAGTTCAACCTCAGCTGATGAACCACCTAGGCGTAGGCTCCGTAAGGATGAAGGTGCACATGCAGGTGTCATAGATCGATCGACTAGGGATCAAGCTCGTGAGGAGACCGGACGCTCGAATCTCCAAGACCCAAATCAGGCGGGACATCAACCCGCACAGTCTCGTGAAACAGAACCCAACCTTCCATCCTCCATACAAACTCCGGACTTAACAGCTATGGTCAGGCAGTTGATGAGAGAGAACCAAGGCTTGACAAATGAAGATTGGGGAGTGTCCAGAAGCCATACTCCCTTTACATATGGTATGCTACAGGCTGAGTACCCTCAAGAAGTTCAATATGCCGACTATCCCAGCCTACGAAGGAAAGACTGATCCCAGGCAGCATGTGATGAGGTATGGATGGATGATGGATTCTACAAGAGCTAATGATGCAACCAAGTGTAGGTGCTTCCCAATCACTCTGTCCGGAATTGCCACTATGTGGTTTACTCGACTTCTCCCACGATCTATATCCAGCTTCGACGAATTGGCAATGAAATTCATAGAACAATTCAGGATACACACCACTCGCCCAAAGGATGTGATTTCCTTATCGAGCATAATCCAAGCTCCGGGAGAGTCATTGAAAGCATACTAGCAGAGATTTCATGTTGCTGCTATTGAATTGAGTAATCCTAACGACCACACAATTTTGATGGCGGTAATGCATGGAGTGGATCCAGATTCTGAATTTGGAGATTGGTTCGCAGGAAAGCCCCCAGCCACGCTGGAGCGTTTTTATTCGAAAGCTCATCAGTTCATAAGAAGGGAAGAAGCCCGATCGACAAGATGAGACAAGGCACCAGGGCCTGCTCCGAAGACTGTGAAAAGTACCGTCGCCATGAAGCAAACCGGCGATAATTCAAGAAAAGCTCAAGTCAATGTCCAAAACAAGCCTGGACAGTCTAAAGGATCCGGAGGTGGAAATCCCAGAAAGAAAAGAGAGACGGGGAAATGGAAGTCAAGGATCCGGACCTATAATGAGTACACCCCGCTGAACGCATCTCTTGAGAACATCTATTTGTCAACTTGCAACACTTTTCAATATAGAAAACCACGCCCAAAGGAATCAACAGAGGAACAGAAGCGGACTGGGAAGTATTGCCGCTTTCACGAGTCTTATAGGCATAACACAGAGGAGTGTAGACACCTTCATGACGCTATAGAAAAATTGATTAGGCAGAAGAAGATGCAGGAGTTTGTCAAAGACCCACAAGATGGAAGACAAGAGAATTCGGACCCCGAACGCGGGCCAGCTCCATGCCAACCAGAACAACCTGCTCGAATTGTGGGTAGATTGGTTATTAACACGATTGCTGGCGGACCTCATCCTGTGGATAAGAATTGGCAGGAGATGGAGCGATATGCTAACTCTTTAAGACATGCGGAGTATGAGCGTTGTTCGAATGTGGAGGATGCGACTCCTGCAAAGCAGCAGCACACGATGAATGATGATATTGTATTCAGGAGCAGAGATATGGATAAGGTGGAGGCTCCTACCATCGACCCTCCTACCATCGACTTGATGGTCATATCTGCGACAAACGGGCCGGCATTCGAGAAGAGAATTCTAATTGATTGCGGAAGTTTCGTTAACATCATCTTCAAGAAGGCATACGACCAAATGAAGCTAGAGACTAAGGATTTGAAACCATCTAAAGACAGAATCCATGGCCTTAATGGCACAGCAACGGATGCAGTGGGATATGTGGAGTTACCATTTGAACTGGGGCAAGGCGAGCGTAGGAGGGTGCGAATCCTACCATTCATAGTTTTGGATGTTGACTCTCCATATAACGTATTTCTAGATCGTCCAGCCCTGGCAGAATTTAGGGCAGCATTGGCCCTTGGTGTCTGAAGTTAAAATTTCCGACAGACAGAGGTGTTGGAGTGGTACACGGCGATCAGGCGATCGGACGTGCATGCTATGTGGCTGAGCTGAGAGAGGCTCGGCGTAGAGAGAAAGGAAAGGTTGCGAACAGCTCCGTCCGCATCCAAAATTTTGATGGTTGACAAGTAGCGCCAAGCCCTGGCTCGGGCAACATTCTCGAATCTATAGAGACAGAGATCCGAGAGATGATGATGGGGGACCCAGGGAAACAACTACGGCACCGGCTGAACTAACAATTGACATCCCATTCAACCGGGATGACCTGTCACGAATTCTTAAAATTGGATCACAACTCGACCCCGTGGTGGCCGAGAACCTCACTGACTTCCTCCGTGCGAATCTTGATGTTCTCGCTTGGACACATTCTGACATGTGCGGGATTTCTTCTGCAATCGCGAGTCATATGTTGAACATAGACCCAAGACAAGCCCTTGTGAAACAGAAAAGGAGATGCATGGACCTAGAGAGGTCCGCGGCCCTCAAAGCGGAGGTGGACAAACTCAAAGCCAATGGGTTCGTCCACGACGCCCTCTACCCTGAATGGGTATCTAACCCGGTGCTAGTGAAGAAAGTGAATGGAAAATGGAGGACTTATGTTGACTATTCTGATTTAAACAAAGCATACCTGAAGGATAGTTTCCCTTTACCTAGAATCGACCAGCTCGTCGACTCTACCGCCGGACACGAATTATTGTCATTTATGGATGCGTATTCAGGATACAATCAGATCCTGATGCATATTCCAGACCAAGAGCACACCAGTTTTGTCATGAATATGGGGCTATATTGCTATGTAGTAATGCCCTTTGGATTGAAAAACGCTGGAGCAACTTATCACCGTTTGGTGAATCGAATGTTTAAAGACCAGATCGGCAAGACGATGGAAGTCTATGTGGATGACATGCTCGTGAAGTCACGACAGTCAAACTACCACATTCGAGACTTGGCATAAATGTTTGATATACCCAGACATTACGGTATGAAGATCAACCCCTTGAAGTGCTCTTTTGGTGTGGCATCAGAAAATTTCTTGGGTTTCATTGTGAATGCACGTGGAATTGAAGCTAAGCCAAAAAGGATTCAGGCTATTCGGGACATACAAGTGCCCAGAACTATAAAGCAAGTACAAAGCCTGAACGGAAAGGTGGCAGCGTTGAGCCGATTCATATCCAGAGCCACGGATTAATGCATTCCCATCTTTGACGTGATAAAGAAGGGTAAAAGGAATTTCGAGTGGACATCCGACTGTGAGGAAGCATTTCGAGCTCTGGTAAGGCATTTGGAGAGCCCCTCGGTACTATCAAAACCAATCAACCATGAAAGGCTGTATGTACACTTGGCAGTATCCCAGCACATTATCAGTACGGCTCTGGTTTGCAAGGAGGATCGAGGTCAAAAGCCAGTATATTATGTCAGTAAACGATTGACGGGGGTAGAAAGAAATTATCCCAAGATCAAGAAATTAGCTTATTGCTTAGTGATTGCATCACGCAAGTTGCGCCCATACTTCCAGGCACACTCATTCGGTGTTTCACTGATCAACCCCTGCAACAGGTACTCCAACGACCGGAAACTTTTGGAAGGATGTTAAAGTGGAATATCGAATTAAGTCAAATTCGATATTACTTACCTACTGCGAAAGGCCATACAGGGACAAGCGCTAGCTTGACTTCACTGCTGAATTTACTGTGTTAGATGAATCAAACGACCACAATGTCATACCTCCCATTCGATGGAAGATGTACACCGATGGGGCATCTAACGACCGTTGTTCGGGGTTGGCATAGTTCTTGTAACTCCTGAGAACCGATCAGTTTGCTAAGCTTTGAAGCTCGAATTCACAGCAATGAATAACGAAGCCGAATATGAAGCGTTGATTGTCGGCTTAAGACTTATCAAAGAACTGGGAGTAAAATCGGTTGAAATTTTTAGTGACTCGCAGCTAGTGGTGTACCAAGTGCGAGGAGACTATCAAGCAAAGGGGCAGAGACTTGCCCCATATTTGGTCCGAGTTCAGGAGCTGCTAGCGAATCTCGAGTATTATGATATTTCACATGTCCTGCGTGAGCAAAACAGAGCAGCCGATTCATTGGCAAAATTTGCAAGCACTGGTGATGCGCAACATATAGGATTGTTTCCTATCGAAACCTTACATGTTTTGAGTATAAATATGATGGAGGTAGAATTCTTGTTAGAAACAGAAATCGAAAAGGAATCGTGCATGACCCCAATCAAGCAGTACTTGCTATTCGAGATCTTACCCGAAGAAAGAAGTGAAAGACGACAAGTCCTTCGTAAGGCTTCACGATATATAATACAGGATGGGGTGTTGTATCGAAGGGGAATCTCGACCCCCTTACTTCGGTGTGTGGCCCACAATAAGATAAAACAAGTATTAAAGGAAGTCCATGAGGGAGAGTGCGGTGACCACACTGGGGGGCAGACATTAGCAAAGAAAGTCCTCCGTTATGGATACTATTGGCCAACTGTGAATCGAGATGCTGCATACTATGTGAGAATATGTGACAAATGCCCGATATATGCAAAAATCCTGAGAGCTCCACCGACGGAACTCACGCAAATGGTTAGTCCCTGGCCATTTGCAATGTGGGGGATTGATCTAGTTGGTTCTTTACCCATAGCCAAAGGTGGAGCGAAATATACAATAGTTGCGGTCGACTACTTTACCAAATGGGTAGAAGCAGAGCCTCTGGCCACAATAACCACCAAGAAGGTTATTAATTTCGTCGTACCAAATATCATATGCTGTTTTGACCTTCCACGGACCATCATTACAGACAATGGAACTCAATTCGAAAGCAAGGAGTTCAAAGAATTGTGTCAGAAATATAGCATTGAGAAGAAGTTTGCAGCGGTTGCTCACCCGAAAGCCAACGGACAAGTAGAAGCCGTAAACAAGATAATTAAGTCCATATTGAAAAAGCGTCTGGAAAAAGGCTAGAGGCAAGTGGGTGGATGAACTTCCAACGGCACTTTGGGCCTATAGGACCACCCACAAGACCGCGACTGGCCACACTCCATTCGCATTGGCATATGGCAAGGAAGCTGTCATACCCATGGAACTTGAGGTTCCATCACATCGAGTAACTTATTACGACCCCGAGTCGAACCAGAATCTTTACTCTAGTCCACACTCTGGGGACTTAGAGTACTCCAGTCCGCACTCCGGGAACTTGGAGATTTTTAGTCGTTTATACTCTAGTACGCATTCTAGGGACTTAGAGCACTCCAGTCTGCACTCCAAGGACTTGGAGATTTTAATTTTTTGTGTGCGTTCGTACGTCAAATAGAATAATGTAGTTTTAGTTTTCTACCATAGAACTATCACACACGGAAATATTAATAATTCATGGAAAAGATGGGTTCAAGCCTTTATTAATGCAAACAAACTAAATTGTCTTATTACATGCCGAAAACTAAGAATCAACGAAATAGAAATATATAGGAAATAACTGCAACTAAAATACGAATGAAATAGACTAAGTATAACAATGCCGCGGATGCTCGCTATTCCATGCTCGGAGGAGTGTTGCACCATCAACGGTTGCTAGCTTGAAAGTTCTCTCTCCAAACCTTCGTTAAATGACGTATGGACCTTCCCATACGGGATTCATATGCGACGGGGTCGGCAAAACTCGTTTCAAAACGAGGTCGCCCACATCAAAGATTCTCGGTCGGGCTTTTTCATTATAATATCGAGCGACTCGGTGCCTATATGCAGCCGCCCTTAAATCAGATTCTTCACGTTTTTCATTAACGAAGTCCAGTGTTTCTAGTAAAAGAACTTGATTTGTCTTAGGATCATAATGAGTTACCTGATGCGATGGAACTTCAGGTTCTACGGGTATAATAGCTTCTATGCCATACGCCAATGCGAATGGAGTGTGGCCAGTCGTGGACTTGTAAGTGGTTCGGTAAGCCCAAAGTATTGTTGGAAGTTCATCCACCCACTTTCCTCTAGCCTTTTCCAAATGTTTTTTCAATATGGACTTGATTATTTTGTTCACGGCTTCTACTTGTCCATTGGCCTTTAGATGAGCAACTGCAGCGAACCTTTTCTCAATGCCATACTTTTGACAAAATTCTTTGAACTCCCTACTTTCGAATTGAGTTCAGTTGTCTGTAATAATAGTTCGCGAAAGACCAAAACGGCATATAGTGTTTCGTACAATGAAATTAATGACCTTCTTGGTAGTGATTATGGCTAATGGCTCTGCTTATGCCTACTTGGTAAATTAATCGACCGCAACTATCGCGTATTTTGCACCACCTTTGGATATGGGTAAAGAACCGATTATATCGATCCTCCACATTGCAAATGGCCAAGGACTGGCCATTTGTGTGAGTTCCGTTGGCGGAGCTCTCAAGATTTTTGCATATTTTTATCATTTGTCATGTCTCCTCATGTAGTCTGCAGCATCCCAGTTTACAGTTGGCCAATAGTATCCATAGCGGAGGATCTTCTTTGCTAATGTCTGCCCCCCAGTATGGTCACCGCACTCTCCTTCGTGGACTTCCTTTAGGACTCGTCTTATCTCATTATGGGCAATGCACCGGAGTAAGGGGGCTGAAAACCCATTTCGATACATTATTCCATCCTACATTATATATCGCGAAGCTTTACGAATGACTTGCCGTCTTTCGTTCTTTCCTTCGGGCAAGACCCTATGTAGCAAGTATTGCTTAAATGGGGTCATCCATGATTCCTTCTCGATTTCAGTTTCTAACACGAAATCTATCTCTATCACGTTTATACTCGGAGCATGTAAGGTTTCGACGAGAACCAATCTCATTTGTTGTGCATTACCTCTACTTGCAAATTTTGCCAATGAATCGGCTTCTCTATTTTGTTCACGCGGGACATGCGAAATATCATAATATTCTAGATTTGTTGGCAGCTCTTAAACCCGTGCAAGGTATGGGGCAAGCCTCTGTCCCTTCGCTTGATAGTCCCCCCGCACCTTGTATACCACCAATTGTGAGTCACAAAAGATTTCAACTGATTTTACTCCCAGTTCTCTGATAAGTTTCAAGCCACCAATCAATACTTCATACTCAGCTTTGTTATTTGTTGCTAGGAAATCGAGCTTCAAAGCGTAACAAATTGACAGGTTTTCGAGGGTCACAAGAACTATATCAGCCCCAGAGCAACGGTCATTAGATGCCCATCGGTGTACAGTTTCCATCGAATGGGGGGAATAACATCGTGGCTGTTTGGTTCGTTTGACACGGTGAATTCAGCGATAAAGTATGCTAGCGCTTGGCCTTGTATGGCCCTTCTTAGAAGGTAGATAATATCGAACTGACTCAACTCGATATTCCATTTTAACATCCTTCCAGAAGTTTTTGGTCCTTGGAGTACCTGGCGGAAGGGTTGATCAGTATAAACATTGATCGAGTGCGCCTGAAAGTATGGGCGAAGCTTGCGTGATGTAATCGCCAAGCAGTAGGCCAGTTTCTCAATCTTGGGATAATTTCTTTCTGCCCCCGTTAAACGTTTACTCACATAGTAAACTGGCGTTTGAACTCGGTCCTCCTCGCAAATCAAAACCGTACTGATAGCATGCTAGGATACATCCAAGTACACATACAATACTTTATGGTCTATAGGTTTCGACAACACCAGGGGACTTTCCAAATGTCTTACCAAAGCTCGGAATGTGTTCTCACATCGGGCGTCCATTCAAACTTTCTCCTTCCTTTCTTCGTTAAACCAAAGAAGGAAATACACTTATCTATGGCTATGGATATGAATCGACTTAGCGCGGCCACCTTTCTATTCAAGCTTTATACCTGCTTTATAGTTCTAGGCACTTGTATGTCCTGAATAGCTTGAACCTTTTCCAGGTTAGCTTCAATTCCCCGCGCATTAACAATGAGACCAGAAAACTTCCCTGACGTAACGCCAAAGGAACACTTCAAAGGATTGACTTTCATTCCATAATATCTGAGTATATCAAACATCTCCACTAAGTCTCGAATGTGGTCGTTTGACTATCGTGACTTCATGAGCATGTCATCTACATAGACTTCCATTTTTTTACCTATCTGGTCTTTAAACATTCGATTCACCAGACGTTGATAAGTCGCTACCGCATTTTTTAATCCGAAAGGCATCACTACATAGTAATATAGCCCGACATCTGTCACAAAACTAGTGTGTTCTTGGTCTGCAATATGCATTGGGATTTGATTATATCCCCAGTACGCATCCATAAATGACGGTAACTCGTGTCCCGCTGTTGAGTCAACCAGCTGGTCGATCCTCGGTAGAGGAAAACTATCCTTGGGGCATGCTTTGTTCAAATCATAGTAATCTACACAAGTTCTCCATTTTCCATTTGCTTTCCTCACTAGCACTGGGTTAGACACCCATTCAGGGTAGAGGGCGTCGCGAACGAACCCATTGGCTTTGAGTTTGTCCACCTCCTCTCTGAGAGCAGCGGACCTCTCCGGGTCCATGCCTCTCCTTTTCTGCTTTACTGGTATGCACCTTGGGTATATGTTCAACATATGACTTGTAATAGCGGGAGAAATCTCGCACATATCAGAATGTGTCCAAGTGAAAACATCCAGATTCGCTTGGAGGAAATCAGCAAATTCCTTGACCATCGAGGGGTCGAGTTGTGATCCAATCTTAAGTACTCACGATGGGTCATCTCGGCTGACTGGAATGTCAATCATCAGTTAAGCTAGTGCTGCTTTTGCTTTCCTGGGTTCCTCATCATCATCCCTCGGATCTATGTCTCTGTAGATCCTAGAATGTTTCCCGAGCCAGGGCTCAGGCACTACTTGTCAATTGTCAGTGTTTCGGATGCGGACGGAGCTGTCCGCAACCTTTCCTTCCTCTCTCCGCTGGGCCTCTCTCAACTAAACCTCACATAACATGCACAACCAGTCGCCTGATCGCCATGCACCACCAACTCCTTTGTCTGTCGAAAATTTCAAAGTTAAACACCATGGGGCCAAAGCTGCCCTAAACTCTGCCAGGGACTGTCGACCCAGAAACACATTTTATGGAGAATCAATATCCAAAACTATGAAAGTAAGGATTCGCACCCTCCTACGTTCACCTTGTCCCGGTTCAACAGGCAATTCAACATACCCCACCGTATCGGTCGATGCACCATTAAAGCCGTAGATATGAGCTTTAAATGGTTTTAAATCCTTCGTCCCCATCTTCATTTGGTCATTTGCCTTTTTGAAGATGATGTTAACAGAACTTCCACGATCAATCAAAATTCTCTTCACAAATGCTGGCCCAATTATCGCGGATATGGCCATCGGGTCAACGGTAGGGCCTCTATCTGGTCAGCATCTCGGCTCCTGAATACTATATCGCCCGTCATCATGCGCTGCTGTTAAGCGGGGGTCCCATCCTCCGCATTAGAACAACACTCATAATTTTCATGCCTTAAGGAGTTAGCATACCGCTCCATTTCCTGGCAGTTCTAGTCTGTAGGATGAGGTCCACCGACTATAGTGTTTATGACTAGTCTACCTACAGTTCGGGCAGGTTCCTCTGAATGGCGTGGAGCCGGTCCACGTCCGGGATCTGATGTTCCTTGCCTACCTTCCTGCGGGTTCTTGACAAACTCCTACAACTTTTTCTTTCTAATCAGCTTTTGTATGGCATCATGGAGGTGTCTACAATCTACTGTATTGTGCCCGTAAGTCTCATGGAACCGGCAGTACTTCCCAGTCCGCATTTGTTCATTTGTTGACTCCTTTGGACACGGCTTTCTGTATTGAAAAGTATTACAAGTTGACAGGTAAATATTCTCTAGAGATGCATTCAGAAGAGTATATTCGTTGTCAGTTGGAATCCTTGGCTTCCATTTTGTTGCTTCTCTTTTCTTTCTAGGATTTCCTCCTCCGGACCCTTTAGATTGCCCAGGCTTGTTCTGGACATTGACCTAAACCTTCCTCGAATTGTCACCAGATTGTTTTACAACGATGTTGCTTTTCATAATCTCTTGAACAGGCCCTGGTGCCTTATTCGCCCTGTCCACCTGGCTTCCTCTTTTCTTATGAACTGATGAGCCTTTGAATAAAAACGCTCTAGCGTAGCCGGAGGTTTTCCTGCCAAGCAATCTCCAAACTTTGAATCTGGATCCACTCCTCGCATTACGGCCATCAGAATTGCATAGTTATTGGGGTTGCTTACTATTGTAGCCGCGACGTGAAATCTCTATAAGTACTCCTTCAACGACTCCCCTGGAGCCAGGATTACAATAGATTAGGACATCACTTCCTTGGGACAAGTGGCATGTATCTTGAACTGTGCTATAAATTTTATCGCCAATTCATCAAAGCTAGATATAGACCGTGGTGGAAGTCAGATGAACCACATGGTCGCAATTCCGGATAAAGTAATTGGGAAGCATCAACACTTACTTGCATCATTTGCTCTACCTGAATCCATCATCCATTCATATCTCATCACATGCTGTTGGGGATCATTTTTCCCATCGTAGGTCGGTATAGTTGGCATACTAAACTTCCTGGGGCACTCGGCCTATAGAATAGTATCTGTGAACGGAGTATCACTCCTAGATATCCTCCAATCTCCATTGTTCAAGCCTTGATTTTCTCTCAACAGCTGTCTTACCATAACCGATAGGTTCGGGCTTTGTATGGAAGATGGAAGGTTGGAATATGTTCTAAGGGACCGTTCGGGTTGATGTCTCCTCTACTAGCGATCTGCTAAACGTGTATCTTGAGGACCAGATTCATTAGGGTCTTGGTGAGCTGGGCGTCCAGTTTCCACACGTGCTCCAGATCCTAAGTTTCCTATTCCAGCTTGGGTGTGGTCTTCAAGATTTAATTGATCTCTAGTTGATCGATCAACAGCACCTGCCTATGGAGTTTCTATTTTGCGGCGTCTACCCTGGGAGGTTCATCGGACGAAGTCGAGCTAACAGATGAAGAATAAGGAACGTGGTTACCTCTAGCATTTTGATGTTGTTGCTGAGTAAGCTAAGTCATGAGGTTAGCATTATCTTGAATCTGCTTATTAAGTTGTCTTCTGCTTTCCACGAGTTCTCTCATCAAATTGTTGAACTCCATTCTGGTGACAACTTCCATTTGATTTTCGGCAGCAGTTTCTGCACCTAGATTTGCTTGTTGATTGTTAGGTCTTATTTATTGTACGCTAGCAGTCTCATTGACGTCCGCGTTATGAGAGGCTGATCTGGTACATGGTCTTCCCATAGTAGAGTTACTGATAGAAACTCTGAGTAGAATCAACGGATGTCCTATGAATGACTTGGATCTCCTTTGAGTGATTTATTCAATCTAGTAGCTACAAAGCAGATCCTAGCGGCCTGAGAATTCGATCTCTCGGTGAAAGCACCAGAATTGGTCACTAACACCCTTGAGAAAGATTATGTAGAGAGATTAATGAAGAAAGTAAAGAAAAATAGAGGACTGCATGCTAAATTAACTACAAAAACAAGAACACCGGATTTATAGTGGTTCAGCGTAATTGCCTATGTCCACTTTGAGTTTTGATCTTTATTGCTTTCACAAAGAATTGATTACAGGTACAATCTGTACACCAACTACTCAAGTACAAATGCTTACTGAAAAGAATGAGTCTTGAAAGCAGCAATCTCCCTGGTGTTCTCAAAAAAAAGGTCCATTTCACTGCGCCCCTGCGCCTCTATTTAAAGGCGAAGATAGGTCGGACTTCCTTTGCAGGCCCAGGGGTAAGGAACTTCGTCATATGGTAGGTTGCTTCTGTGTGCCGAACCAAGGATGCCGAACGGCAGTTGCCGAGTGAGGAATGTCGAACGGGACTTGCAGAGCGAGGGACGCCGGTCGAGAACTGTCTACAGGGATCATCAAGTGACTCGAGGTAAAGTTCTGCCAAACGCCCTTGGTTTGTTGTTGGCTTGACAACTTTTTAGCTCCTTCAGTATGAACTGAGCCAGGATGCTGAACGGTAGTTGCCAAGCGAGGTATTTATGCCGAGCGACATGCCTATGCCAAACAAAGGGAGATGCCGAGTGAGGCTTTGTGCTGAACGAGGGAAGATGCGGAGCGAGGCTCTTATGTCGAACGATGGGAGATGCCGAGCGAGGCTCTATGCCGAATGAGGGGAGATGCCGAGCGAGGCTCTATGCCGAACGAGGGGGATGCTGAGCGAGGCTCTGTGCCGAACGACATGACCTGGCCAAACGAGGCAAAGCGGCATGCCTATGCCGAGCGACCGAGTGCCAAGCCACCCTAGCTGAGCGCTGGTGGTCGAATGAGAGATGCCGATCGGTGGCATCCAGGGTCAGTAACCGGTACATCGTACCCAAGACAAGTTACTGGGTAACACCTATTATAGCACCTGCCCTCAACTATGCTTCCCTCTTGTTCGACCATGATTGAGCCGAGATCCCCAAACTTCGACGCATATAACAACCTGTATCAAAATGAACATCTTGCTATGCGAAATATAATACAATTTTTTCCATGATTTTTAGTATTGTATCCTAACTTATTTTGAATTTTATAGTTTTATGGAGTAGGAAAAATGTGAATTTGGTTTACTTGAACCCAAACTAAAAGGAAGAGAAAGATTGGAAAAGTAATGGAAAGGCGTTCACTTAATCTCACTTTTATAAACAAAATAAATACCCTACTTTACACATTAGATATTCAATTTCTCTCAAGTTAAATTAAATTTGCTAGTTTACTAATATTCATTATCCTTCATTACATCTCAAGATTTGAGCATACATTTGAAATATGATTTGATTTAGTTCGAAAAGAAATATTTTTAGTATCCCACTACAAAGCATTTTGTTCGCAAACGGACAATGAACAACAGAAATAAAAGTGCAGTTGCTCATAACAATGTGACGCAGTCATAAATAAATAGATAGGTCATTAAATTATTTTAAGTTTCAAAAATACTAATGTTTGCCATAAAGATGTCAAACAAAAATTCAATTAGTTTCGAAATCAAAAATTATGGAAAAATTCTATAAAATAAATTAAAAATACACTACCAAAAATTGGGCAATTATTCAAAATATATATTTAATCATAATTTAAATTCAAATTCACATATTTAAATAAATCACATATCCAAATTTAAAGACTAAAAAATTATGGGTCGTTACATGGTTCCTCTATGGAAATGGGATATTATTTCCATGGATTTCGTTGATGGATTGCCTTAGAGTAGATGGGGAAACAAGAGCATTTAGATTATAGTTGATCGTTTAACGAAGAGCACACATTTCATTCCAATTTGTTCTTCGAGGATAGCTTTATCTTCACTTTGTATGTGAGGGAGGTTGTTAAACTCCACGGCATTCTAACGAACATCGTTAGTGATCTAGATCTGATATTTACTAGTCATTTTTAGTGGAGTTTGAGGGAAGCTTTGGGTACAGAGTTGAGTTGGAGTACCGTATCACCCATAGATAGACGAAGAACTGAAAGGGTGAATCGCGTGCTTAAGGATTTGTTGATAGTGTATATACCTGACTTTAGGGATTAGTAGGAGGACCAGTTGTTGGTAGAGTTCGCTTACAATAACAGTTACCTTATAAGGCTTTATACGTGCAGCTGTGTAAGTCACCATTATGTTGGTCGGAGACGTCCAATAGATCGATGCTTGGTCCCTAGAGGATGGTTGATTTGATCAGAAAGAGGATAAAGGTGGCTCATGACTGTTATAAGAGTCATGCTGATATAAGGTGCTTAGATTTTGAGTTTCTGTTGGAGATATGGTTTTTGTGAAAGTACTCCATTGAAGCATGTTATGTGATTTGGTGGTTCAACGAAGCTAGCACTGAGATTTGTTCGGCCTTTTCCATTATTGAGAGGATAGGTACTCTAACTTAATGGCTGCTCTTCTTGAGAAGATTTCCACGGTGCACAATATGTTCCATGTTTTGCATTTGCGAAAGTATGTGTGCGATTCAGGAGCTATTATTGAGTCATGGCTTTTAATGATGGTAGAAGAGTAGCTGGACATTATTAAGACGTAAGGACCTGTTTGCATAGTTGATAGGGAGTCTAAACAGCTTAGAAACAAGGTGGTCAACCAATCCGTGTTCAATGGGGTGATGATCCTAGTGATAATAAATGGGAGCTGGAGGATAGGATTCGAGCTTCTTATTCGGAGCTTTTCACTAGTATGCCTACAATTACTTTGTAGAAATTGCTTATTGTTCTGTTTCATCATGTTTTCTAGGTTGGTTGTTAGGATATAATGTATGTAAATTGTGTATTGTTTTGTTTTCGGCAATTGTTCAAAAAAAGGTCATAAGGGTTGAAGATTGTTTCTCCATACTTTGAAATTTCGAGAGAAAAAATCCTTTTAAAGGAGGAGAGAATGTAACAACCTATGTATTTGGGTACCGAGAATTTTATTTTTAAATTTTACTTAATTAAAATTGATAATCGAGGGGAATGTGAAATATTCAACTTTTGCAGACGTTTGGAATTAGGACCCGTGGATAGCCCCGTTGAGTCCAAAATGGTGTCTAGAATTTGGATGAGTATAAGGTTCGATATGTTTGGAGTTTGGAATTTTGAGCAATAAATAGTGTTTTGAGGAAAGAGATGAAAAGTCGAAGCATTGGACTTTAAAATCTATTATTCCTTCTCTCTCTTCGTTACTTTTCAATTCACATTCATTCTCACGTCCCATTTCCTAAGTAAACCCATTTAACTCCAACCCTAGATCAACTTCTATAAGCTAAAATAACTTCCCTAAAATTAAATAAAAATCACCACAATTATAATTAGACTAAGGGCGAGAAACCTAATACACCTTGGAGCTTGGTTGAAGAAGAGGGCTTTATACGATTTTTCAAGAGAAGCAAAGAGGGGTTTCTTGTTTCCTCTTAACGGCAAGGTGAGTGGGATTGTTCCTATGTTTATTATGGAATTTAATTATACTTACTAGGAATTTATGATTTGTTGAACGAAATTGGAATCGATTAGGATGTTTCATGTTGCTTCATTAAGCTACTACGAGCATATTAAAAGAACCAACCTGGAGGTTTATGATAATGATTTGGAAAGGCCATTAAGCATTTAGGAGTTGAATTGCTAATTAAATAAAGAAATAAATCAATGTGAAGTTATGAAAGGATGAATAAGTGAATATATGGTTTTAGAAAGCTTATTTGGGAACTTTACAACATGATTTATAGAAGTTACAAATTTTGAACGAAAGGGTTTGAATTAGAGAATATAAAAATAAATAAATTAGATGGTAAATAAATTATTTCGAAATGATAGATTGATTGATTAAGTGGTGTAGTATTTGAATGTTGAATTGTAGGAACAGTTGTTGTTATTTGTTAATTTTAATTGCTTATTTGTTGATTTAGTTGTTCGTAATGAATATAGTGAATAACATGATTTTTATGTCTAATAAAGAAAAAACATATGAATGAGTTATTACACATATAAGAGATGTTTGAAAAAGTTAGAATCAAAGTATAAAGAGTTAAGAAGGAAAAACTAAATAATTTGAAGAAGTGCAGAAATGAACTTGAAATGTGTGTGTGTGCGTGTGTGTTGTGGTGTTTATGTGTATGGTGAAATCGGATGCATTCGTACACACTGGTCCTGAGCCAGGATGATGTAGTAAAGCATATTTGGTTTGTCGGAAGTGCATAACCGTGATTCGGTAGCTATGTAAAGAAAAATGAATTTGTTGCGACGTAAACCATAACTAAACACTCTATCTAGTCAAACCAAATACTTAACTCAACGACATGAAAGTACAACTGTGAGATGAAAGCAATGTCACAGGAGGAGTACGTGGCAAATTAGAGAAGGCGACATAGATAAGGGACTCAAAACAGACCCGAAGAGTGCTATGGATTGGGTATGGGTTGCCCAGTTCTATCACTGACTGTTCGACCATGATTACTGATCGGTTGACCGTTCGATGTGCAGGTTGGGCAATTCAACCTAGATCCAGAGCATCTCGCATCGGACCGAACATCTTATTTGCATGAATGGCTTCAAGATGTTTCGTGATGACAATGAGGTGCCTTAAGCCTAATGTTCCAACAATATTATGATGATGTAGTATCCTGATCATTGAGGATACACATGTGCGCTACGTTATATTGTATGACTTCGGTGTTCCTTTTGTCGTTCCTAATGGCATACAATATGGGATACGCTTGTTGTTCTCTTTTTGTAGGAACGTGAATTTAATAAGAAAACCTTGATGACTAAGGATGGGAAGATGATGACAATCATCAACTAGTGGATCACCCATCACTTATGCTCGCTAAGGGGGTACGGTTAGATCCACGTAGGTTCTACGTAAATGGCATAGGTCATATATCACATACGATTGCTAAGGGGTATGGCGAGATCTGCACAAGCCTCATCACCGAGGATGAGGCTTGGGGTCTGTGGTACACTGAGGTACTGTCTTTGTTTATTCCTGACCTTCGACGTAAATTATTGAATAGTTATGGATGTCCGCAGCGGACTTCACTCATCAGAAATGATGGGAATAATCACACACACTATTTGGCATATACCATTATGTTGTAGACTTTTATCATGATATTTGTGCTACACTACATTTGTGTATTTAATATCTTGTCCATAGTATGCTCCAAGGAACTAGTCACATTATATTAGTTTTTCTAGCTCATTGGTTGTCGGTGAGGATACGGTTAAGGTATATGACTGGTAATATACCTTTATTTATATTATAGTCACTTACGTATATCACTAATTTCAAATGCAGCATTTGAGATTGTTTTTCCCTCACACTAGCCTTTAAGTTAAACATACATTTTGTCTCCATTTATTTTATGACAACTCTCGGTTACTCGATTAAGTAGGAAGAGAGGCAGTAACCTTGGGGGATAGGCCGGGATAGCATTATTTTGGTCGGAGCAGGATGACGATATTTTATTATGCACTTAGATGTATATCTTGTAGTACATGACAGATATGTATTTGTATATATGAGACATATGTTATCAGATGTTACATACGGTATTCTATATGTATGGAGCAACGCATTCTATTGCTATTTATATCAGTTTCTCCCACATTATTATGTCTTATATATGTATACTATGTTCTAGCTATGTATCTTTGTGTATTATATATTGTCATCCCGTGTGAGATACTATCATTACACCATAGTTAAGTTTACTTAAAAATAATGAAACTTTAAATTAACTCTGTACAACTATTTTTAATTTAGGTTTTGGTCACTTCGGTGATGAAATTTTCTGGGTTGCCATAGAGCGGTTTGTTATAATAAACAAGGTTATAACATCCCCCTACTTGGAGGCCTAAAACTAACGGCTTCGGATGCTGCAGTCATCCATAGTTATTAATCCTCGGCAACCAAATACGCGGTGTTAGATTCATTGATACACAAAAACATATGAATATGGAAAGAAAATTAAACTTCAAACGAAATCACATTTCCATATCAAAACATTTCCAATTCATTACATAATCTCAAATTCGCAAATCACGTTTAAAGAAAATATGTTTCTTACAACATATGCCAAGAGCGACATATGAAGATGCCCCCTTGGTTGATCAGAGTATATACAGGTGATATAACAACTTTGCCATTACAAATACAGCGGAATCAAAATAAATAGAACTCTAAATATCTATCATGCCTCTCGAACGTCTTCGAAAGCTTATTCGTCTTAAGATGTATCTGAAAACCTCAACTCTCAAACTACTCAAAATCAATTGAGTACCCGAGAGTTTAAGGGGAAAACATAAACATCGAGTCAGACATAAAGCCTGGTATGAATAATAATCTACCATCTCAAATTATTTAGATATCTAGAGGGACCACGCCACTTAGCAAAATGGGTTTCCCCTCAATATCTCAAAACCTTTTCATAAAACCACATATTGTGCTACTACATCCATAATAGTTAAAACAATTCAAAACAATATTACATGTTGATATGCAAAACTATTGAACCAATTCTGGATTACCCATCCCCATTTATTTTAGACATCTGTCTCAAAAATAGTTTCTAGGATTGATTACTATTAACCAATTAGTTTTCATGGGCTGACTAATAACGGGTTAGACATTTAAGGACTCGATGTCCAATTACATAGTTCTCATGGGATATTTATGAACCTATTGGTAACTCCAATATCTTACTTATCCTAGTTTTCATAGGTTGACTAGGATCTTATTGGTAACCCCAATATCCTTACTTGTTACCCAAGTTTTCATGGTTTACTAGGAACCTATTGATAACTATCAATATTTCATCCGGATATAGTTTTCATGGGCTAACTACAAACCTACTGGCCCTGCCAGTATCCAATCATAGTTTTCATGGGCTTACTATAAACCTATCTATCTGACATCTTTCTTTTCACATAGTTTTCATGGGCTAACTATGAACCGGTCTATCTGACATCTTCCTTTATACATAGTTTTCATGGATTACTATGAACGTATTGGCCCCTGACAATATCTTTCTCTTTACACAGTTTTCATAGGCTTACCGAGAACCTATTGCCTCTGCCAATATCTGTATTTTATATTTTAGTGTGACGACCCAAAATTTTCAACATTTGAAATTAAAAGATTTAATTAATTTTAAATGTTTAAATGATAGTTTAACTTGAATTTCAAATATCAGAATGAAATTAGCAATTAAATTATCAAATTTGATTATAGAAATTTGGGTAAAATTGTAAATCTTCAATTTTCAGCTTGTTAAAAATAATTTGATGGCTTAGGAAATTCATATTGATAATACTGAAGATGATAGAAGCTTTAGAATTTAATTTGAAACTGTTTTGTTCAGTATTGAATTTTATCGTTTAAATCGATATTTAAAAATAGCCTTCCGAGGCACAGTCTTGGAATTTGAGGAAACTAGTTCCGTTGGATCCGTAATATTGTATTATTATTGGATTTCAAATTTCGTAGTGTTTGGAGTGATCGTTTGGTCGTGCGATAGGCAAACGCGTGGAAAATTATATCAAAATTCAATTAAATAACTGGGTTCAAAAAGCTATCTTCTCCATACGACCGAATTTGAACTCGAAACGTTTTCCAATGCGTTCGGAATAGGGGTTTAACATTATGAATGCCTAGCGGCATGTCTCGATTGGAGATCGAGAATTTGAGTCACGGAAATCGAGACGATTTGAATTTGTATTTAAATTAAATATATACATATATATATATTTGATAATATTTTTATATGACAATTCTACATGTATCTTTTCTTCTAACATTTGTCATATTCTGGGACACGCGTTCGTTTAGAAATTTAAAAAGAAATTTTTTACCTCGTTCAATGAATTAAAGAAAATAAATAAAAATAAAACCATCTTCGTTCAAATGGAAAAATATATACACAGAAGCTTCAAATTAAAATGGCGGCCGAGCTTTGATTTTTGTCTCCAATTGTTCATTCCCATTTTTTTCACTCTTTTCAAATTCAAAAGATTAATGGCTGATGCCTTTGAACGATCATTCGAAAGAAAAAAAGGATATGGCTCTCGAATTGAATTCAGGGAAACACAAATCGATCTCGACCCTCAGCAGACCCCACGATGCAGCAAAGCACAACGTGATGGCTTCGAGCGGCGACGAGGTTGGCGAGCAATTATGTGGCGGCGGTGTATTGTGGGCGACGTGGAATTGGCGTAATTCTCAATCGCGATAGTTGTTTCCAGGCGCGGCTTCGGTCAGGTTGGAGGGTAGTTGCGATGATGTGTTTTGTTCGAGCGAGGCAGGTTCGAGGTCGGCGATTCAGTGGTAGTTCGAGCTGACGGATGCGTCGTGGTAGTCGTCGAGTTCATGTCGCGATGGTTTCGATTTGGGCGCGTTGGACTGGAAGCAATAAGGTATTGAAACGATTTACTCTTTAATCTAAATTTATAAAACATGAAGGGCAGAAATTATATATTGCTGAAATTGATTTTTTTTTACAGCATGGTATATAAAAAAACTATTTTCAGATTTTGAGTTTTTACTTATACAGTAAAGGAAAATATAAATAGGTGCAGTTTTCAATTTTAATATATATACACACATGACTATTTTAATTTAATTATATAGGTAAGCTAGAAAAATTAGATACGGATAAGGTTTTGCGAAAAATATATATGTATATGAATTTTAAAGTGTTTAAAAGTTAATTTAAAAATCAGATTTTGGGAATAGAAAATAGGAATTAACTTGTTCAATTATTACATTTACTAAAAATAATTTATGAAAGAGGAAATTTGTTTGAACTAAAAATTTTAGTTTAATATAAAGTTTTTGGTTAACTAAACTTATCGAATAGGAAAATTTGATTGTTTGACAAATTCGAATATTAATAAACCTTATAATATTGTTACAAGGTTTTAAATCGTGAAGAAATAGCTGGATTGGAAAATGGTTACATGCATGAGCAAAAGGTGAGATCTTCTCACTCAAAATTTTAATTGAAAATTCCAGTTATTGATTGGTTGTGGAATTGTGATAGTTAAATTAAAATTGATTGATTGTGTGTTTGGATAATATTTATTATTAGTTATATTAGTTTAGACCCTATGTGCCGCATAATAGCGGAGGTTATTATATTAAACCCATATACCGCGATATTCCACCTCGAAGTGGAATTGGTATTATATATATATTTGGAGTTGATTTCCCGCATTATATAGCGTATGAGACCCTATTTTGCCGCATAATAGCGGATAATATTTTATAAATCCCATATACTGCGATATTCTTCCTTGAAGTGGAATGGGTATTTAATTGTTGTGCTAACGTCTGTGGATGCAGGAAACAGGTTGGAGGGATCCAACTGGATTCCTCAAATATTTAATTTGTTGCTTATGTTGTGTGTTGATTATTTTTAATTCATGTGAATGTTTGTGATTGAAACCGTGAAGGCTGTATTCTAGCCAAATATATTTTTGGTATCATAAGATACCAGAAATATGAAATTGGATTTTTGGAAATTAGAGTAGAAAAGCCTAGACCGTTACAATTAAAGTATTAAAATTGATTTTTATAATCCCATCGAATTAATTCCAAAAATATAGGAAAATATTTTAATAAAGGAATTTCGAGTAATATTGTTTAATGGATGAAGAAATTATTTAAAATACGTATTTTAAACAATTGAAAGAGATAAAGAAATTTATTTCAAAAGGAAATAAATTTAGAATTTTAATTTGGAATTTAATTTGGTGTTGAAATTAATTTTAGAAATCGATTCGGGAACTAATTTGGAGTTAAAATAAACCTTAGGAATCGATTAGGAAATTTGGTTTGGTGTTTTGGAAATAATTTAGGAAATCAATTAGAAATTGATCTAATATTGGAAAATTAATTTGGGAAATCAAATTGGAATTTGATTTTGTGTTTGAAATAAATTGGAATTCAATTTGGGCTTTGATTTGGTTTGAAGATGATATTTGGGAATCGATTTGAAATTCATATATCAGTTGATATTTGAAAATGTAAATTCACAACGGGAATTTGTAGAGAAAGGGAAATTGTTTAAAAAATAAATATTGGTTAATATTTTAAAGTATGGAAAGAAATTTACAAATTGGAATGTAAATTAAAAATAAATCAAGAAGATTTATTAATTTATTGGAATGGACCATTTTGTAATGAAAAAAAAGAAATTCTTCCCTGGAAAGCCGAGTATATTTTTAAAATAGCTTTTGAATAAAATTTAAAAGTTTTAGATTTGGTTCTAAAAATAATATTGTTAGAGAAATTGGTTTGGAAATTTTATATAAGGGATTACTTTAAAGATTTAAATTTATATCTAATTTAGGAAATAGGTATTTAAAATATTTATACTCTATCTACTAATTTTATTTTAAAATTAGTTTTTGGACTTGAATTTTGTATGAGATATTAGTATGATATTTTTCATAACTATTATTTACAGCAAATATTCTAAAATAATTTATTTTAAATGTTTCCAAGTACATTTTGAATAAGTATTTTTATATTATTTCAAAATATTTGAAATCGGCCGATTTTCAGTGGAAATGAATAAATGTTTGGAAAAATTGTTTGAAATTTATTTTCAAAGGATTGAAGTGTGAAATTTTATCTTGCGAAGATATATTGAAAATAATAATTGGGGGAAAATTATTTGAAATCCAGTGACTGTTGCGAATGATGATTGATAGTTAAATAACGGACTATCAATATTGGCCTTTTTAAATGGCATTTGAATTTCGATGCGACCAGAAATCAAATTCCAAATGGATATTCGAAACCCACATCGAACCTTTGTGATTGTGATGGATCTTTTATTTAAAAGATCAAAGTGAAATTGTTGTGATTTGTTTGAATCTGAATTAACACTTATTTTTAGAAAAGCGCTCATTATTCGGATTAGCTGGGAGAGGACCTTGTGTCATAAAACCCATTCCGAATAACGATACGACGAAATGAGATTGCATTTGAAGATGGTGTTGAAGACCGAGTATTTTCGAAAGCGAAAGGATACTGTCGAATGTCTCTGCACCGGGTTGCTCCGGTGTAGAGATTTTTTATCACCCTTTGTGATGGGAATTCCGGACATGATTAGGGAATATCCGGATTGCAAGGGCTTCTTTTGAAGTTCCTTCGGTTCCGTTCGATCCTGGAACGGACTTGTACGGATGTGTGTCTGACGTTACACTTTGAGATGTAAAGCTGGTTTCTATCAAATACATTTCTGTTGGTGGCGGAGAATTTATTCTCTTAGCTTAACACCCTTCTCTGAGACGTACGAGCTCAGAGGTTATGTAGTTGATGGTTACTAGTGATACATTCCCAATTTGGTAATGTGGCATACGAAGTGCAGCTGATCATTTGTTGGTCGAAGAATGGCTTTTGTGAAAAGCGTAGCTCTGTGGATGAGACTTCGTCGGACCTCACACACCGGAATGGTCAAAACAGGAAGGATGCGGCAAGGTTATAGGGGGTAGCGCCCCTTAGGGTATGTACATTTCCTTCTGGATAGAAGTGGCATCATGGTATGGAGCCCATATACTTAACTTATGTGAATATCACAGATATATATTACTTTGTGATTGTTGTTGTTGAGGATCCTCGGATAAAGGTTGTTTACAACCGAGGGATGTCATACTCGTGTAGTAGTTACCTATTTTTGCAGAGGTAACCTGGCCTTGTGTTGGCAGAGATCTGGTTGGGTTCTCGGGGCGTCCATCCAGAGGCGTACCCATGTAGCAATGGGAAGTTCCTTGGCCTGACCATTTGTTGGAAATTCAATTCCCAATACGAATCCAGTACGGTTTTAGCTGTATAACCTGCCATCTATTTATGGTGGCGCCCCACTGTTTAGATTGTAGCTATAGTAGGCATAGTTCGGAATGTCTATGCTGGCTAAGATTAATATTGTACTTTCGAAATGTTTTCTGCACTATGCACTAATAATAATAATATCAAAATAATTTTCTCGTAGTATGCATATTTGACTATCATAAGGAGAAATCTCCTCCAATTCTGCGTTTGGATTGTGTGTGTGGCGGGAGGCCTTATGATAGTTTCATTTTCTAAAAAGCATTGCGGATTTCTTTTAAATTCCTTTGTTTTTCTTTTGTAAAAGAATAACTGTTTTTAAGATCTCACACCAGTCTCATGACTGACCTGGAGTTTATTGTTTCCTTTCTAAACTCTAGGTGCCCATAATTTTCCACACGGGCAGCCTAGAGTCAGGTTTCAGTTATTCAGGAGCGAAGTCAGAAAAGGGTTGCTGTGGAGATCAGAAGTTGAAGCTGGATGGCGAGACGTATATCTTACTATGTAGTGTCCGTTGCGTATGGTTGTGCAAATCAGTTTTCATATAGTCAAGTTATAATAACTGTCAGTGATGTATGATGTCGTTGTAAACTTTGATGTTGTATTGTATTAACTGAGATGATTCTTGGTTTTAAAGATTATTATTTATCTATTATATTTGTTCCGCTGCGAAATGTGAGATTCTGTTATTGTTTCTATTCTTCCTCTATCTTCATCTTCTTAAACCCTAACGGTTCAGTTTTCCGGCATTCGATTGCGCGGCATTTGATACAGTGGACGTATAAATGTCGACTTTCAGGCGTCGTAAAATCGGTCATTACATTGTGGTATCAGAGCATTTGGTTAAGCGACAACCTTGGCTCTGTTGGGTGTTTCTCATTAGAGATAGAGTCAGTAGTACCCTAGAATGAGTTTGAGTGTAATAATAGATATGAGCACGTATTTGTTAGTGAATATAAAATTGTTTTATATTGTGTTGACTTATCGGTTGATTGTTTATAGATTCTGTCGGTGCAGTTTGGCCAACTGTTATCGATAGGGTTTCTAAACTCTTAAACAAGATAAACCGACACAGTATTGTTTTAAAATAGGGTAAATGAAATAATTTTATCCAAAACTATTTTCATATATAAAAGAAATAAATTTTCTGTAAATCATTATAATATATAGTTGCTTCGTTGTTAGAAAGCGATAATATTAGATTATTATCATCGTTGTATGAGAAATTGAAATCAAAACCAAAAGCTAAGAAAATAAAAATACGAATGAGGTTTGTAAATGTAAATTTTAAATATAATTTATAATTTGGAATAAAATTCATTAATGAAATGAAATTGGTAATGTGAATGTATAAATGGGTTTTATAAATTGAAAATTTCCTGGTTATTGATAAAATAAATCCAAGATGAATTGAGAAAGGAAAGTTGAAATTTAAATGGATAAGTGAGTAAAACTAATTTAATTAAATTAGTAGATGGAAGGGATTTGATAAATGAAAATAAAATCAAGGATTTAAATTGGGAAGTGTTACAAGGAAAAATAAATTTGAATTTTGAATTGATAACTTAAGTAAATATTGGATCAAGTGGAACTAAATGTAATAAAGGAATTAAAATTAGTTAGTGAAACTAATTAAATAAATGACAAATTTAATATGGTTCAAAATGAATTGAATTCAATATTTATAAATAAGAAGTAAAATAAATTCATATGGAATTTTGAATCCAGATTAAAAATAAAAAGTATATAGAATAATTATCTTGAACTTAAGAAATAAATGGTAAAATTCTTAAGTAAAATTTAGAGTTGGGAAATATTCTAAATTAATAAGTGGAGGATAAACTGGAAATTGTGAAATGGTTTTAGTTGATATGAATGTGAATATGGAATGCAAAATGAATTGAACGGAATCAATGGGAAATGAAATAGAATAAAGAGTAAATTGAGTTTGTATCAATTTAAATTAGTTGTAAACTAGATTGGATATTCTATTAAGTGTATATCGTCGAAATTTGCATAGATATGGTTGTTGCTTGATGCAAATGAGTATGTATAAATTTCTAAGAGTTAATAAAAGCAAATCAAATTGATTTTTTTAAATCAATTGAAATAGATGTGAGTTCATTTCGCTAAAAAATAAATTGATTGAAAGAAAGTGATTTGTAAATCACTTGAATTGAATAGAAATGGTATGTGAATTGATTATAAGTAATTAAATTTGTATCGGAACCATATAAATTGCTTATGGGAACTATTTTGAATGTATTGCTTGTGAAAAATATGTGTTTACTATTGGAAATAAGTGAAATGTGAATAAATTTCTTATATATGTCACTTATGTGTTTAAATTAAGTAAATATAGGTACAGGAGAGCCGTTTGGCTGGATTTGGTCGTGCTAAAATGCTAATAATAAAGCACTTTGCTTAAAATATACTAATAAGGTACTCTTACGCAATAAAAATAGGAAATATGAACTGTTTTTGCTTTTTCGACCGGGTGGGTCGATGTATATATATTTATATCTTTTGTCAAATTGCAAAAGCTCCTCCGTACAAAGGGGTCTCTGCCAAAATTTTCCGAAAATTTTGGGTGTTAGAAATTTTTTGAAAAGAATTGTTAGCGGCAAATGATTTCAAAATGGAAATTGAAGTAAATTAGTGAATGAAACTGAATTAAAATAATGATATGAATCAGTATAATTGAAAGATAAAATTCAATATTCATAGTAGAAGATAAATTGAATTCAAATAAAATTATAGTGTAAATTGAATTAAAATAAAATTGAAAATGCAAGATTAAATGAAAATGGATATGTAACTTCAAAAGTGAAGTAAAAATGGTACAAGAAGCATATATATAAAAAAAATTGTAATGAAAGGTGCAAAATGATATTTGAACATCGTAATTGGATATTATGGATATCAGGATATACAGGTGTATTAAAGGAAATGGAATTGGGATTTTGATTTTAAAGATAAAATTGAATTGTTCGACAAAAAGGTATGTATTTCAATTTCAGTATGAAATTTGGTGATTTTCTTGTCCAGTCGCTTGGCTTTTTGTTTTCTTTCGGGATTTGAGGGCCTGTGGTGCCATTTTGTAGTCGTACCGAGCTAGCCGCGCAAAGTAGACGCCGGCGAAATGTTTCGAAATTTTAGGGTGTTATAAAATTTTAGAGAAAATTTTGAAAGTTTGAAATTTGAATTGGGAAGTAAACAATATTGTTTCGAATTTATAATTGAACTTGGAAAGTTAGTTGAAATGAATCTTTAATAAAAGATTTGGGTTGATAAATTGATAAAACTGTTTGGGTTGGAATATATTAAACGGGTTAAGGTCCATTCTTCTTAACTAGTAATTTCGGGATGAAATTCTTTTAAGGGGGGAAGGATGTGACGACCCAAAATTTTCAACATTTGAAATTAAAATATTTAATTAATTTTAAATGTTTAAATGATAGTTTAACTTGAATTTCAAATATCAGAATGAAATTAGCAATTTAATTATCAAATTTAATTGTAGAAATTTGGGTAAAATTGTAAATCTTCAATTTTCAGCTTGTTAAAAATAATTTGATGGCTTAGGAAATTCATATTGATAATACTGAAGATGATAGAAGCTTCAGAATGTAATTTGAAACTGCTTTGTTCAGTATTGAATTTTATAGTTTAAATCGATATTTAAAAATAGCCTTCCGAGGCACGGTCTTAGAATTTGACGAAACTAGTTCCGTTTGATCCGTAATATTGTATTATTATCGGATTTCAATTTTCGTAATGTTTAGAGTGATCGTTTGGCCGTACGATAGGCAAACGCATTGAAAATTATATCGAAGTTCAATTAAATAACTGGGTTCAAAAAGCTATCTTCTCCATACGATCGAATTTGAACTCGAAACTTTTTCCAATGCGTTCGGAATAGGGGTTTAACATTATAAACGCCTAGCGGCACGTCTCGATTGGAGATCGAGATTTTGAGTCACGGAAATCGGGACGATTTGAATTTGTATTTAAATTAAATATATACATATATATATATATATATATATATATATATATTTGATAATATTTTTATATGACAATTCTACACATATCTTTTCTTCTAACATTTTTCATATTCTGGGACACGCGTTCGTTTAGAAATTTAAAAAAAAATTACCTCATTCAATGAATAAAAGAAAAATAAATAAAAATAAAACCATCTTCGTTCAAATGGAAAAATATATACACAGAAGCTTCAAATTAAAATGGCCGCCAAGCTTTGATTTTTATCTCCAATTGTTCATTCCCATTTTTTTCACTCTTTTCAAATTCAAAATATTAATGGCCGAAGCCTTTGAACAATCATTCGAAAGAAAAAAAGGATATAGCTCTCGAATTGAATTCGGGGAAACACAAATCGATCTCGACCCCGAGCAGACCCCGCGATGCCGCAAAGCACGACGTGATGGCTTCGAGCGGCGACGAGGTCGGCGAGCAATTACGTGGCGGCGGTGGATTGTGGGCAACGTGGAATTGGCATAATTCTCAATCGCGATAGTTGTTTCCAGGCGCGGCTTCGATCGGGTTGGAGGGTAGTTGCGATGATGTGTTTTGTTCGAGCGAGGCAGGTTCGAGGTCGGCGATTAAGTGGTAGTTCGAGCTGACGGAGGCGTCGTGGTAGCCGTCGAGTTCATGTCGCGATGGTTTCGATTTGGGCGCGTTGGACTGGAAGCAATAAGGTATTGAAATGATTTACTCTTTACTTTAAATTTATAAAATATGAAGGGCAGAAATTATATATTGCTGAAATTGATTTTTTTTTACAGCATGGTATATAAGAAAACTATTTCGGATTTTGTATTTTTACTTATACAGTAAAGGAAAATATGTATAGGTGCAGTTTTCAATTTTAATATATATACACACATGACTATTTTAATTTAATTATATAGGTAAGCTAGAAAAATTAGATACGGATAAGGTTTTGGGGAAAATATATATGTATATGAATTTTAAAGTGTTTGAAAGTTAATTTAAAAATCATATTTTGAGAATAGAAAATAGGAATTAGCTTCTTCAATTATTTCATTTACTAAAAATAATTTATAAAAGAGGAAATTTGTTTGAACTAAAATTTTTAGTTTAATATAAAGTTTTTGGTTAACTAAACTTATCGAATAGGAAAATTTGATTGTTTGACAAATTCGAATATTAATAAACCTTATAATATTGTTACAAGGTTTTAAATCGCGAAGAAATAGCTGGATTGGAAAATGGTTGCATGCGTGAGCAAAAGGTGAGATCTTCTCACTCAAAATTTTAATTAAAAATTCCAGTTATTGATTGGTTGTGGAATTGTGATAGTTAAATTAAAATTGATTGATTGTGTGTTTGGATAATATTTATTATTAGTTATAATAGTTTAGACCCTATGTGCCGCATAATAGCGGAGGTTATTATATTAAACCCATATACCGCGATATTCCACCTCGAAGTGGAATTGGTATTATATATATAAATTTGGAGTTGATTTCCCGCATTATATAGCGTATGAGACCCTATTTTGTCGCATAATAGCGGATAATATTTTATAAATCCCATATACCGCGATATTCTACCTTGAAGTGGAATGGGTATTTAATTGTTGTGCTAACGTCTGTGGATGCAGGAAAACAGGTTGGAGGGATCCAACTGGATTCCTCAAATGTTTAATTTGTTGCTTATGTTGTGTGTTGATTATTTTTAATTCGTGTGAATGTTTGTGATTGAAACCGTGAAGGCTGTAATCTAGCCAAATATATTTTTGGTATCATAGGATACCAGAAATATGAAATTGCATTTTTGGAAATTAGAGTAGAAAAGCCTAGACCGTTACAATTAAAGTATTAAAGTTGATTTTTATAATCCCATCGAATTAATTCCAAAAATATAGGAAAATATTTTAATAAAGGAATTTCGAGTAATATTGTTTAATGGATGAAGAAATTATTTAAAATACATATTTTAAATATTTGAAAGAGATAAATAAATTTATTTCAAAAGGAAATAAATTTAGAATTTTAATTTGGAATTTAATTTGGAGTTGAAATTAATTTTAGAAATCGATTCGGGAACTAATTTGGAGTTAAAATAAACCTTAGGAATCGATTTGGAAATTTGGTTTGGTGTTTTGGAAATAATTTAGGAAATCAATTAGAAATTGATTTGATATTGGAAAATTAATTTGGGAAATCAAATTGGAATTTGTTTTTGTGTTTGAAATAAATTGGAACTCAATTTGGGCTTTGATTTGGTTTGAAGATGATATTTGGGAATCGATTTAAAATTCATATATCAGTTGATATTTGAAAATGTAAATTCACAACGGAAATTTGTAGAGAAAGGGAAATTGTTTAAAAAATAAATATTGGTTTATATTTTAAAGTAGAAATTTACAAATTGGAATGTAAATTAAAAATAAATCAAGAAGATTTATTAATTTACTGGAATGGACCATTTTGTAATGAAAAAAAGAAATTCTTCCCTGGAAAGCCGAGTATATTTTTAAAATAGCTTTTGAATAAAATTTAAAAGTTTTAGATTTGGTTCTAAAAATAATATTGTTAGAGAAATTAGTTTGGAAATTTTATATAAGGGATTACTTTAAAGATTTAAATTTATATCTGATTTAGGAAATAGTTATTTAAATATTTATACTCTATCTACTAATTTTATTTTAAAATTAGTTTTTGGACTTGAATTTTGTATGAGATATTAGTATAATATTTTTCATAACTAATATTTACAGCAAATATTCTACAATAATTTATTTTAAATGTTTCCGAGTACATTTTGAATAAGTATTTTTATATTATTTCAAAATATTTGAAATCGGCCGATTTTCAGTGGAAATGAATAAATGTTTGGAAAAATTGTTTGAAATTTATTTTCAAAGGATTGAAGTGTGAAATTTTATCTTGCGAAGATATATTGAAAATAATAATTGGGGGAAAATTATTTGAAATCCAGTGACTGTTGCGAATGATGATTGATAGTTAAATAACGTACTATCAATATTGGCCTTTTTAAATGGCATTTGAATTTCGATGCGACCGGAAGTCAAATTCCAAATGGATATTCGAAACCAACATCGAACCTTTGTGATTGTGATGGATCTTTTATTTAAAAGATCAAAGTGAAATTGTTGTGATTTGTTTGAATCTGAATGAACACTTATTTTTAGAAAAGCGCTCATTATTCGGATTAGCTGGGAGAGGACCTTGTGTCATAAAACCCATTTCGAATAACGATACGACGAAATGAGATTGCATTTGAAGATGGTGCTGAAGACCGAGTATTTTCGAAAGCGAAAGGATACCTGTCGAATGTCTCTGCACCGGGTTGCTCCGGTGTAGAGATTTTTATCACCCTTTGTGATGGGAATTCCAGACGTGATTAGGGAATATCCGGATTGCAAGGGCTTCTTTTGAAGTGCCTTCGGTTCCGTTCGATCCTGGAACGGACTTGTACGGATGTGTGTCTGACATTACAATTTGAGATGTAAAGCTGGTTTCTATCAAATACATTTTTGTTGGTGGCGGAGAATTTATTCTCTTAGCTTAACACCCTTCTCTGAGACGTACGAGCTCAGAGGTTATGTAGTTGATGGTTACTAGTGATACATTCCCAATTTGGTAAAGTGGCATACGAAGTGCAGCTGATCATTTGTTGGTCGAAGAATGGCTTTTGTGAAAAGCGTAGCTCTGTGGATGAGACTTCGTTTGACCTCACACACCGGAATGGTCAAAACAGGAAGGATGCGGCAAGGTTATAAGGGGTAGCGCCCCTTAGGGTATGTACATTTCCTTCTGGATAGAAGTGGTATCATGGTATAGAGCCCATATACTTAACTTATGTAAATATCACAGATATATATTACTTTGTGATTGTTGTTGTTGAGGATCCTCGGATAAAGGTTGTTTACAACCGGGGTATGTCATACTTGTGTAGTAGTTACATATTTTTGCAGAGGTAATCTGGCCTTGTGTTGGCAGAGATCTGGTTGGGTTCTCGGGGCGTCCATCCAGAGGCGTACCCATGTAGCAATGGGAAGTTCCTTGGCCTGACCATTTGTTGGAAATTCAATTCCCAATACGAATCCAGTACGGTTTTAGCTGTATAACCTGCCATCTACTTATGGTGGCGCCCCACTGTTTAGATTGTAGCTATAGTAGGCATGGTTCGGAATGTCTATGCTGGCTAAGATTAATATTGTACTTTCGAAATGTTTTCTGCACTATGCACTAATAATAAGAATATCAAAATAATTTTCTCGTAGTAAGCATTTTTTGACTATCATAAGGAGAAATCTCCTCCAATTCTGCGTTTGGATTGTGTGTGTGGCGGGAGGCCTTATGGTAGTTTCATTTTCTAAAAAGCATTGCGGATTTCTTTTAAATTCCTTTGTTTTTCTTTTGTAAAAGAATAACTGTTTTTAAGATCTCACACCAGTCCCATGACTGACCTGGAGTTTATTGTTTCCTTTCTAAACTCTAGGTGCCCATAATTTTCCACACGGGCAGCCTAGAGTCAGGTTTGAGTTATTCGGGAGCGAAGTCAGAAAAGAGTTGCTGTGGAGATCAGAAGTTGAAGCTGGATGGCGAGACGTATATCTTACTATGTAGTTTCCGTTGCGTATGGTTGTGCAAATCAGTTTTCATATAGTCAAGTTATAATAACTGTCAGTGATGTATGATGTTGTTGTAAACTTTGATGTTGTATTGTATTAACTGAGATGATTCTTTGTTTTAAAGATTATTGTTTATCTATTATATTTGTTCCGCTGCGAAATGTGAGATTCTGTTATTATTTCTGTTCTTCCTCTATCTTCATCTTCTTAAACCCTAACGGTTCAGTTTTCCGGCATTCGATTGCACGGCATTTGATACAGTGGACGTATAAATGTCGACTTTCGGGCGTCGTAAAATCGGTCATTACATTGTGGTATCAGAGCATTTGGTTAAGCGACAACCTTGGCTCTGTTGGGTGTTTCTCATTAGAGATAGAGTTAGTAGTACTCTAGAATGAGTTTGAGTGTAATAATAGATATGAGCACGTATTTGCTAGTGAATATAAAATTGTTTTATATTGTGTTGACTTATCGGTTGATTGTTTATAGATTCTGTCGGTGCAGTTTGGCCAACTGTTATCGATAGGGGTTTCTAAACTCTTAAACAAGATAAACCAACACAGTATTGTTTTAAAATAGGGTAAATGAAATAATTTTATCCAAAACTATTTTCGTATATAAAAGAAATAAATTTTCTGTGAATCATTATAATATATGGTTGCTTCGTTGTTAGAAAGCGATAATATTAGATTATTATCATCGTTGTATGAGAAATTGAAATCAAAACCAAAAGCTAAGAAAATAAAAATACAAATGAGGTTTGTAAATGTAAATTTTAAATATAATTTATAATTTGGAATAAAATTCATTAATAAAATGAAATTGGTAATGTGAATGTATAAATGGGTTTTATAAATTGAAAATTTCCTGGTTATTGATAAAATAAATCCAAGATGAATTGAGAAAGGAAAGTTGAAATTTAAATGGATAAATGAGTAAAACTAATTTAATTAAATTAGTAGATGGAAGGGATTTGATAAATGAAAATAAAATCAAGGATTTAAATTGGGAAGTGTTACAAGGAAAAATAAATTTGAATTTTGAATTGATAACTTAAGTAAATATTGGATCAAGTGGAACTAAATGTTAATAAAGGAATTAAAATTAGTTAGTGAAACTAATTAAATAAATGACAAATTTAATATGGTTCAAAATGAATTGAATTCAATATTTATAAATAGAAAGTAAAATAAATTCATATGGAATTTGGAATCCAGATTAAATATAAGAAGTATATAGAATAATTATCTTGAACTTAGGAAATAAATGGTAAAATTCTTAAGTAAAATTTAGAGTTGGGAAATATTCTAAATTAATAAATGGAGGATAAACTGGAAATTGTGAAATGGTTTTAATTGAAATGAATGTGAATATGGAATGCAAAATGAATTGAACGGAATCAATTGGAAATGAAATAGAATAAAGAGTAAATTGAGTTTGTATCAATTTAAATTAGTTTTAAACTAGATTGGATATTCTATTAAGTGTATATCGTCGAAATTTGCATAGAAATGGTTGTTGTTTGATGCAAACGAGTATGTATAAAATTCTAAGAGCTAATAAAAGCAAATAAAATTGATTTTTTTAAATCAATTGAAATAGATGTGAGTTCATTTCGCTTAAAAATAAATTGAATGAAAGAAAGTAAATTTACAAATTTAATTTGGAATTTAATTTGGAGTTGAAATTAATTTTAGAAATCGATTCGGGAATTAATTTGGAGTTAAAATAAACCTTAGGAATTGATTTGGAAATTTGGTTTTGTGTTTTGGAAATAATTTGGGAATTCAATTAGAAATTGATTATATATTGGAAAATTAATTTAGGAAATCAAATTGGAATTTGAATTTGTGTTTGAAATAAATTGGAATTCAATTTGGGCTTTGATTTGGTTTGAAGATGATATTTGGGAATCGATTTAAAATTCATATATCAGTTGATATTTGAAAATGTAAATTCACAACGGGAATTTGTAGAGAAAGAGAAATTGTTTAAAAAATAAATATTGGTTTATTTTTTAAAGTATGGAAAGAAATTTAAAAATTGGAATGTAAATTAAAAATAAATCAAGAAGATTTATTAATTTATTGGAATGGACCATTTTGCAATGAAAAAAAGAAATTCTTCCCTAGAAAGCCGAGTATATTTTTAAAATAGCTTTTGAATAAAATTTAAAAGTTTTAGATTTGGTTTTAAAAATAATATTGTTGGAGAAATTAGTTTGGAAATTTTATATAAGGGATTATTTTAAAGATTTAAATTGACATCTGATTTAGGAAATAGTTATTTAAAATATTTATACTCTATCTACTAATTTTATTTTAAAATTAGTTTTTGGACTTGAACTTTGTATGAGATATTAGTATAATATTTTTCATAACTAATATTTACAGCAAATATTCTAAAATAATTTATTTTAAATGTTTCCAAGTACATTTTGAATAAGTATTTTTACATTATTTCAAAATATTTGAAATCGGCAGATTTTCAGTGGAAATGAATATATGTTTGGAAAAATTGTTTGAAATTTATTTTCAAAGGATTGAAGTGTGAAATTTTATCTTGCGAAGATATATTGAAAACAATAATTGAGGGAAAATTATTTGAAATCCAGTGACTGTTGCGAATGATGATTGATAGTTAAATAACTGACTATCAATATTGGCCTTTTTAAATGGCATTTGAATTTTGATGCGACCGGAAGTCGAATTCCAAATGGATATTCAAAACCCACATCGAACCTTTGTGATTGTGATGGATCTTTTATTTAAAAGATCAAAATGAAATTGTTGTGATTTGTTTGAATCTGAATGAACACTTATTTTTAAAATAAGCGCTCGTTATTCGGATTAGCCGGAAGAGGACCTTGTGTCATAAAACCCATTTCGAATAACGATACGACGAAATGAGATTGCGTTTGAAGATGGTGTTGAAGACCGGGTATTTTCGAAAGCGAAAGAATACCTGTCGAATGTCTCTGCACCGGGTTGCTCCGGTATAAAGATTTTTATCACCCTTTGTGATGGGAATTCCGGACGTGATTAGGGAATATCCGGATTGCAAGGGCTTCTTTTGAAGTGCCTTCGGTTCCGTTCGATCCCGAAATGGACTTGTACGGATGTGTGTCTGATGTTACACTTTGAGATGTAAAGCTGGTTTCTATCAAATACATTTCTATTGGTGGCGGAGAATTTATTCTCTTAGCTTAACACCCTTCTCTGAGACGTACGAGCTCAGAGGTTATGTAGTTGATGGTTACTAGTGATACAATCCCAATTTGGTAATGTGGCATATGAAGTGCTGTTGATCATTTGTTGATCGAAGCATGGCTTTTGTGAAAAGCGTAGCTTTGTGGACGAGACTTCGTCGGACCTCACCCCCCGGAATGGTCAAAACAGGAAGGATGCGGAAGGTTATAGGGGGTAGCGCCCCTTAGGGTATGTACATTTCCTTATGGATAGAAGTGGTATCATGGTATGGAGCCTAGATACTTAACTTATGTGAATATCGCAAATATATATTGCTTTGTGATTGTTGTTGTTGAGGATCCTTGGATAAAAGTTGTTTACAACCGGGGGATGGCATACTCGTGTAGTAGTTACCTATTTTTGCAGAGGTAACCCGGCCTTGTGTTGGCAGAGATCCGGTTATGTTCTCGGGGCGTCCATCCAGAGGCATACCCATGTGGCAATGGGAAGTTCCTTGGCCTAACCATTTGTTGGAAATTCAATTCCCAATACGAATCCACTGCGGTTTTAGTTGTATAACATGCCATCTACTTATGGTGGCGCCCCACTGTTTAGATGGTAGCTATAGTAGGCATAGTTCGGAATGTCTATGCTGGCTAAGATTAATATTATACTTTCGAAATGTTTTCTGCACTATGCACTAATAATAATAATATCAAAAGAATTTTCTCGTAGTAAGCGTATTTGACTATCATAAGGAGAAATCTCTTCCAATTCTGCGTTTGCATTGTGTGTGTGGCGGGAGGCCTTATGGTAGTTTCATTTTATAAAAAGCATTGCGGATTTCTTTTAAATTCCTTAGTTTTTCTTTTGTAAAAGAATAATTGTTTTTAAGATCTCACACCAGTCCCATGACTGACCTGGAGTTTATTGTTTCCTTTCTAAACTCTGGGTTCCCATAATTTTCCACACGGGCAGCCTAGAGTTAGGTTTCAGTTATTCGGGAGCGAAGTCAGAAAAGAGTTGCTGTGGAGATCAGAAGTTGAAGCTGGATGGCGAGACGTATATCTTACTATATAGTGTCTGTTGCGTATGGTTGTGCAAATCAGTTTTCATATAGTCAATTTATAATAACTGTCAGCAATATATGAAGTCGTTGTAAACTTTGATGTTGTATTGTATTAACTGAGATGATTCTTTGTTTTAAAGATTATTCATTTATCTATATATTTGTTCCGCTGCAAAATGTGAGATTCTGTTATTGTTTCTGTTCTTCCTCTATCTTCTTCTTCTTAAACCCTAACGGTTCGGTTTTCCGGCATTCGATTGCGCGGCATTTGATACAGTGGACATATAAATGTCGACTTTCGGGCATCGTAAAATCGGTCGTTACATTTAGCATCCAATATTCTGGTCTTCCTGACCTCTATATGAAATTCTACTCATTCAGGAGTTTTATCCATTTATATTCATTATTGGGTTAACCCAACTGGTTCCTCTGCCCTTTATCACCAAAATGCAGTTATGGGTCCATTTTAAAGTGAATATATTCATATTTGAAGAAATAACATAACAACATAGCAATACCACTCCCGTGGGTTTAAATTTATCAAAGATATCTTCTTCTTAAAACCATTATAAAAACTCCTTTAAAATATAGCCGTGGGTTCTTCCTTTAAAAATAGAGTTTGGGTTATAAAACCTTTTGATACCTTCGAAACCTAGCTTTCGACTTCATAAGTTGGCCTCCTTAGAAAGCTCTTAAAAATATTAGGCTCCTGCCTTATAATACTTTAAAAGCTACTTTTACAAACCTTTCGAATACATTAAAAAATTATCATTTATCTTCAGAAGCTTAGCTTCGAAACCAGTTGAAAGTACCGCTTTCGAGCCCAATGGAAGTAACCCTTCCTGAAACATTGAAAGTACTCCTTTCGAAAGGTTTGGGTTTATACTTAAAACAATGTTTGGTCAAAGTGAATATAGTTGAAAGCATCTGTTTCGAAACCATCCTTTATCATTTATAAAACATTGGGGAAACATGATGATGTCGGCACCATCTCTTACGAAAGCACAAAACATCTACGTAAAACAACGGAAGGTTGGAGTCGAAACCCCTTTTGAAACCATCACCTTCGAAACCCCTAACCCCTTTCAAAAGTTTTAGGAAATGGCTTAAACTTAAAAAAAATACCTTTCAACGGCATAGATATTTTCAATACCATCAAAAGGCTATAAAACTGCAGCAGGGTATCGACTAGGTCGGAATCCCTTCTTTCTGAACATTCTGTTATAAGTAAGGAACCAAGTCGAAAGCGATTATAAGTTAACGGCAGCCCTTTCGAAACTCTTTAAAACCTCTTTTGAAACCTTATTCTTTGACTTTTTCGAAGGCTTAAAACAAAACAAAGGCAAGCCCTTTTCATTTTAAAACAAACCAAGGTTATGACCCCTTCGGAAACTATGCTTTTGACACCTTACCTTCCACCTTCTTCCAATCCACTACGTACCATCAGGGTGATACCTTATGTCTTGGTTTCGGCATGGTAGGTTTTGACTAAGATAAAGGCGGAAGCAACTGTTCCGAAAGGTGCTTTCTAAAGCAGGCGGAACCTCTTTTCTGAGTAAACCTGGTTTTAGTTCTTTAAAAAGTAAACTTTTCTCAAACTAACCTGCCACGTGCCAACACCAGATTGGTTGCCCTAACCTTTTCAAATTCTTTTCAAAAATTAACTGCCACTAATTAGATCTAAACCATGGTCAAGTTAATAGATTAAGCCCTTTTAATTTTTGCAAGGAAGTCCCTCTTTTAAAACAATTTATTTTGCGTAGCAAATCACTTTGGAAAAATCCACAAAAATTCCTGAAATTCACTTTAATCATGTTATCTAATCAAAATTTTAGACCCAAATTATCAATATATTTTTGAAAATAAATTAATAAACCCAAATAACCATATTTTCCTTTGAAAATTCATAATAATCTTTCCATAGCTTGTAAAATTCTCAAAATTGAAATACAGCTCCAAAATCATGTTTCTGATAACATAAAATTTTCCTATGGAATCTCGACAATATTAAATCTCCATTTTGATCTAAAACTGTGCTAAAACACTTTTAAACAATCTTTTTTAAGTGAAATAAATCATGAATTAAGCATATCATCATTCTATTCATCTTAAAAATGAATTTATCCCTTAAATTCGAAATATAAGATTCAAACCAAAAATAGAGATGGAATTATTATTCACCTTAATCTAGATAAGGGGATTGGAATGAGATTGATTCCCCTAAGCTTGAATTCTCTAGCTTTAATTTGAATTTCCTCTTCTTTAATGGTCGGCCATTCCTTCTTTTTTGATTTGCGTTTGAGTTTTAAAATGGCATGAATAGGAAAAAATGTTAGGAACGAAAATATATATAAGGGTATGAACCATTAGGCGGCAATTTTCAATAATACCCTTATGTAATTTGTTTAGCCTAAAAACCCTTCTTTAGCCCGTTAGTTAGTCTATTGGGCATGCCTTAATCAATTATTTCAAGTCTCAATCCCTTTATCGCTTACATTTTACACTATTCTATTTAATTTATCTAATTAAATCTCCTGAACAATATTATCAAAAATTAAGGGTGTTACAGGCTCCCCTCCTTAAAGAATTTCATCCTCGAAATTCAGTAAGGTCTAAATACTAGGCATAGCAATCATCTGTAATGACTCCTAACCACCGTACTACTCTACCTAACTAGGAATTATCTATATAAATCTAATATAGACTACCCTCAAAACAGATCAGGATAAGTATCTCGAATCTTGTCCTCTGTCTTCCATGTACAGTCCTTCTCGTTGTCGCTCTACTGAACTTTCACCAACTTGACTGTCTTGTTCCTCAATCTTTTCTCATCTCTCGCAACAATCCGAACTGGTTGTCTCATAAAAGACAAATCAGGCTCTAATACCAAGTCCTCCAACTTTGTTTTAGTAATAGTAGCCTCTGGATCACACACAAACTTGTGAAGATGAAGCACATGAAACACATTATGGACACCTGCCATATTGCTCGATAACTCTACTCTGTATGTGAGCTTTCCAATCCTCTCTATAATCTGAAATGGACCAACATACCTCGTGCCAGTTTCCCTGACTTCCTGAACCATACCACACCCTTCATCGGTGATACCTTAATGAAAACCCTATCTCCAACCGAGAACTCTAGGTACATACACCTCTTATCTGCGTAAATTTTTTGCCTGGATTAAGCTTCCCTCGTCCGTTATTGATCAACTCAATCTTCTCTGATGCCTCTCTTACCAAATTTGGACCTAAGACCAATATGTCTCCAGTCTCCAACCAACATGTAGGGGATTTGCAAAGCCTTCACCATTCCTGTACTAGTATGTTCACTATTATTATAGGAAAACTCAACCAAATGCAGGTGATCCTCCTAAGATCCACCAAAATTCAATACATAAGCTCTCAACAAATCCTCGAGCAACATATTGACTCTCTTTGTCTGCCCATCTGTCTGTGGGTGATATGCGGTACTCATCTTGAGCTTAATGCCTAACACATCATGTAACTCTTCCAGAATTCGTTAGTGAATAAAGCATCTGTGTCGTTGACTATGCTATAGGGAACACCATGAAGTTTAACTATGTTCTTCATGAACAACCTCGCCAAAACTGGTGCCGTCCTGGTCGACTTTACTAGAATGAAATGGGAACTCTTGGTCAAACTGTCGACAATAACCTATATACTCTCATTTCCTCCTCTTGACCTTAGAAATCCATAAATAAAATCCATGGATATTGAATCCTATTTTCAAACTGGAATATCTAGAGGCTGAAGTAACCCACTCAGCTTCTAATGTTCGGCTTTCACTTGTTGATAGTTTTTTACACTGCCTAACCCATAAGCTAACATCTACCTTCATGTCTTCCGAAGACAAGCTCCTCTTCATATCTTGATACATCTTGGTCCTTCCAGGATGAATCATAAACTTGGATCGACGACATTCCTCAAGAATTTCTCTTCTCAAGTTCTTAACATCTAGAACACATAATTGTCCCTTCTTTCTCAGCCATTCTCTCTGGTCAAGACAAAAATCTTTCAAATCATCGAGCTCAGTTCCAACCTCAAGCCTTCTGATTTTATTGGCTAGTAGTGCATCCTACTTCTATTTAGAAGCAATTCTCTCGATCAACACTGGTTAAACATCTAACATGACAATATGGCAGTACTCTAACTAGAACTAGCAGTCGATCTTAACTGCACACCATAACTGGCCAATGCTTCTAGATCTTTCCACTCTACCAACTTAGCTAGCACCGCATTCTGATGTCTTCTACTAAGAGCATCTACTACTTTATTACCTTTCCCCAAGGTATACTCTATACCAAAATCATAAGCAGCCAAATATTCCAACCACCTCTGCTGCCTCATATTCAACTCCTTCAGAGAGAATAGATATCTTAAAGACATATTATCAGTATATAACTCAAATCCCTCCCCAAGAGATAATGCCTCCAAATCTTCAACGCTACCAACCCCAAATCATGATTAGAATATCTTACTTCGTATGGTCTACGCTCGTAGATTCGTAAGGAATGACTTTTCCTTTTTGCATCAACACTGCTCCTAATCCAGTCCCGCACGCATCTGTATGTACTACCAACCCTTGTTTTCCATATGGAACTACTAACATTGGAGCATTGGTCAAAAAATGCTTTAACTTAAGGAATGCTACCTCACATTTGTCGGATCAAACAAACTTCACTTCCTTCATGGTAAGCTTAGCCAAAGGCACTTCTATCCATGAGAAATCCTTGATGAATCTCCGGTTATAGCTAGCAAGTCCCAGAAAACTTCTAATCTCGATCACCATCTCTGGTCTCCTTCAATTGTTTAAAGCTTCGATCTTATCTAGATCGACTGACAATCCTTTCTCTGAAACCACATGACCAAGAAACTTAATCTATTTCTTTAAAGAATGACACTTGAAAAACGTCGCCTTTAGCTGATTCTGCCTCAGCGTCTCTAACACCACTCTAAGATGATCTTCATGCTCTCTCTCATCCATAGAGTATACCAAAATGTCATCTATAAAAATCAACACGAATCTGTCCAGATACTCTCGGAAGACATGGTTCATCAAATCCATAAAGAAAGCAGGTGCATTCTTCAACCCGAATGGCATCACCAACCACTTATACAAACCATATCTCATTTGAAATGCAGTCAAAGGAATACTATCCTCTACCACTCTTAAGTGATGGACCCTATCGCCAAATCCAACTGAGAAAACACTTTGGCTCCATTCAACTGATCAAACAGATCATTTATTCTCGGCAAAGGACACTTATTCTTTATCATCCTTTCGTTTAGCTTACGATAGTCGATACACATCCTCAACGACCCGTCTGGTTTGTTCATGAAAACCGCGGCCGCTTCCCATGGCGAAATGCTTGGTCTAATAAAATTCCTTCCTTCTAGATCCACTAGCTGTACCCACAGTTCCTTCATCTCTGTCGGTGTCATTTTGCTAGGTGGTCTACTCACAGGTCAGCTCCGGGCACAAGATCTATCCAAAACTTAACAGCTCGTTTCGGTGATAGTCGTGTAACTAGCTCAAAGACATCTGCAAACTCTCTTGCAATCCGAACCTGACTTAACTCTTCTCCCATCACTATTGCACTTAGCAAAGCACAACTCCGGTCAGAATTCTCTGCTGAGAATATAATTTGGTTATGACTATCCAGGTGTCTCAAAGATATCTCCCCATCCTGGCAGAATATCCTTGCCTCATATCTCCTCAACCCATCCATATGCAAAATGATTCCAAAATCTACGAAATCGTAAACAAACAAACCGCATGCGAACTTATGACCTAACAAATCAAGTTCTAACTTATCACATCTTATCCCTAGAGTTGCATACCCTCCTATTAGATTTGCAACCCTTAAGGAAGTAACAAGGTATGTGGGTTCGAAGCATAACCTATCGATGAAATACTGGGATATAAATGAATGTGATGCACCTGTATCAAAAGGTATCCTAACTGGTATACTCTGAATTAAGAATGTACCTTCCATCACAGTGTTTTCTTTATCAGCTGCAGTAGGCTTAGCTAATGATCCAACAGCAAAAACTTTCCCCTTGTCCACCCTGATTGGCTCTGGACACGGGTTCTTATAATGCCAAACTTGATCACAGTTAAAGCATTTCACATTCTTCTTGTCTGCAGCCTTCTTTCCCTTACCTGGCCGACACTCATTTGCATAGTAACCCTTCTTGTCACATTTGTAGCATACCAAATCATCCTTTTCCTTCTTGGCAGCATTCCCTTTCTGGGCTCCCTTCTTCCTAAAGAATTTCCTCTTCTTTCCTTAAGGACCTTGGGATTCAACTGGCTTCTCTCCAACATAAATAGCAAGCACCTCTTCATGGCGAATGGCCATCTCCACCACCACATTACTAAGTTCTCGGATGTGGGTCATGGTCATCCTAGCAAGCTCAGGTCTCAGTCCTCGAATGAAAGGTTCGAATGAACCTTTCATTCCTTCTGACATCAGTGTCAACCAAAGCATATCATATTAAGAGAGCTCATCAAACTTAGCAGCATTCTCGAGCATTGACATCTCTCCTTGATCTAGATCCTTGAACTTCCTCATCAATGCCGACTTAGCAACCTCAGACAAAAACCTCTGCTCAAACCTTCTCCTGAAATCAGCCTATGTTAGCTCTTCCTCCGAAACTCCGGTAGTCACACTATTCCACCAGTGAAGCACTGCCCCTTGCAGCTGTTTAGAGGCTAGCCTTCTCTTTTTTCCATCATCCAAGCATATATTAGTACATATCCTTTCACAACTCAATAGCCAATTCTCCACTTCATTAGCATTCTCCGTCCCAACAAATGGCTTTCCAGTCAAACTAGTGTAGTCTCTGCTTGGCTTAGCATAGTTATTTCCAATTGGAGCCATAGGATTAACTCCTATAACATTACCAACAACCCCAGCTTGAAAAAGATTGGCTAACGACTGATATATCATCCTTGTGTCTACTGGCGGATTTTCAGCACCTACATTGGCTTCAACATTTGGGTTAGAATTAGCCTATCAACTTTGATTCCTCCTGGCATTAGGTTGAGCATTTCCGTTGGTTATGGTGCTTCCTCTACCTAGTTTTCCTCCTCCGTTTTCTGATTCCATATCTTCTTTCTCGTAAATCTACGTACGAGCCTTAGTAAGATACAGAAGAACGGTCTAAGAGAGAGGGAACACGTACTTATATATATTTAACACAAGTATGTTACTATAGCGTTAACCCAAACCTGGATCATATTTTCAAATTTAATGGATTATGTTTGAAAATATTTTAGGTTTAACTTTCTTTTAAAGTTTCAATAACCTATGATCTGATAACGACTTGTAACATTCCCTATTTGGAGGTCCAAAACTAACGGCTACAGATGTTGCAGTCATCCATAGTTATTAATCCTTAACGACCAAATACAGTGATGTTAGATTCATTGATACACAAAAACACATGAATATGGAAAAAAATTAAAATTTAAACAAAACCACATTTCAATATCAAAACATTTCCAATTCAATACATAATCCCAAATTCGCAAATCACGTTTAGAGAAAATATGTTTGTTACAATATATGCCAAGAGCGACATATGAAGATGCCCCCTTGGTTGATCAGAGTATATATAGGCAATATAACAACTTTGCCATTGCAAACATAGCAGAATCGAAAGAAATAGAACTCTAAACATCTATCATGCCTCCTGCACGTCTCTGAAAACTTATTCGTCTTCATAGGTACCTGAAAATCTCAACTCTCAAACTACTCAAAATCAATTGAGTACCCGAGAGTTTAAGGGGAAAACATAAAATTCGAGTCAGACATAAAGCCTGGTATGAATAATAATCTACCATCTAAAATCATTTAGATATCTAATGGGACCATGCCGCTTAGCAGAACATGTTTCCTCTCAGTAGTATTTCAAAACCTTTTTATAAACCATATACTGTCTTCCTACATCCATAATGGTTAAAACAATTCAAAACAATATAATATGATGATATGCAAAACAAATGAATCAATTCTGGATGATCCATCCTTATTCATTTTAGATTATCTGTCTCAATTATAGTTTCTAAGATTACTGTTAACCTATTAGTTTTCATGGGCTGACTAATGACCGGTTAAACATTTAAGGACTCCTTGTCCAATTACATAGTTTTCATGGGATCACTATGAACCTATTTATAACTCCAATATCTTACTCTTATCCTATTCTTCATGAGTTGACTAGGAACCTATTGGTAACCCTAATATCATTTCTTCTTACCCTAGTTTTCATGGGTTGACTAGGAACCTTTTAGGATCTGTCAATATTTCATCCGGGTATAGTTTTCATGGACTAACTATAAACCTACTGGCCTTGTCAGTATCCAATCATAGTTTTTATCGGCTTACTATGAACCTATCTATCTGACATCTTCCTTTACACAGTTTTCATGGGTTAACTATGAACCAACTATCTTACATCTTCCTTTATACATAGTTTTCATGGGCTTACCGAGAACCTATTGGCCCCTGCCAATATCTGTCTTTCATATTTTAGCATCCTACATTCTGGTCTTCCTGATCTCTTGGAAGCAATTATACTCATTCAGGAGTTTTATCCATTTATATTCATAACTGGGTTAACCTAACTGGTTCTTCTACCCTTTATCCCCAAAATGCAATTATGGGTCCATTTTAAAGTGAATATTTTCATATTTGAAGAAGCAACATAACAACATAGCAACACCATTCTTGTGAGTTTAAATTTATCAAAGATAGCTTCTTCTTAAAACCATTATAAAAACTACTTTAAAATATAGTCATGGGTTTTTCCTTTAAAAATAGAGTTTGGGTTATAAAACCTTTCGATACCTTCAAAACATAGCTTTCGACTTCATAAGATGACCTCCTTCGACAGCTCTTAAAAATATTAGGCTCCTGCCTTATAATACTTTAAAAGCTAGTTTTCAAAACCTTTCGAATACGTTAAAGAATTATCATTTATCCTTAAAATCTTAGCTTCGAAACCAATTGAATACCCCCTTTCGACCCTAATGGAAGTAACCCTTCCTAAAACATTGAAAGTGCCTTTTTCGAAAGCATTGAGTTTATACTTAAAATAATATTTTGGTCAAAGTGAATATAGTTGAAGCATCTATTTTGAAACCATCCTTTATCATTTATAAAGCATCGGGGAAACATGATGGTGTACCATCCCTTTCGAAAGCACAAAACATCTGGGTAAAACATTGGAAGGTTGGAGTCGAAACCCCTTTCGAAACCATCACCTTCAAAACCCCTAACCCCTTTTGAAAGGTTTAGGAAATGTCTTAAACTTTACAAAACAAAATGCCTTTCAACGGCGTAGATATCTTCAATACAATCAAAAGGCTATAAAATTGTAGTAGGGTATCGGCTAGGTCGGAACCCCTTCTTTCTAAACAATTTATTATAAGTAAGGACCCAAGTTGAAAGCGATTATAAGTTAACGGCAGCCCTTTCGAAACTCTTTAAAACCTCTTTCGAAACCTTATGCTTCGACTTTGTTGAAGGCTTAAAACAAAACAAAGGCATGCGCTTTTCATTTTAAAACAAACCAAGGTTTTGACCCCTTCGAAAGTTATGCTTTAGACACCTTACCTTCCTCCAATCCATTACGTACTACCAGGGTGATGCCTTATGTATTGGTTTTGGCTTGGTAGGTTTCGACTAAGATAAAGGCGGAAGCAACTGTGTCGAAAGGTGCTTACTAAAGCAGGTGGAACCTCTTTTCTGAGTAAACCTGGTTTTAGTTCTTTAAAAAGTAAATTTTTCTCTAACTAACCTGCCATGTGTCAAAACCAGATTGTCACCCTAACTTTTTCAAATTCTTTTCAAAAATTAGCTACCGCTAATTAGATTTAAACCATGGTTAAGTTAATCAATTAAGCCCTTCAAATTTTTGTAAAGAAGTCCCTCTTCTAAAACAATTTATTTTGCATAGAAAATAACTTTGGAAAAATCCCCAAAGATTCACTTTATTCACGTTATCTTACATCTCAAAATTCCAGACATAAATTCTTAATATATTTTCCAAACTAAATTTATAAACCCAAACAATCTTATTTTCCTTTGAAAATTTATAATAATCTTCCATAGCTTGAAAATTTCTCAAAATTAAAACCCAACTCCAAAATCATGTTTATCATAGCATAAAGTTTTTCCATAGCATTTCAACAACATTAAATATTGATTTTGATCTAAAACCATGTTAAAACTCCATTAAACAATCTTGTTTAAATCAAGTAAATCATGAATTAAGCATATCATCATTCAACTCACCTTAAAAACGAATTTATCCCTTAAATTCGAAACATTAATGTCAAACCAAAAATAAAGATGGAATTATTATTCACCGTGATCTAGACAAGGAGATTGGATTGAGATTGATTCTCCTAAGCTTGAATTCTTAGCTTTAATTTGAATTTCCTCTTCTTTAATGGTCGATCATTCCTTCTCTTTTGATTTGCGTTTTGTTTTAAAATGACGTGAATGGGAGGAAATGGTAGGAACAAAAATATATATAAAAGTATGAACCATTGGGCGGCAATTTCCAATAATATCTTATGTAATTTGTTTATTCTAAAAACCCTTCTTTATCCCATTAGTTAGTCTATTAGGCACGACCTTAATTAATTATTTCAAGTCTCAGTCCTCTTATCACTTGCATTTTACATTATTCTATTTAATTTATCTAATTAAATCTCCTGAATAATGTTGTCAAAAATTAGGTGTGCTACAGAGGTGCATAGCGATTTTTTGTTAGCTCAAATATGTTATGTCTGTCAACTAATCTCATACCCATTTTCAAGAAATAATATCATCTGAAACCAATCAAATATAAAAAAATTGAGCTGATAACACATCATTAAAATAAGAGTAAGTGCTTCACAACACTCCTAATCAAATGTCAATGCCAACCACTAAGCCAATATACAAACATAATGTTAACTACACAATTCCAATATGTCAATACAAGCATTAGCCAAATTGCTAATAAACAATTTATGTGCACTAACCTTGTATTAGATACACATCCTTCAACAACACAAGTTATATTAACTACGCTTCTACTATATGCCCATAGCACAAATAAAAATATAAGTACAGTCATGATTATATTATGTACATGTAATGCCCCAGAAATTCATAGAATCTTATTTGGTTGAATTTTGAAAATATATGAATTCATTTGTATAAGAATACATGGAAAAAAAAAAAGTGTTCAAGTGTGTGCACACTGATATGGCACAAGAAAGAACTCCAAATCCACTGAAATCAAAACAAGAATTAAAAAGTATTACAAACATAATTTTGTGATATGGATATTTGATCTCTGGAATTATATGAATCATCCAAGAAAATAAGAAAAGTAAGTTTTGTTTTGAATCAGTAAACATATTTTATTTAAAACCCAGAAAAGAAAATGTTACAAGGATTTAAAAGCCTGTATGCACATATAGGTGCATATCTTTCTGAAATTAAGGAGAAGTTAAATAAGCCTAGATAGGATATGTATGCAAATGTACATTTCTGTAAGAATAGAAAATGTTAAAAAGAAATAAGCAAGTAAAAGATTGTAATACTAAAATAGCAAAAGACAAATTGCAAGCAGAATAATTGCTTTAGGCAGAAATAGAAAGGAGGATTTCTAGAAAATAAACAAGTGACAATGTCACACAATTTTCATGACTTGGTAAGAATATGATATATTTTGAAAAGGTAAAGAAAAAAATAAGGGAAAGTAAGCACCATATATGGCCGGGGTATCAAAAGTGAAAATGAACAAATCTGAAATGCAAAATGCATGAGTCTTGGCCAGGGTAGGAATGGGATTTTACAATGATAAACCCTAGAAAACTTCTCTTATAAATCCAAGTATAAACCAGAAAAGAATCATTTGCTACCCAAAACATTTAAGGAAACAAGGAGGAAAATATTTGCAAGCAGAAAAGCAAGTTTTAAAAGGCTTCCTTTCTGATTTAAGCAGGAGAAGCATCTTTGGTGAGTAATCTCACTAATCCATGGCATTAAGTCCTGTTATGAGGCAGCCTAGCTTATGCTAATTTTTCTGCATACTTTGGATTTTATTACTATGGTTTTAATGGATGCTTTAATGGGTGTTTCTAAATGCTTTTAGTTTTGATAGTTGAGTATTATGCTCTGATTGTTTATACCCAGAAATGTATAGTATGAAAATATAACAGTAAATAGAGAATGCTTGTAGCTGGTTTAGTGATGGCATGACAAACATATGCATATGAGTTGCATTACACTTGTGTAAGTGCTGAGGCTCAAATGAAAGATTCAAGGTTGCAATGGAAATTCCTAAAGTGCTGAACCTTTGATCAAATAGAAAACCATGGGCCAGAAATCTTGTTTAAGCTAGATCTTGAATTTAGTTCAAACATGGTTGCTTGTGAAACAATAATAACCCACATGCCTAGTCTTTATTCCCAGTTACAAACATTCTTGTATTTTCTTTTAAACCAGAATAATTGTGGATATGAATTCCCTGGATATGAAAGTTAGCTTGTTCTGGAATTATGCTTGAGAGCTCTATATAATGTTTCATGTACACTGTGATTCAGTCACCTAGCTATCTCATGATAGGATCAAACATGAACACTTAGTAAATAAACAAAGGATTGTGAGCCAAGAGAACTGCTGGAATGCTTGTTGTATTTAAAGTATGCAAGTTGGCACATGGTTTGTTTAAGCCCTGAGATCTTTGTGCAATAATGTGAATTATTTTATTGCAATGTGTCCCCGTGATTCCTTATGGCAGATGAGGCTAGGAAGAAATTTGGTAAATGCAAATATCAGATTGATAAAGTAGGAACTAGTGTATTCTTTGATTGGTTGGACTGGAGCTATGATAGTTCCTGAACATTTCTATTTAAAATATAAGTTTGCATAGTTGAATGTGTGTACAAAATTAGTTTTGAACACTGATCATAGTTGCACAAGGTATCATAAATAAGTCAGATAGATTGATCAAAGAAGCTCTGCCAATCTATACAAAATGTTTAGGTCTCACTTAATTACTTAATATCATGGAATTTTTGATGATGCTCATACCAGATCTTGTATCTGACCCTTGTTTGTTTATGGCAACTGGGGTGTCTCATTTAAAATGGGGCAGCCCTTAATGCTTTTTCAGGGAATGCTGGTTCTAAGTAGGAAGTTGCTATGGCTGATGAGAATGATTGGATAAGCATGCTAAACTAGAGTTAGATAAGAACTTAGAATGAAATATTTGCATGTAATCTGGGAAGTTTGATAGTTCTGTTTAGGTTGTTATGTAATAACCTTGAAAGTTTGGATTTATTCAGTTATTTTAAATGAATCTAGTGATGTATTAAGTAGGAAGAACTTGCAAGAAATATGTGTTATGTTGTTTCTGGTTTCTGGTTTGGTATATATTAAAGATATTGAAGTTAAACTGAATTGAAAATCTATTTGCTAAGAGTTGTTTTTGATTTAGAGGAAAAAAACTGGATTTTATAAGTATAATCACTTTATGATGGTTTTAGTTAATCCTGAATCTTTTCAAAAAATAGATATATAAGAAATTATATTGGGAAAATCCAGAAAGAGTTATAACTGATACATTTTCAAGTCTTGATACTGATATATGTCCAAATGCAAGTAAAAGAATGGTTTCTTTAACCAAATAGTTAGACCACAGGTCAGGCCAAATGCACACTTCAAATAAATGGAGTAAGGAACCATTTGAACCCAGTTTTCTGGAAAATGAGCAGAAGCATAAACATGTACATGTATATCTGTGTACATGTTGATATTTGGGCAACAATATGAATATAAATTCCTAGAAAAGTAGTAGGAATGGGTTTTGAAAATTATAAAGCAAGAAATATTGTTTTGTATGTTAGATTATAGGCAAAATTTAAGTGTATAAGTGTAGATAGGTAGGTATCAGGTTTTAAAACCATGCAGGAAAAAAAAAAGAAAAAAAATTGGGTTTGAACTGACCAGCATAGCACTCGAACTCGTGACCTTTCATGTGTAAGTTAGGCGCGTTTCCATTACGCCTAGATGTTGCTTGTGTTCACTTATGATACACTTTCTTTTAGCTTGAGTTTGAAACTATGCAGATTTTAACACAAACATCCATATTAAAAAGCTTCCTTCCACCGGATTATTACTTAATCATTCCTTAATTAGAATAACAGACCAAAGTACATGTTTACAGTGGATTCTATGGTCAATAATCAGAATGTGAAAATAAATCTTTTATCAGGGAATTATCACATTTTAATAGATTTAAAAAGATTTCTACCTCCATATTATTATTATGCTCTGATTCTAGTAGGATATAACATAGATATCTTCATATATGTATGTTAGGAATGATTTAGATTTAAAACAATATTTTTATATTGAGAAAGATCCTGGATAATATGAGAATAGGTAAGAATGACCCTAGGTAGTCTTAGTTAAGTAAAAAAAAAAAAAAAAATTTTTGCTTAAGAATTAGGGTCATTTCATTTGGTATCAGAGCTATGTTAAATTTATACATAGCTAAGAATGATTGTATTGATTGATTGAAGTACTATAATCATATGTATGTACTGTTTGAGTAAAATAATAATATAGATAGAAAGTTAAAATATATAGATATATATATATACTCTCATGATAAACTAACCTTATCTACCCATACTGTAGTTGTCCAATTATGGTAGGAAGAGGATCTCAACACAATGCAGGATCATGTACACCACAAATGCTTGATATGCAAGACTTTATGAGGGCTCTAAGGGATGGAGTAGGGCAGAGACTTGAGAATCCACATGAGGAACTTTCCAAACTATTAAAGACTTATACCAATTTAGGAGGCAAGAGCTTTGAAGGGACTGAAAATGTGATGGAAATTCAAGCATGGTTGAGAACACTGGATAGAATTTTCAATGACATGCAGTTGGATGATCAAAGGAAGAGGCAAGTGGCCTCAAGACAACTGAAAGGTGTGGCTTTAAGTTGGTGGGAGGTAGTCATAGCTGGGAGGATTGAGAATGAAATCACTTGGAATCAATTCAAGGAGATGTTGGAAGCTAGATTTGTTCCAGCATCAGCCAAAACTCTACTGCTTGAAGAATTCATCAGACTTAGGCAGGGAACTTTTAATGTGACTGAATATACTCATAGGTTTGAAGGCTTGTCTAAGTATGGAGCTATGCTTGTGGCTGATGAGGCATCAAAGAATGATAGGTATATTAAGGGTTTAAATCCAGGGCTTAGTAGGGCCATGTTGCCATATGTAGACAAAACTTTTGATCAAGTCATTGATTTGGCCTTAAAATTTGAGCAACATGACAAGGAAAGGGAGAAGTATAGGAGTTTTAAGAATAACAACAATAAGAAGAATAAGGGAAGATATCACCCCTATGACAAAAAGAAGGAGGAGACAGAAAGTAAGAAAACTAATGATACTAAGACCACTGATACAAAGAGGAAAATAACATGTAATTATTGTGGAAAAGAAGGACATATCAAACCAAGGTGCCCAGAATTGAAGGGAGGAGCTTTCAAGTGCTATCTATGTGGAAAGGAGGGACATATCAAGAGAAACTGCCCTGAGTATAAACAGCAAGGGAAGCTAGCAAGTTTGGAGAGCAAAGGCAAATCCACAGTAGAGACTATTGCAGAAAATCATGGTCAAGTAGAAGGTACCTTGTTTATTTGTACCTTACCTATATCGGTAGTGTATGATACAGGGGCAACACATTCTATGATTTCCCATGAATTAGTTGCATTGCTTAAATTAAATTGCATATTGGTTGAAACTCCTTTGTTAGTGCAAAGCCCATTGGGAAGTTCTAGTGTTTTAAACATGATTTGTGTGGATGTGGGATTAAACATAGGAGGAAATGTTTTTATTTCCAATTTATATGTTTTAAATTACCCAAATATAGGTGTTATATTGGGTGTAGACTGGTTAAGGCAATACAAAGCCATAATTAATTTAGACTCATCCACCATATCATTACAAAATTCTAGAGGTCAAAGAATCACAATTTTGTGTGAAACAGCCAAAGAAAGAAAATTATATCACTTGATCGACTTAAATAAGGATTCCAGTGAGCCTTCTATTGAAGAAATCCCCATAATTAACGAATACATAGATGTGTTTGGAGAAGTTGAGGGGGTTCCACACCACAGACCAGTGGAATTTCAGATTAGTCTGATACCAGGAGCAAGTCCAATTATTAAGAAACCCACTAGGATGGGGCCAAATGAGTTGAAGGAATTAAAGAAACAGCTAGAAGAGTTAGAAAGCAAAGGATTTATAAGGCCAAGTAACTCTTGCTGGGGTGCTCCAGTAGTATTTGTAAAGAAACATGATGGTACTTTAAGAATGTGCATAGATTACAGGGAGTTAAACAAAGTCACTATCAAGAACAAGTACCCCTTACCTAGAATTGATGATCTTTTTGATCAACTTAGTGGAGCAAAAATATTTTCTAGGTTAGACTTGGCATCTGGATTCCATCAGATGAAGGTTGAAGACTCAAGTGTTAAGTATACAGCCTTTAACACTAGGTATGGTTTATATGAGTTTCTTGTCATGCCATTTGGGTTGACAAATGCCCCATCATATTTTGTAGACTTAATGAATAGGATATTCAGGGATTATTTAGACAAGTTTGTATTGATTTTTATTGATGATATTTTGATTTATTCTAAAACAGTAGAGGAACATGAAAATCACTTACACCTTGTTTTGTCAAGATTAAGAGAAAAAGATTTAAAAGCCAAATTTTCTAAGTGTGCATTTTGGAAAGAAGAGGTGCATTTCCTTGGGCATGTTGTATCTGCCAAAGGCATTTCAGTGAACCCCAATAAAATTGTGGCTATCCAAGCATGGAAAAGGCCAAGCACAGTGGGAGAAGTTAGGTCATTTATGGGAATGGCAGGGTATTATAGAAGATTTATAAAAGATTTTTCTAAGATGTCATCACCTCTTACCAACCTAACTAGAAAGAACCAACCCTTTAGATGGACTGAGAAATGTGAACAAGCATTTAGTAAAATCAAGGAGGCTTTAGTCAATGCACCGGTGTTGAGAGTACCAGAAGGAAATGAGGATTTGATTGTTTATACTGATGCAAGTGGCTCTGGGCTAGGAGCTGTATTGATGCAGCAAGACCAAGTTATAGCCTATGCATCAAGGCAACTGAAGTCGCATGAATCAAAGTATGCAACCCATGATCTTGAATTGGCAGCAGTGGTATATGCACTAAAGCTCTGGAGACATTATCTTCTAGGTGCAAAGTTCATTTTATACACTGACCATAAGGCATTGAAATATCTTTTTTCACAAAAAGATCTGAATATGAGGCAACATAGATGGGTTGAATTTTTAGCAGCGTATGATTTAGACATACTTTATACCCCAGGAAAAGCTAATAAGGTTGCAGATGCTTTGAGCAGGCAGCACGCAAAAGTAGCCATGTTAATGATAGAAGAGTTTAAAAATTTATCTCTACTTACTGATTTGGAAATTGAGGAAGGCAATGAGGTAAACATGGAGATGATTGAAGAAGGGAAAAAGGGAAAATTAAGTTTGATAACTTTGCAATCAGATTTAATTTTGAAAGTGGGAAAAATGCAAGAGGAAGATCCAGATTTGTTAGAAAAGAAAACTCTAATAGAAAAAGGAGAAGAAGTAGCAAACTACCACATTGATAAGAATGGTTACTTAAGGAATAAAGGTAAGATATGTGTTCCAAAAAATATAGGATTGAAGGAAGAGATACTTAATAAATATCATAGAAGCAAATATTCTATACACCCAGGTAGCACCAAGATGTACCAAAACTTGAAGAGGGATTATTGGTGGACAGGGATGAAAACTGATGTGGCCAAACATGTTGCAAAGTGTATGACTTGCCAACAAGTCAAAGCAGAAACCCAAAGACCCTCGGGCCTATTACAACCTCTAAGTATACCACAGTGGAAGTGGGAAGATATATCTATGGATTTCATAGATGGTCTGCCTAGATCAAAGAGAGGAAATACAAGCATTTGGGTAGTAGTTGATAGATTGACCAAAGTGGCACATTTTATACCAGTAAAGGCAGAAAGAAATGCCCCTAAACTAGCTCAGATATTCATGAGAGAAGTAGTAAGGTTGCATGGAATCCCTAAAACTATAGTGAGTGATAGGGACACAATCTTTACCTCCAGATTTTGGAAGAGCTTTCAAAAAGCCATAGGGAGTGAATTATGCTTGAGTACAGCATACCACCCCAATCAGATGGTCAAACTGAAGTGATAAATAAGGTTTTGGAGGATTTATTGAGGGCATGTACATTAGACTTTGGAGGTAATTGGGAAGATCACCTCCATTTGGCTGAATTTACATATAACAATAGTTATCAAAGCACCATAGGCATGGCACCATTTGAAGCCTTGTATGGAAAACCATGTTTGTCACCAATATGTTGGGTTGAAGCAGGAGAAAAGGCTGTCTTAGGGCCTGAGTATGTAAAAGAGACCACAGAGAAAATTGAACTGGTGAGGAGAAGAATGGCAGCAGCTCAAGATAGGCAAAAGAAGTTTGCAGATAAAAAGAGAAAGCAGGTAGAATATGAAGTTGGTGATTATGTTTTCATCAAAGTTTCACCTATGAAGAAGGTGTTAAGATTTGGCAAGCAAGGAAAACTTACCCCAAGATATGTTGGACCTTACAAGATTTTGGAAAGAATAGGTTCATTAGCATATAGGCTAGAGCTGCCTGAAGAGATGAGTGCAATGCACAATGTATTCCATGTATCACAACTTAGAAGATGGGTACATGATAAAGAAGAGATTCTAGAGAAACCCACTCAGGTTCAAATAAATTCTGATTTGGTCTATGAGAAAGAACCCGTGGGGATTTTGGCTAAAGAGGAAAAGAAGTTGAGGAACAAAACTTTAAAATTGGTAAAGGTTCAATGGAGCCTAGACCCTAAGGACTGTACATGGGAATTGGAGGATAAAATAAAGATGGATTACCCTAAGCTTTTTGTAGTGGAAGGTAAAAACTAAATTCCTAAAAGTTTAATATGTATGTTTTGACTGAATTGTTTGCTTATGCAATGTCTGATAGATTTTATGAGAATCTAGAAAAAAAAATGAATGAGAAAATTGTGAGGACACAATTCCTAAAAAGGTGGGGTGATTGTAATGCCCCAGAAATTCATAGAATCTTATTTGGTTGAATTTTGAAAATATATGAATTCATTTGTATAAGAATACATGGAAAAAAAAAAAAAGTGTTCAAGTGTGTGCACACTGATATGGCACAAGAAAGAACTCCAAATCCACTGAAATCAAAACAAGAATTAAAAAGTATTACAAACATAATTTTGTGATATGGATATTTGATCTCTGGAATTATATGAATCATCCAAGAAAATAAGAAAAGTAAGTTTTGTTTTGAATCAGTAAACATATTTTATTTAAAACCCAGAAAAGAAAATGTTACAAGGATTTAAAAGCCTGTATGCACATATAGGTGCATATCTTTCTGAAATTAAGGAGAAGTTAAATAAGCCTAGATAGGATATGTATGCAAATGTACATTTCTGTAAGAATAGAAAATGTTAAAAAGAAATAAGCAAGTAAAAGATTGTAATACTAAAATAGCAAAAGACAAATTGCAAGCAGAATAATTGCTTTAGGCAGAAATAGAAAGGAGGATTTCTAGAAAATAAACAAGTGACAATGTCACACAATTTTCATGACTTGGTAAGAATATGATATATTTTGAAAAGGTAAAGAAAAAAATAAGGGAAAGTAAGCACCATATATGGCCGGGGTATCAAAAGTGAAAATGAACAAATCTGAAATGCAAAATGCATGAGTCTTGGCCAGGGTAGGAATGGGATTTTACAATGATAAACCCTAGAAAACTTCTCTTATAAATCCAAGTATAAACCAGAAAAGAATCATTTGCTACCCAAAACATTTAAGGAAACAAGGAGGAAAATATTTGCAAGCAGAAAAGCAAGTTTTAAAAGGCTTCCTTTCTGATTTAAGCAGGAGAAGCATCTTTGGTGAGTAATCTCACTAATCCATGGCATTAAGTCCTGTTATGAGGCAGCCTAGCTTATGCTAATTTTTCTGCATACTTTGGATTTTATTACTATGGTTTTAATGGATGCTTTAATGGGTGTTTCTAAATGCTTTTAGTTTTGATAGTTGAGTATTATGCTCTGATTGTTTATACCCAGAAATGTATAGTATGAAAATATAACAGTAAATAGAGAATGCTTGTAGCTGGTTTAGTGATGGCATGACAAACATATGCATATGAGTTGCATTACACTTGTGTAAGTGCTGAGGCTCAAATGAAAGATTCAAGGTTGCAATGGAAATTCCTAAAGTGCTGAACCTTTGATCAAATAGAAAACCATGGGCCAGAAATCTTGTTTAAGCTAGATCTTGAATTTAGTTCAAACATGGTTGCTTGTGAAACAATAATAACCCACATGCCTAGTCTTTATTCCCAGTTACAAACATTCTTGTATTTTCTTTTAAACCAGAATAATTGTGGATATGAATTCCCTGGATATGAAAGTTAGCTTGTTCTGGAATTATGCTTGAGAGCTCTATATAATGTTTCATGTACACTGTGATTCAGTCACCTAGCTATCTCATGATAGGATCAAACATGAACACTTAGTAAATAAACAAAGGATTGTGAGCCAAGAGAACTGCTGGAATGCTTGTTGTATTTAAAGTATGCAAGTTGGCACATGGTTTGTTTAAGCCCTGAGATCTTTGTGCAATAATGTGAATTATTTTATTGCAATGTGTCCCCGTGATTCCTTATGGCAGATGAGGCTAGGAAGAAATTTGGTAAATGCAAATCTCAGATTGATAAAGTAGGAACTAGTGTATTCTTTGATTGGTTGGACTGGAGCTATGATAGTTCCTGAACATTTCTATTTAAAATATAAGTTTGCATAGTTGAATGTGTGTACAAAATTAGTTTTGAACACTGATCATAGTTGCACAAGGTATCATAAATAAGTCAGATAGATTGATCAAAGAAGCTCTGCCAATCTATACAAAATGTTTAGGTCTCACTTAATTACTTAATATCATGGAATTTTTGATGATGCTCATACCAGATCTTGTATCTGACCCTTGTTTGTTTATGGCAACTGGGGTGTCTCATTTAAAATGGGGCAGCCCTTAATGCTTTTTCAGGGAATGCTGGTTCTAAGTAGGAAGTTGCTATGGCTGATGAGAATGATTGGATAAGCATGCTAAACTAGAGTTAGATAAGAACTTAGAATGAAATATTTGCATGTAATCTGGGAAGTTTGATAGTTCTGTTTAGGTTGTTATGTAATAACCTTGAAAGTTTGGATTTATTCAGTTATTTTAAATGAATCTAGTGATGTATTAAGTAGGAAGAACTTGCAAGAAATATGTGTTATGTTGTTTCTGGTTTCTGGTTTGGTATATATTAAAGATATTGAAGTTAAACTGAATTGAAAATCTATTTGCTAAGAGTTGTTTTTGATTTAGAGGAAAAAAACTGGATTTTATAAGTATAATCACTTTATGATGGTTTTAGTTAATCCTGAATCTTTTCAAAAAATAGATATATAAGAAATTATATTGGGAAAATCCAGAAAGAGTTATAACTGATACATTTTCAAGTCTTGATACTGATATATGTCCAAATGCAAGTAAAAGAATGGTTTCTTTAACCAAATAGTTAGACCACAGGTCAGGCCAAATGCACACTTCAAATAAATGGAGTAAGGAACCATTTGAACCCAGTTTTCTGGAAAATGAGCAGAAGCATAAACATGTACATGTATATCTGTGTACATGTTGATATTTGGGCAACAATATGAATATAAATTCCTAGAAAAGTAGTAGGAATGGGTTTTGAAAATTATAAAGCAAGAAATATTGTTTTGTATGTTAGATTATAGGCAAAATTTAAGTGTATAAGTGTAGATAGGTAGGTATCAGGTTTTAAAACCATGCAGGAAAAAAAAAAAAAAAAATTGGGTTTGAACTGACCAGCATAGCACTCGAACTCGTGACCTTTCATGTGTAAGTTAGGCGCGTTTCCATTACGCCTAGATGTTGCTTGTGTTCACTTATGATACACTTTCTTTTAGCTTGAGTTTGAAACTATGCAGATTTTAACACAAACATCCATATTAAAAAGCTTCCTTCCACCGGATTATTACTTAATCATTCCTTAATTAGAATAACAGACCAAAGTACATGTTTACAGTGGATTCTATGGTCAATAATCAGAATGTGAAAATAAATCTTTTATCAGGGAATTATCACATTTTAATAGATTTAAAAAGATTTCTACCTCCATATTATTATTATGCTCTGATTCTAGTAGGATATAACATAGATATCTTCATATATGTATGTTAGGAATGATTTAGATTTAAAACAATATTTTTATATTGAGAAAGATCCTGGATAATATGAGAATAGGTAAGAATGACCCTAGGTAGTCTTAGTTAAGTAAAAAAAAAAAAAAATTTTTGCTTAAGAATTAGGGTCATTTCAGTACACAATATTGATATTCTACTAAATAACTCCGTACACACAAACGTCATTTAATCCATGTTTATGCAAAGTACAACGAGGGTATTGTTTATGTATACCTATATATCAAAACCAACCGATCACGTTAATAGGAATGTTAACTATCTACCAATTGATTTATATTTCATATATTTGCTTCAAATATTTCCAAATTAAATTCTTTCTCGATCACTAAGATATACACATATAGATATATATTTTTCCCCCACCTCTTTTCCAAATGTATTTACAACAAGATATTTTCAAGAAAATATTTTCCGAACAAGATACTTTTTCCACTATATTCCTTTTGTTAAATAATTTCTTTTATAATAAAATGTTTTCACACAAAATATTTTCATAGAAAATTATTTTCAAAGCAGAATGTCTTTCAGCCAAAGTATTTTTTAGCAAAGTAACTTCAAACCAATGTTCTACGCACTAAAAAGATTTTAACTTTAAGTTGACTATCGATAATGATGATGGTAACCTTCTACGATGAAGGAGATGAATCCTTTTTTTGGGAAATGTTTCACTGCAAGTAGTTCAATGTATACCCAGCTAAGGTCACAACAAGGTCGCCTTGCGAAGTGTCTAACCATAGTAGTGTATAGCCTAGCTACTGAAGATTGAAAGTGCCCTCGACTCTAAAGACACTGTACATCGTTACTATGAGATCTTCTATTTTGACTTCATTATATTAACCTATAGAAGACTATCGTATAGTCATTTCGTGATTGTTTCAAGCAACCATAAGTATGTAACCCCTTTTGTCCCCCAACAATCATGAGTAAACCACCATTTATCGTATGGAGAACGTTTTATACACTAGTCTTAACAGACATATCGATAACATTTTCTCAATACGTCTTAACTAATATTATTTAAGAAGTAAGTATTTATAAGTATATATCGATTCAATACCCATGGTTACAAACATGTTCGTAACTGAGATTGATAAAATATTTCTATGAAGGGTTTTTCTACCTTTATATGTTTATTATGTTAATTAACATTACTTATAACTATATATAACGAGATATATAAAAGAAGATAAAACCAAAAGCACACTTCATTTTAAACAAGATTCTTTTATAAGAGTTAAGTTACGCAATAAATTTCATAATTTCTCCTAGGACACACTCTTGACTCTATCAGTTTAATCTTTCTATACTTGATTTTTAACGATAAAAGCTCTTATTGTTTCTTTGTCTATTACAGAGGTGGATTGAATTGCTATATTTATTGATATACTAGGTTATCTGTTACTAACTGAGGCTGGGTTATTGCATTGAAAGGCATTGGGAAATTAATTCAGGTAAAATTGCAACTATTTGATTTTCAATTGGTTTAACCAACTTTTCCGGTATATTTGAAAATTGACCCCTTCGTTAGGAACCTCTAAAAAAATCCATATTAGATTCCTACAAATAATAATTTGAATTTGAATTTGAATTAGGGAGAAGATGTTGCCTTTTGAGTTTTCTTCCACCGATGACTCTCAATGGACGTGGATAACTCTAAATGAAGCTCAAGAGACTCAATCATTTTTCTTTCTTTTTCACTCTCTCTTTTAGCTAATGAATTGGTTGCATTAATATTATTGTTAAGAAATGATATTACACCAGATACTGCATTGACTATGTCAATTAATACATTATCGTTGGGGATATGTGTGAAAGACCGAGGACGTTCTCAATTAGCCGAGGATTCAGGTTGCTTTGGTTGTTGCTCAATGATGATGACTTCGGAATTTGATCCAATTGTTTACGTGTGATTCATGATGCTTCTATAGTATTGCATGAATTATGAACCGTTTCTTTATTGATCGCTAAATCATTTTGTTTAATTTCACATGTTTCCATTTCGTTTTTATTCTCACATTCAACATTTTGTTTTAGCTTTTATGTATTTTACACAGTTGCGCTTTCCACTGTATTGTTGTTTTAAACTAATTTCCATTCTTTTTTGTCGTGTGCTCTAGTATGCCCAACATTTGGTTGAAATGGGGTATCATGAGCTTGTATGTCCAAAGCACTTACATATTTCATATTTTAGTCAAACAAACTTATATTCGATTGATTAGATTTTTTTTCTTTTTCTATCTTGGCCCTTCCATGTTCTTTGAGTTTATCTTTCTCTTTCAGTACAACGAGAACTCTTGCATAATTCAATCTATTCATACGCTCCATGGTATTGTTTAGTTTTATTGGTTTACCTATCGCGCTAGCAATATGACATATACTTTTTTCATCCAAAATTGTTGTGGTAAGTAATGGTAACCTGATCAATACTGGAATTGGTAGGAGTAGATTTTTGTCAAGTTTGAGATTAAGTACCTATTTTTGTTATGGGAGTTTTTCCATTGATTAATCAAGTACCACCTTCTATGACTTTCACCACATCTCTTTCTTCATTAAATTTTGATTAAGCAAAACTCGTTTTCTCTACTATAATTGTCTAAATTGCTTTTGGTGATTATTATTTTTTGACCATCGTTTTAAAATATGCGTAATTTGATCAAGGACCGTTAGTTAAAGTGGCAAGTGGTATGGTGCCTAAAAAGGGGTTCTAGCTGTCATGGGTTCGAAAGTCTGAGAGATGAAAATGAGTATACTGCTTACATAAATTATCACTTTTGTTATCAAAAAAATGTATGCATAGTTTGATCTCTTCCTAATTGCATAAATGCAGGTTGCATTTTTTTCAATTTTCCCATTTTGGTTCATAACTTTAGTTTAAGAGTAGTAAATTCTCCTATATTATCACTACTAGGATCATAAAATTTTGCAATCATAGTTTTTTGTGTAGCCTTTAACCTTATTAGCCCAATTTTTGGGTATGCAGTTGTAGCATATGTGTTTAGACTATCAGTAGATGTGATCCCTTAGAGGCATCAAAAACTGTCCTATTAACGAATCTAGTGTTTTTCAAAAATTGAGGTACGGATCTGGTTTATTTGGATGTACGATATTCTATTCATGGTAATCCAGCCGCCATCGTCATCTACTTGTTCAAAATGGATTTTGAAGCAATATGAGGATGAACGGTCTACGGAATGGATGGATGGGTTATTGGTTACCGTTATGTATATCTATTTATAACGGTAGTTTTGTATATAAAAAATATATTTTGTTCTTTAGAAACTTAATTGTTTACCAAGAACAAACATATATGACTAGTTATAATTGTTTATAACACTTAAATAATTTTCAACCCACGTACGATATTTTTATTTAAATATTTGAATATTTATTTAGTCTAATTATTCAAATAAACCAATATAACCATTAGTGTATTATTTTAATTAATTTTAAAATCACCAATAAGTAAATAAAACCACATAAAATATAATTTAGCATTTACATTTATTTTTCCATTTTAATTTATAGCATTGATAGATTGATTTGATCAAGTCAAATCAGAAAACATGTTGAAAAGTACTATAGTAAATTACAATTCTTATTTTTCTTTTATTGTAACCATTACATTAGAAAGCGCAATGCATGCGTGTATAAGCCATAAATTAGATGCATATGTTTCACGTTCCCACAAACCAACAGTATCAAAATCCAAGCAAAACTTAATTAGAGTCCACGCCTAAACTGCAAGACGTCAATGGGCCGGCCACTCACTCTCAACCGCACACCCGTAAAAAGGCACCTTTCAGGGTGGGCCCACCTGCTTCCTATCCACGTAGTGGCCCACGCATTATATACCCCTACCCCTACCCCTACCCCAATTCTAATAATACTAACACTGTTCTGACACTCACCTGATTTCGATTGGACAGCTGTACCCTCTCCCATTTCTCTGGCCCTACCGGTCCTTTTTGATTGAACCTTCTCCCTCCCTTGTTGTCCCTCCCTTCACTTTTATTTCATTCCGGTACGCTTTCTAAACGTTTCGGTAGGGTTCGGACATGAGGTGTGCATGTACCCGATTTCTGTTTTCAACTTTATACGTTCTGGAACCTCTTTAAACTATAATTTCTATACTAAACAAACTTATTGCACACAACTGTTCTGGATAAACTTGCTGCTATTAAAGCTATCACACGTAAGGCATTCTTATTAGCTTTGATATGCCTAATTATAGCTGTCATATTATTGAAAGCCGTATACAAATGCATGTATTGTTGTGGGGGATAAAGAAGAAAGTTGAAGTTTTATCCATACAGTTCAAAACTTTCGGTTGGAAAATGTCAACTTTTGTATTGATTGCTTAGGCCCCGAAGAAGCAAAATATGTTAATTGAGTTTATAATAGAAGTGAACAAACTAAATAATTTGATATAAAGCAATCTTTTACAAACATTTAAAAAGGTTAATATCTCACCTTCCCAACGCATCAAACTAAATAGTAAAAATGTACATGAATGCATTCTCACAGTCGAGCGTTAGCAGTAGCAGTGAGAGTTTCCAGTGTCGAAACATTAACAATTATTTTTTGACCTACAATGATTAGAATAGAGACGCAAGAAAAGAAAGCTAAAAGAAGCCATGCCAGCGCCCCCTACACCAAACAGGAAATACCCGTACACTGCACCAGATTCCTCTGCTGTGCACAAACAGCAATAAAAAAACAGGAAATTATTGTGAAGGAAAAAATTTCACAGCTTTTTAGCCTTAAGGACAGACCTTCAATATTTTATCCCGAAGAACAACTTTCTGTAGGTATCAGTTTTTAGTTATTGATAGCAGTTTTTAGGTATCAGTTTGTAGTTATCGGTAGCAATTTTTAGGTATCAGTTTTTAGCTCGGTATCAGTTTTGTTGTCCTTATGAATAATTTTGGAAAATGTTTGTCCTTGTGAATAATTTTTAGAAGAATGTTTGTCCTTTTGGTAAAAATATTGAGGTCGTGTCCTTGAGGCAAAAAATATAAAAAAAATTGTCCTTTAAATTAATTCCCCCTAGAAAAAAATAAAAACGATAGCATTCCACGGCAATAAAAATAAAAAAAAGCAAAAACTACTTTTTTTTTTAATCCCAAAAATGACCTCTTTGCCCTTATTCATATAAGCCCTCCCCTACATACCTAATTACACTAACACCCCCACAGCATTTTCACCCCCCCAAAAGAGGCCCTCGCAAACTTAATCCACATAGAAAGATACTGCTACTCATCATAAATAAATAAAAACTAAACAATTACACCACCTCAGCCACCCTCCACGCTGACGTGGCAATCAACGGCCTAGAATGCCACCCTAGCGTAAGGCACCCGTCCTTCTCGTCCACCACGTACCCTTCCCCACCCGCAAACAGACTCAACAGCATACTCGCCTGCTTAAACGCATTGGACCCCAAATGGACCGGCTCAAACCCGGCCCACCCGAACCGGCCCTTCCACTGCTCCAGCGGCTCGTGCCGCTCCGTCCTCTCCGCCCCTTCGCAGGCCACAACGTTGCATATCTGCCGGCCCAAATACATCTCCGTCATCATCTGGTCCTGCGGACCTGACCCGTCCGGTCCGCACCCGCCTTCCAACGAATCGAACATCGTCGAGTAGTAGTGCAACGCCTCGTTGAATCGTTCCGTAAATATAACGGAGTTGTGGTTCGCCTCTTGCTCCACCACCGTTACGATCTTCGGCTTAACTGCCCTTATCGTTCTAAGCACTTTCTCGATTGCCCCATGCTTTGCTAACAGCTTATGCAACTCGAAAACGGAGTTTACAGCTACAACCTCTTCAACTAACCCGTTATCCGTTTTCGGAATCCATTCCAATATGAAAGGCTCCAAATCGGCCAAGCTACTAGCAACAAAACCTCTGTATTCAAAATCGACTTGAATTTTCTCGGCAAACTGGGCCAGCTTGAGCCCGACCTGTTGTAAAGCGTCGGTGTTATCAGGCTGGGGTGGGCCAATACCGGTGAGTTTGAAAGAAGGCGGGCCGCCGGGTCTGATGGCGAGGGCCTGCAACAGAGCCGGCCACTGCATGCCCTGCTTCATGCCAAAATCGATGACGTGGACCCTTCTGCACCCTTCGAAGGCTTCTAGAATGGCTTGGTTGGCCGTGAAGTGTGCGAATTTTAGATAAGGGCAGCTCTCGTAGAAATGCATTTGGAGGATGTCGGAGAAGGCGGATTCTAAGGAGCAGTCTTGCTGGAGGTGTAGTCTGTAGATTCTTCTAGCGAGTGCCTCTGCGAAGTAGCCTGCTACTTTTCTCATGGCACCGCCTTGGCTTGAGGATAGGATGTTAATTTGCTTTACTAGGGTGTCAGCGGCTTTGAAATTTTCTTGCTGTACTGCTTCTGCGCACGCCATTAAAGTGTGGACTAGACGGATTCCGGCTTCTTGTGAATCTACGACAACGACGGGGAGGGAGGAGGAAGAAGATGGTTCGGTGATGGATGACGATGATGACGCCATCAGCGTTCTGGGTCTTTTGCGGTCTGGGCTCGATCGGGTCAGATCCGGTCTGAGATCTGAGGTTTGAGTAGGGGCAGTTTCGGTAATGATGGTATTGGGAATATGATTAGTACGGAACTGAAAATCAAAGGGATTGACATTGGAAGAGGAGAAACTGCCGTTATTAGGGTTTGAATTTGGAAGAGGAGGAGGGGGGGCGTTGAGCTCGGAAAGCATGGATTCGAGCCAGGTGGACAAATCGGAGGGGTTGTAGTGATTGGTGATGATGGCGTCGTCGTTGCAGGAGGCGGTGGTTCCCATAACCATGTCGAGCTGCTCGAGCTTCTGCGCTACGTCGGCCATGTCAGTGTTGCGAACTTTGTAGCCCAAAGCGGCGAGGAGTTCGTCGACGCCGGCGTCGGATTCCTCTTCAATCATCTTGAACTTTCCGTTCTTCGACGGTGGCGGTGGGCCGCTGCTGCTTTCTGCATGCTCTCGCTTCATCTTAAAATGGTTGCTATTTGCCTTTTAGTTTTTTTTTTTCGTTATGGAGGTTTTTCTTTACTTTGAGGTTGGGAGGAGAGGAATGAAAGAGGAATGAGAGATGAGAGCATCAATTAATCATAGGGATGTATCTATCCTTGCTATCATTAAAATAGTAGTAGTTTTTTTTTTTTTTTTTTTTTTTTTTTTCCCTCCTTAGGTTTTACCTATTTATTTAAAGTGATTTTCTCTATGTTAAAGCACTTGTACTGGTTTTACTTGCTTCCAACCGTAATTAGTTTAGAGGCTATTTGAGTTAGGGTATAAATAGTAATTTAAGCAACTTCGATAATAGTGATTGTAAATTGAAACTGCTCCAAGTATTAAATTTGTTCAAAAATTTATCCCCAGCATCCGAAGGAAAATTCTTTGATAGACCCCTTCGCTTTGTTATTTCATGTTACAAATCATGTCTCAAATTCAAATTAACAAAACAAGAATAAACTGGTCGCATGCGAAGTAATTTTTAACTTCATTTCTATTCAGGTCGTATAGGGGTGTAACTCGACCAAACCGATTCAGAAGTAGGGTGGGTTTTTATTTTATAATAAATTTGGACGGACACGGATCGAACGGCCTTTAGCTCGATCATCTTTCAAATGAGCCAAATAATGACAAATAACTGAAAAACCATCGGACAACTCGGACAAACGTTACTTCATATATTTTATTCTTAAAAATAGAACGGATACGAATAGTCGGCATCATTTAATGTCAACGACTATTTTTCAAAACATTCCAAAACCCCTTATTAACACCGTTAAGCCAAAAATTCAGCCAACTTTTGAAAGTCGAACAGAAGTTAAGCAACGAATATAATTGTCGAAGTCTTATAGGCAAATGTTATTTTCATTTGTCCTTTGATTACAACTTGACAATTTCAATTTGACTTACATTATACTCTTCATCAAAATTTTACAAATTTCGTGAATTACAAATGAGATTAGAGGAGAAGAAGATTAGGAAAAGACCCATTTTATGTGGGATACATGCTTATTTATAGTAAAACCACCCATTTGGATGCTTGACACGTCGCATGTATAATTTTAGATGATCATAATTGAATGATGATGTAGTACATTATGGACGTGAAACATGGCATTCTTGAGATGGCCTTTTGTACCACGATTACTCTTCTCGTTTTGTTGACGTGACATAAACGGTCTAACGGAGCATGATACACAGGCAAATCTATGATTTGGATAGAATTTCAACTTTATTACCCCTAATATAGAACATTTTGCAACCTCGCTAACTTCAGAATTCCAATACATGTGTAGGCGAAATAATTTTATGCATAAAATTGCTTAATTCATACGATAGGTTTTTATCTTATAGACTCAATAGCTTCATCATGGCTTGATAGCATTCTATTAACATGATATCATTTCTATTAACATGACAGTCTAGTTGATTCGATAACTTTTTATCTTATAAATTTGATAACTCTTCATCGTATAAACTGAATAGCTCTTTAACTTGTAAGCCTGATAGCATTTCATCTTATAAACTTGACAGCCTGTTATCATGTAAACCTGATAGCATTTCATCTTATAAACATGATAGCACTTTGCCATATAAGCCCGATGACATTCCATCTTATAAACTCGATGGCTCTTTATCGATACAATTGCTGTATTGAGTTGATAGTTGTTGACTAAAAAATTAGCCAACCTCGAAATTAGACTAATGCATTTTATTAACAAAAAGTTCTCGCTAACACTAGGCTTAAAAATATAAAATGAGCAACAAGGCAAGCAAATAACGTAAATGACATAAGACGTTGAGTGGTTCGGGAAGATTTGTCTATATCCACTATGAAGATCTCTTATTATGTATATCGCTAACAATTACAATGAATTATAATAGAATGATAGAAAATTTAGCACTTAAGCTTACGATGGTACAAAATTTAAGTGCTTGAGAATAGTTCCTGTTGAAAATGAGAAATATGAGCACGAAAATCAAACACTTTGAAGTTGTATGGCATTGGTTATTTATTGCAGTTTATATGGATTATGGATGATTGCGATTGCGTAGTAAAACAAACGAAAAATGCTCCTAGCCATCGATAAGGTCACATGGGCTGATTGATTACAGCTGTAAAGATGTTATAGATATGCGAATGAGAAGCATGCCAGTTGTAACGCCATACTTAGCACGTGTTTTGAGCTAAGCATAGTGGCTTGCCACAAAGTAGACGTGCTTTTGGTAAACATACTACTGTATCTAGTGCAGTTAGTTGTACTATTTGTCATTTAATTTTGTTTGTCCAAGTAACAAGACAGATAAGAAGCTTCATGTGGATAATAATGGTCGGTCGCTTATTATTGAAGACTATCGAGTGAAGTTGATTGTTGCATAGGACTAGGTTGCAAAGGATGTGCTGATTCATTCATGGGATGACAATACAAGGTAGTCAATAGTGGTCTGAGATGAAGCCTAGCCAAAGATGGGTCACGCTTGAGCCAGGCCCGATCAGGTGAGTTGGCTGTTATAGATGTCTTGAGTTGAGCCGGCTGGCTCTAGTCGTGAAATGTTGTTGTGTAGATAGGCCGATGTAGGGCCAGATTGAGTGCGGGAGGCATTAAGTGGACTGAGCCGGCTTGAGTTGGATCGTGCTTTGCTATGCTGCTAGCTGGTTGTACTTGCGAGAAATTTGAGCAACAATAGCACTTCTTCCGTACGATAATTTTATAGACCCGATAACACTTCTCCATACGAAAGCTTTGTAGACCTGATAGAACTTTATCCATATGAAAACGTTATAAAGTCAATAACACTTCATTTGTATAATAGCTCTATGAAGTCGATAACACTTCATCCATATGGTAATTTTATAAAGTTGATAACACTTTATTCGTACGAAAGCTTTATAGACCCGGTAATACTTTATTCATATGATAGCTCTATATAGTCGACAACCTTCACCTTATAGAATTTATTCTTTATAAACTTCTTGCTTTTATGCTTATCTTAAATTTTAGTTGTTGTAAAAACCTCGGTTATTGGTTTTGACGATAACAACCTTGCTAACAATAATACATTCGTATAAAATATAGATACTAATGTTTGCCAAGTTATATAGTATATAGTACAGGAAATTATACATGTGTTGAATCGAAGATTGTACAGTATAAATAGTGAATAAAAGGACATGAAGACTCATGAGTATTAAGACCAAGGTATAAAGATCTCAAGACTATGGTATAATATATTATCATGGAATATTATTAAAGTCCGTGGTAGAATCTTTGATCTCTATTTTCCATTTTCTTATCCTTTATTTTTTTAAATATATTTTTAAAATAGACTTAAAAATATTTTATAAAAGCTTTTTATGTTTCGAATATGTATAAAATATGTTTAAATTATTTTACAAAGCACCAAAATATTTTACAAAACATAAGATTTTCAAAATATTTAAAAACAAAAACTTTAAATTTTTAAAGGGGTATATCGACATATACTCTATGAGTATGTCGACATATATGCTGTGAATTAGAAATTCAAATTTTAAAATGAAGTATCTATTCATCATAACTCTTTGTGAACGGACATGTTTGTTTATTTTCTATAAATGGGAGGTTTCATACGAATTTTATAACAACTAATTTCTTGTTTCTTCTCTCTTCTTACTTTGCCAAAATTTCTAGTGAAAAATTTATCCAAATCTCTTCATATTCAACTATAATCAATTCAATCTTTGTTGTATTGATTCTCTACCGTTTACTATCTGATTTCAATCATCTCCTTCTCAATTCAAGATCAAAGTGCTACTCAAGAGGCTATATGATCCATTGTAATCAAAGATCAAGAAATTGTCTATGGGAAACCATCAAACTCTAGTTATATTGGCTTGGGTGTGATTGTATTCCGTTCAAATCAATTAGGTGTGTTTGGTAGCTCGAAAATCCGAGTGGGTGTGCTTGTAGCCCAGCCAAATAAAGTGAGTATACCATGAACCCGAAAAATCAAAAGGGTGTGACTCGTAGCCTTGGAATTGAGATTGTAATTAGGTTTGCCCTCTGTCCGTTTAAAGATTGACATTTGAAAAGAAATCTGTTAAATAATTGTATGGGACTACATGTAGAAGAAATCCAAACCAGTATAAAATCTCTGATGTCCTTTCTCTGACTCTCTACTTTACTTTACTACTTTTACTTTATCAGTGTTTGTACCTATGATCGATTGTTGGTACAATTCTGTGTTGAAAATCTGTGATATAACATTAAACTTGAAAGAAATTTAAAAATATTTACAATAGTCATAAAATACCATTCACACCCCCTCCGGTGTTTATTTACCCTTAAGATCCATAATTCTGCAACCCACACTTGGTATCAGAGCACTAGTTTTCAAAAAAAACATAATTTGATTTTTGAGAAGTTTAAATGGGTAGTAATATTCTTAATACTTTTATAGAAAGTAGTTTTGTGAAACCAATATGTTATTGGAAACTAATTGTTTTGAAAAGTCACTTGATTTCTTGAAAAGGTATGATTTTGAATTGCAGGAACAAGTTTGTTGTATAGCTAATGGTTAACAGACACTTGAAAATCAAACATCACAAATCAAGAAGGACAAGTGGATACCAGATAATGGATGCTCAAGACACATAATTGAAAAGCCAAAGATCTTGAAAGATATTGTCTATAAAGATGGTGGATCAATAAACTTCGAAGACAACTCAAAAGCATATGTGATTGGCATCGACAATGTTGGTAACTCTGAAACTGCTACTATTTCTAATGTTTTGCTAGTTAGGAATCTAAAATATAATTTACTTAGCATTAGTCAATTGTATAATAAATGTTTTAAAATTAAATTTGAAAATGATAATTGACATACTGAAGATAACGAGTCAAACATTATCTTTGAAGGTATTAGGAAACATAACATTTATACTTTAAACATGAAAGACCCATGAATTTGGCGCAAAAGATTTGGTCATTTGAATTTTAAACATTCTAAAATTGCTAAATATGAAATTATTAGGGGTCTTTCTAAAATGAATTTTAATTTCAATAATTTCTGTGATGCTTGTCAATTAGGAAAACTTCGTAAAAGCTCTTTTAATTCTAAAGATATGATATCTTCTTCTCATCCTCTTGAACTTCTCTACTTAGATCTTTTTGGTCCTTCGCAAATACGGTCAATAAATCACAATAGATATTTTTGTAATTGTAGTTGATCTTTCTAGATTTACATGGAAAATCTTCTTGAAACTTAAAACTGAAGCTTTTGAAATATTCAAAAATTTTACTAAAAGAAATCAAAATCAAATGTCAAATAAAATTATAACGATTAGGAGCAATCATGAAGGAGAATTTGAAAACAATAATTTTAAAATCTTTGGTAATAAGAAAGGAATTGCATATACTTTTTCATTTTCAAGAACACTTCTATACGTAAAACAAGCCTCACTTTTTGAAGATGAAATATTACATGATTACGTTTATAAAATAAAGAAAGCTTTATATACTCTGAAACAAGCTCTTAGAGCATGGTATGATAGAATGAAATCCTATTTATTACCGTCTAATTTTGAGATACAAAAGGTAGATGGTAATTTATTTATTAAAGGAAATAATAATGATATTCACCTTATACAAATATATGTAGACTTTTTATTTTTGATCAATAAATAAACAGTTAAATAAAGAATTTTCAGATATAGTGAATAAGGAATTTGAAACGAGTCATATGGATAACTAACATTCTTTTAAGACTATAAATAAAGCAATTAAATAATGGAATTTTTATAAGTCAAGAAAAATATGTCATAGAATTAGTTAAGAAATTTGGTATGTCAAGTACTAGCGGAAAACCAACTCTTACGAAACCAAATGAGAAATTAAATAAAGAAGAAAACTCAAAAGATATAGATAAAGAATTATATATATGTACGATTGGGTCATTACTCTACATAACTGCTAGTAGACCAGATACAATGCATAATGTCTGTCTATGTGCAAGATATCAACCTCAACCTAAAGAAACTCATCTAAAATCAGTGAAAAGAATATTAAGATATGTGAACAATACCCTAGACTATGATTTTTTTATCCAAAAGAGGATTCTTTCGATTTAATTTCATATAGAGATGCTGACTATGTTCGATTCAAATCAGACTAAAAAGTACAAGTGGAACTTGTCACATTTTAGGGCACTCTCTTCTTTTCTGGTTTAGCAAAAAGCAAAATTTTGTATCTCTGTCCACAACAGAAGCAGAATATATTTCAGCTGCATTAACATGTTCACAGGTTATTTATATGTAACAAACCTTGAAAGATTTTGGTTAAAATTTTAGTAAATCACCAATATATTGTGATAACACTAGTGTAATAAATCAATCTAAAAATCTAACATATCATGCTAGAACCAAACATACATATATAAGACATTATTTTCTGAAAGATAATGTAAATAAAGAAGTAATTACACTCGAATTTATAAATACTGAAAATCAAATAGCTGATATGTTAACAAAACTATATAATCAAACATCTTTTATTAAACTTAGAAGAGAGTTTGGAATATGTTCTTTCTCTGAAATATAAATATAATAAAATAAAAATTATACATTTAAAAGTAAAGCAAAATGTCAAAATTAAACTGCATATGTCGACATACACCCTCCCTATATGTTGACATATACTGGAAAATTCTAAAAATAGCTTTCCCATCTAAATTCGAAATTGGAAATGCAACCACATAACCACCAAATTTTGAAACAATTCTCATTTCTTTATCTTCTTTCTTCTGTAAATTCTAAATAAAAATAATTTAATGGCTTCCTTGAGTTCCAAACCCCCAAGAGAAGAGAATACACCATTTTTCTTCAAAACTCCCCGTCTAGGCCCCCTTTCAAACCAAGATGATGGCCAAAGTAACCAAGATTGAAGATGATCTGAAGCATGCACTCAATATGCTTTCAGAAATAGAGGTTGTTCAATTAGACCTCTTGAAAGAATAAGATAAGCAAGGGCGGATTCTTTGTATTCTATAGAAATATCCATTAGATAATCCAACGAATCCAATTGTAATTGAAGAGGATAATCCTATTCGTGTCATTCATAATCCTATGAATAACGAGGAAGAGGAAGAAAAGGAAGAGCATCATGATGATGAGGATGACAAGTGTTGGTGAAGTATTCTTTGATCGAGATGGAAATTTCGTCGAACAAAAGGGTACTTTTGTCTTCACCACCTTTTTTATCCTATCCATAAATCTCCTATAATTAAAAAAAACCATAGACTTAAATATAGTATGTATTAGTTTGGTTTGTTAGGATTAGATTTGGTTTTTCATGCATCTTAGATTGCTATTTGGATTTGTGTGTTTTTGTTTGGTTTGATTGGATTTGAGTTGGTTTGTACATATGAATTATGTACAGTTTGACTTGGAAATATGAAATTTACTTCATTATTACATATCATTATAGGGAACCATCATATAACATTATCATAATCATATCATTTTAAATTAGTTAGTGATTTTGAATCAATAGTCTCTAAGTATTTGATTAATGGAGAACTATTACCTTTTCGCCATTTTTGTTGATGATAAAGGGGGAGAAAAATATAAAATATTCATATGCATATATTAGGGGGAGTTATCTATCTCACGAAGAGCCATATCATATTTTATATATACAGGCTATTAATGGTTTTCATCATCAAAAAGGGAAGAATGTTAATACCATGGTTATTGATTTTGATGATAATAACCTTAATAACAATAATACATTCACATAAAATATAGACGCTAATGTTTTGCCAAGTTATATAGTATATAGTGTAGGATATTCTACATGTGGTGGATATAAGATTGTATAGTATAAAGATTCAAGAAAAGGGCATGAAGACTTATGAGTATAAAGACCAAGATATGAAGATCTCAAAGCTATGGTGTAGTATATAAAGTCATAGAATATTGTTAAAATCCATGATAGCAATCTTTGATCTCTATTTTCCATTTTCATATACTTTATTTTAAAAAAAAATATTTTTAAAATATACTTAAAAATATTTTACAAAAGCTTTTATGTTAGAAATTTTTATAAACCATGTTTAAATTATTTTATAAAGCATCAAAATATTTTACAAAGCATAAAATTTTCAAGATATTTAAAACAAAAGGGTTTTCAATTTTCAAAGGGATATGTCGACATATACCCTATGAGTATGTCGACGTACATGCCGTGAATTTGAAATTCAAATTTTGAAATGAAGTGTTTATTTATCATAACTCTTCATGAATAGACATGTCTATTTATTCTCTATAAATAGGGGTTTCAAATGACTTTTTAATAATTAATTTCTTGTTTCTTCTCTTCTCTTACTCAGCCAAAATTTCTGGTGAGAAATTTATTTAGATCTCTCCAAATTCAAGTAGAATCAATTCAATCTTCGTTGTATTGATTCTCTACTATTTTCGATCTGATTTCAATCATCTCTTACTCTTAATTCAAGATCAAAGTGCGACTCAAAAGGCTATAGGATCCATTGTAACCGATGATCAAGAAATTGTCCGTGGAAAAACCGTCAAACTCTAGTTGTATTTGCTTGGATGTGATTGTAGCCCATTCAAACCAATTAGGGTTGCATGGAGCCCAAAAATCCGAGTGGGTGTACTTGTAGCCCGTACAAATTAAGTGAGTATACCTTGAGCCCGAAAAATCAAAAGGGTGTGTCTCGTAGCCTCGGAATACAGGTTGTAATTGGGTTTTCCTTCTGCCCGTTTAAAGATTAACATTTGAAAAGAAATCTGTACAACCAATTGTATAAACTAAATGTAGGAGAAATCTGAACCGGTATAAAATCTCTGAAGCTATCTCTCTAACTCTCTACTTTACTTTACTGCTTCTACTTTATCTGTATTTGCATCTGTGATTGTTTGTTGATACAATTTTGTGTGAAGAATCTTTGATTTAACTTTAAACTTGAAAGAAATTTAAAAAGGTTTACGAAAGTTATGAAACACTATTTTCCCCCACTAGTATTTATTTAGCCTTAAGATCCATAATCCCGCAACCCACAGTTGTAACAAATATCACCTTTTTAATTAGATCAACATCATTTTCCTTCTTCATTCTTCTTTGTAATTCTTATTCTGAATCTGAAATCAACAACGAATGATTTAGTGATTGTTAAAGCATATGTACATCGAAGAAGACCAGTTGTAAAGCAAATTCATATCTCACCTTCGACGGGTATAATGCTGGTTAAATGATATACCAAATGGGTGCCAAGAATCATGCCATCGAAATCTCAAAATGACAATGTTTTGTTTATTATTTTTGTATGATCATTAACTGAATCATGCCATCGAAATCTCAAAATAACAACTTCCTCTTATCTCAACCAAAATCAAAGTATGAAATATTTCATTTTTTCCATTCAGACATACGTATGACGGTTGAAGAACTTCGGTATTTTAGAAAAATAGTTTGTTATTTAGAAGAATATGCCAGCATACGCTTTTGCAACTTAAGTGAAAGTGATCATTGCTACCATATCCATACACAACTTCATACAACAGTACAAATGGTAATCCGAATTTGATTTCTTATGATGATAATCATGATCTTATTCCAAATAAATCTTTATATAATATTATAATCTTAGAAATATCATCGATAGAGATATTAAACTGGCGCAAAGACACATACAAAAATAATTTAAGTGTTCCAAGATGTCATTAGAGATGAGTTAGGCATATTAATAATGAAGTAAAGAGCTGTATTTTATTATATTTATTTTTCAAAAAAATGTATCGGTACATTCGTATTTTGAAATCAAGACTAGTGCGTATATGGTATGACATATTAAATAAAATGATTAGTCTTGTTTTATACAAACTAACATCACACAGATCGCAAACAATTTACAATTATACCCTTTTAGATACTCTGTTTAGTTTATAACAAAAAATCATTTTCCTTTCACCTAAATTTTCTGCTCAAATTTACCGTTCAAACTCTTCATTTAAATACTTTGGCCACCATCGTAATGAAAACAGCCTAATATAAAAATGAAAATCATCCAATAATCTTTCTTATATTAAATAATAATTTTTTAATATGTGAAATTTTATACTTTATATCTTATTTTTAGCTACGATTTTACAAACATAAACATTTTTCTAACCTATTAACATTTAAGTTTTATATTTGTTCATTTGCTAAAATTAATATCAAACTCAAAAACTAAAACATGTCGATCAGGAAACTAATATCATAAAAAGATTGATTTGAAAAATGAATAGAAAACAAGTGACTAAGAAACTGTATTAACCTACGGTTTTGATATTTAGTACCTTGTTGGGCCAAAATTTGGTCCAAACTTATATGCTTAGTCAACAAAGCTAGTCATACTTCGACAAGTAGTCAAATGTTTAGACAACTATGCAATTCATTATGTTCTCATATAGTCAAATATGAAAATAAATAATTGTTCAAGTACTCAATCACAAAGTCCCAATTCGGATTTGACATAATTGGCCATTAACGTCCAAAAATGAAGTTCTTTGTTTATCCTTGAGAGAAAATGTGAATAAAGAAGAAGTGTAATTCAGAATTTGCCCCCTATTAATAGGGGTATATGTCTATTTATGGAAGAATTATGCCCTTAGATCTTTCACACATGGCATCCATAGATGGTGAGATGTTAGGATTCTTGCTGACATGGCATATTGCAGATTTGATATGTGGCATGACTCAATTCTAACTCCTTTATATTAGGAACTAAGATGTTGGTTTTGATGACAACAACATTTTTTTAACTATTTTATTATAAAATATATACTAACACTATTGTCTAGAAAGATACGAATATGCAGGATATATAGATACGCACGTATTGATTACTGAAGACTGATCAGTATAAAGATTTAAGACTCAAGATTGAAGACTCTAGAGTATCAAGATCGAGATTTCAAGATATGTGTCTAGTTTTTGTTAAAACTTCATAATAGCATGGAACTCTTCATTCCGAATTTCATTTAGGATGGAACCCATTCTACCTTCTTAGTGGCTTACAAACCCACGACAAGTAGCTTACAAACCTACGACAAGTGGTTTACAAACCCATGAACATTTTGGTTTTGTACAAGTCTTGAGTCCTGATGTGATGAGATATTTTGCAGGAAGAAGCTTGCAAAACTACTTCAAAAAGGTTTTCCAAAATGATTTTCAAAACTGCTTTTCAAAATGTTTTAGCCGTAAAACTATCCTTTCAAATGATTTTCAAAAAGATGTATTAGCCTTAAAATATTCTTTGTTTTTGTGTTTTAAAACATAGTAAAATTAGTTTATTTTACTCTAGAGTCATTTCATTTTGTTTTCGATTCAATACCATTATCAAAATAAATTTTACACTATTTTTAACAAGGGGATGTCGACATCATGGGATACCCCATGTCGACATGGTAGCCGTTGAATTCAAAAGTTTCAATTTTCAAAAGAAGTGTCTATTCGTTGACCGTTGGTGCTTTATAAATAGGCTTCACAAACGAATTTTTTAATCATCTTTGTTCATATTTTTTTTTCATATTTTATTCACTTCTTCTTCTCCACAAATCCATGTTCTATAATTTTAATATTTTTAAGATCATGCCGAAATTCTTCCAAATTCTCAAGTAAATCAAAATAGAATTTCATTCTTGTTTGATTCTCTGCCCTCTCTCGAAGATCAAAGTGCTATTTAGAGTCACAGGATCAATTTGTAATCAAACGTTTATCGAGTCTCTCTATAAGGTATGGTTGTGCCTGGAAATCAATTGGGTAATCTTGTGGCCCATAAATCAAGAGAGTTTGCCCCGGACTCATGAGACAAGAGGGCACCTCAAGGCCTTTATAAATTGAGGAGTGTAATCTCGACACTTGTTTAATAAAAATATGTATGAGGTGGTTCGCCTTGGTACAGGACTGGATGTAGAGTAACTCCGAACCAGTATAAAATCCAGTGTGTTCTTTCCTTTTACAGCTTTTTATTTACTTTCTGCATCTATGTTTGATTCCGTGATTGTTCTGTGATTAAGTTCTACATTTTTTTGTGTTATAAATTTAGTTCATATAAGTCTTAGAATTCATTAAACATTATTTACCCCCCCCCTCTAGTGTTAAATTAGCCTTAAGATCCTTAATCCGCTGTACCTTTCAATTGGTATCAATGCATTGGTTTTCATAGTTTTCATAATCTGAAACTTGAAAATTTCTTTAATGGCTACCAACACTAGTAATGTCAGCTCTGACACTAGTTCCGTTAGCACTAATACTAGTTCATTTGTAGAAGGTCGGTCTACTGTCAGACCACCATTTTTCAATAGCAGTAATTATGCATATTGGGCTTGTAGAATGAAAATTTATTTATAATCTGTAGGATTAGACACTTGGAATATCACACAAACTGAGTATATTGAACCAACTACCAATATTTCCCAGTGGACTACTGAGCAAAAGGGTGTTGCATAAAATAACTCAAAGGCCATGAATATATTGTTTTGTTCATTAGATAGGAATTAGTTTAATAGAGTGTCTGTTTGTAAGTCTGCATTTGAAATTTGAAAAACTTTGCAAGTTACTCATGAAGGAACATGCAAAGTTAAATAGACTAAAATTTCCATATCGACTAATCAATTTCAATTGTTTAAAATGCATGTAAATGAGTCCATTTCCGACATGTACTGTCGATTTCAAGATATTTTTCATTCACTAATTGCACTGGGAAAAAGCTTGTCGGAGGAAGATCAAGTCAAAAAAAATTCTAAGTTCACGCGCTCCAGAATAGAACAAAAGACACTTGCAATTGAAGAAACAAATGATATCAGTCTCATGAAAATAGAAGAACTGATTAGGAATCTGATGTCTTATGAAGTTCAACTGCAAGGAACAAAAGAAAACAAGGCTATAGAAAAGAAGTCATTAGCATTCAATGCAACAATTGAAGATTCAGAACTAGACAGTGATGAGGAGTTTGCTTTCATGACAAGAAACTTCCGGAAATTCCTAAAATATAGAAAAATGAATAATTACAAAAGAAATGATCAAAGGAATTCAAGAAATAATGCAGAGAACGTCAACAATGATAGATGCTACAATTGTAATAACGTCGGGCATTATAGGAAAGACTGTTTGTATCCAGATAAACAGTTATTCCCCCCAGACAATGATTCTTCAAGGGAAAGAAAGAAAGCATCCACAGAAAATCTTGATGACTCAGACTCATCATCCAGTGACGATGAAAAGAAGAAGGAAAATTCTAATTTGTGTTTCACTGCTATTCATGAATCAGATAACGACGGAAGTATGGATCTAAAAATAGGCACGCATTTACATTATTTTTAATTTTTCTTGGTTGAATGGATGCTTGTTTGTGATTTTATTATATTCCTTGAATTTTAAATTCAATTTTATCCCTTGAAATTTGAATTTTAAATTCAAAAATAATATTATTTTATAATATTTAAATATTAAATTATTAATATTTAAGTATTATTATATTTAATGTTAACATAGGAATTATATAATTAGAATATAGGATATAATATATATAATTGTTAGAAAATAGGATTAGACATTTGTCCTTTGATTCAATAGGCACATGTCGACATACTAGGACACACCATGTCAACATGCCCCTCAGAATTTGATTTCAAAATTTGAATTCAAACTTTTTAATTTTCCTCCACCTTTTCACCAACTTCAATGCTCTGAAAAGATGCCTCTTGACTAGAGAACATGACCATAGAATCTCTATTTATCTCACTTTCTTTATCATCACTTTTCACTTTCATTTCAAATTTCAAACTTTTCTTCATTATCTTCAACTCTTCTCAAACTTCTTCAATGGCCTCTTCAAACATTTCTAACACCATTAGGCTTCCAAAATCCGTCAAAAACTTTCTTTTTAATGGCTCGAAAGCTATCAAAGCTTACATCAACTATGTAAACTTTGGTAATATTCATACGGAAAAATTTGCTATTTTTGAAGATTTTCCTTCTTATGAAATTGAAAATCTTTTTCAACAATGTTCTATTCCTAGTTTAGTTGATAACAAACAAAATGATTTTGTATGTTATCCAAACCTTGTTAAGATGTTTAATGTGAATTTGAATCGCGGTTTTTATAATGGGGAAAAAGGACAAATTTGGAGCAGTGTTAAAGGAACACAAATTGTTTTGGATTGTGAAATTTTGGAAAATATTATGGGACGCAAGTACACCGGAATGAATCTTTTGGAATTTTGAATCAATGAAAATGATCGAGCGATATTTCATCACAATTTTTTAGGGGATGATGATTTTGAATTCAAAAATCGTTATTTTAATCCAAAAGCAAGAATTGTTAATCTTCTTATCCAACACACTCTTATATCAAGATCGGGAAACTACAACAACCCGACTTTGAAAGTTTGCGAAGCTCATTTTGCAATTTTTGGAAATTATGATATTAATTGGGCTCAAGTTATTTTGGACGAGCTAAGGGCCAAGACCTTTACCATGGGTGAAAAAACATTATACCATGAATTTATCTTACTCGAATTTCCAATTGCTTTGGAGTTGATTTTAAAAGGGAAGAATTTACAACTAAAAAAATGTTCAACCATGGAAACATTTCCCTTATGCAAAGTCCATTAGTGTTTCAACCATATGAAACACTTACGGAAAAGGAAGAAAGGCTTGCTCATGAAGAAATGGAGGAAGAAGAAGAAGAGGAAGTGGAAGGAATGGAAATTAAGGAGGATGAAGATGAAGATCAAGAAACCTCGTTAGAAAGTATAGAATATCCTACTAATCCCGCTAATCCATCCAACAAGACCATTCTCAATAATCAAAGGATTATAGTGGAAAATAAAAGACACTTAAAAGATCAATGAGTAAGAAAATAGATAAGATTTCCACTATAATCGACAAGTTCTTTTGGAAAATTAGTAGAAAGCGTGGACTATCATCTTCTTCGTCTTTATCTAACTAGTTTTAGTTCATGTTATCTTAAGTTCCATCTTTATATTTCCTTTATTTAGTTAATATTATATTATCTTGTGTAATATTGACTAGAATTATTAATGGAATCTTTCGTTTCCTGTTATTCTTGTTCACTTGTCTCTGTAATTGCTTGTTTCTATATTATACAAATTTTAGTTTAATAGTTTTGTTAATATTATTCAAAACAAAGCAAAATGTCACTTTAGGCAGAGGCACATCGACATACACTATCCCTCCCATATCAACATCCAACGGGAAGAAACTAGTTACATTTTCAAATTTAAATTTCATGCAATTAACTTATGTCTATTCATTTCATATGACTTTCTTTCCTATTTATATCTGTTTCTTCTAGAATAAATTGTCAAACTTCATTTTTAGTCATTTTCTTTCATAGTTCTTTCTATTTCTTGAATTATGGCTTCTTCGATTAAGAATCTAAGTGATAAAACTGAGGAAACTCTCACTTCCTTCAAGAATATTCTTAATTCATACTTTGTAATCAATGCAACTTATAATTAAGTCAAATACAGATGATCAAGGAGCAAGAGAAACATGTTGACGCCCTTCGTTGGATGATCCCAGCCCTTAACAAGGATACAATCTCGAAGGAATTCCACCAGTCACTCTCGATAAGGACAAAGAAGAATAGGATGCCATTAAAGAAAACCCTATCTTTGGAGAAGATGGATGGGTGAAAGTACTAAGGAATGTCTAGTCATTCTGTATGATATTTGTTTGATTTGATTGGTGTGTTTTAAACTTAATTGACTTAACTTATTTGGTATGGTTTGTATATATGTTTGGATTGAATGATTACTGTAAATATGATTGGCTGATGATTGATTTATATGATTACACTTATGATCACACTTAGCACTTATTATACTTATATATGGTTTACTCTATTTTGTTATGGATGATTATCTTATAAAAAGTTCAGGGATTTTATTAGTTAGAAGTTTTTGTTGACGACAAAGGGGGAGGTTATAAAATAGTAGTTGGCTTGGAGTAAGGGGGAGTTATGATGGCTTGGAGTAAGGGGGAGTCATGGAGTAAGGGGGAGTTATGATAGGAGCTGTGGTACAGTAAGTATATTTTATAAATACAGGTTGTCATCGTCAAAAAGGGGGAGACTATTAGGAACTGAGATGTTGGTTTTGATGCCAACAATCTTTTTTAACTATCTTATTATAAAATATATACTAACGCTATTGTCTAGAAAGATATGAATATGCAGGATATATAGATATGCAGGTATTGATTACTGAAGACTGATCAATATAAAGACTCAAGATTGAAGACTCAAGAGTATCAAGATCAAAATTTCAAGATATGTGTCTAGGTTTTGTTAAAACTTCATAATAGCATGGAAATCTTCATTTCGAATTTCATTTGGGATGGAACCCCGTTTCTACCTTCTTAGTGGCTTACAAATCCACGACAAGTAGCTTACAAACCTATGACAAGTTGCTTACAAACCCACGAACATCCTGGTTTTGTACAAGTTCTCGAGTCCTGATGTGATGAGATATTCTGCAGGAAGAAGCTTGCAAAACTACTTCAAAATGGTTTTTTAAAACTGCTTTTCAAAATATTTTAGCCTTAAAACTATTTTTCAAATGATTTTCAAAAAGATGTTTTAGCCTGAAAATATTCTTTGTTTTTGTGTTTTAAAACATAATAAACTTAGTTTATTTTACTTCAGAGTCATTTCATTTTGTTTTCAATTCAATACCATTTTCCAAACAAATTTTACATTATTTTTAGCAAGGGGATGTCGACATCATGGGATACCCCATATTGACATGGTGGCCGTTGAATTCAAAAGTTTCAGTTTTCAAAAGAAGTGTCTATTCATTTAAATCTCTTCACGAATGGTTATGACCATTGGTGCTTTATAAATAGGCTTCACAAACGAATTTTTAATCATTTATTTTCATATATTTTTTTTCATATTTTCTTCACTTCTTCTTCTTCACAAATCCATGTTCTATAATTTTAATATTTTTAAGATCGTGCCGAAATTCTGCCAAATTCTCAAGTGAATAAAATTAGAATTTCATTCTTCTTTGATTCTCTGTCCTCTCTCGAAGATCAAAGTGCTATTTAGAGTTATAGGATCAATTTGTAATCAAAAGTTTATCGAGTCTCTCTATAAGGTGTGCTTGTGCCTGGAAATCAATTGGGTAATCTTATGGCCCGTAAATAAAGAGAGTTTGCCTTGGACTCGTGAGACAGGAGGGTACCTCAAGGACTTTATAAATTGAGGAGTGTAATCTCGACACTGGTTTAATAAAAATCTGTATGAGGTGGTTTGCCTTGTTATAGGACTGGATGTAGGATAACTATGAACCAGTATAAAATCCGGTGTGTTCTTTCCCTTTACTACTTTTTATTTCCTTTCTGCATCTATGTTTGATTTTGTGATTGTTCTGTGATTAAGTTCTGCATTTGTTTGTGTCATAATTTCAATTTAGTTCATATAAGTCTTAGAATTCATTAAACACTATTCACTCCCCTCTAGTGTTAAATTAGCCTTAAGATCCTTAATCCGCTGTACCTTTCACTTTATGACGGCATGGAATGGCCGGACCAATTAAGGTTTGTCATATGGCTTATTAGAGAGTTTTTTTTGCAAATTTTATCAATGTGAGACAACATCATACCCATCTTGCAACAGCTAAGATGCTTCTATCATGCGATAGCTTTTTCTCAATATGCGACAGCTTGAACTCATCAATTTGTGATCACTTAGTTTTACCTACTTGTGATAGCGTGGCCTTATCAAATTATGATGGTTCAGAGCCATCAACTTGCAATGGCCTAATTTATCAACTTATGATAGCCTATTTTCTTTAACTTGTAATGTCTGACACCTTCGTCTCATGATAACTTTTATAACTTTGATATCCGACAATTTCGATTATCTCGCAATGGATCCAATACTTTTAACATGAGATGTCTCCAATCTTATCAGTATGTGATGATTTTAACCATAACATGTGATGACCCTTTTATCTTCATCATGTGATGGATTTAACCTGAACATACGATGACTTCATCTTATTAAAATGTGATGGTTGCAACTTTCAATAAGTAAACTCACAATGGATCTTCTTACTTTAACATGTAATGGCTGCACCCTTATCAATATGTGATAGTTCCAATCTTTATTATGCGATGGCTCTTTCACCCTCAATTTGCGATAGCTTTGTCGTTTTCAACACGTGGTAGCTCATTCTCATCAACTTGCAATGGTTTTATCTTGCGATGAATCAATTATTTTGACCTATGATGGCTTTAACTTTTTGACTTGCGATGGCTTCATTAATTTCACTTATGACAGCTTGAACCCGTTCATACTTGAAATCTTGGTGTAACTTTTGTCCCATCCCTGCTTTAACAAAAGTATTTTGTCCTTTAGTATAAACATTAATATTTATGTACCATTTAAATCAAACTCTTGGTACTCTTCAAGTTTATAATCCAAGCCGTGAAAAGTTTCCCTTGTTAATAATTGACGATTAGATCGTTTGTCATGTTCCCCTATAAATACCCTTCTTCCTTGCTCTTTCACTCTTTGCTGGTTTTTTGAGATCAATTTAAACTAACCATTTTGAAAAAATTTAATTCCTGAATCCAGTATATAAGGTAATCGGCTTCTCTCGTTATCATTATTTATTGATTCTTGTTAACGATTCATGCTTTATGTCGATTAGAACCTTTTTAAAGCACCTGATTTTGTTATTTTAGATGGGTTAATGAAGTTTTAATAAAATTTGTTTACTTTGATCTTCAGTTACTTTTATTTTTATCGATTACTTGTTTGTAGGTTTTCGGTCTTAGGATCCAATATTCGCTTTTATTTTAAGTGTGCTACATGCGGTTGTTCTATCATCATACGATAGTTTGTTAATTCAACATTTGATATCAATTTGTGATACCATCATGCGATAGCTCATTAACTTCTTATGCGATATATCCTTATTATTTCAGTATGCGATAAGTTATGAATTTTAATATACGATATCAATATGCGCTCATCAACTTCTCATGGACAGCACCTTATCACTTCAATATGCGATATTTCATTAATCTTAATATGCGACATCAATTTGCAGTAGCTTCTTATGTGATAGCTCACATGCGATGGCCCTTTGTTATTTCAATATGCGATAGTTCTAGGTAGATCCTTTTGCTTCCTAGTCATTTTCCTATATTATGAACTTAGAATTTTAATGACCTTTAGATATCTAGGATTTCAAGGATTAAACTTTACCACGGTATACTAGTTTATTTATGTACTCATGTTTTCCTAGTTTCGGCATTAGATCGAGAAATAAAAGAGGGACCACAAAGAAATTACCAAGCACTCCTAATCCTAGCAAAAACCTCCCAAAGGAAAACTTTATACTAATTGTAAGTTTTATTCCACGAAGCAAGAGGAGATAGATTCCCTTCTTCAATACTTGGGGATTTCAGGAATTGGGACTAGAGTCCCTAGCTCTTCGGATAAGATTAGCATGTCTCCTAAGGGATTCTTTACTTTCTCCCTATTAACATTTGGCATTCAGGTAATCTTCATTTTAATGATGTCATCACCAGGATCATGTCTTTCCTTGGAATGGCTCATATCCAACTTTCTCCTGACTCATGCAACTACATTAATTCTCTTCGAATATTACTTAAATGGCTTGACATGAAAGACCTAAGTCCATCAACTCTATGTTCTCTCAACATCTTGCAAAAGGTTATATACCAAGTTGAAGGTTCCATCTTTTGTCTTTGTTTTTTCGTTAAAAGGTTGATCTTAGATTCTGTAAATAAAACCAAAGGACGAGGTCATTAATTTTTCATGGTGAGCTGCTTTTCTCTTGAGTTTTTTGAAACGTTCTCTTTCTCTATTATGTCATTAATCTTGTATGTTTTATTAATTGCATTGTTATGAAGTTGTACTAAGTCTTTTATATCTACAAATTTGGCTTTAGAAGAAATTGACCCATGGGTTTTGGCAAAGGTAGATGAGCTAGGGAGAGATAAGAAATACTCTAAGAGCCGGCTGTGGCTTCTAACCAAAGAAAAATTAAGGAAACACCCTTCGATTTGGCCGTTCCACTAGTTTCAGGTGAGCCACCTACGAGAAAAGGAGAAAATCTGGCTTTTCATTACTCATTGCAACAAAACTTAAGAATTTTTTAATCAATACTCTAATTCGGCGCTTATCTTCTAGTAGTCTCGGTTATTCACTAGGTTTAGTGTCACTCTTGTGAACAATAATTTTCTTAGAACATCACTGTTATCTTCTAATAGCTTTCTTATTCTTATTAGATGTTAGTTTAGTTGATCCGGCTCTTCTATCAAAAAGTGTGGACTCAACTTATCATGTTTCTTTATCGACGACCTCTGGTAGAAAGCTGTACCTCCTCAAAAGTGTTTACTTCATCGCTTAGTACTGCAATGGGTAATGTCTTTCTAGCAGTCAAATCTAAAAAATGTGGGAGAAGTTTGGATCGTTCTCAGGCTCCTTCTGAACCTTCTTCTAAATTTTTTGAAGACGACGTCTCAACCTTTACAACTTTGGTTGTTTATTCTTCGAAGGCTATCACGACTACCGTGATAGTTGTTCCCTCTCCTCAAAGCCCCATCATTGATATAACAAGCTCTCCTCTAAAGGGCTATTTTTTATTTTTATATAAACAACTTCGACTTGATTCACGGCTTCTTGTTGATGTTCCTTTACCTAGTTCTGGCATAGAATTATTTACTCCTTTTGGCTTTGAAGAGTTATTAGCACCTATTCTTCATTCTTTCATTGTTTCTTCTTTAGGGACTGTAAGGCCTCCTTCTTTTTCTAGGGATGGAGCAGTTCTTCTTTTACAACAACTTATCTTGGTATGCTTTCTTCTTCTTTTAGTTATATCAGTTTAATGTCTATTTTAATTATGATGTTTTGCATTCTAGATTGGAAACATTTGTTCCTTCTTCAATAATCTTCTTCAACCTCTTATTAAGACTTATTACTCTTGAAAGAAATAAATTCCTCTTTGTCGGGCAAGATTAAAACTTTGGAAGATGAGATAAAAAGCCTTCAAGTTGCCAATAATCCTTAGCCATTGAAAATTTGTAGATCTCGTCTTTTCTAAACTTAGAAAAGAAGGAATCCCATGGATTGGAAGAAAAAATTGAAAGCACTTGAAAATGAACTTTCGTTATCTTAGGAGGATGAATCGGGCTAAGCTTAAGATGACCAAGCTCAAAGGCAGTTTGGCTAGTGAGACCACCCATGTGAAGAAGTTAGCCAAGAAAGATTCCTCACCAAGGAGGTCGAATTCCTCTTTGTGAGAAGCCAAAACCGAAACCACCACTTTCCTTAAAAAAATTCATCCTTATGGATGGATCGATGTTTAAAGAAAGCTTTATTCACTGCATACAAGGATAATGTTGATTGATGCCTATATTTGGAATTTTCTTCTCTTCATTTTGCAGGGATTAACTATAAGAAGAAATTCGATATAATCTTTTATCAGGTTCTTTGGTATTTATTTAAATATAAAGATGATGATCTTATTAACCCAGAAGAACACTTAGTCCTTGATGATCCTTCTTCCGACGACGTTGAATCAGAAAGTAAGAAGGGAGCGAAAATTGGTGATGAGGATGATAATGATAGGGATGACAGTAACAACAAAAATGATCCCTCACAAAAAGATAAAGATGATGACCCAGGGAATAGTGATTTGAGGGATCAAGACACAACTCATTGTTATGCGATAAAAATATTATGATACGGTTTTTATAAGAACCTAGAGCTTACTAGAAGTCGAGAGATGAACTCTGAATAGTTTCACATGATAAGCCAGTTTATTAGCAATGAGAGATTTGATTGACATAGTAGTTAACTAAAAACAAAATATCATACCAATTCACTAAGGGACTGATTCAGTTAGTTTTGACAAAATCGATCGACGAAGTTGGATTAAGATTCCATAATGACCCCAAGTGCAAGTGGGACATTGATGGAGTTACGAATGTACCTTAGGGTTAATTATGTAATTTGTTTCCTATATCTAACTCGATAACAAATGTTGTTCAAAATAAAAGGCATTTTCTTTCTATTATATACTTGTTATGTTATGATATAATTAATCAAGTAAAAAACTTGAAGTATATTAAATAGATTATCCTTAAATAATATGTTACATGATAGTAATTATAATGTGCTATAATCATCAGAATTTTATCATGTTGAAAAATAACATATTGTTCTAAATATTCATAGTCAAGATGTTTCGAGAAAGGATATCGATTCATCCGTTGAGACTAGAGTGCGTAAGGCTCTTTAAATGTTGGCCAATGCATTGCTCATGGCTGTTGAGGAAACCAAAGAGGTATGTACTGATAGTTATTGGATAACTATGGAATAGCTCACTCGAGTATTCTCCGTTAGTTAATATAAATAAGATAAATAGACAATGTCGAAGTGATGATGTTACATAGTTCACTCGAGTTGTGAGAATACAGTGGAGCTTCAATTAGGATACTTGATAGAGTTAGAGGTATGATTTAGAGGCAATTATGTAATTTGTTGTAAATTATTAACTCTGTAATAAAATCTCATTCGAAATAAAAGGTGTTTTCTTTCTGTTATATACTCGTTATTATGTGTTATAATTAATTAATTAATTTAAGCATATTTAACAGACAATTCATAAATGCTGTGTTTTATGGTCGTAATTACAAGGTGTTGTAATCATGAGCAATTTATTACGATGTAATAAACACATTGTTTTAAATATTCCTAGTCAAGGTATATCAAGATTAGATATCGATAATTCCATTGAGACTAGAGTATGTAATGCTTTCCAAATGTTGGGCAGTGTATTATGCATGGCCGTTGGGGCACTAATAGGTTACGTACTGATAGTTATTGGATAACCATGAAATGACCACTCGATGGTTTCTACTAGCCAATATAACTAAGGTAAAACAGAAAATATCCGTGTGACAATATTGCATAATTCTCTTGACTTGAGAACACCATCGAGCTTAAATGTGCAAAACAACACTTTGACTATGGTTAAATCATGACACGACACCCATTGAATGATTAAAGTTAGATGGGTGGAAGCATTGAAAGTGGAACACTATTTAACACAGGATTCGTCTTCTTAGTTATATGAGGTTAGTATCACGGTCAATTGAAGTCAAACCAAAGTAAAAGTGTTTGACCAAAGTAGTTCGATTAATGATAATTGTCATTATTGAACCAAGGACTTTGTGTTTGGACTATAAAATTGAATATGGACGATATTGGAATTTTGACCTTTCCAAATTATATAATCTAATGTGATATAGTTTTGACAAAGAAAATTGGAGTATATAATTAGCACTAATGTGTAACGCATAAAATATGTAAAATTAGATTTTATTGAATCTATATAAGCGATAAATTTGGTCATAATGCCATACCACTAGCTAATGTGACATATGAACATTAATATTTGAATTATTCGATATAAATCGTTGACCTAATTTACACTTAAGTGTCAAACAACTGAAATGTTGAATACTCCGACTACCACCAAATTTAATTAATTATAATTGTTATAAATTAATTGATATTTATAAATATTAATTATGAAATTTTTTTTGATTTACGTTGAAATTAACGTGTATATTAAAGTTTTATACATACGTATCAATATACGATATCGATGTATGTTTGAATTGGATTTAAATGATTATTTGATCGGGCTCTAAGCAGTTTGGAAGCCTAGAGATTGTCAAGCATTGCTACCATAAGGGGTAGGATATTGGGGTTGAATATTAATTCAAATGGTGTGAAATAGTAAGAGGTGGATCTAGATCCACTTTTAGCTCTTCTATATCTCCATTATTTAAACATCTCAAACCCCACTTTTGGATCTCTTAGTTTTTGCCTCCTCTTACATCATTTTTGGTCGATCGTATCCCCTTCATCTCTCCATAGTTTCAAGCAATTAAAACACAATATTACATAAAAATAAGACATCGGTGGTCGGTGCTTTCAGTCTAGTTGCTCTCTTTAAAAGTTTTGGATACAGATCTAAGAAGTCAGTAATTCAGCGTTTCAACGTCTTACAACTAGGTCATAGCAAGGTAACGGTTTTATTTACATTCATATATATATATATAATTATATATAACACGCACACACAAATATATACTTGCTCATCATGTCGTTCAAGTACTTTAAACTGTACATATATTATCATGAATCCATATATGCTTGTGCTGTCAACATTGGATAAATATGTGTATATATATATGTGTGTGTGTGTGTCAAAAAATATTCTGTGTATATACATGAGTATATATTATTCAAGTAGAAATTAAAATAAAATTACATTAATTTTCAAAAATAATTAATAATTTAAACGCTTTTAAAATAATATATTAATTTTAAAATATAGATATAAGTATATTATATATACATATATGCATACACACACACATCGTTAATTTATATACATTACAGTTTTCAAAATTAAAATTAATAATTATATATATTTAATCAAATCGGTATATATTTATATACATAATTTATTTCAAATTAAATACCTGACTTTTATAAAAGTGTATACATATATCATAAATGTACATATAAATATTTATGTTGGGAGAATTCTCACCACCGATCCAAGGCCCCACCGAACCAATTCGTCATCGGACCGAGATCACCAGATCAATACCAAATCCCAACTCACCTACCACCGAACCATCTCCTTTCCATGTCCCTACCGCACCAACCAACTGCCGAACCAACCAACCACCGAACCAACCAACTACTGAACCAACCCCTAGCCGAACCAACTCCTTTCCCAAGCACTACCGGTCCAACACACTTCCTATGCATAGCCGAATCAAACTCCAAACCAACCATCACCGGATCACTCACCACCGGACCAAGTCCCACCGAATCAAGGCGTTCCGGACCAACTTTGCCAGGCCAGATTGCATCAGCCCAGGCCCACCAGCTGCTATATACATCCAGAACCCCTGCCCCCAGCCTGACTCTATAAATAGAGGGGCAGGGGTACAACAATGGCAGACAAGTTTGAGAGCTCAAGCACGGATAGAACTTTCAAAAAACTTTCAGATACTTGTAATCAAAGCTTTGTACTTGTAATCTGAACAGAAAAGGAGAATAACATATAAAGTGGACGTAGGCACATTCTGGCCAAACCACTATAAATATGTGTGTCTTTTAACGTTTAGTCCATCTATTTTATATATTTGCATAAATCACCCACATCACTAAGAACAACGTATAATCAACTAAATCATACGACTTGGAGGTGTTTGCCCATTTTTTGTGCAAACATTTTTGGTGCTTTCACCGAGAAGATTAGAGCTAGGAGCTTCAGCTTCTCCCCCTCAACCTTCTTCCTAACAGCTTCGCTCATTGCTTGGAAAACATGCCTCCCAGGCAGAAGAAAGATGTTAACAAAGGAAAAAACATCGCGACTAGCAGTATTCCGGATCCAGTAATCACAGATCAAAGGAATCGTTCCGTTCCAACAACAAATGGAAATCAGGCAAATCCGACAGCCCCTGCCACGGAGCAACCAATTACTAGGGCAGATCTGGACAAGGTTGTGGCTGAAGTAACTAACCGCTTCACATCTCAACAAGAATCCTTGGTGGACCAACTCATGTCACACTTAAGGGATGCTGAAGAATCCAACCGCAAGACTGAATCATGGGGCGAGTCCCAGTCTGGAGGATCTGGGAGGCGACAAAGATCTTTCTTCTTCGAGGAGGCTAACAACAGAAACAGCAATGGTAGGATCCGAGCCCAGACTCAGCCTGAATTCCGATCCGAGGAAACACTTGAAACCGAACCCAACGGGGGAGGTACCCGGCAGGGGTCGGATATGGCTGAGCCTGTCATGCTATCTAACTATGGAAACACCAATGGACGGGGCCGAGCTGGAGTCCAGCCCGAAGTTGGGCCCGAGGGAATGCTTAGAACAAAGCCCAACAGGGGAAGATCGAGACAAGGGCCAACTGTGGCTGACCCCAGCATGCTCTCAGAAGATCGGAAACAGCCACGGGAAAATGTTAGGAGTGATAGACGATACCATCCCTATAGGTCATTCGGACTGAATCAATCCCGCAGAGAAGAACCAAACTCATTCCTATCCGCTCCAAATTCTGATGAAAGGATGGCGCAATTGTTCAGAGAGTGCGTCCAACGGGATCAAAGGGATCGGGGGATAGGCGCTAGGGTAACCAGCCCCTTCACCCGCAATATCGAAACTGCCATCACCCTCCGAGAATGGAAAATGCCAACAATGGAACCTTGCAAGGGAACCTCTGACCCCGTTGTACACTTGCAGAGATACACACAGCATATGCTCATGAGCGGAGCAACAGGAGTGTTGTGCAAGTGCTTCCCACTATTCTTGGCAGATCTAGCAACCTCCTGGTTCTGCCATCTACCCCAAGGATACATCAGCTCATGGGAAATGTTGAAAGAAAAGTTCATCAGCCAATTCCGCATTCATGTGGAGCAACCCAAGGACGCTTATTCCTTATCCAATATCAAACAGAAGCCCGGAGAGACAGTGCAACAATATCTAACCCGATTCAACGCCGCAACGGCCGCAGTCCAAGATGCTGACGAGAAACTTATCCTAATGGCTCTTTGTAGTAGCGTACATCCGGATACCTAGTTTTCTAGAAGATTAACAAAAGAAAAACCAGCTACCTTACCCGATTTCTTCCATGAAGCCGGAAAGTACATGAGAGTTGAAGACGCTGCCACCGAAAGACAGACAAGGCAACAAGCCAAGGCAGCTCATGGCAACGCACCCGTTGCAGCAAAAGGCGTCGGAAGAAATGACTCTCGGGACAATGCTGGGGGCAGGAAGGGAGAAAAGCGTCTATATCGGCCAGGATTGAGATTTGACACTTACACTCCTTTGAATGAAACGATCGAAAACATCTTCCTGGCCACGCAAGACGAAGTTAGATACAGACGCCCCCACACAAGAAGGAATCAGATAACGTAATTAAATCTGGAAAGTTCTGCCGTTTCCACGAATCTCATGGACATGATACCAATGAATGCCATCATCTCCGGGACTTGATTGAAGAACACATCAGAAGGAAGAGACTGGAACGCTATGTAAAAGGCCAGAAAAGGACTCCAGCTCCTGCCAATGAAAGCCCGAGGCTATCACCTCCGGAAGTAGGTGGAGGAAATCGCAGCACCAGCGGCTCTAGTCAACAGAAGATAGTGGTCCATACCATATCGGGAGGACCACACATCGCCGACAGAAGCTGGGCAGAGATGGAAAAATATGGAAAGTCGCTTAGAAACAATGAAGACTGCATTGATTCCGTTATAAAAGAACGCCACCCAAAGCGGAAAGAGGATAATGACATCACATTCAATAGGCGAGACCTAGAAGGAAGGCAGTACCCTCACATGGATCCCATGGTTATTCTGCCTGGTTCCGCCCAGCCAAAGTTTTTCGAATTCTGGTAGATACTGGAAGCTCCATAAACATTCTATTCAAGCATGCTTTCGACAAAATGAAGCTGTCAATGAAGGATGTGTCTCCCTACAACAAACCACTACATGGTTTCACTGGATATGCGAAGATGCCCCTCGGGCAATTGGACCTCTTTGTCGAAATAGGAAGTCATCCCCGCTCCGTTGTGCGGAAATAGACATTTGTGCAAATAGAGAACCACTCGGCCTATAACGCCTTTTTGGGAAGACCAGCTTTGTCTGACTTCCAAATTGCCCTAGCCCCGTGGTGCCTGAAGATGAAATTCCAATAGACAACGGAATAGGAGAAGTAGAGGGAGATCAAGGCGCTGCTCGAGATTGCTATGTAACTGAACTTCGCAATAACCGCAGGAAGGAGAAATGGAAGAATGTAGAGACTACTCTCTGCACAAAAAACCTGGAAGCATAGCAACTAAAGAAATCCCCTCCTCTTCCATATACCAGTGATCCTTTCAACAAATTAGACCTCAGGGACAAAGAGGAGGAGGCCACCGCTGAGCCTGCAGAGGCCATGGAATTTGTATCTGTAGACAAATACGACCCAAGTAGACTGTTGAGAATCGGGTCTCAGTTAAGAGCAGAGTTGAAAGATCAACTCGTCGATTTTCTTCGCCACAACTTGGATATATTTGCATGGACGCACACTGACATGACTGGAATCTCCCCAGACGTAGCGTGCCATGTACTGAACATCGATCCCACCACGGTACCAGTAAAGCAGAAAAAGAGAAGTATGGGGGCAGAACGATCAGCATCCCTCGAGGAAGAAGTAAAGAACCTACTTGCCAATATCTTCGAGAAGCCATCTACCCAGAATGGATCGCTAACCCTGTACTGGTAAAGAAGGCTAACGGAAAGTGGCGAACATGCATTGACTTCTCCAACTTAAATGACGCTTTCCCGAAGGATTGTTTCCCACCCCCGAATCAATCAACTCATGGACAGCACGGCCGGGCATGAACTCTTATCTTTTATGGACGCATACTGAAGATATAACCAGATTCCTATGCATGCCCCCGATCAAGACCACACTAGTTTCATCACTGACCGGGGATTGTACTACTACAGGGTAATGCCTTTTGGACTTGAAAACGCTGGAGCTACTTATCAGCGCCTCGTCAACAAGATGTTTGCGGAACTAATAGGACGAACTATGGAAGTTTATGTGGACGACATGCTGGTAAAATCGAGGAAAGCCAACGATTATGTAAGCCACCTGGACGAGGTGTTTCATGTACTTCGCCAATATGGAATGAAGCTGAATCCTCTAAAGTGCTCCTTCAGAGTATCGTCGGGAAAGTTCTTGGGATTCATCGTTCATGCCAAGGGGATTGAAGCAAACCCCGAACAAGTCCGGGCTTTACGAGATATCAAGATACCATCCACTCGAAGAGAGATGCAAAACCTAAACGGGAAGGTGGCCGCCCTAAGAAGATTCATCTCTAAAGCAACCGACAAATGCACCCCTTTCTTCGAAGCTCTAGAAAAACAAAGGGAAGTTCAAATGGACTGACGAATGCTCAACAGCCTTCCTTAACCTCATTGAACACCTCCAGAGACCACCAGTACTCTCAACTCCAAATGAAGGCGAAGAACTATACATATACCTTGCTGTATCGTCCCATGCCCTAAGTGCCACTTTGGTGAGAGAAGACAACCACGTGCAGCGGCCCGTATACTTTGTAAGCAAGAGATTTACGGGGGCATAAGCCAGATACCCTAAACTTGAGAAGCTAGCATACTGTTTGCTAATCATGTCACGGAAACTGCGACACTATTTCCAATCTCATTCCATCAGAGTTTTAACCGATCAACCGCTAAGACAGGTACTCCATCGCCCCGACACTTTTGGACGACTACTTAAATGGTGCATTGAACTGAGTCAATATGATATCGCCTACCATCCTCGTACCGCCATCAAGGGACAAGCCATGGCAGATTTCATGGCCGAATTCACTACCAACGAAGGTAAGGAGCAATTTGAAATAACAGGAGATATCAAGTGGAATCTCTTTGTAGATGGAGCATCGAACGAACAGGGCTCGGGGGCAGGTATTGTGATAATCACCCCCAGGGGAAGGAAGTTGCACTATGCCCTAAGGTTGGAATTCGCCGCCACCAACAACGATGCAGAATATGAAGCAGTAATAGCAGGATTAGAACTTGCCTTAGAAATTGGAGTCAGTTCTTTATGTCTTCATAGTGATTCTCAACTTATTGTAAATCAAATACTGGGAGAATTCCAGACTCGAGGAGAACGACTCATGGCATATTTAAAGAAGACCAAGCTGCTGCTCGATCAATTGGATCACTATTTAATCAAACACATTCCTCGGGAAGAGAATCAAGAGGCCGACGAACTGGCAAAGCGAGCTAGCATGAAGAACAACACCATTTCCGGAACAGTAACCATCTCGAAACAACTAGGCCCAAGTTTCAAGCAAGAAGATCTGATAGCTGCAATCGAAGAAGAAACTTGGCTGACTCCTATCCGAAAATACTTACAAGATGGCACACTGTCTGACGGGCGTAACGAAGTTAAGAAAATCTTGAGGAAAGCTTCCTGCTACACAATACAAGAAGGCATCCTCTATCGGCGCGGCTTCTCTAACCCCTTATTAAGGTGTGTTGCTGGAAGGGAAGCCAAGGAAATCTTATCCAACATCCATCAAGGGAGCTGCGGAGATCACACTGGTGGGCAGACTCTGGCGAAGAAGATGCTACGATATGGATACTACTGGCCCACTTTAAACAAAGACGCCTTAGACTTCGTCAAAAGATGCGACAGATGTCAAAAATTTGCTAAGATTCCTCGACTACCAACAAATGAGATTACTCAAATGACCAGCCCTTGGCCCTTTGCAGTATGGGGAATTGACTTGATTGGCGAACTGCCAATGGGCCGAGGCGGAGCCAAATATGCTATAGTGGCAGTCGACTATTTCACCAAATGGGTGGAAGCGGAACCTCTAAATAAAATATCTTCGGCAAAAGTTATTAACTTTTTGATAAAAAATGTTCTATGTAGGTACGGGGTTCCACTCAAAATCATATCGGACAATGGACTTCAGTTTGACAGCGAGGAATTCGCCGACTGGTGCCAAGAGCACAGAATTCACAAAAGCTTCTCATCTGTGGCTTATCCCCAGGCAAATGGACAAGTCAAAGCTGTTAACAAAATTTTAAAAATCTAATCAAGAAGAAGCTTGAAAAGTCAAAAGGCGCTTGGGTGGATGAACTTCCTACGGCACTTTGGGCCTACCGCACGTCTTTCAGAACATCAACAGGGCATACTCCTTTCTCTTTGGCATACGGATCGGAGGCCATGCTTCCAGTTGAAACTGTAGTGCCATCCCACCGTAGGATCCACTACAACCCAGAAGAGAACGAAGAACTCCTCCACATGTCTTTGGATCTAATCGAAGAAAGAAGAAATGATGCAGCACTCAAAGCAGCAGCTCACAAGCAAAAAGTGGCAGCACAATACAACTCCAAAGTCAAGCATCGCAGCTTACAAGAAGGAGATCTTGTCCTCAAGCGAATCTTCCCGCGCCCCGGAGCGCCAGATCCCATCTGGGACGGACCATATGTAATTCATAAAGATCTCCACAACGGAGCTTATATTTTGTCAACAGTGGACAGAGAGGTGTTCCAGAGGGCATGGAACATCCAACACCTTCGTCGATACTTTTCTTAACTTGTACTGCCCATATAAAGTGGATTAACAAAGAGAATCAGTGGACGTAGGCATTTTCGTGCCGAACCACTTTAAAAATCTTGTCGCTTTTTAACTTGTTCCTTTATATCTTGGCTGCTTGTTAAGCTTTATCCTTTTCTGTTGATCAAAATCCTGTGTAATGGCATTTCCATCTTAGACACTTCACGGCGCAACCTCACCTGGACAAGACCTAACAGGTACTATACGAATCTATGCCCTCGCCAATGAGACACTTTTGCTCCAGCATCCCTCTGCTGCGGGTTAACTCATTGCTCGCGAAGACCCTCAAAGCCAACTGTAATGAGCCGATTATGAGCCACCGAGGAGGCCGAAAATAGCCTAGGCAGCTCATTACGGCGTTCGGCTCGCCGGCAACTGTGAACCGGTTATAAGCCCCAACATAAGGTGTGGCCAGCCAGGGGCAGTTCACAATTGACGATCGGCACCCGTGGTAGCCGGCCACGGTAAATCGAATAATACCCACGATTACGGGCCATAATGGCCCGGGTAGTTACCGTGCATGATCTCGGCTCCGATGTGTCTTAAGTACGGCTGTGGTAAAAAAGAAAACTCCTCGCGGAGGCGTAATATGGGTGACAAATGTTTCCAAGACCCACGGCTAGGGAAAGTGACTACAAAGCCCTTTTGCCACGAACTTAAGTCGCGTCGAAGGCCTTCCGTGATTGGAAGTTTTACTATTTCTTATATTTCCATTTTAAAAACTTTCCTCCTATCCTCTATAACGATCACTAAAGTACAGGACACACAATAGGAGACACTTGCTAATGGGAATAAGAACTCACAGCTGAATGGCAGGTCATTCAGCTGCATTCCATATTCGATTACATAAGGCATTCAAAGCTACCGTCTACAACTAAAATTTGAAGGGCGGTACTTCCTTCTCTTGTACATAAATATGTAACTATAATTTATTCGCACATCGCACTAACATTTCAAGACATGAAATTATATTTTAAGCAAGAACTTAGCGTCAGACACAATTGAATCACCAACACATGCACAGCTATATTTTATGCAACACATCAAAATAACGACAGCATTCAAACATGACAAAATCAGCTTATGTTATAAAGTTACATGCCAAAAATCAAGTTGTTCATTACATAATTACAGCCTGAAAATTACATTAATGTTTTAAGACTAACATAGACAGCGATGTCAAGTAAACTGAAAAATGTCCAGATCAAGCCAAGGAGCTGACTGCATCGGGGCTTCGCCTCTATCCTGCTGGCCCTCCGAGGTCTACTTAACCGCCGGATCAGAACTCCCAGCATGCTGACCAGAGCTAGTTGGCGCTTCAGAGGTCCCGCCTATCCAATTTAGGAGAAGAATTCATTGAATAAACAATAAGCAACCAAGCTATGAAAAGGCTAAAAGGGAAGACTTACCAGCCTCTGTTCCTTGATCATCATCCCCCAACTGCACACCTACCTCCTCAGCAGCGAGCAACCGCATGCCCTCCTTCACCGCCACTTTCTCCTCCTTACTGAATTGGGCCGTAACTACATCCATTCTGAAGGCCATGCCACCCTCCTTATCCGCATCAGCCTTGGCCTCCTCCAGAGCACGGAGATAAATCCTGGCCATGATCCGGGGATAATCATCCATCCAGGATAAGTTGCCCTGCTTCCAAGTACGGAAATACATATCCTGGAGCATCTCATCCATCATCCTCTCGTTCTCCTCAAACTCCCTCATTCGGGCCTCAGAAACCGACAGCTTTGCAACGGCAGCATCCCTCTCCGATCGGTATCGCGAGCGTTCAGCCTGAAGGGATTTCCTCATCGCCTCCATCTCCTTCTTCAACTTGGCTTGAGCAAGCTCCGCGGCTTCAAGCTTCCCAGATAACTCCTCTACCCGCTCGAGATCCGCTTTCCAAACCTCATCCATCGTTGCAATGGCCATATCGATCCGTTCCTTGCAGATGGCCTCCATTTTCCGCAGCTCGGCTCTGCTAGTCTCTTCCATAGTTTTCTTTAGTCGTCTGGAGGCAGCCTCGTGCCGAGAGATCTGGATGGCCTAATCGGCGAGTTGCTTGGCCTGGTCGGCAACCACTAGCCGCAATCTTATGTTGGCACTCCCAATTTCCTCCTCGGCCTTGACCATTCGGGCATGATGCCCCATTAACTTCCTAGTCTCCTCAGCAACCCGGTCGATATTTGCCTTGGCTTCATCCCCCATAGTTACAATTCGAGTAGTAAGAAAATCAAGGTCGAAGGACTTGGCCTCATCAAGCATCCTTACCATAGGATTGCGAGGGAGAAGGTGCTCACCAGTAACCTCGTCAAAGGAAATATCATAAGAACCCGGATCCAGATCTGGATGACCCGCAAATGGATTACGAGCCAAACCGGGACGATCAATATGAGTAACAGTAAGATTCTCTGATGGATGCGGAGAGGGTATGAACTCAGTATCCTCCCCCGTGATATCATGAATAGGCTGGGTTGGGGCCTGAGGTCTAGGTGAAGGTTCGAATAAGGAGCGCCTCCTCCTTTTCTTTTGAATATCCTCTTTAATAACCCCGAGAAGAGGACGGTAGCCGACTACGTCCCCGGAACGATTGGTCGGAGGCTTTGGTTTAGCGGAAGCTTTGAGGAGTTTGAATTGTTCGAGGCGGTGCCGAATGTCTGATGTCTTGGCCGCCTTACCCATTCCTGGAATAAAAACCAAGTGTTACAAGCATGCATGGGACTATAATCCAAGAAACATGTGAAGTTAAAAGAGGAGTCAAAAATTCACCTTGAATCACCGGAGTTGCCCTAGCTGAAATGCTCTCAGAAGATGGACCGGCACCAGCCCCGACCTTATTAGTTTTCTTTAGCTTCTCCACCAAGGCCGATCCTTCCTCCAACCCCTCAAAAGCCTGGCGGAAAGCATCATCTGTCCACTCTTGGATCTCCCCTGCTTGCCCGGAAGACAAAGCACCAGCACCATCACCGCTCTGTCCTTCGCCACCTTCACCACCATCACCTTCTCCATCACCTCCGCTCTCCTCCTCGCCTCTTTCCTCCTCTACGTTTTCCTCCTTCGGAACATCTGGACATGTGCTAGGGGAGAGTCCATCGGATTTCTTGAGCTTCTTCCCCCCGATGACTGGAGGTATCGAGAAAGGTTTTCTCTTGCTGCTCTTCGACGTGGCCCCTCCTTTGGCTTTGACAGCCCTCTCCTCAGCTGTGTCTCTCTGCTTGACCACAGACTGACGTGGTAGAATCAAGTTGTGCTGCCGAAGTGTAGCATTCCGGATCAGGTAAGAAGCTGACCTCTCCCTTTCCGAAATGGCTTCTATCTTCGCAGCCATCTGAACCAGGCGATCATTCTCCACGACCGCAAAGCCACCTGTCGCTAGCAAGAAATAAAAACACATAAGAAGAAGTATTGCAATCAGAACGAAAGTTAAAAATAAGCTTCAACTTACAGCCGGACGTGAAGCGACGGATAGAAACAGAGTCAACCTTGACAAAAAACCATTCTTTCTTGAACATGCCGAACTTCGAATATAAGTCCAGGACCGACTTGAAGGACACGGCCGATTCCAAGCTGATGTATGGAGACCCCTTCTTGTAACCTCTTAAGTTGTACAAATATCGGATCTCCCGGTTGGAAGGGGGACGCCCGTATTTTCTCTGAAAAATGATGAATAGGCTCACCAGGATAGCGTAAGAGTTGGGCTGAAGCTGGAAAGGGGCCACCTTTATGTAGGTGATGAAGCTGACTATCCAAGCATTGATCGGGGGAATGGACCCACACATACAATGGTACCTGCTGTAAGCAAAATATCCTTCAGGAGGGTCATACGGCATAACTCCATTCCCTGGAAGCACCATGTGTGCTCTATCAATCCCGAAAGAACGAGATATAACATCAAGCTGCTCCTCTTTGAGGGAGCTAGGAAAGCAGTCAGGAGGAAAGTTCAAGAGCTCCTGAGGGTCATATCCATCCACTAGTGATCTCGGGGTGGGTCCCTGTCGTCCCGGTCCTGGCTGGGCTGGGGGCACAACGGGGGACTCTCTTCTGTCCATAGATTTCCTCTTATCTGATCGAGTTTCCACTTTATGAGACATTTATCTGCAACACAAGAAAGTACATCGTTAAAACAGAAGATATAAACAATCAAGTGTATGTAGTCTGGAATTTCACTCGTAATTCAAAACATAAGAGAACATTCGGCAGTTCAAGGCCAAAAAGTCATTCGGCACCCAAACTCCCGAATTCATTCGGTAAAGCAAGGAAAAAGGCCATTCGGCCTTATACTCCCCAAGTTCATCTGGTAATTCAAATGTTTAAGTTCATTCGGTATTCGAACTCCCCTATCCCATTCAGTAGTCCAGCCATAAAAGTTCATTCGGCAGAAGAAAGCTCACCTGGTTCGGCAGTTAAGTGTGGTTCGGTACTCAGTTGATTCGGCTGTTTCGAACAGTCAAGTTTGATTCGGCACTCAATTGATTCGGCTATCTCAAACGGTAAAGGAATAACAGTGGCATGATGCCCCTACTTATAGGCGAGCGCAGGATAACCGGACCAAACGGTTCGGCACTTAGAACCGAATAAAGCTATCCCAGCTGCAAGAAAACAAAGCGCGACACATGCAGGCATGTGCCCCACTTTGGTGGGCAAATGTTGGGCGAATTCTCACCACCGATCCAAGGCCCCACCGAACCAATTCGTCACCGGATCGAGATCACGGATCAATACCAAATCCCAACTCACCTACCACCGAACCATTTCCTTTCCATGTCCCTACCGCACAAACCAACTGCCGAACCAACCAACTGCCGAACCAACCCCTAGCCGAACCAACTCCTTTCCCAAGCACTACCGGTCCAACATACTTCCTGTGCATAGCCGAATCAAACTCCAACCAACCATCACCGGATCACTCACCACCGGACCAAGTCCCACCGAATCAAGGCATTCCGGACCAACTTTGCCAGGCCAGATTGCATCAGCCCAGGCCCACCAGCTGCTATATACATCAAGGACCCCTGCCCCCTGTCTGACTCTATAAATAGAGGGGCAGGGGTACAACAATGGCAGACAAGTTTGAGAGCTCAAGCACGGATAGAACTTTCAAACAACTTTCAGATACTTGTAATCAAAGCTTTGTACTTGTAATCTGAACAGAAAAGGAGAATAACATATAAAGTGGACGTAGGCACATTCTGACCAAACCACTATAAATCTGTGTGTCTTTTACAGTTTAGTCCATCTATTTTATATATTTGCATAAATCACCCAAATCACTAAGAACAACGTATAATCAACTAAATCATACGACTTGGAGGTGTTTGCCTATTTTTTGTGCAAACAATTTAATTAAAATTATTTTTATGTTATGAATTTGTTTTTGAAAAGCAAATTAATTTCCGTAAGGGAATCTTTATAATTAATAAATTCTTTAAGAACCACAAGGATTTAATAAGAAGATTATTTTTTATATATTACATGGGCCGGATATATATATATATATATAGAGTTATTTATTTACATTAAAAATATATATATAATTATTTTATATAAAATTTCTAAGTATTAATTCAATATGTATATAAGATTATATGTATATATATTAAAAAAATATTGAAATATAATATATATTGAAATTATTTTAACAATTAATATAGTTACTTGAATTCAAAATTATCTATATCTTGATTTGAAATTTGAATTAAAATTCGAAATTACTTTTGTTAATATATACAATTAGTTTATATTATAATAATGTCACTTATATATATGTAAATATTTATTTTTGACGGATTTAATATTATATTATATACAACTTTATATACATATAAGGCAATGCATATGTAATGAAGATGCTAAAATGTTTGTTGCGGTGTAAATCCCCATACTTATACATGGGCATGTTAAACCATGCACACTATATATGTTGCATGTACACATACGCACACATATGTATATGATACACATGTTATATTATATAATGTAAATATAACATAAAATAAAGCATTGTTTACCACTTAAATAAAATATTTATTTATTTTTATTCAAATTTAATTTAGATCAGACCTAAATAAGTTAGACTTTATAGGCCTAATAAGATCCAAAATGAAATAGATTTTTTTTAAATTTATACATTTGGCTCACTAAATGCTGGCACAAATTCAACAATGATATCAGAGCCATTAGCCTATGCTATTTAAATTAGTCATGTTATGACTAACTAATTAAGCTTACTTATTTAGTAAGATGTTTAGAAAGTAGTGTTTAGGCTTGGTTTGGGTAATTAAGTACCTTACCATACCTAGCTATAGGCCTTGCCTAAAATGTGAAATGAGCCCAAATGGTTGTCCTTAATAGAAAAGGCCCAATTTGATTATAGGCCTTTGGCTAATTTTCAAAATTGTTTTGAAATAAAATAAGAGTTAAAAGTTAAATTTAAATAAAAATATATTATAAATGTTGTAATATAATTTTCAAAAGTGTTTTGAAAATATAATACATATAATTTTAAAAATTGTTAGATTAATAAATTAAATAAATCAGTTAAATAGTTAATTAATTTTTTGGTAATAAGGGTGTTTTGAAAATATAATAAATTAAGCAGAACACTCGGTTTTGATGTCTTATGGGATCAAACCCAAGACCTCTAGAATACAGCCTAAAGAGATTACCACTCGAGCTAGTTGTCCTTGACAAATAGTTAATTAATTAAAGTGTGTGTGTGTGTGTGTGTGTGTATAATATAATGATATATGTTATACTATCTTGAATTGTGCAAGACGATATAAATATATGTATATATAAGAAATATTCGAAGTGATTAATTAATTAAAACTATTTAATTAAATATATTAATTAAACATTTATTAATATATAATAAAATACGTATATATATATATAAAGATATATGTGTAATTGAATAGTATGAGTGCTCTCCTCCAATGGAGGATCGCTCATTTTCCTCAAAAAAATGTCTAATTGAATAATACAAATATTAATTAAAATGATAATTAATTAATTAAATTAATTAAATTAATTAAATTAATTAAATAAGATTTAATTAATATAATGTTATACATAAGACTATAGTAAATTAAGTTATAAAAGTTACATAATAATTAGAACTTGTATAATATGAATGTATAATAAATGATGGAATAATCGAAAACCCTAAACAGACTTAAGGGATAAATACATACGAATAGTATGTATACCATGATTTCTAATGTGTTCGATGCTTGAATCATGAGAATATTTCATAAAAAATACATTATTCCATAAGACGGTATCACTCAATTGAATATAATAAAGATTATGCATCTTTAATATAAAGTTATCATCGACCATTTATAAATTACTTACATAATCTCTAGTTGTTAAGCAAACTCAAGCTAGAGATGTTATGTACAATACTATAATATATTAAATATACGAGGTAAGATGACTATATTCATTTGTTGAGCAAACTCAATGTACATATACTATACTTAGGCTGTTGTGAAATGGTAGGTACCAGTGAATAATCTTATTTGATTTCTTGAGTAAACTCAAGGTCCAAATGAGATTAGGACAAGAAACCATAGGTCAAGAGTTATATATGATGCAATTGATAAAGAGTCATCCAATGACTGTGGGGCTTGAGCAAAATGAAGGTCAGAATCTCAAGACAGATGAGCCCTAACACCCGCTAGTGAAATCGAAAGACTTCTATGTTTCATTTTAGGGTTTGGAGAAACATAAAACATTAGTGGGACTTATTAGTAAAATGAAATGTAATGTTTAACCTTACTAATATTCTAAGAACATCTACTATGAAATGTCTTAATCTACTATGTTAAAATATGCAGAAAAATGTCTACACCCAAGTTGTTTTCTACATCGAACCTAACTGCATTGACTGGCTAAAGTGATAATGATAGCAATAACTTATAAATGTCTATGGTCGTTGATAACCGGACCTCCTAAGGTTTGACCCACTGGTGACGTGGACCCCAAACTATAACTAGTTTATAGCAAAATGGGCCAAGGCCTTGGAATCGCCTAGTTTTCATGTCGTCTATGTTAGACAAGCCATTGTAGAGGCAACACGAAAACATGTATGCGCACGAGATTTTTAATAGTCTCAAAGCCCTATTTGATGAAAAGTCATATTTCGCAAGGTACGAACTTACGAAGAAACTTTTTAATACCAAAATGACCAAGGGATAGAGAGTGGACGATTACGTTCTAATGATGAAAAACAATATTGATAGACTTGCATAGTTAGACGTAACGATAAGCTACAAGATGCAAGTAGACTTGATCCTTGGGTCTTTTACTCCCTAGTATGAGTCATTCGTATTAAACTCTAATATGAACCGGTTGAACATAAGTCTTGTAAAGCTCCTCAATATGTTGAGGTCACCAGCATCTTCGTCTAAGGATTAAGGGGCTGTATTTGCTGTTAAGAAGAACGCGTCATCTTCGAAAGGTTCGAAGAACTGAAAGAGGGTTAATAAGAAGAAAACGAAGACTTCTCCAGCTGACAACGTGAAAGTCATCACTGTCACAAGAAGGGTCAGAAATGGAACTGCTTGGAGTACTTAAATATTGTCATGGAGAAGAAACAGAATGGTGCTGATTTTCTGGATATATTTATGACTCAATATTGTTTTGTAATCAATAAATTATCTTGGGTTTAGAAATAGGATTTGAAATAAGATTTGTAATTCATTACAGGGGCTTAGGAACAAGCATCATGTGGCAAAGAGAGAGATGATGCTTTAAGTTGTTGATGAATCTCTAGTAGATGCAACGACGGTTGGAGATTTTCGCTTACGTTTTCCTAGTGGATTAGTTTTGGTAGTAAATAATTACTATTATGTAAAATACTTTATTTATGAGATTATTTCAATGTCTAGACTGCTTAAGATTGGTCATGTTTTTCACCGTACTAATAATTTTATGAACATTATGCCAGATGGTAATAAAGTCTATAATGGCATTCTAGATAATGGAATTTATGTGATCAATTCTAATTATGTCTATGTTGTGAGTAATTTTTCAAATGATGACATAAATAAAATTATCTTTGGCATTGTAGGGTAGGTCATATAAGCGGGAAATGATTACACAAACTGAAAACTGAAGGTTTTCTACCGTTATTTGATTCTGAATCATTTAATATGTGTGAGTCGTGTCTCAAAGGTAAAATGACCAAGCACCCTTTTAGTTGGAGCAATGAAAGATTTAATGAACTCTTGAGTCTCATACATAGTAATATATGTGGCTCGATGCTTATAGTCATGAAAGATGATTGTTCTTATTTTGTTATCTTTGTGAATGATTTCTCGAGACTATGATATATGTATCTTATGAATAACAAATATGATGTCCACGATAAATTTATTGAATACAAAAATGAGGATGAAAATCAAAAAAACCATAATATTAAAATACTTAGATCTGATTTAGGATGTGAGTACGTTGGACAAGAACTCCAACGGTACTTAAAATATAATGTGATTATCTCTCTGATTACTCCACCGTATACTTTGTAAACAATGGTGTTTTGGAGGGAAGGAACTGAACCTTATTAGATATGCTTCGTTACACAATGAGTAAGAATGAGTTACCTCTGTCATATTGAGAATATGCGTTGGAAACCACAAAACATATATTTAGTTTGATGCCTACTAAATCTATGCCTAAGACACCAAATGGGATGTGGTGTGAGAAGAAACTGTAACTTAAGTATTTGAAGCTGTGGAGTTGTCTGACCTACGTTAAAAACGTTGGTCCAAATAAACTCGATGTAAGATCGATATTATGTAAATTTACGGGATATCCTAGAAACTCATGGGATATATTTTCTATAATACTGAGCACAAGAGGTTATTGTTTCTTAACACGCTTTTTTTTTAAATTCCATCAAAATGAATTAACAACGATGTTGTATATTTAGATGATATCAGAGAAATTAACATGGAGGCCAAACTAGTGGGAGAACCAAATTCATTCGTATAAAAAAAGCAACCTATTAGAAGGTTTAGTAGGGAGCCTTATGCACCACAGAGATTTACAGGTTTCTCATGGATGGCGAGGAGGATTGTGTCTTAAATATGACACTCGTCTATCATTCCAACAAGTACTGTAGAATAGTGACCATGCACTTTTGCTTAGAGCATTGGAATCTGAAATGGATTCCATGCATGAAAACAAAGTGCGAACTTTGTCTGACATATCCAAAAGGATAAAATCCGGCGACCGTGGATAAATTTTTAAGAAAAATGAAATATAGACAGACAACTGGAGACTTATAAAGCAAGGCTAGTTGCAAAAGGATTTCGTCAAATTCAAGGTATTGATTATGATGAGGCGTTTTCGTCGGTAGCAATGCTTAAGTCCGTTCGGATAATTAGCTATTGTTGCATTCTATGACTAAGAATTACGGTAAATGGACATAAATATGACATTTGTAAATGGCGATATAGAAGAGACCGTCTATATGTCATAGGCTTGAGGGTTTTAGGGTTATTGAGAGCGAAGGCAAGGCTTGCAAGTTGTTAAGATCCATTTGTGGAGTTAAGCAAGCTTGGGAGTTGGAATAAGTGTTTTGATAAAGTGATCAAATAGTTTTGTTTTTATTAAAATACATAGCAAGCATGCGTTTACTGAAAAGAACATGGAAATGCTATCGTATTAATTGTGCTACACTAATGATCTTTTATTGATTGGAAATGACATTAGTGTAGTGAAAGCTTGGATTTTCAATAACTCCATGAAGGATTTGGGAGAAGCAGCCTATATACTAGGTATAAAGATCTATAGAGATAGATCTAAGAGGCTATTGGGATTTTCCCAATCCATGTACATAGACACCATACTGAAAAGGTTTGGTATGGAGAATTCTAAGCTTGGAAATGTTCCAACACAATCTGTTGCAATCTTCCTTTATAAGAAGGATGCCCTTAGACTGATAAGGAGAACAAGCATATAATGAGGATACTGTATGCTTATATAATCAGTTCCATAATGTACGTTATGCTATGTACTTGGCTCGATGTGGCATATGCATTAGGATGCGTAAGTCAATACTAGTCTAATGCTAGAAAAAAGCATTGGACAACTGTGAAGTGTATGCTGATGTATGTAAAAAACTAGTGTGTGTCCCGTGCTACGCACATGGGCAGTGCTGGTATTTCCCTGTAAGTGTAGGTCCAATTGAATGTAGTCCAATTTTATGTTGAAGAAGTATGTACAGCTCATGTACAGTGCTGGTTCTTAAACCCTTCAGATGTATCTTCAGTGTTGAGGTAGTTGGAAATTGTTGTGAGAAAATAAAATACTGTTAAAGATTTGCAGTAGTGACATACCAAAGTGTAGAATAGTGTATCTGCAGCTATTTTTTTGCAGGAAGGCAGTGTTGTAAGGAAAAAGTTAAAACCTTATTTAGAAAAATCAATCTATCTTCTTTGAATTCAATTAATTTAGTTTAAATCTTGTTATGTATACTTGAAAATTGTTAAAGATTCAACTTGTTATGGCCCGTTTGGCTTATAATTAAATTTTGAGTTTTTATTTTTTTATTTTGGTGTGAATGAGTGGTTGGAGAGGAAGGGACGTGGAATGGGTTAGAGGGAGATTTTGTTAATCCTGAAAAAGTGGGGAGGAATAAAATTTCGTTTTTAAAACCTCGTTCTTCGTCCTCTCATCTCCCCTTTATTCCCTACCGTGCCGCATTGTTATACCATGCTGTTTGATTTGAAAATTGGTAGTGGAAAACTAAAAAAATATATAGAAATAAATTGGGCCTTTAGTTTTTTAGTCTTTGGGTTTGTAAAAAAATATTAGCTGCAAGTTTTTGGAAAATAAAACTATTGGTAAAGACAATGCAGTAAAAAGCCTGTTTGTTTTTGAAAATAAATCAGTTTAGGTTTTCTAACTGATTGAAGATGGATAATTATACGTCATCTAAATGACAGTAAAAAACAGAAAAGGCATTGAAGAAAGTAAAAAAGAATTGTTATCAACCATTGGTGCGGTGAAACCCAACCAAGATGCACCGTCAATCAAAAGCAGTAAAGAATACGATGATCGTTGTTTTTCAATTGTAATTAAAGCAAAGAGCTGAATGTTAGCAATAATAAATACATCGACCTTTGCCAGTGTACATTTCATTTTTGGCAAAAATAGTTTCCAAATGACGTGTATGTCGTAAAATATATTAGTGTTATAAAAACCACCTAAAATGAGACAGTGATGTAGTAAGTGATGTATATGATAATGGTGGACGAAATTGGTAGCTCATATTGGACTATGATTCATATAGAACGATTGAGTTGACAGTTCATTACAAATTTAATTTCTTTAGCAGAGTGACATCCCTTCTTTGAAAATTTATACTATGGAGTAGTAGTAAGCACCCATATATAGTGGACCTTGCCACCGTCTACTTTCTGTACATCAGTAGTGAGTAAATATATTATGTAGGTTGATAGTACTAACAGGACTCATGGAAACTTAATATAGAAATGTTAGGAGAAAGAGTGAAAAATAAATATGTCTACAATGTTTTAGTTACCAAAGTATATTCCATTGTATTGCGTGCCAAATATATATGTAGCGGCGAAAGGAAGAAAAGCGGAATGAAACGTTGATGCGGTGTACGGTTATGCAGTAAAATAAAAGTTGCTAGTTGAGAATAGGTGATTTATATTACAATTTTCGTTTGAAATTATCGGCAAGATTGCAGTGTGCATATGTTTTCAATATGTATAGCTTGAAATTAACAGTTTTAACAGAGAATACTTTTATTAGTTCAAAAATGGGTGGTGTTCAGTAAGTAACTGCTGTCGAAAGTTTAGTTTCTAATCAATGCAAATTGTCATTCATATTTGTAGTAAAAATGAGAGTAAGTGATTTAGTGAGTCTAACCATTATAAAAATGCGGGAAATACTACTGGTAGCTACGGGTGGAGAAGAGTGTATGTAATATTGCAGAATGTATGTTTTAACATCGGGTAACAGTAAAGTGGTGTATATATACATGAAAAATAACTAGACACCGTAAAAATGTGTCATTTATTACATGGAACAGTGATTGAAAATAAAGTGGCACAGACAGTAGTACACATCTTTAAACTTATATAAACAACTACAGTAAGTAAATAGAGCCGCCTTTTTGGTGCGTAGTCGAAGGTAGAAATAAGTAGAGGAATAAATAAAGATGGATAGTTGCAAACATAACACAAAAGTTAGGACTGGGGAAGACAGAGGTAGGATGTTGTTGCGGACGTACGATGGTTCATCATGCAATTGTCCACATGGCTGCCTACTTCTTCCTCTTACTACCAGTCAGTCGTCCACGTTTTCTATGCCTACCATCAGGCAGCATGTGACAGTTAGGTTCATTCTCCCATCCAATGGTGTGTTCAGTTATGCCGCCATCCTGTAAACATTCCTCAGTCTCCTACAGTTACGGGGAGTATATATGTTGGTTAGTTTGTGTGTTATGTGGAAATCAGGGTGGAGTGTGGGTTGGAATACAGACCTGCTTAACTTTAATCTTTTCTATGTTCGTCACACCTGAGTCAGGAAAGCAAAGTGTTGGTAGGTAAAATGTATGTAAGATATCGTAAGAAGAATGGAGAGAGGTTTGAGAAAGAGTCGTACTAATTTTTGTGACAATATTGGATTCAGCAGTAAGCTGTGTACCATCACCTTCCTTTGTGTCCTTTGCTTCCACGGGGTCAGGTCGATCAGGCAGAGGGTTGTTAGGTTGGTGAATATGTGAAGTTCTACTAACGGTCAATGATTTTCCATAAATCATTATGTCATAGTTTGATGGTCTGAATTCAAACCAAGCTTTCGTACCCATCAGGCTAGTGAACAGTTTACCAATCAGTTCATCACTGTTGGTCAAATGAAATAGAAACAATAGTGTTAGGTAGGTTGAGGTAATGGAGGAAGGAGCGCGACAACGGTTGCGTGCTAAGGTTAGACAGTTTGAAGTTAGGACTGTAAATTGATAAAGTAGTGTAGGCGTAAAATGTGTACCTTTGGATATATCCATCATCTCATAGACGCCCCGTTTGAGGAGGTAGGCAGCATCTTTATCAAAAGCAGTCACAGTCGTAGTACCGGTATGGTCAAAAACTTCCATAGATATCTTATACATGTGAGGATATAACAGAAAGTAAGGGAGTTGAAATTGAATGGTAAACTAACATATGCAGACCTGTTAAGAGGATGGGTAATATTGTTACTGCATTTACAGCAGCTAAAACCAGCTGCTTCCTTTGTCCCCGTCTTCCTACAAATGGGACATAAAAGATAATTCCAGCCTGATGATGTGTTAATCCTCATCAATGTTGCGTTTACGACATACTTCTTTGACTGCAAATGAGGGAGAAAGTGGAAAATGTTAACCAAAAAGTAAAGGTAACATAATGGTAGAAATAAACGATATTGAATTACGTGGAAGTCATTAGATCATATGTCTTCTAACATACTAGCGAGGTACTTTTAATTTCCGAGTCGTAAGTAGTTGAAGATGTAGGCCGTTGACGCCCAATCGATGTAACGGTGCTGCCTTCACTTTCAGTGACACTGAAATGTAATACAGTCACAATGAGGTTGAAGATGAAGTGTACGCATCAGCAATAGTTGTTAGAAATTAATTGGAGGTATACCCAGAAATTCATTTTACAACCTCTAGACAGTCAATGCTGAAGTATTTTTGTGTAGCATTGGTGGATGAAAATGTAAACTCTCCTATAATTATTAGTTTGGAGATAAGGTTGTATTCAAGAATGAAATATAAAGGAGTAAAGGCAGTTTACCTTTGAATAGTTTGACTATCATAGAAGTGAATATCACCGACGGTGGTTGTTTTTCTGATTCAATAGCGGCCACATCTATAAGGTCAGTTTTATCAGCCCACAAAGTAATAGATGTATTTTTTAAACAGTGTAAAGTTGAAATAGAGAGTGTTAGCAATCAAATATGTAAACATAAAAGTGACACAGTGATAAATGTTAAACCTTCCAGTGTAAACAGTAATCTCTCTTTTAATGTTTGACATCTGGTCCTTGTTGTCAGTTGGAAAACATCAAAAATACCTCGTAGTACCCCACCAACATCTGGTAGGAAGACAAAAAATAGAGGAATGTCAAAGAAATATGATGAGAAGTGTTAGTGGAAATGGTAGAGTGATAGTGTATGGCGTGCAGTAGTAGGAAAAGTGAGTGCACCTATAAGTTGAGCCACCTTATCTATGGTTGAGCAAGAGTCTCATTATCAACAAAACCAAATTTGTATCTAGGAATATTGTACAGTGTAAGTGGCAGCCGTCTGACTTTGGTGTCATTACGAAGGATGATCATCATTTCCTCATCTATAGGACGATACATAGTCTGTGAAGGATAAACGTTGAACGTTTCAATCTCGTATAAACATTGTTCTTCAAACGTATGTAAGTATTTGTCCACCAAACTCTTTGGCACGACAGCATGCTTTTGGTTGCCTTGTGGTATAGTAAAGTGTGATCCAGTTGCAGCATACAAGTAAGTGGTAAATAAAATGTCCAGATATTAAGTGGGTTTACAACTTGCCTTTACGTCAAGAAGATGAAGATTTGTCGAGTAAATCTCTTTTGCGGCTTTGGAGATTGAATTCCACATCCTAGATAGTCGTACATGTATGCGATCCCAGTTGGGACCGACTTGTAACTCAGACAGTAGTTGATATTGGTTCTCCATTCTAATAGCTGTTGAAATAAATATAAGAAAGGTTAACAACATTGGCAAACACAATGGTAGTCGAAAAGGTAGAAATTTGATCACCTATAGTAGGGTAGGTGGCATAGAAGGTTTAGCGGCTCAAGGAGTTTTATTTTGTTCAGAAAGAGGGAAGTACCTAGGGAGTAGTGTACAGTGGGAGATAACAAGTTGCTGAGGAGTAGGGTGGCCAACTAATGAACATGTTGAGTTATTTATAGGTGGAAACCGAAGAGTATAACTGATGCACAGTTTATAACAGCCATCTTTTGAACACGTGTACAAACGTTGGGTTGTATCTGTTCGTGGTGGAAGTAGTTACCTAAGGAATTGGGTTTGATCGGTTGACCGAGGGGAAATAACTATATCCAATGGACAGTTGCATCTATGGAAAAATTACGTGCATTTGAACATTTTATAAGTTGGTTATAACAGTTGTCTGTGTGTGTGAAACATTTGGAGTTGGTGGATGGATTACAGCTGTACTGCATATACACCATATTTCAAGTCAGTTATAGTTTTTAATTTTTACGTACTGATGATAGAGGAACATGTGACACAACAGTGCGTTACTACGACCACATATGGAAAAGAGTTAATGCGGTTGATGCTAAGTGACGATATAAATAAGCAATTATATGCATGATCATCGAAACTAAATGAAATTAATAGCAACACGTAGTGAAATCTGCATATACAATTATATTTAAGTAAAGATGATCAAACAACACAGTTTCAACTTATGAAGCACATAAAATAGTTAAAAATTACAATATTACTTCAGTCATTGGTATATTAATAGAAATCTTAATATCAAAGAATGCGATTCATGAATTGCAAAATTACAGAAAATGATGTGTATCATTTACAATGTAATGTGGATGGTATACTGTTATTTATTAGATTACAAAGTAAATATATTATTATCCACATATAGTTTCATAGGAAAAAGTGAAAGAAAAATGAATTTTCTGCTCAAATATGCCAAAAGGTGGAGCAATTACGTATAATCCAACCATTTATTATGAAGTTGAAAAAAAATAAACTCTGACGTGAATTCCATGTTGGTTGAACTACTAAAATGCTAATTAGAAATCGTACTACATGTTTTAACTAAATATACCATTCAAAATTTTATCTATAGTTAATCTGAAGGTTGTAATGGAATGCAGCACCTCACTATTGCAGCATTATATTGTTATGAAAGAAACCCCTTTAGTAGTAACTATGTTTTCCAAAAAGGGACGATACAAATAAGCAATTATATGCATGACAATCGAGAATACATGAAATTAATGGCAACAGTAATGTCGTAGGGGTGGTGAAATTTGCAAATACCATTATATTTAACTACAGATAATCAAATAGCATAGTTTGAACTTATGAAGCACAGACAGTAGTGAAAAATTAACTATTAATATATAATATGAGATGTATGATTTTGATAGAGTTAAAGTAACCAATTTACACACGATCCAGTGAAAGATAACAATATTATCATAAATTTTGCTCTGCTATACAAATTGGTATCCAAGGACGTAATGAAATAGGACAGTTGGACACGGGAATCATTACCATTACATCCTTCATTCTATACTACGAAAAAAGTGTGTACTTTATTCAAAAGAAGATTAGTGACAACTAACAAAAAAAATATTGGTACTTAAAACAGTTATTCATCCAATTTACCCATAATAATACAGACATACAGAGAACTCAATACGTCGACGAAACATTTGAAGTGTGTGCACTGTCGACGCCTTCTTCTTTCTGTTACTGTCCGAAGTGCTTCCGAGGTTAGTTGGCGTACCATTACTCCGTCTTCGCCTAACCATGAAAACGACAGTAATATGTTAGTACATTCGTCCATATGTTATGAGCTGTTAATGTGATAAGGTAAGTATACCGACCTCCTGCGTCACGTGCAGCTGTGGTTCAAGATTACGGGACCAGCAATGTTTCCATTTCAGCGGGCAGCAAGTTGTTATCTTTTTGTGCTGTATAATTTGTAGATAGAGAAAGCATAACACTGCCGCATGTTAGGATCGTTAATGGAAAGGTCAAATAAAGAGAAAAAATTGTGGACTTCAATTAAAAGCATACCGGAGAGTATATACTGTTTGGCTGAAGCGTGTTGACACATCTTGATTGGAGAAGTGGAGAGTATGGACACGAATTTTGATGACAGCAGGGACGCATCATGATGTCATCAGTTCTGTACAGTGTTTGGAACACATCGATTAACAATATTATCCAAAGTAGCCATGGACAGCCGCGCTGCAATCAACACCATATATGTATAGTAGGAATAAAGAGCAGGATAAAGGATATACAAATTCAGATATGTTCATTATGTTATCACACACAAACTTAACAAAATGAGGGTAGGTGGCGTGTACAGTACATGCAATATTAAACCAATTAATTTTTTTCATTTTAAGCAGCACATGCTGTGCAGTTGTAAAAAATTTGAAATTGACTTGATGATATATGATTGATGAATAAATATGAGATCATTATGTAAAAGTTATAGAATCACACAAAAAATTTAAACTTTTCCCATAATTAACTACCGTTTCCTATTTTGTGAATCCAACAGTCGACTGCGAATAATTTCAAGTTGTGCTAAGTGCACCTAGTATCAGTTCTATTTTACGCAATCTTCAATTTACTGGCCGCTCTCTATGTCATATAGCCCAATATAAAAAATACCTATTATATAGTTGATTTCGTAAAAAATTGGTCAATCGTCATTGTAGTGTTAATCGAATGTGTTAGATACCCACTTTTATACCAACAGAGTTGCTTTATATTCTGATCAGCAATGTATTGCCGATCGGTTCGGTAATGTATTTCTGATCAATTGGATGAAATGGATTAACTTTTGATCTTTTTTTGGAGTAAAATGGAGTACGTATTAGGTTGCATGTAGAACCATTCATAAATGTTTTGTTATACAACCATAGAACTATATCATATCATTCCTCAGTTGATCTGCTATTGTAACAGTTGAGTAAACAACCACCCCCATAATTCTTATGAAAATAGAGACGTACATAATAAAATACCTACGGAGCATTAAGCGCACAAGAAGCACGATCTTCACTCAACAACTCATTGCCAGATCCCTGTCCTTATCAGTCTCTCTTCTTAGCAATTCAATAAATTTTACATTACACAACTAATTTGTCAGTTTAAGTTAAAAATGAACACAAATCGTCCTGTATTACTCAACTGTACCTGCTTTTGAACTCTGATCAGAATCTTATTGTCAGTCGATAGATGATAAACTTGAACTGATCAAAAAGATATAATCAACTCGAGCAATTTGCAAGCAAGCCTTTGATACTCATCTCAACAGCAACCAACATGAACCTGTTAATGAAATGAATTGGTAAATGATAAGAAAAATATTTTGTAAAAACAAATTTCAGTATCTACTTATATAAGAGTAGGAAATTGTCTTCCATGGAAGATTACCGATTATCGCCATCTCTTCCAAGCGAGCTCACATACCAGACTGTAGCTATTATTTGTAAAAGTAAGCTAAATGCTACTTGATCATAGTTGGTCAACGACAGTTGGAGAAGGGAATGTGCACAACTTCAATTTATGAATGAATCTGTATTGTTGCCATACTACTGCACATAATATCAGTTACGGATGGCACGTTCAGGTCATAAGTCTAGCATGGGAGGTATGTGTTGTTAGTATGAAATAGAATACGCAGTCAACAATACAGTGGACACAAACTGATAATATAGAATATTAAATTAACTCAAAGTTAGTGAGGAAAAATGTGTGAGTATTGGATGTAATTGACCCACTACATTTTCCAATGCGGTGGACACTAATCAGTTTTTAATGTACTACAGCCTGTGCACACATACCGTCATCCTTCTGGTCAGTAATAATCGTTACATATGAGCATCAAACAGAGACCATTTGAAAATATAGGTGTGGAAGAGAAAATAGCCAAAACAGGCAATGAGTTGTGTTAATAATGAATATATCGTACCACTAAGTTACAAATATCCAAGTTCAGGGGAAAAAAAGATACAATAGAAATTCAGACAGTAGTTGTGAGGGTAGAGAGAGCAGGAAATAGTGAAAATGAATTTGCAGTGTGCAGTTGAATAGATGGTAGTCCGTAAGAATAGGTACAAAAGAAACCGGTCATGTATCCGCATTTTTTCCCTCCGTAACCTCGGTCTGAAGGCAGAAGGAAGAAAGTTAACAGAAGTGATTGTGAAATTCAGTAGTAAAATGCATGTATTAAACAGTGTAAGGTATGTTTACCTGACAAACCGTTGAAATCTCCTTTATATACAATATTTTTGGTTAGCCCACGATGTCCACCCTTCAACTGACCAATTAAAAACTTAATACCCTGGTACGAAAATGTTCTTGATACGGCGACATACATCTGTCCGTGGCTGAAAATAAGGCGGGGCAAATATATGCCTACATTCTCTAATGTTTACGCTTGGCTTTTATTTATCGTCATTGAGAAGCAAACCTTCATGGGGAATTGTCTCCTACGTAACACAAATGGCCATTTTGTATCCGCAGACGTAAGGATGATGTGAGGAATGAGTACCTTCATACCGATATTAGTACCAGTAATTATTTCTGCTTCAATAACCCTTTCAGCAAGTTGAGTTACAATTAACTATGTTCCATTGCAAAGGCTTAACGTCTGGTTCAAATTTCATAACAACATAATTGGAACTCCTATCTTTAACTACAGAATATGGTTAGGTAATCCAGATATTTTTAGAGTGTTAAGAAATTCGGTAGGATAAAGGGTATGTTGATCGTCCACTTGTTCAGACGAAGGACTAATGGAATCAATACTTAAATAGGATATTAATTCACCGTTAATTTGAGAAAGGGTGTAGGAGTTAATTTCTTTAACAAATTCGTTAGTCGTAGCGAGCATGCACTGTTTGCGTAAATACTCTTTGTCTGGTAACATATTATGAAAATCAGGTATACGCTGTCAACCATATTATTAAGACCACAATCTCCAACGTCAATAAGATATTCAGAAGGTATAGTAATCCAAGAAGGATAATCATCACCATCTAGTGAAACCACATCCATGTTTCCATCTCCACTGTCAAGCACCCATTGTGCAAACTTCTCAACTTTCTCCATTTCATGGGAGTTGCATGTTGAACATTGTAGTCTCATGTTTCTTATGAGTATGAAAACCGTACACCCTGCCCATAGATATGAATTGCTGATGGAAGAAGAGACCACCATATCTCTGGTACCTTTATGAACTACTGGCAAAGTTTGTTGAAAATCACCTCCTAGTAATATTGTCTTTCCTCCAAAAAGCCCGGAAGGTCCGTCATCAGTACCAACCTGCATTATATCATGTAAACTTTTTTCAAATGCCTCTAGGGCATTACGATGCATCATGGGTGCTTCATCCTAAATAATTAAATCAGTAGATTTGAGCAACTGTCCTAAAGGAGATTTTTTTGATATATTGCATGTTGAATTATCATCCACGATGAATGGAATTTTAAATTTTGAATGGGCGGTTCTGCCGCCAGGTAAAAGCAAGGATGCTATACCAGAAGAAGCGACGGTTAAAACAATCTTATCTTCTGCTCTAAAGTAAGTGATAATGGTTTTCCATAGAAAAGTTTTACCTGTACAACCGCTTCCGTAAACAAAGAAGAAACCACCTTCGTTCCAGTCAACAGAATCATGTATAGTGTTAAATACCTTTTGTTGTTCAAAATTTAAAGACGACAGAAGCGATTGTGACTTAGCTTTCAACATTTCCATATCATAATCATTTTCATCTGTCAGTAAGCTACAATGACCTGTGAAAATTGAAATAAGGTCTAAAGGAGGGATGAAGTTAAATTCTGCTATAGATCTACCACTTTTACTCATTATCTTGTCTATTTCATGTACCGTCTCCAACTTAAGTTGACAGTCATCAAAACAATCAGTTTGTTGTTAATACGTACGAAGAAGACGCCATTCAATATCCTCTGCCAACATTTTCCAATTTCTATTCCAAAGTTGTGGTGGGCTGGATACTTCGTAGAAAAGCAGCAACATAACAAAAAGTTCACGTGGAGACGCTGCATTTGCCCAACGTGATGCCTTGGTTAAAGCTATGTTCCATTATTTATCATCTTCAAGCAATCCGCATGCAACACATGCACTTTTAAAAGAGTCGTCAACCATGGAATTAACGGTTCTTATCTCTTCATAGCTGGTTGGTCTTTTGATAATGTTTAACAGCAGACGTAAATAAAATCGTTCGCCGCATGTTGGATGAGCAAATAAACTCTACCTATTGTGTCCCTTTTTTTCCGTGCTGTCCACTTGCCAATCTTTTTGTTCCATACCCATTTTGTAGGAAAGTCTACATATGTTAAGTTTCGTGCCTCCTCACTAATTTTATTAGTTTCCATCCATTCAGTGAAAATAGTATTGTTAACAAAAGGTTAATATACTACCTCAGCCAAATTATCGTCATCGTGAAAAACAACATTTTGCTTTTTAGGTAAATGAAAGTATAATCGTTCGACTGCAGTTTTTCGAAAGTGAATATCAAATTTGAAAATTCTCCAACTTGCTTCTGAAGCTGATATGTAACGACAATTTATATAAGTCTTTATTTCATCCACCTCTCGAACAAAATTCTGGTTTATAGCATTGTTTTCCTCAATTACAACAGCAGCCCTATCGTGGCCTTTGTGAATGTACTTGAACAAATATTTAACAGACTTCGCACGATTGCATATCTCAACATTATCGTGTGCTTGATACTTCACAACCAAACTGACATTGTGCGGTATTACCCAACAATTATTTATATTAACCCCGGATAATGTGGTGACAAAGTTATCATTGCCGCGTCTTCTGTAATTTGGAAAACCATGTTTGTCATACATTGTTTCATAATTAACCCATTTTGGGTAATGTTTTGAACATCTACCATTTATCATACATGGGCAGTTAGGATTAAGAACGACGCACGATCCGTGTACCATAAAATGACAGACTGATTGATACGCAACAGGATCTGCCTCACAGTCTGTTAATTCTGCACTGACCACCTTATCCATGTCATCTGTCGTTTTTGGTCTGTCCTCCCCCCGTACAAATAGTAAGATATGTGCATGAGGCAAGCCATGCTTTAGAAATTCAATAGCGTACAAAGCTGGAAAAATATTTTCCAAAATTAATCAATATTGTCAGTGTATGTAACTGTTTTGAAGGAAATTTTATTGCATGATGTGACGTATCTGCATTTAGTTTTCCAAAATGTTTTTTTCCTTTATGTCATGCATTAATTGCTGCAACTTAATGTGAAAAACACGTGAAATTATGTTCGATCGATCTTCTGCCTTTGACTTGGAATTGTTTTTAAGCACTCCTTAATCTCTGGCCATTGAGAGTTACATGTAAATGTGATAAAGTAATTTGGGGAACCAACCTATCGACAAATTGCCATTGCATCTTGGTAGTTTTGAATCATATACCTAGGCCCACTAGTGAAAGAAGAAGGCAAAACCTTCTCCCGCCAATAGACAAAGCCGATATGTCACCCGCTGCAACCGCATCCTTCAGCCCTTTGCATAGTTCAGACCTGATATTATGTTGTTTATTTCTAATCCAGTTCAATCTTTCATCCTCAATGCAACAATATGCATCAACAATTAGCTGCTGGAACAATCTTCCACCATAAAGCAAGGTTTTATCATCTCCCTCTCTGTATTGCAGTATGTAGGTATAATATTCATGCATGGTTACCATGTCATCCTTACTGATATCAGCTGGTTCGACGGACTAATAAGGCATGTTAAGTTTGTAACCATCCTCTACATATGGAAATAAGACTGGATACTTCATGGCCATAAAATTAGGGTGTTTCTCATTAATTCTCTTAAGACGTCCACTTTTCTCCTTGATTATGATGTCCATGTAACCTTCACTTTGGCTACCATTCCCTGTAACCAACGCAATCATCTCAGAAGTTGTGGGTATATTATACCGCCTACCATCTCTATCCCTCCTTTCCAACAAACGAAGCGAAACATTGGTCAAACTACCACTCTCATACCTGTCTCTAGCCATCCGAAACACCTTAGCCAGCTTGTTACAGTCATTGAACATAAATATTAAATTTTTAATAATATGAGGGTTCGTAGACTGCCTAGCGGACAACCCAGGCGCATTAACTCTGTTTGAAACCTCATTGGATGTGTCATAGATATATAGTTATGCAAATTTAGCTTGCCCATCGGTGGGTAGCATAGAGCCAATTTTATGATAATTCTGCCCGCTAATTCTAAATACATAAGGACCCCGACCTATGTTCACTGAATTATCAATATGCCCACCCATAGAGGTAAATGCAAACATCCCATTATACACCCATATGTTCTCTCTTAAATTAGAACTATCACGGCCACCATTGTAATCAAGAAGGTTATGTAAATAGTTAGGGCACTTTTTATACCGTGGTGACTTAATTTTACCACCCTTATAGCAAATAGAAAACTTTGGATTCACGAATCTTCTTGACTTCGTGTTCCTTTCTTCGTACCAAACTGTTGCATTACAACTTGAGAAAACATAGGTAGGACCACCAAAATTCCATGGCTGCACCGTAGTTCCTATTCAACAGTTTATGAATCATTGTTCTTAGCACGTATGCATACTGTAAATGTACTAAGAATAAACAAAGTGGAAGAGGAACCATTGTAAGTTTGATTAACAGCAAAGTGAACTTTACTGCGTAAACCATACGATATCTCAAGCGGATAGTAGCAAACGTAAATATGTTTAAAATGCAATGGGTAAATGGGTTATTCCAGGTTATATTATAGTTCGTAAGAGACAGGAAGAATTAGAGTACACCATTACCTGTGCCTATTTTTGCAAACACACTGATGCGTTAACTCGGTGAGGCATATCGTCCATTCTTTATTTTCCCTGCTTTTGTTATAGTGGAATGCAGTAGTTGTAGTCCATTAATACGTGAATGAAATAACAGTATGTATACCGACAGAACCTACCATTATGGACACTCCATCCTAAAGTTATCTTTGGCCTATATGACACATCTCCATGGGACTCGCTAGTATCTTCCATCATTGTCCCCTCCCGCTGTAAAAATGTAGACCTTATTCTTTTCCTCCCATTGATTGCACTGCATCTTTCAGCTCTAGCATTCCTAGCCACAGCTGCGGTATCCATAATTTCTCATTAAGCAAAAGACCTGCAAAGAGTTACAAAAGTCAGGTATAGAGTGTGTAGTATATACAGTCAGCAGCAATGGCAATAAGTAGCATTACATACTGATACAAATAAATATGGTATTAGTTCGTTGCAAATTGTTTAATTTATAACTGCAATGAGTGATAGAATTCGACATGCTTATTTACATATAGAGTGTGTGGTCCATCAGTCATTCATACGGTAAAAAACATGCAGTTTAGCCGACAGGCTTGTCTACGAAAGTATGACCAAGAGGACATGTAAAGCAAAAAAGAATATTAAGTAGGAGGAATATTACGCAATAACGACATACAAAATTATAAAAGCGAACGGTTTTACAATATATTCACTATTATCGACATGGTACGTCAGACAGAAAACAACAAGTTTATATGGGTCGAACAAAACAGTGAATTCACAAACTACTGAACTGGAAGTCAGACGGTAACGAAACAGTATTTTCTTTCGACTCCCCCATCATACCCCTCTCCGCCCAGCGGCTAACATGTCCCTTTTTCCACATATCGTGGACTGGTGTAAGATATACCTTGGCTTTCTACTTATAATAATGGTGTCATTAAAAATGAAATGAAATAGTTAAACTGGATGCTCACATATTGGCGTCTATTACGAAAATAAAATAATAGCAAGGATTTATCCCTGGTAGCGTTAAGTTATATGGAAGCTAAAATTGTTGACGAACATTAGTCAAGGTTGGCCTCGTATAGTTAATGCATAGGAACACCAGATTGGTTGATTTTAGGTAATAAGCCTTTCACACTGTCTGCTATCAAACAGCGTTCACAAAATACTACTGAACAATCCAAGTTTATGGTTGCGAAAGTAACATGTGGGATGAATAACTGCACATCATGTAGTCAAAATTGAATTAATTTACAGTTTACATGTTTGTGTTGTCAAATACTAATGGTAAATGTGGGATGGGTAAACATATACGGTTGTATGAAATGAAAATTCTGTTGAAATAAAAAAAACAAAATTAGATACCAAATTCATATGCGGTTCTGATAGTCAAAACTTACGTCAAACTGAGCAGGAAAAAAATTACAACACAAATTGAACACTAATTAAACATGAAGTCACCTACCGTTGTACTAAAAATAATAATTGAAAAGCATAGCCACCATTTGATTTATTGAACTTTCAGCTTTCAATCTACCATCCGGTAAGAAAATAGGAATAGTTGATATGGGAATCATCTGTCAAAAGGAATTTAAACATTTAACTAACCACATAACGTCAAAATCTGATTGAAATCCAACGACGGTGATATTGATGTTACTTTAGTGCGCAATGTAGATGCAAAAATGTGCAGGCTGAGCAGAACATAGCAAATTATATTCTAGCTCTATATATTCATGTTCATAAAGTTATTTTTCTTAAACATGATTACTGACCATATCCATGATCAAATTAGCAAACTACCATGCTTCAACCTCCGACTACAATTTACTTATCATAATTTACACCTTTTCACTCCTCTCAGTACAACATCATCCTATAGATAATTTTTATTTGATCCACAAATAACAAAGTATTTATGTAATAAGAAAACAGAATTATTAATTAACAATGGTTGATAAAAAAACTTACCCGCTCTATGCTGTAACAATAACTTGTGAAGTAAAGAAAACTAAGAACAGTTGTTCATATGATCAGATAACCAATCTTCACAAAGGAGAAAATAGTACAACTTAAAGTTTAGAAAAGACAAAAAATTAAAATAGTCTTAATCTAGTCAAGTAGTGATATTCAGTAAAAAGAGATTTAATGTATGGTCGCTTTTGGAATTGACAGGGCATATTCTTAAAGCTACACTTTTGTTTTATGTTTTTTTCCCCTGCTAGAACCTCTCTGTCAGATTTTAAATCATTACGAAATCCTGAACCTACCAACTGTTCCTAGCATTGGTTTGATATCTATTAGCAGTGTACTTTGAAATTTGAAAATTTCATCTGTTATGTAGATGAAGCAACATAACATCACTTAGCTGTACTATACAGTTGGTCAAAATAGAAGGAACGATAATTTCAAACCAAAGGTGTAGCACAACATTATTTTTCAGTACAATTAATTGAGCTCATCGTAACAAATTATTTCTTATAAACTCGCAACAGACATAATTTTCAAACGTAAAAATGTTGTATTATTAGAAAACTATAAATGCCTTAATGATAGATATTATCTGCCAAAGATAATATAGTTAAACTAGTATAAGGGGGTTGTAAGGCTGGATGAGAAAAAGATGAAAATCTTTGTACAAATGGAAGTGAAATATATAACTGCTGTAAACTGTTCTTATGTTCATCAATTTCAATTGTAAACACAGTGGAAAAAAATAAAGACGACCCTCTAATTGACTTATGCAATGTTGCTTTACCACTGTCCGTTTCATGTACGCACCTCCCATAAGGCGGGAGTAAAAAGATGTTAAATTTTACACATGGTCTCTCATATTTTAATATAAGGTACACAGTTATGGAATTGAAAAGGAGGACATATAGAACCAGAGTTGTTTGCAGATCATAATGCAGTTAACCAATAACGTCAAGTCGAACAATGTGGAGTAAATTAAAGTGCAGTTAAAGTGGTGTTAAAATAACAGGATGATATGGAAAATCACTTTCCCATAGAAAATGTTTTAGCCAGATTGAATTTGTTTCTCTATCTTGGACTGAAATTTATGGTCAGAAGGAAAAAAGAATATCTCTTTGTTTGTTCGATCGGACTATAATATATGCTGCCAAACGTTATTTGTGTCCTACTATCGTTTACCATTATAATCAATGAAGTTGTTAAGGCAGAGCAATGTAAAAAGAAATGAAAGTGAGCGAAACTACTATTTTATAGATAATCAATCATTTTATCCGGTTTACGGATTTAGAATTGGATTTAAAGCAGCGAAACAAGTTTCTGTCAAGTTTGTTAAACTGAAAGTGATCAAACTATAAGCGATCACAGCTCCTCCTCAACATTCCACATCAACTGACCTTCAACTTACATTAACACAAACAGTTGTATACAGTGGAGTTGCGCTAACATACGGTAAGTGGTCCTACGACGGCCTGTGCACCGTGACCTAAGTCAGAACAGCAGAAACGTAGGCGGTGCAAAACGTAAAACAGTAGGCTATGCATACAGTCAATATCGAGTAAGTCGTTGACGGATTTATAGCAAGCCCCAAAAAGGAGAAATGTACATAAAAATATTACTGACCTATTTTGGAGCGAAGGGTTAGGCCGCCGCCCAATACGATGCAGCAACAAATCCTAACCGGGTTGAAGAGGAGGGCAGGTAAGCAGGAAGAAGGGAGTACACCAGGAAGATTAGGAGAACAGAATCCGGGTAGTTGGAAAAAGGGGCGGCTAAACAGCCAAACTGAAGACCACATTCAGTGTCGATTAACGGATCATGGATGTGAAGAGGAGTGGTGACTTTGAGGAGGGAGGAGAGTAAAAGTAGAGGAAAAGGTTAAGCGATTGGGTGGGTTGAAATAGACGGCCCAGAGTTTGGAGATGAGGAGAAGAACAGTTAACAATGAAAAGTTGAAAATGAAAGAGATTCGTAAAAGAAGGACAGGTGGCAACATATGACCGCCCTGGTTTCTCCTTTCCTATTTAAGAAATAGATATCAAGGACTTATTCCTAATATATGGGGTGGAAGCGTCCTTATGCAAGAGTATAAAGACTCTAGCTTTTAGAGTGATATCGATGACAGTAATTCGATGTCGGGTTATGTTTTTACTATTAACGTTAGGGATGTCGATTAGAATAGTTCCAAATAGGTAACGGTAGTTGATTCCACGATGGAAGTCGAATACATCGCTCTTAATGAAGCAGCTAAGGAGGCTGCCTGGATGTGTAAATTTTTAAGTGATCTAGGAGTGATTCCCGACTTGGAGATTCTAATGGAATTATTTTATAACAACAATGAAGAAACACATATCAGAAAGGAGCCTAGAGCACAAATGAAGTCACGATAAATTCTTCGAAAGTTCCACCAAATTAGAGTATTCATTGAGGAAAAAAGAGGTCATGATACAAAGGGTGGATACAATGGACAACATAACAGATCCATTCATGATAGAATTGACTCGATAGTGGTCTCGTCAAGCTGATCAAAGGGATGGGATTAAGATTCCATAATTGGCCCGAAGTACAAGTGGGCGATTGATAGAGTCAGGGATATGTGCCAGGTGAAATTCTGTAATTTACTATAAATTATTAACTCTGTAATTTATTATAAATTATTAACTCTATAAGAAAATCTCATTCGAAATAAAAGGCATTTATTTTCTATTATATACTTGTATAACGTATCATAATTAATTAATGAGCTAGGATCAATTTACTTGTTATACTCTATCTCTTGTCACATGGACCAAATAAATAAATATAAAGTTATGGATGATATCGGGGGCTATAGATGGTTCTAAATAAAGGGGCTATTGATCCTAACTCTTAATTATTTAATTTAATTATACCTAACAAAAAATCCATAAATAGTGTTGTAATCATGAGCAATTTATCACAATGTAATAAATACATTATTTTAAATATTCCTAGTCAAGATGTATCAAGGCTGGATATCGATACATTTATTGAAACTAGAGTACGCAACGCTCTTCAAATGTTGGTAGTGTATTACTCATAGCTCCTAGGAGCACCAAGGGGTTGCCTGTTGATAGTCACTGGATAATTATGAAATGGCTCACTTGATAGTATTCTGGTTATTAATATAACTAAGATCAAACAGAAAATGTCAATGTGACAGTATTATACAATTTCTCCACTTAAGAATACCATTAAGCTCTGATGTGTAAACTTAGCATTGATTATAGTTAAATCATGTCATGATATCCATCAAACAACTATTTTGGGTCGAGTGGAAGCATTGGAAGTGAAACACTGTTCAATACAGGATTTGTTTCCTCGGTTATATGAGGTTGGTATCATGGTCAACTAAAGTAAACTGACAGTCAAAGTTTCTGGCCAAAGCAATTCAGCTAGTTATAATTGTTATTATTGAGCCAGGGACTTTGTGTTTGGACTATAACGTTAAACATGGACGATATTAGAATTTTGACCATTATCAAATTCCATAAGTCCTCACGTGACATAGTTTTGATGATGAGAATCCGTGTTAATAATCGTCGCTATAGGATAATGCTTAAAATATAAAAAATTGAATTTTACCGAAGCAATGTAAGCGATAAATTTGGTCAAAATGTCACACCACCTGCTAAGGTGACGTGTGAACGTTAATATTCGAATTGTTCGATATTAATCTCTACTCAAATTTACACCTAGGAGTCACACAATCGAAATGTTGAATACTCCTATTATCACCGGATTTAAGTAATTATAACTGTTATAAACATATTAGAGTATTTTTTGAGAGAAATGCGTTATCCTCTAAAATAGAGGACATCACACATGTACACACACACACACACACATATATATATATGTATATATATAACACCAATAACAAAGAAGCTGCGAACATGCTTGGCAGGTGACAAATCATAATACAGAAACAAAGTAAAGCAAACTCAGAGAACTTCTTCAATGAGCTCTGGCAAAGCCACTGCCCATTCGGCTTAATATCGAACTTCGGCAAAGCCACCGTCCGATAATGAGGTGTTAGAAGAACCTAAACGAGATCAGAAAAAGAGATATATAAATAGATCCAACAAAGAAAGGACGCCTCACTGCAAATGTGGATGAGTCAGATAGAAAGTCTCACTATATATGCGGATGATCCAGAATGAACGTCTCTCTATAAATGAGGATGATCCATGGTGTGACCAAGTGCGCCTACAAGAAGCTTCGCCAAGAAAGAACGCCTCACTGCAAATGGGATGATCCAGAAAGAATACCTCACTGCCCACACCGAAGATCCACAATGAACGCCTTGCCGTAATCCTCACAACGGTAGTCCTGAAAACTTACAAATAGCAATCTAGCACCATATCCGACCTAAACCTGTATTTGAAGATGGAACTAAACAAAAATATGAGAATAACACACATATATGTATATAGATGAAATTTATATGCATATATATATATATATATATTTGTATTATTGAAGTAAAAGTAATTAAACTAAAATAAGAGACAAATTAAAAAAAGAATCCAAGCTCATCGTGCAACATCTTGACCAACCCTAAAAATGTGAAGTAGAGATTTTGAAATCAAAAATGTAAACAATTAACCAAATACGAATTGAAAAACCTATAAACTATAAAATCTAAATTTTTTATCATTATGCTCCTTTAATCAAAAGAACATTACGATAATCAGTAAAATCATCATTCAAATTTGAGAAAATGTTAATGCTATTAATATTGATGTTAAAAATATTGTTATTTTGTTTAAATAGCATAATGTTATTACTAACCTTATTAAGATGTTCTTTGAAATGATTATTTTTAGCTAATCTATATTTAGGATTTGAGATCCAATTAAAAAAATGATGATATTATAAATATCAATCTATTAATATGACTATTATTATTATTATTAAAAAAGTCTCTGGTTTCTCTCAAACAAATATACCAACATATTATAATGAATAAAGTATTTACTAAAAATCTATTTTTCATTTTAAACTTAAGTCTTAAATTATTCCAATAATAATCACAATCAGTAACTTTAGTTGTAAGAAAAAAGTTAAAAATATTGAGAGTATTATTAAGAATATAGCAAGTGTCCATACAATCATAACACACATGCTTAATATCTTCAAAATACAATTTACAAAATGCACATTTATTATCAATTTGCATATTCTTTCTTTTTTAAAATTCAATAGTATTTAGTTTCCCACGCATGATAGACCGCATATGAATCTTAGCTTTAGAAGGAGCGTTTTCTTTCCAAATAAGTTTAGAAGAGTTATTAGTTAATCCCGAGAAATGAAGAAATTTATAAAAAAGAATTTGAACTGAATTTCTTACTTTTATCTCATTCCCAGTAAATAATATAATTTTCAGTATCCATATTATATAAATTCAATCTGGCACATAATAAAGAAAATTGTCTAAGAGTTGTACCTTTTAGTAATCTATTAAAACTAAAGTTCCAAGAGGGGTCATTTTTCGAAGAAAAAACATCTAAAATTAAAGCATTTTTAATGTTACAAATTTCATAAAGCTCTTTAAATTCTACCCTAAGAGGAATGATAGATATCCCACGATCATGCCAAAAAGAAGTGTTATTTCCTAAATGAACAATCATATTAGTATCAAGATTAAAAATCTCATGACATTCTAAAATAGATTTTCAAAAATTAGACAATTTATTGGTAACAGAAGGTGTAGTTTGGTATAAATTATTGCTACCATTATAACAATGTTTAGAAATAATTTCTTTCCAAATAAAGTTATCATTGATATCCTTAAATTTCCATAACCACTTGCTTAATAAAGACAAATTCATGTTATTTAAATTAATGACTCCTAAAACCACCTTCCTTTTTCGATTTACAAACTGTTTCCCAATTACATAAACATTTAAGGCTACTATTAGAATTATCACCACTCCATAAGAAGTCCTTTCTTATTTTATCAATTTTATTGGTCATCCAATCTGGGAAATGATGCATAGACATCCAATAGATTGCAAGAGCAGATAAAACATAATTGATGAGAACTAATCTACCCGCTCCAGATAAAAATCTCTCATTCTAGAAATTCTATTTTTAATTTTATCTATTATAATTAGCCGATCATCATGTTTATGTTTAGTTGGTATAAAAAAATCAAGATAATCAAAAGAAAAATTCATAGTTTTACAATTAAGCGTATTAGCAACTAAACCTTCAACCTTATCAATATCATTTAATACTAAAACGAACTTTTATCGAAATTAATGTTTAGTCCTAAAGAAGTTCAAAGCTGCATAAAATAATTTTAAAGGTAATGATATGATTAGGCAAATGAGAGGTAAATAATAAGGTATCATTTACAAATTGAAGAATGGAGAGACCATTGTGCTAGATTTCACTATCAACACTCCCTAAAGATCCATTACCAACCGCTTTTTTAATTATCACAGCGGAAATATCTGCGGCCAAGTTAAACAAAAGAGGCGATAAAGGATCACCCTGCCTTAATCCTCGTTTAGATTGAATTTTATTCCCTAAGATACCGTTAACCATTATACTCGAATTACCAGTTTTAAGAAAAGTCATAATCCAACCAATCCATTTATGACTAAAACCTCTAGTCAATAACATATCAATTAGAAAATCCCAATCAATCGAATTAAAAGCTTTCGCAAAGTCCAGTTTTAGCAGAGCACATGCAATGTTATTTTTACAATAACGATTAATGTATTCTTGAACAACACCCACTGCATTTGTGATATTTCTACACTTAATGAAAGCATTTTATGAACAATCAATTAGATCATTCATTCTTGTGCTAAGTCCATTAGCTAGGGTTTTGAAATAATTTTAATAGAACAATTAATCAGAGAGATATGTCTAAAATCTTTTAGATTATTAGCACCGATTTTTTATGTAATAGAATGACGCTACACATATTAAAATCTACCTAATTGTAGTTTCCATTATAAAATTCATTAAACATAGTCGTTAAATCAAACTTTAAACTATCCCAAAATAATTTGTAAAATAAAATAGAAAAACCATCGGAACCCGGGACTTTATCACTAGGCATGTAATTAATAGCCTTCAAAATTTCCTCTTTGGAAAAAGGATTATCAAAATCAGAAAGGTCGATTCTAGATTCAATAGGATAAAGATCATTCCACCTAATGTTAATTCTAGGCATATTCCTATCACCAAAAATATCCCTATAATAATCAGTAAAAGCCTTATTAAGATCCCTTTGATCAACCAATTCTACATTATTCACAAAAACAGAATTTATCGTATTACTACGTTTTCTGCCATTAGCAATATTATGAAAAAAATTGTATTTTTATCGCCTTCATTAATCCATTGAATTCTAGATCTCTATTTCCACATTACCTCTTCTTTTTCTAAAATTGAATTAAGTTCTTCTTTTAAATTAGCAAGAACATTACGCTCTTCAAGATTTAATTGTCTAGTTTCTTCTATCTTGTTAATATTAAGCATTTCAGAAAGTAAATTTTCCTTTCTAATTTTAATACTGCCAAAAACATTCTTACTACAAATTTTAAGAAAATTCCTAAGACCCCTAAGTTTTAAGACAAATTTTTTTACAGAGTTATCCGCATTTTTGATATTATAAAAATTCAAAAAAATACATTTATTTTTAATTATATTAGAGAGATTGGATTCTAATAACCATATTTTTTAAAATTTAAAAGTTTTATTAATAATTTCATGATGATCACACGTAATAATGATAAGGCATGATTCGAATAAGTATAGGGCAAAACAAAAGACTATGCAAACAGGAATTTATCCTAAGTTTCTTCACTGACGAAAAAAATCTATCTAGAAGGGTCATAGACGGGGATTCTCTAGTATTACTCCAGGTGAATTCCCTATTCAAAAGTGATGATTCTATTAAATTAGTATTAATGATAAATTGGTCAAACTCTTCAGAAAGAGAAGTCCCCCTCCCGAGGTGAACGTTTTCCTAAAAATGGCATAACGTTGAAGTCCTAACCCATAATCCAAGATCCAAGAGCGAATGATCTAAATTCTAGGCATTCATTCCATAGAACTCTACGACCAATTTTAGAGTTTGGACCATAAACATTAGAAATATTTAATAAAGAGTTATCACTAAGGTTGATGAGAATAACATGTAAAGAGTGTTCCTTAGAAATACATTGAAGAAGTTTAAAAGAGTTATCCCGCTACCCTATAAGCAAACCTCCAGAAGCTCCAACAGAAGGTAACTGATATAACTCAGTGGAAGACAAACTACCCAGAGCATAAGAAGAGTAAGTACTGCCTAAATTAGAAATCATAACTGCGCCTGAATTCGTAGCGCCACTCATGGCACTCGAATCAGGTAACTCACCCAAAGACCGATAATGACTACTATGGAGCCTGGCACTGGGGCGAACAGACGCACTTACAGCAATATATTTCACACGCCTACGTTTCTTAGTCAACGAAGAAAGAGAAGAAGATTTGCTGCCAATAATATAGTCATTGATGCTAGCAGATGATGTGTATGATGTATGTTGAACCATAGCATCCACTCTATCACCACTCTCTAAACCAACAACGCCAAAAAATTCCAAATTTCAATCATCTTTAGTTACATTAAAAACTTTATTAACTCTGAACCTATCCACATCAGTGCTGACATTCATGTTACTCTTGATACCATCCATGATATGGTTGCCATCACCTATCTAAATCCCCACCACCTTCGATCTAGACTCCCCACCACCTGAAATAGTACAACGTCTCACATCCCCAATATAAATACTAGTACTTGCATTTGCATTTAAGTCTATGCCTTCCTTGAAATCAACAATCCCAAATCTTACATCTTTGCCATCCACTGGATGAAGAATATTAGATACTACAACATGGTTATCAACATCATTCAGTAAGCCCACGTCATAAGCAACAACTGGAGAATTCCTTGATGTGTGTTGTGAACCATCGTCATTGGTAACATTTAATCCATCATCAGTCTGAAATCTGACCAAATCCATAGAATGAATACCATCTTCACTTTGAAACTCCATTGTTACAGGTTGAAGCTCAATCATATCAGTATTTGTTTGAATGTCCTCCACATTCATCAACACAACATAATTAGACAACCTGATATCAGACATATCCTCATGCATATAAATTTCAGCGATAGGCTTAGCAACTAAAACTCTACATTTTGAGAACTCATCCATGTCAGATTAAATCACTAACACATCAAATACTTTGTGCATGCCATTCCCATTCATCAACATACCATAATTGGGCAACCTGTTTTCAGGCATAACACCATGCAAATCAATATCATAGACTGACTTTGCATTTGAGACATGACTTTCTATGAACTCATCCATTTCTTCATTAACACCTATATCCTTCGCTGCCTGAAAACTGTCAAAAATTACGAAATGATTATCATAAGCATTTTGGAGCCCTTCTGCCTAAGATAGGACCTCCTCCATACCTGAATCTGTGAACATTTCCTCCTCAACTAATGAAACATCACAAATAGCCAAACTACTCACATCCATATCCTTATGCATATCTTTACCACTAATAATGATAATTCAATGAACTAGGATCAACCGTGTCTTTTTGAAATCCCCAAACTATTCTTCACATGTCGTCCGCTTTACCATCCGCTTACTAGCCCACAACCTCATTTCTTAATTCTCCACTACTTCAACTACATCGATGCAATCCTCCATTACTGCAACTACATCAGTCAATCGCCCACTAACCGAAATCAATTCAACACCGAGGGCGATTTCTACGTCTTCTCCAATGAGTCGTATCCATTATAATTTGCAATTAATAAATTAATTAATTATACTGTTGTTTTATTATTATAAGCTTCTGTTGCCGTCGGATGAGTAGCAATGCAACATAATATATTTTGTTTGAATTAGTATTGGTTTCTGAACCAATCGCTTCTTCATTTTCCAGTTTTGCAACAAACAGCCTTCTCTTCTTAAAATTTGCACATATGATAATAACCTGTCTTTACTGAAATAGCAGTTGAAATGAAATTTTAAATACTATAATATGCACAGGTTTGTTTTAATGCTGGACCAAAAATCGGGTGATTAAAATTTGTAACACAGGTGGATTGCTAAGTCAACGCATAGCTTCATCTCAAATTTTGGATGCTGCACATAATCTACAATATCGAATAGCGCATATCTCCGCTATTAATAAGGAGAATTTAATAAATAGAATTTCCACAGCGTTCTTTTGAAATTCCAAAAATACCTCTTTTATCAACGAAATCTCATTATCGGTGAACTATCTCTACCACCGTTCTCTTTGCGACAACCCATCAACGGATTTTACCCAATCAACACCACCAACAACTATTTGAAATAAAAGCACTGTGACCGTCAAACATTTTACACTTATATCACATATATATCCATTAATTTTTTTAAAATAAAAACCAAATATCTTTAGCCAGTAAATGCACATATCGTGCAATGTATACTAGTAACCAATAAAGTAAACCATATCACCATCTACACCTCCCGGCTTCACTGCTTTTCCAATCATACCATCCATTTCAACGTTATCAACCTTATGTATTACTCCAGTGTTCAACTGCTTACACAAACCAAGTTTAGAATTACCATCTGAAATGAACAATTCTCTATATGAAGCTACCTCATCATCCAAGCATTTAGATTTAATATTGTTATCCACTATTTCTTTAATCTTTTTTGAGCAAAAGATAGAATCATCCAAATCACAAAGACTATCAAAACAATTAGATGTAACAATCTCCAAACACCCTTTCTTAAAATATTTAGTCTTCTGTTTATTGTTCTTATATTGAATAAATCTATGAACATCCTCCTGCACAAGATTGGCATCAATAGATACAAGATTCGATAATGCATTTTGACAGTTAGAATTTAAGTTTAACACCAATATCTCAGGGTAAAGTAACATTAGATCTGAACGAACGATATCCATCTGATTATTACTTGATAGTCCAAAATTATCTTCAATCAGACTGTAAGAATAATCGTTTTCTCCATTCGAAAGAATCTTTTCATCAACAGTACAACCATTTCCTCTTAATGAAGAATCAGAATCCCTAAAATATTCAATAGGATCTCCAAATTTCTCTTTGTAATTTCTACCATATTAACCTCGTTGAGTACCCCAAAGTGTTTGAATAAATCCTTCAAAAATTCAATCCCTTCATTTCTTTGTATCCAAAGATTACCCGATAAACCCGCTTTAGTTTCATACACTTCAAAACAAATAGAAACCCACTGTGACAAACCGAATTTTTAACGTCTGTTAATTGGGTAGTCAACTAGTTTAAATCATTGAAACGTTAATTTTATTCGTCAGACAAATAAATTCTTATAATTAAAAATATCTGGATACAAATATAAATTGATTTGAAAACCATAATAAATGTTGAATTATAAAATCTCTGCGAATGTTAAATCTTACAGTATATAAATGTGCATGTATGTATTTATGCCCATATGAATAAAACATAAAAGAATATTGTATAAATTGTATAAACATATATATATATATATATATATATATATATATGGAATCAAGGATATACAAGCTTATGATGTTCAATAAGTATGTATATAAATATATGTATGTATACACCCTTACCAACATACTTCTAATAAAACTATATTTTAAATATGCTAACCAATACATATGTAGATTGTGAATGGAACTATGATTTGAAATTCAAATTGTATATCTCAAAAATAAATTAGATTTAAAACTCTACATTTTAAAACACTAATATGTATATAGTTATTAATTGAATTAGCTTAAACTTGAAATAAGTATAAATAAAAAGGTTTTATATTATTTCCTGTGAGATCATAAAATAAATGAAAAGAAAATATAAAGGTAAAAATATAAAACATAAAAAGGAAATATAAAATATTCACTTGTGGACATTTGTAAGCTAGAAATAACCTATGCACACAAGTGTCAAAATAAATGGATTTCTTCATTAAAAAAAAGGAAAAATGAATGTAGTTGAAAAACAAGGCTGTATACAGGCAGTCTTCTCTTCTATATACATCTCAAACTTTCTTTCTTCTTTCATTTTCTTTAAAACAAATCAAAACCGTAAAAGTGAAAACTAAATCAACTCCAAACTTACAACTGAGCAAAATATACCTAGTTTCAAATTCAAGTTCAAAACAGAGTAGATCAAGTTACAGTTTCAAAATCCTGTTTTCCTGTTTAATTGGACGATGGCGTGACTAGTTAATCTAGTATATGAGTGATTTGATTGGATTAAATGCTTGGATTGCTTTAAATATCTTTAGTATGTTAATTCGTGATATTCTATGATATGAGATACCCTGGATCGAACTGTTGACAAATGTGAGTCGTTTATTTAAATAGATGGAATTTCGATGCGAATATGACATTCTGAAATTTAAATTAAATTATTTTTACTTAAACAACTTGGCTTAAAGGATGGGGTTGGATTCGAAGAGATCGGGGTCGGATATCAGCGATATCCGAAACCACTTCAATTAGTAATCTATAATTCTTTATAGATTTGATTATAGGATCAAATAGGCTAGAATGAAATAAATTAAGTAAACTTGGCCGTTTAAACTAAGTAACGGTACTTAGATATTGTTTTGCGAAATAAGTATTGGATATAGCAAGATAAAACTCGTAGTGATGAACGAGTTACCTGGGTTTTCAAAGAAGCTTTGCAACTTAAGTGTTTCATATTAAATGGGTTTACTCATGTTGGTTTCCAGCCTGACTCGGTTGTTACTTTATTGTAATGCTCGAGTCAGACCGAGTATTACAGAATTCAGGTTAAGGCGTTCTGGAGCTCAGGAGGCGAGCTGGATGGCGGCGACATATCGATTATTTTCCACTGCGAAATAAATATTTTCTAGACTAGATTTAGGGACAAGTTAATTATAACTTTCCATTTTATTATAAATGATTGTACTCTGATGTATTGTATGTAAATTAACATTTACAGCTTTCTTTGTGTAAATGCTATTATTTGTATATTATATTTGATCCGCTGCGATTGAGAAATTCCGTGCTTTTGTTTTCTGTTTCTTCTTCTACCTCTTTTTCTTCTTAACCCTAACGATCAGAGATTCTGCCACTTGACTGTTCGACACTCTATACAGTGAACGTATTAGTGTCGATTTTTGAGGTCGAAAATTTATGGGCGTTACATTTGGTATCAGAGCGAGGTTAAGCGAGAACCTTAGCTGTGGTGGGGATTACTCATATAAAATAGGGTCAGTAGTACCCTAGAATGAGTTGAGGGTATTATATGAGGGCGTACTTGTTATTTTCTTATATAAAGATTGTAACCTGGTTTTAAAAGTAGTTTTATATAAGCCTATATTTTGGTATGTAAAGCAATAATTTTTCTAATTAGTATAATATATGTAGATAATTGGTTGTTTATTATTGAAATTAAATAAGATCATAAAGATTTAAAATATAACCAAATAGAATTTGGGCAAGAATAAATTTGCAAATAAATTGAGCTAAAATGGATTCAAAGCTGAATTTAAATCCTAGAAATTCAATAGAATTTTCAAAGTATTGAAATAAGTTACCTTGTATTGATTTTCCAGCAAATGATTATGGAGTATATGTTGTGTATAATTTCTAGATATTGCAATTATCACAAATTGGATATTGTATCTTAATAAAGGGATGTTCATTTTTCTAAAAGAAACAATTATAAAGCAGAATGAAATAAGGAAGCAACAATTTAGATAAGTATGACTTATAAATGGAAAAGGATTTAAATTTTGAAGTTTAAAAATCTAAGTCCAGAAAATTTGAAATTGCTTCAAAATGTTAGAAGATATAATAGACAAAATTATTTAGAATATTTTTGAATATAGGAATCTTATTTTAAAATAAGAGTTGTTTTAAATTTTTTTTAGGAATTTGTTTTCAATTAAAAAACTAAGAGTGGTTTAAAATTTAAAGTATGACTTGATGAGCAAACAAAATAAATATGTATATATATGTGGGATATACATAATATCGAAATTGATTTGAAATAAATACTAAGTGTTGAATTCTAAATTCCCTAGAATGAGATGTAGCCCAAAGAGAAATAAGTTTTAAACTTATAAGTGGAAAGTAATATTGATGGAGAATTTAAATTTGAATGGATAATTTAAATTGAGGAAGGTTGAATGAATTAAGATTTAACTTAGGGGAAGTTAAATAAGTTTAGAACGAACAATACAAATTGAAAATTTCAAGGTGAAATTGAGATTTAACTTACGAAAGTTAAATGGGTTGAATTGAAAGGGGAGTTATGTATGATCTCAAAACGGGTTTGAGTTCTGGAAATGGGTAATGGATGCTATTGATGAATGTTTTAGACAATTCAGGTATTTATTTACTTTGACTAAACCTGATATCCTGTTGTTATTTATAATCTGTGAATTGGATTATTTAAATGAATTAAGAAGTGGATTGAGATAATATATCCATTACTGAAATTAAATGGAAATAAAACCTTATTTTAAAACTATTTAAATGATTTTGATTTTTAAGGAATAAAATTTAAATGATGGAAATGGCATCACTTTGAACTTAAGATTTAAATGTTAAAAATAAACTCGTCAACTGAAATTGCTTAGAATTGGGTTTAAAAAAAAAAATTGAAGTATAATTGGATAATCAATTGAGTTTCGAAGATTAAATTGTTCCAAAAGATTTGGCTCTCACTTGAACCTAGAAATAAGTTTATGTAGAAGTAAAGGTAATTTAAAAATGAAAGTTTGGAAGTTGGACGCAGAGTTAACTGTTTAAAGACTTGGGTTGTGAATAAAGGGTTAATTTGATTTAAGGGATTAAATCAACATTTGACAATTTAACTCGAATTTGTGTAAATTGAGATGGTTTAAATTTTGGAAATGGAATTGGAAATAATTCAAAGGTGGAAGTGAAATGAATTAATTGGAATTTGAATTCATTAAAATTTTAATCAAAGTTGATTAAGTTTAAATTCAAATATGAATTGAATTGAATTTGGAAAAGGAATTGAAGTTAATTCAAATTGAATTGGAATTGAATCAATTTAAATGGAAGTGGAAATTGGAAATTGATTGGAAGTGGAGATTGGGAAATTGAACCAGTTTGACTCTGAAACTATTTTTAAATAAATTGTTTTAATATAAACTATCTTAAATCTGTTTTTCCTAGCTATTTACTATATAACCTTTCTTTTTAAAACCCAAACTATCTTATACTTACTTTACAACTATTTTGAAACTATTCAACTATTTTACAACAATTTTACAACTGTTTTACAAACTAATTACTATTTTATAAATATTTTACAACTATTTTATAACTACTTAACTATTTACAACTATTTTACATCTAATTATCTATTTCAAACCTCTCAACTATTTTCTTAATTCAAACTGGCCCGAGTGAAAAATGTATATAATTAAATACCAATTGAGATAAGAATTGAAGTGATAACCCAAATAGAAATCAAAATGAATGTGAATAAAAAGAATGATTTAGACAATAATCAAGGAAGATAAATATGTAGGATGTACATATATTATTCTATTCGCATAATAATTTGATCCAGATTCGAGCACAGAATTTCAAGGTAGTATATTAATCCAAGTTGAGATTTTTCACTCGATTTTTGACGGCGAACCATGGATATGGATTTTTGATTGGTTCTGGAAATTCTCTATCATAGTTATGAATATGCAAGGAGAATGGCAGTTTCTGATCAAGAAACCAGATCTGAGTCCGCGCTAGAAAGTCGGGTGAACGATACTAGTCCGGAAGTGAAATTGTGTGATCGAGTGAGCGATCAGATTTGATATTGCGTACGGATGATATATGTACATCGTACGTGCTTGAATTAAGTAGATATGGAAAATTTTGAAAAGAAATGTAAAAATGATTTTATGAATTGGGAAAAAGGTTTTTGGAACCACTGATTTTGAAAGGCTTTTGATTTTTGGGAAAATCAATTTTGAGAATTTGGAAAGCCAAATTTGGAACTATCGATTTGGGATATCGATTTTGTGAAAATAAGATTTATATCTTATATATAAGAGTATGATTTGAAAGATACTATATGTGTATAGTATAATTTTTTTTTGAGAATGCTGTAGGGAAAAAGGCGCTCCCATTTTGAGTTGAAACTTATAGTAGGAGTTCCACGGGTGGTTCTACCTTGAGCCCTAAGGGGGGTTCTAAATTTGGATCCCAGAGGATGTTCAGACTAAACTGAAGTTCCGGAGGATTGTGGTTGGGGCAAGGAATGTCGAGGGCGCTGATGCCTACAGAGACACTTGGGTTATGCTGTGATAGTAGCATAACTCGGTGTAACTGCGATCTACTGCGCTCCATAGCGTAAATCGAGGGGCAGTGATTGCCTAAATTCTACGTTTGATTTCGCTGGGAGAGCGACGTAACATCGGTAGACTGCGATTTATGAAGACATAGCGAAAGTCGTGTGGAAGTGAGTGCCTACAGGCAAAATTTGGACTCCATTGATGTAGTCTACGATCTATGTGGTCTGTATAGTGAAGTTTCATTTGGTAGCGAAATTCGAGGGCGTTGATGCCTACAGTTACATGGTTTTTGCTGTGATCGCAACGTAACCCTGGGTGTGGCTGCGATCTTTTGCGGTTCCATGGTGTAATCGAGGGCGTGGATGCCTATAGTTTTCTATGGTTTTGCCAGGATGGCGACGTAATCATCAGGCTAACTGCGACCATGGAGGGGGTGATGATATCCAGAGCATTTTCACAAAAATGTTTTCTACATTTTCATAATTATTTTTCAAGTATTTTCACTGGGTGATGGAAACGTGTCTACTAAGTACTTATTGATTTTCAGTCCCACACCTGATCAACGTATGACCGAATTTCTATAAGAACAAGGATGGACTTGTTGAAACATCGAGTTATAAAAAGTATTTTTTATAAAACTATTTTGATAATATTATGCAGATTTTTAAAGTGTTTTAAAACTTTAGAATAAAAGAGTAAAGAGTTAAGAATGAATAAAGAATAATTTAACTGATAATAAACATTGTAATTAAAATTCTTACTCCGTTCCTTTTCGAGGACGAAAAGTTTTAAAGGGGGAGAAATGTGACAGCCCGGATTTTTAACGTCTATTAATTGGGTATCATTGAAACGTTAATTTTATTAGTCAAATAAATAAATTCTGATAACTAAAAATATCTAGATATAAATATAAATTGATTTGAAAACCATAACAAATGTTGAATTGTAAAATCTCTGGGAATGTTAAATCTTATAGTATATAAATGTTCATGTATGTATTTATGCCCAAGGAATAAAATATAAAAGAATATTGTATAAATTGTATAAATAAATATACATATGGAATCAAGGATATACAAGCTTATGATGTTCAATAAGTATGTATATAAATATATGTATATATACACCCTTGTCTACATACTTCTAATATAATTATATATTACTATTAAGTTTGTAAAACTTATCTTCCAAACAATAAATATGCTATCTAATGTATGTGTAGATTGTAAATGGAACTACGATTTGAAATTCAAATTGTATATCTCAAAAATAAATTAGATTTAAATTCTACATTTTAAAACACTAATATGTATATAGTTATTAATTTAATTAGCTTAAAATTAAAATAAGTATAAATAAAAAGGTTTTATATTTTTCATTTGAGATCATAAAATAAATAAAAAGAAAATATAAGAGTAAAAATATAAAACATAAAAAGGAAATATAAACTATTCACTTGTGGACATTTGTAAGCTAGAAATAACTTATGTGCACAAGTGTCAAAATAAATGGATTTCTTCATTAAAAAAAAGGAAAATGAATTTAGTTGAAAAACAAGGCTGCATACAGGCAGTCTTCTCTTCTAAATACATCTCAAACTTTCTTTCTTCTTTCATATTCTTTAAAACAAATCAAAAACGAAAAAGAGAAAACTACATATACTCCAAACTTACAAGTGAGAAAAACAAAGCTAGTTTCAAATTCAAGTTCAAAATAGAGTGGATCAAGTTGTAGTTTCAGAATCCTGTGTTCCTTTTCTAAGTTTAAGGCGGGTAGAACTACTTCACTTTTGATTCTGGGTTATTAAATAAGCATATATATCTGAGCCAGGAATGAATTATTGGAATGTACAAAATATGTATATATGGTGTGTGCTGTGAGTATGTATATGCCTGTTGTTTGATACATCAAATCCAATGAACCCCTATGTTCATGTTTATCCCAAAATAACTAAAAGCTTTCCACTTCGAAAATCCATAACTCAAAATCCTCTAATTTTTAAAACAAGATTTCAAAAACAAAAGTGTGTGTTTCTGAATGAAGTTCATTTAAAAATTTATTCCACTCTATTTCATTAAGTAGAGGCCGAGAACTTCTTATTTTATAGAGAATGGTCCAGTTTTGGTAGAAATCTATCTATCATAATATAAGAATTTGATTATGCGATTTGATTCGTCTAAGGAATTCGTTAATTTTAGAAATAGTTTGGCAAATTTAAATCTTGTGAGGAGTGAAAATTTAGAAGATGATCGTGTTTTGGGTTTCTGTAAAATTTGGGGGGTCGGAGCAATTTAAGAATTCGCCGTTGGTTGGGGGGTTGTTTGGAGGGTGAAGGATCGGGGGAAAATGGGGCGGGCGTCTCCGGTGAGGCGTGGCATCGAGACAAGGTCAAAGTAGGGTTGATGATGCGCTCTGGAATGGCTTCAGTTTGGAGGGGATGAAGGCGTCAAGGGGAAAGAAAGGGGCTGCGCACTTGGAGGAAAAGGTGAAGGGGGACGTGACGGCCCTGGCGCCAAGTTTCGGTGGCAGTAGGTGACATATGGTGGCTCGTCGGAGCATTTGTGGGGGATGGATGCCATTTTCCAGTTCTCGATTGGGGACGAATCTTCGAACTCGAGTGTTTTGGCATGGTATTGGTGGTCGAGGGTGTGTCGGCTGCTAGAAGTGATGTGAGGGGATGGTCAACGATGAGGTGGGACGACTGGTGCTCGGTCATGTGCACGCTTATTAGTTGTGCATGTTTTCGTGCATCTAGGTGATTGAGAAGAGCAGATAAAAAGGAAATAAGGAAAGGAAGAGGTAAGTGGAATGGGCCGGAGGTATTTGGGCTAGGCAGATAAGATTAAATAAAGAAAAATAGAAGAGATATTTTTATAAAACGAAGTCTTAAGAAATTTTAACCAAACTGTTTTAAGTTAAATGTTTTTACTTAAACTTTCGAAATAATAAGTAATTTAAAAATTAGACTAACCTTAAAATTAAGTTAATAATTACGACAAATAAAAATGGGTTAAGCTAAAAATTAAGTTTAAGATGACTATATATACGTTAATTATCTATTAATTACTAAAGTTTATTAAAGTAAAATAAATTATTGTAATTAGGTTAGAGAAAAGTAAAAATGTTTTAAACTTTTAATTAATTCAAAGTCTTAAGTAATAGTAAATGATTATTATTAATTAATTCTAAATATTTAATTTAAATAAAATAAATTAAATAGGTTGTAGTTCGTTTAATAAAAACTAAGAAGGATTTGTAAGTAATTAATAAATTCTGTTTAATTGGATGACGGTGTGACTAGTTAATCTAGTATATGAATGATTTAATTGGATTAAACGCTTGGATTACTTTAAATATCTTTAGTATGTTAATTCGTGATATTCTGTGATATGAGATACCCTAGATTGAATTGTTGATAATTGTGAGTCATTTATTTATATAGATGGAATTTCAGTGCGAATATGACATTCTGAAATTTAAATTAAATTGTTTTTACTTAGACAACTTGGCTTAAAAGACGGCGTTGGATTCAAAGAGATCGGGGTCAGATATTAGCGATATCCAAAACCACTTCATTTAGTAATATATAATTATTTATAGATTTGGTTATAGAATCAAATAAGCTGGAATGAAATAAATTAAATAAACTTGGCCATTTAAACTAAGTAACGGTACTTAGATATTATTTTATGAAATAAGTATTGGATATAGCAAGATAATCCCATAGTGATTAACGAGTTGCCTTGTTTTTCAAAGAAGCATTGCAACTTAAGTATTTCATATTAAATGGGTTTACTCATGCTGGTTTCCAGCTTGACTCGGGTGTTACTTTATTGTAATGCTCGGTTAGACCGAGTATTACAGAATTCAAGTTAAGGCGTTTTGGAGCTCAGGAAGTGAGCTGGATGGCAGAGACGTATTGATTATTTTCCACTGCGAAGTAAAGATTTTCTAGACTGGATTTAGGGACAAGTTAATTATAATTGTCCAGTTTATTGCAAATGATTGTACTCTGATATACTGTATGTAAATTAACATTTACAGCTTTCTTTGTGTAAATGCTGTTATTTGTATATTATTTTTTGATCTGCTGCGATTGTGAGATTCTGTGCATTTGTTTTCTATTTCTTCTTCTACCTCTTTTTCTTCTTAACCCTAATAATCTAGGATTTCCGACACTCGATTGTTCGGCACTCTATACAGTGAACGTATTAGTGTCGATTTTCAAGGTCGAAAATTTCATGACGTTACACCCTTGATTATTAATAGAAAGATTTCTCAAATTCCCAGTGATAAAATTGCCAGAGGAAGATTTAAGTTTCGTCGAACGGTTGAATCTTTTATGACCAATGATACCACAATTGAAACATCTAGTGGGATCGCGACAAGCATTAGCCAAATGAGATAAGTCTCTACATCTAAAACAAAATCTCTTCCTTCTTCTAGAATCAAACCATTTTTTGGATGAAGATTTACGATAAAAAGATTGAAATGCAGGAAATTGTGAATCCTTTAAAACTTGAGCATACGATCGATTAGCTACAGAGTTGAAACCAATGAAAGAATTTGAATTGCATTAATTAGATGAGAATGGATGCAAAAAAGAAAGAGATGAAGATGAGAAAGTAGCATTAGCAGATGCCCTTTTTTTGAAACCAAAAATAATTTTATATCTTAAATTTAAATTTTTTATTAAAGTAATTAGTATTTACGAAATATGAATTATGAAATTTTATTTGATTTGTGTTGAAAATAGTATGTAGACAAAAGATGTATACACTTGTATCGATATAGGATATTGTTGTGTATTTATATTAGATTCAAATACATATTTATTTGATCGGGCGTGGAGCAGTTTGGAGGCTCAAAGATAGGCAAGCATAGCTGACCATAAGGTGTATTGGGGTTGAATATTGATTCAAAATGTGTGAAATGTTAAGTGGAAAGTATGGATCCGAATGCACTTTTAGCTCCTTTATATATCCACTATTTAAACACATCAAACCCCACTTTTGGATCTCTTAGTTTTTGCCCCCTTCTACAACATTTTTGGCAGCCCTATCCCCTTCCTTTCTTCATAATTTTGAGTAATTAAAAACAATATTAACTAAAAATGGGATGTCGGTGATTGGTACTTTCAGTCTAGTAGCTCTCTATCGAAGTTTTGGATATGGATCTAAGGAGCCAACTTTTCAACATGTTATAATTAGGCCATAACAAGTTAATAGTTTTATTAACATTCATGAACACACACATACACATACATATATATGGTTATCATGTCACTCAAGTACTTTAAACTGTATATGTATATTATCATGAATCCACATATGTCAGTGCTGCCAACATTGGATGTATATACATGTATGTATTAAAAAGATATTTTGTGTGTATATGTTAGTCGACCAGAAATAAAAAAATGTTACTTTAATTTTCGAAAATAATTAACAATTTAAATGCTTTTAAAACAAAACATTGATTTTAAAATATAAATATCCGTATATATACATATGTATATTGTAAATTTATATATATTATAGATTTGAAAAATTAAAAATAATAATTATATATATAATTAAATTCGTATATATTTGTATATAATTGATTTTAAAGATAATACCTAACTTTTATATATATTGCATATATTTTATAAAATGTATATATAAATATTTAATAAAATTATATATATGTTATGAAGTTATTTTCAAAAACAAAAATATTTAATTCTTTTAATTATTTCCAAATTGAATTCTTTAAAAAAAAATTAAAAAACTACAAGGTTTTAATAAAAATAATTTGTTTTGTTAAATAGTATATTGGTCGAATATATATATATATATATATATATATATAGTTATTTATTTTCATTAAATAAACACATACAAATATATATATGTGTGTATATGTATATGTATATATATGTATATTTATGTATGTATGTAGTTATTTCATATAGAATATCTAAGTGTTAATTTAATATGTACATAAGATTCTATGTATATATATTTAGAAAAATATTTTTGGAATATAATATATATATATATATATATCAATTTGTTGGAAATTAATATAGTGATTTAAATTTGAAATTAGTAGATATTTTATTATGTAGATCTAGATTTAAAATCTAAAACTTGAATTAAAATTCAAAATTACTTATGTTATATTTATAATTGCTTTATATAATAATGTCACTTATAAATATAAACATTTATTTTTAACAAATATAATTATGTATATATGTATGTGTGTGTGTGTGTATTAGACAACACACACACACACACACATATATATATATATGGAGGTGCTAATGTGTCCTTTGCGGTGTAAATCCTAGCAATTATACACACACGAGCATGTTAAACCATGTACAGTGTATATGTTGCACGTGCACGTACACACACATGTATATGATATGCATGTTATGTTATATAACATTAATATAACATTAATTTAAAACATTATTTACAACTTAATGAAATATATTTTTATACACAAAATTAATTTAGATAAGATCTAAGTAAATTTAGACTTCATAGGCCCAACAAGATTTAAAATGAAATAAATTTTGGAAATTTACCCATTTAACCCACTAGACTTCATAGGTCCGTATTGAAGCATTAGAGGTAAAATACTATTTAATGGAGAATTTGTCTCCTCGGTTATATGAGGTTAGTATCACGATCAACTATAGTCAACTAAAGGTCAAATCTCTAGCTAAAGCAATACGATTATTAATAATTATAATAGAGTTAAGGCATGCCCAAGGGGCATTTATGTAATTTGTGACATATATCTTACTTGATAACCAACCTTATTCGAAATAAAAGATGTTTTTTTCTATTATATATTTGATATAATAAGTTAATTAATTAATTAATTAAAAGTATATTTAATAGAAAATCCATAAATTATATGTTTTGTGATGGTAGTTAAATCGCGTTTAACCATGAATGATTTATCATAATAAAATAAACATACTATTTTAAATATTTTAAGTCAAGGTGTGTCAAACTGGATATCGATGCATTAGTTGATACTAGAGTACATAACGCTCTCTAAATATTGTGCAGCATATTACACATTTACAGCTGGGGGCACCAAGGGGTTACATACTGATAGTTATTCGATAACTATAGATTGACCCACTCGACACATTGACCGCTGGAGGCACCAAGGGGAAACGTGCTGATAGTTATTTGGTATTTATAGAATGACCCGCTCAATAGTTTTCTATTGGTTAGTAAAACTAAGGTCAAAAGGAAAATATCGTTGTAACAATATTAGACAATTCTCCCGACTTGAGAATACTCTCGAGCATTAATGGGAAAACTCTGCTTTGAAAAAAAATATGTACAATTTTAAATATTCCTAATCAAGATGTATCAAGACTGGATACCGATACATCCATAGGGACTAAAATACGTAATGTTCTCCAAATGTTCGGCAGTGTATTACTCATGACTGCTGGGGGGTATCAAAGGGTTGCATATTGATAGTTATTGAAAAATATTGAATGACACACTCAATAGTTTTCTGCTAGTTAATACAACTAAGGTCAAGCAGAGAGTATCGATGTGACAAATTTACGCGGTTCTCTCGATTTGAGAGTACTATTAATCATCAATATGAATCTCCATTTTGATTATAGTTAAATCGTGGCACGGTGTCCATCGAACGACTGGGTTGAGTCGAGTGAAAGCAATGGAAGCGAAATGCTATTTAAGATAGGATTCGTCTCCTCGATTACATGAGGTTAGTATTATGATTAACTGATGTCAACTCAAAATCAAAGTCCCTGACCATAGCAGTTCAATTAATAATAATTGTTATTATTGAACCAAGGACTATGTTTTCGGACTATAAAGTTGAAGGTGGACGATATTCGAATGTTCACCATTACTAAATTCCATAAGTTCTAATGTGATAATAGTTTTGACGAAGAAAGTTAGAGTAAATAATTTCACTATCGGGTTCCACTTACAATAAGTAAAATTGGACTTTACCAGAAGATGTGTAGCGATAAATTCATCCAAAATGTCACATACCTGCTAAGTGATGCGTGAACATTAGTATTCGGTAGTTCAATATTAGGTGCTGATTGAATTTACATCTTTGAATCGCATAGCCATAATGATGAATTCTCTAAACAACCACATGATTTAATTAATTTATAAAATTTTGTAAATTGATTAAATTTATTGGTATTTGAGAAATTTCAATTATTATTTGATTTATTTTATGTTTGGAAGTTTTTAGTAATTATTTTAAAGCAGTTATAAAAGTATATTTGCATGCATTGATATACGATATCGATGTAATTTAATAAGAGATAATGACACAAAATGATTTATGGAAATTTTATGTCATTGGATGACATATCATGTGAAAAGAAAGGATTGGAGAGGGACATATCAAGGGAATTAATTAGGTTTCAAATAAAACATTTTGTCTAATTCATTATGTGCGTATAATTCTTTCTTTCTCATCCATTCTTCTTCTTTCTCTCCTTCTAACTTTTCATGGAAGAAAACAAAAAAAAAATTTCCAAAAATCTTTCAACTTCATACAAAACAAAACGAAAGTGGCTCATCCATCTCTCGCAAGGATAGGATGTGGATCTTGAAGATCGGAGGAGATAACATCTTTCAAGATGTGATTTCTAGGCAACATCCTAAGGTGATCTCTGATTTATTTATTTATGTTTTATCCTTCATATGTTTGGACATAAATGGTTCATTGCGTGCTTAATAGATTTATTTTAAACATGTGAATCAAGACCCTTTTTCTCAACTAATAACCTGTTTAGTAGTTGATTCAACTCAGATCTGCATATGTTTTTCATCCGTTGTTTATTTATGTTAATTATTGTTGATATTGTTTATGATTTGATTTCCTTTTTATCACATCTTTTTTAGTAATATATGTTCAGAATATCAATTTATTTACATCTATTTTGAGCTATTTTATTTTGATTGTAGGTCCATATTCTTAGCATTAATGTTGTGAAATATTACATCTTACTTAATTTGTTGTTCATGTTGTCCGTTTAGAATTGAAATTTTACTATGATTTATATGTGCCTAAGTTGTCCCCATTATTTCTGTTTGATACCATTTATATAAATGATTTCATTTCACCTCACTGATACAAATTACATATGTTGTCTATTTTACATCATCTGAGAATTGAATATGATTTTATATGATTTATGTTTAATTTTTTTATTATTGTATTCTTTTGTTAAAAAAACATAGTTAAACTTTTGCGTAAATTTGTTAACTTCTATTCTAACACAAACTAAATCAAAACTTCACATTTGTTATTTCAATTTTTAAACTAGCCTGTAATTAATTACATATATCAGTTACTATGTTGTTTTAATTCAGATTTACAAATTTACTTTAATGTACAATCGCAATTTTAATCTTGAAATTCTTCCTAAATTAAAACTTGATTGTATTTGTTAATTCAAGATTTAATATTACAATAATGGTTAAATTTTGTTTTATATGCATATATGATTTAGAGTTTGATTACTAACTTGAATTGACATTGATTGAATGAGCAAAAGAAGAAGGAAAATGCTCCATCGATCACTCGCACAGATGCGGAACGCGCGAGACGGCGAGATCTTTCCCAGAAGGATAAAGGCCCAGAGGCACATGCCGAAAAACTGCTCCATAGAGCAGGTGTCCAGAGACGGTCGCCCAGAGGCGTGATGACCCAGAGGTCCAGTACTGGCCGCCCGTAGGCTAATGTGTCACAAACTTCTTGGAGAGGGACCCGTAAAGTGTTAACAATGAGTCCCATACCCCACGTTCGCACTAAACGGTTTACTATCCAATAGCAAGCTCACACTCCAAACAATAAAAAGTCCACCTCGTATCATCGGTAAACTAGACCCAAATGTCAAAACGATCAATCGAATAGGTCGGGGATTAACTGGAAAGAAAATACACACGGTTCCGTAGGCCGGAGATTTCCTAACCGTTCAAGCACCTTTCCACTTCGCTCGACGTGCTAAAAAGTGAGTATGAGATTTTTATTATAGAAATAATGGTGCGAAATAGATTTATAATTGATTTTGAAATCACTTTAAAACGGCTTTTGAAAACTCTCCTATTATGGAGTAAATAGTTTAATAATTAAAAATAACATTATATAATAATTTCGAAAGCCATTTAGGAGTGAAAAATCCTTTTAAAATAGTTCATAAAACCCGCGTATGAAATCTAGAACCAAATCTCAGAGAAATCGATAAATCAGAAAATCACTGAAAACCAATATTCGTGTTGGAAAATATTCCGAATGGTTGTGAACCAAAATTCGACAATTTCTGATTAGCAATTGAAGCCTAAAGGTTCGTTGCAGAAACAATCAATTTGAAGCGGTTGCACCAAAATGGTGCAACCCGGACTAGGTTGCACCAAAATGGTGCGACCGGTGGGTCGGAACTCGGCTGCACCAAATGGGTGCAGCCCATTTATTATTATTATTTTTTAGAAGCCGGCTGCACCACATGGTGCAGCCCGTTGCTGTGAACCAGGCTGCACCATGCGGTGCAGCTGGTTCAGTCCAGCCCCAGCCCGCATGGGCTGGGGAAAATGGGGTAAGCCCAGCCCGCCTGGGCTAGGGGAAATAGGAAGCCCCCCCAGCCCGTGTGGGCTGGGAGAAATAGCAGGCCCCCAGCCCGCGCGGGCTGGGGGAAACAACAGGCCCCTCAGCCCGCGCGGGCTGGGGGAATAGGGACGAGCGCCAGCCCACATAGGGCTGGCCAGCTACCAGCTAGCCCAACCAGGCTAGCCTACTGCGCCCCGGCAGCAGCCTGGGCGCAGCCCAGGCCCGCCCTGGTGCACTCAGTCCACTGTTTTAGCCTGTTTTCAGGCTGAAACATTCCAGCCAGCTGATTTTGGTGATTTTTTGTATTTTGGGGTGTTTTTTTCAAGTTTTTGGCATCAAATTTCACCAATATCAATCACTAACTACCATATAATGATTACTACACTATATTAAAGGAAACAAAGGGCCAAAGCTTAGCATTACCTTATGAAGCAATATCACAAACACCTTATGTGCACACCCAAAATGAAAGCAAAGATGATCAAAGAGCTATGATTCACATGTTACATAATAAAACATGTGTTACTAAATGATTACTGAAATCAAAAGAGGATTAAACACATATTAGAAGAGGTTTTTAGCAATATACCTCTCTAGAAAGCAACAAAGACCACTATAGCATCAACCAAAATTAGCAAAAGAAGATTAGGAGGCTATAAGATCAAAAAACACATTAAACATGTGTTACCAAATAAATTTCAGAAATTAGAAAGATATAAAAACGGATTTGAGGTGGGTATTTGCATTACCTTTGCATAGAATGACTTGCATAAGCTAAAACTAGAAGGAGATGAAGATAGAGGCCATTTTTTATTAAGAAAGCTTTAGGAAATGATTAGGGTTTTGATTAGGGATGAATGAATGAGGTTAGGAGAGTTTGAGATAATTTATAGAGGAGGTTTAGGGTGGGTTATTGGGTTAAGTTTAGTAACCCAATAAGAAGAGATTTATGTACATGTTTCCAAAAATTAGTCTAAGTGTTCATATATGTTTATAAAACTCATTTTTCTTATCCAAACCCTTTTTTTTTAAATCTCTCCTAAAATTTTTAAATTTCAAAAAAATAACATTTTATCCTCATTTTAAAATCCCATATTTCCCATTTAATTAAAATAGACTTTTTCAAATAAATTTTGTTATTCCAAATCCTTTTATGCTTCATTAAAGTAAATAAAAATCCTAACTTTTATTTATTAATCGGTAATGCAAATCCCGGGTTGTTACAGACTCCCCCTTAAGAAAATTGCGTCCCCGCAATTCCTTAAGATAGATGTCGTCTATAGCGTCAAATCCATAAAAGAAGTGATAGAGATAAATAGAGAATTTTTACCCGCAGAAGAAGAGGGGAGGAAGCTAGGATAAGAGCGCTCGATAGATTCTCTGGTCTCCCTAGTGCAGTCCTTAGGATTCGGTGACCATTGAATCTTCACGAGTGGAACCTCTTTCTTGCGAAGGCGTCTAACCTCCGAATCAAGCACACGAAGAGGTTGCTGCTCCAAAGATAAATCAGGTAAGATCTCTAAATCAGGCACGACATGCGGCTCAATGATAGAATCAGGATCGCGAACACACTTGCGAAGCTGAAAAACATGGAACATGTCATGCATTCCGGAAAAATAAGCAGGTAGAGCCACACGATAAGCAATAGGGCCGATGCGTTCCGTAATAGGAATGGTCCAATATAGCGAGGAGACAACTTCCCTGTAGAGCTGAAACGCACAACCCCCTTCATAGGGGAAATCCGAATGAAGACAAAATCACTAATGGAGAACTCAAGAGGCTTCCTACGGTTGCCCGCGTAGGATTTCTGGCGGTCCTGTGCCTCTTTCATTCTCTGACGGATAAGAACAATCTTTTCAGAAGATTCCCGAACTGAATCTGGACCAAGAATAAGCTTCTTGCCGGATTCTAACCAACAAGCAGGAGAGCGACATGGCCTTCCGTAGAGAGCCTCGAAAGGTGCCGTGCCGATACTAGACTGAAAGCTGTTGTTGTAGGGGAACTCTACAAGTGGCAAGTGATCCTCCCAACTACCTCCGAAATCCAGAATACAACAGCGCAAAAGATCCTCCAAAACACGATTCACCCTCTCAGTCTGACCGTCGGTCTGAGGGTGATAAGCAGTCGAGAGATTTAGCTTTGAGCCCAAAGCTGACTGTAGGAACTTCCAAAAGTGACTAGTGAAAATGGTGTCTCGATCACACACGATGGAGCTAGGTATGCCAAGAAGTCGAACGACTTCCTTCACATAGAGCTTGGCCAACTGAGGTGCAGTCCGAGTGGACTTAATCGGAATGAAATGAGCCGATTTGGTCAAGCGATCAACAATAACCCAGATAGTAGTATGGCCTGACCTCGATCGAGGCAGACCATCAATGAAATCCATGGATATCTGATCCCATTTCCATAATGGAATCTCTAGAGGCTGAAGAAGACCAGATGGATGCTGATGCTCGGCCTTGATTTGTTGACAAGTCATGCAACCACTCACATAACTTGCCACATCTCTCTTCAAACCCTCGCAATAATATAACGGGCACATATCGGCATACATCTTACTCGAACCGGGATGTATAGTGTACTTAGTGCGATGGCACTCGTCCAGAATGTCACACCTAAGTGATAAATCAGATGGTACAATAATACGGTTCTTCCTACGAAGACACCGATGAAAATCAAGAGAATAATCCAGCAATGTCTCATCACTGGATCCCGACTCGAGAAGATGAATAAGATGCAATAAGTCTGGATCATGCCGCTGAGCATGGGCAATGCGATCCAATAAGATAGGACGAGCTTCCAAGCTAAATAATAAGACCGGAGAATCAGAGGATGGAGCTCGATCTCTGATATCACACAAAGATAGGGTCTCGAGAATATCCCACTCGGCAATCATCATAGAAACTACCGCCGAGTGCTTGCGACTGAGCACATCTGCAACACGATTACCCTTGCCAGGGGTATACTGAATATCTAAATCATATGAGGCGAGAAACTCAAGCCATCGCTGCTGCCTCATATTGAGATCCCTCTGACTGAATAGATACTTCAGCGACTTGTGATCGGTGTAAAGAATGAAGCGTTCGCCAAATAGAAAGTGACGCCACGTCTTCAAGGCAAAGACGATTGCTGCTAACTCAAGTCCATGAGTAGGATAGTGAACCTCATTCGGACGCAGTTGCCTGGAGGCGTAAGCAACTACCCGATCCTTCTGCATAAGCACAACACCGAGCCCGCTACCACAAGCATCGGTGTAAAAAACAAGATCATGGTTACTCTCTGGAACCACTAGAATTGGAGCATGAGTGAGAAGTTCCTTCAGTCGCTGAAAGGAAGCTTCACACTTATCAGACCAAATAAAGCGAACACCCTTACGAGTCAGCGTCGTAAGGGGAAGTGCAAGAAATCCATGATAAACCGACGGTAATAACCTGCCAGACCAAGGAAGCTACGAATATCATGAACGTTCTCGGGCTGCTTCCAATTATGAATAGCTTCGATCCTGGCAGGATCGACAGAAATACCCTCATATGATACAATATGGCCCAAGAACTTGGCCTTGCTCTCCTAAAAATGGCACTTGGAGAGCTTGGCCTTAAGCTGATGCTGACGAAGAGTATCCAAGACGATCTGCAAATGATGAGCATGCTCTGTCTCGGATCTAGAATAAATAAGAATATCGTCGATGAAAACCAGAACGAATCTATCAATGTATTCCCGGAATACTCGATTCATAAGATCGACGAAGAAAGACGGTGCATTCGTCAAGCCGAATGGCATGACCAACCACTCAAAAGAACCATAACGAGTGCAGAAAGCTGTAAGAGGAATGCTATCGTCCGCAACTCGAAGCTGATGAAATCCGGTGGCTAGGTCGAGCTGGGAAAAGACCTTCGCACCGCTCAACTGATCAAACATATCGTCTATCCGTGGCAATGGATAACGATTTCTGATGGTCAACTAATTAAGCTTGCGATAGTCAATACAAAGCCTAAGAGAGCCATCGGGCTTCTTAACGAAGACCACAGCAGCACCCCATGGCGAAGAACTGGACCGAATGAACTGCTTCGCCTCAAGCTCAACTAACTGCTTCCCGAGTTCCTCATTCTCCTTAATAGACATTCTCGTTGGAGGATGCCCAACTGGGTGGGATCCTGGAATGAGATCGATGCGGAACTCAACGGCCCGCTTTGGCGGCAGGCCTGATACTGGCTCGAATATATCGGGGAAATCCCGAACAACAGGAATACGAGATATGTCCAAATCCTCATCTCGTGAATCAAGAGAAAATAAAATAATATCAGAAATCCCAACATCCTGAAGAGCAATAGCTAACGGAGCGGACGAGTCAGGATGACGAAGAAATAATATCCGCTCCGAACAAATGATTTTGGCGTCGTACTGAGCGAGCCAATCCATGCCAAGAATCATGTCAAAGCCCAAATACTTTATAACGTGTAAATTTGCACGGAAAGAAAATCAACAAAGCTCAATATCCATATTCTCACAAAGCAAGCTAAGGGTCGTGGATCCACCAATGGGATTCACAATCCTTAGTGAAGAAACCAGACAAGTAACATCCAAGGATAAAGCATTTACTAGCTCCTTTGATACGAATGAGTGAGAGGCACCCGTATCAAAGAGAATTCTACAAGATCTACCATGAAATAAAATAGAACCTTCGAGAACGGAAGGATGCGTACCTCGAGGCTGAGCTGAAGATGTAGGAGCCTTGGCAGCATTAATCTTGCTAGATCTAGGAGGTGCAGTAGGACAAGTGGAGATCCTGTGTCCCTCCTTCTTGCAGAAGGTGCAATAGAGAGGTTTGGGACACTCTCGAATAAAGTGATCAGGAGAACCACAGTTGAAGCATTTCTTCGGAGGACGTGTCCCACTAGGCTGAGCAGGTGTCTGGGACTGAGAACGAGTCTGAGGCTGAGTCTGAAAAGTAGAACTGCCAGTCTTCTTCTTCTTGTTCCAAGGCTTGGTCTTCTGAAATGGACCCCGCTTCTGATTGGGGTTTTTAGAACCCTCGCCATCTCCATCACTGTCTGTTACCTGGAGAATCGACCAGGCAACTAACTAGAACGTTCGGCATGTAGGGTCGTACTCGGCACAAATGAGCACTCGACACGTTTGAACGTTCGCCAGTCAAGGGTTGTACTCGGCATTGAAGAACGTACGTCCATCCAGGTTTGCACTCGGCACGAGACCTTTAGCATTTCAATCGGCACTCCCTCCACTCGGCCTGCTCTTCACTCGGCATATCCTTTGCTCGGCATGTCCTGTGTTCGGCATTCCCTCTACTCGGCGTATCCTTTCACTCGGCATCCACGCCTCACTCGGCATCCCAGCATCGTTCGGCCCGCTTCCTCCATTCAACAGAGAGATCCATCGACTTGGAAAGGGGGGCTCGGCATGCCGACCGTTCGGCATGTTCCACTCAGCATGCATGGCGCGTCCTATCTAGACCGAGCTGTCTAGCCATCTGGCCCACCAGGGAAGTCCAACCCACATTCGTCTATAAATAGAGGGGCAGGGGCACAGAAAAGAGGGATCAGATTTCAGAGAACACAGGGGAGACTCTGCCTCATCCAAACCTCATCCAAGACTTCTACTTTTATTTCACAATTGTATTCGAATACTTAAAAGCGGATTGTATCTGTAATCAAGTTTAAAGTGAAGAAATAAAGGATCAACTTCAAAGTGGACGTAGGCTACAACGCCGAACCACTATAAATTCTGTGTTTTCGTCTCCCGCATTTTAATTTATATTATCTTCTCTATTTTAATTTATCTTCTTCATTAATCTCTCTACACAAACTCTCTAAGGGTGTTAGTGACCAATTTTGGCACTAACATTTTGGTGCTTTCACTGAGAGCCGAATTCTCAGTTTGTGAGGATCTACTTTGTAGCTACTGGATTGCATAAATCCCCCGAAGAAGATCCGTAATTATTCATAAGGCATCTGTTGATTCTACTCAGAGTTACAACCAACGACTCTACCATGGGAAGACCACGAACAAGATTGACCTCCCAAAATGTAGATGCCCGCGAAACCGCTAGTGTTCAACAACTTGGACCTAACGATCAACAAGCAATTCGAGGCACGGGGCCCTCCAGCCAAAACCAAGCGGAAGCTGTTTCACGTGCAGAATTGAATGACTTGATAAAAGAGCTTACGGAGCAGAAGGCAACTCGCTGAGAAAATGCAAGTTAATGCTGACCTCATGGCCCAACTTGCTCAACAGCAGCATCGGAATGCTGGAGGTAGCCCTGTCCCCTACTCCGAAGATGATAGCTCAACTTCAGCTGATGAACCTCCCAGGCGTAGACGCCGCAAGGATGAAGATGACCAAGCAGGTGCCACTGATCGCTCTACTAGAAATCAAGCCCGTGGAGCGGAACCTAACCTTCCTCCTACCATACAAACCCCGGATTTGACAGCTATGGTCAGGCAGTTGATGAGAGAGAATCAAGGTTTGACTAATGAAGATTGGGGAATGTCTAAGAGTCATACTCCCTTCACAGATGCCATTCTACAGGCTGAATACCCAAGGAAGTTTAACATGCCCACCATACCCGCCTATGAAGGAAAAACTGACCCTAGACAACATGTAATGAGGTATGGATGGATGATGGATTCAGCAAGGGCCAACGACGCAACTAAGTGCAAGTGCTTTCCAATAACTCTGTCCGGAATTGCCACCATGTGGTTCACTCGACTTCCTCCACGGTCAATCTCAAACTTCGACGAATTTGCAAGGAAATTCATAGAACAATTCAGGATACACGCCACTCGACCCAAGGATGTGATGTCCTTATCAAGCGTGACCCAAGCTCCTGGAGAATCACTGAAAGTATACTTGCAGAGATTTCATGTTGCCGCTACTGAAGTGAGCAATCCAAACGACCATGCGTGGAGTGGATCCAGACTCTGAATTTGGGGATTGGTTGGTGGGAAAGCCACCAGCTACGTTGGAACGTTTCTATTCGAAAGCCCACCAGTTCATAAGGAGGGAAGAAGCTCGGTGGATAAGGAAAGACAAGGCACCAGGGTCCGTTCAGGAGTCTGTAAAGGGCAGCATCGCCATGAAAGCAACCGACGATAACCCTGGAAAGACTCAGGCCAGCGTCCAAAATAAGCCCGGGCAGTCTAAGGGAACTGGAAGTGGAAATCCTGGAAAGAAGAAGGAAACGGGGAGATGGAAGTCAAGGATCCCAACCTACAACGAATACACTCCACTGAATGCGTCTCTTGAAAACATCTACTTATCGACCTGCAACACTTTTCAATACAGAAAACCACGCCCTAAGGAATCAACAGAGGAGCAAAAGCGGACTGGAAAGTATTGCCGCTTTCACGAGTCTTATGGGCACAACACAGACGAATGCAGGCATCTCCATGACGCTATTGAGAAATTGATTAGGCAGAAGAAGCTGAAGGAATTCGTCAAAGATACGCCAGAAGGAAGACAAGAGACTTCAGACCCCGGACGTGGCCCAGCTCTACACCAACCAGAGCAACCTACTCGAACTATGGGAAGATTGATTATTAACACAATTGTTGGTGGACCTCATCCTACGGATAAAAATTGGCAGGAAATGGAGCGATATGCTAATTCCTTAAGACGTACAGAGCATGAGTGCTGTTCAAATGTGGAGGATGGAACTCCCGCAAAGCAGCAACGCACGATGCACGACGATATCGTATTCAGGAATAGAGACGCGGATAAGGTGGAAGCTCCCACCATCGATCCATTGGTCATATCCGCAACCATCGGACCGACATTCGTAAGGAGAATCCTAATTGATTGCGGAAGTTCCGTTAACATCATCTTCAAGAAAGCGTATGACCAAATGAAGCTGGAGACTAAGGATTTGAAGCCATCCAAAGCCCGAATCCATGGCTTTAACGACGCAGCCACAGACGCAGTAGGATATGTGGAGTTACCAGTTGAACTGGGACAAGGTGAACGTAGGAGAGTGCGAATCCTACCATTCATAGTGCTAGATGTTGATTCACCATACAACGTGTTTTTGGGACGACCAGCCCTCGCAGATTTCAGGGCAGCCTTGGCCCCGTGGTGTCTCACACTGAAATTCCCGACGGACAAAGGAGTTGGCGTAGTGCATGGCGACCAAGCAACCGGACGTGCATGTTACGTGGCTGAGCTGAGAGAGGCCCAGCGCAGAGAAAAGGGGAAGACTGCGGACAACATTGTCCGCATCCCGAATTCTGATGATTGAAAATTAGCGCCCGAGCCCTGGCTCGGGCGACATTCTCGGATCGTTGGAGACATAGATCCGAGAGATGACAAAGGGAAACCCAAGGAACCAGACGCAACACCGGCCGAACTAACAATTGATATTCCAGTTAGCCACAGCGACCCGACACGAGTTCTTAAAATTGGGTCACAGCTCGATCCCCTAATGGCAGAGAATTTATCTGATTTCCTCCGAGCGAACCTTGATGTCTTCGCCTGGACACACTCTGATATGCATGGGATTTCCCCTGCAATTGCGAGCCATATGTTGAATATGGACCCGAAACACGTACCTGTGAAGCAAAAAGGAGAGGCATGGACCCGGAAAGGTCTACAGCTCTCAAAGAGGAGGTGGATAAACTCAAAGCCAATGGGTTTGTCCGCGACGCCCTCTACCCGGAATGGGTATCCAACCCTGTGTTGGTAAAGAAAGCAAACGGAAAATGGAGAACCTGCGTTGACTATTCTGATTTAAACAAAGCATGCCCGAAGGATAGCTTCCCGCTACCACGAATTGATCAACTGGTCGATTCAACTGCAGGGCATGAGTTATTGTCATTTATGGATGCATACTCTGGATACAACCAAATTCCGATGCACATCCCAGACCAAGAACACACCAGCTTTGTCACAAATGTTGGGTTATACTGCTATGTAGTGATGCCCTTCGGACTGAAGAACGCCGGAGCAACTTACCGGCGTCTGGTAAATCGAATGTTCAAAGATCAGATTGGGAAAACAATGGAAGTCTATGTGGATGACATGCTTATGAAGTCACGGCAGTCAAACGACCACATTCGAGACTTGGCGGAAATGTTCGATATACTAAGGCACTATGGGATGAAGATCAATCCTTCAAAGTGTTCATTCGGCGTGGCATCAGGGAAGTTCTTGGGATTCATTGTGAATGCACGAGGAATTGAAACTAACCCGGAGAAGATCCAGGCCATCCGAGATATACAGGCACCTAGAACCATAAAGCAGGTACAGAGCTTGAACGGAAAAGTAGCTGCGCTCAGTCGATTCATATCCAGAGCCACGGATAAGTGCGTTCCTTTCTTCGATGTCATAAAGAAAGAAAAGAGAAACTTCGAATGGACAACTGACTGCGAGGAAGCATTCCGAGCCCTGGTAAGACACTTGGAAAGTCCTCCAGTGTTGTCAAAACCAGTAGACCACGAGACGTTGTACGTATATTTGGCTGTGTCTCAGCACGCTATCAGTACAGCCCTAGTTCGCGAGGAAGGCAAGGTTCAAAGGCCGGTGTACTATGTTAGTAGACGACTGACGGGGGCAGAAAAGAATTATCCAAAGATCGAGAAACTTGCCTATTGCCTGGTTATTGCATCACGCAAGCTTCGTCCCTACTTTCAGGCGCACTCAATCAGTTTTTACACTGACCAACCCTTGCGACAGGTACTCCAACGACCGGAAACTTCCGGTAGGATGCTAAAGTGGAACATCGAGCTAAGCCAGTTTGATATCACCTACCTGCCGTGAAGGACCATCCAAGGGCAAGCATTAGCTGACTTCGTTGCTGAGTTCACCATTCCGGATGAACCGAGTGAAAATCACAAAGTAATCCCTCCTGTCCGATGGAAGATGTTCACTGATGGGGCATCTAACGACCGTTGGTCGGGAGCTGGGATAGTTTTGATAACTCCCGAAAACCGATCGATTTGCTACGTTTTGAAGCTCGAGTTTACAGCGACAAATAACGAAGCCGAATACGAAGCACTGATTGCTGGCTTAAGACTTGCCAATGAACTAAGGGTAAAGTCCATCGAAATCTTCTGCGACTCACAGCTGGTGGTATATCAGGTACGGGGAGACTACCATGCGAAAGGAAAGAGACTGGCTCCTTACCTTGCTCGGGTCCGGGAGCTACTAGTAAAACTGGAATATTATGACATTTCGCATGTCCCGCGCGAACAGAACAGGGAGGCCGACTCGTTGGCTAAATTCGCGAGTACTGGCGATGCACAGCAGATGTGATTGTTCCCTGTCGAGACTCTGCTTGCTCCAAGTATAGACATGATGGAGATAGATCTCGTCTTGAAGACCGAACTCGAAAGGGGATCATGGCTGACCCCGATCAAACAATACTTGCTATACGGGGACTTACCTGAGAAAAGAAGCGAAAGACGCCAAGTCCTTCGTAAGGCTTCGCGTTATGTAATGCAAGACGGGATAATGTATTGGAGGTGATTCTCGACCCCCTTACTCCGGTGCATGGCCCATGACGAGGTAAAACGGGTGTTGGAAGAAGTCCATGAGGGAGAATGTGGTGATCATACCGGGAGGAAAACTTTGGCGAGGAAAATCCTCCGCTATGGATATTATTGGCCGACTGTAAATCGGGATGCAGCAGACTATGCGAGAAGATGCGACAAATGCCAGATATATGCAAAGATTCCGAGAGCTCCGCCAACAGAACTCACACAAATGGTTAGTCCCTGGCCATTTGCAATGTGGGGAATCGACCTAATTGGATCTCTGCCCATAGCTAAAGGAGGCACGAAATATGCAATAGTGGCGGTCGATTATTTCACCAAGTGGGCGGAAGCAGAGCCAATGGCCACAATCACCACCAAGAAAGTCATTAATTTCGTTGTACGAAATATCATATGTCGTTGTGGCCTCCCACGGACCATCATAACAGATAACGGAACTCAATTTGAAAGTAAGGAATTCAAAGAGTTCTGTCAGAGGTATGGCATTGAGAAAAGGTTCGCAGCAGTTGCTCACCCGAAGGCGAATAGGCCGGTAGAAGCCGTCAATAAAATCATCAAGTCCATATTGAAGAAGCGTTTGGAAAAGGCTAGAGGCAAGTGGGTGGATGAACTCCCAACAGCGCTTTGGGCCTATAGAACTACCCACAAGACCGCGACTGGCCACACACCATTCGCACTGGCGTACGGCACGGAAGCCGTCATACCCGTAGAACTTGAAGTTTCGTCACACCGGGTAACCTATTACGATCCTGCATCAAACCAGGATCTCCTATTGGAATCATTAGACTTCATTGATGAGAAACGCGAAGAAGCTGATTTGAGAGCAGCCTCATACAGACACCGAGTCGCTAAATATTATAATGGAAAAGTCTAGCCAAGAACCTTTAGTGTGGGAGATATCGTTTTGAAACGAGTCTTTCCAACCCCTTCGCACATGAATCCCGCATGGGAAGGTCCATACGTCATCGAACGGAGGCTTGGAGAAGGAACTTTCAAGCTAACGACCGTCGATGGTGCGACACTCCCCCGAGCATGGAACAACGAGCATTTGCGGCGTTATTACACTTAGTCTATTTCCTTTATGCGGTAGTTGCATTTATTTCTAGTATGCTTTCTTCTTGGCATGTAATAAGATAATCTAGCTTGTTTTCATCAATAAAGGCTCGAAGCCATCTTTTCCATGAATGACCAATGTCTCTTCGTATGATATTCCTGTGACACGCAATTAAAAATTATGATATCCTAGCTAGCGTACGAACGCTTATAATAAACGACAAAAAATCTCCAAGTCCCCGGAGTGCGGACTGGAGTACTCTAAGTCCCCGGAGTGCGGACTCGAGTACAAACGATTCAAAATCTCCAAGTCCCCGGAGTGCGGACTGGAGTACTCTAAGTCCCCGGAGTGCGGACTCGAGTATAAACGATTCAAAATCTCCAAGCCCTCGGAGTGCGGACTGGAGTACTCTAAGTCCCCGGAGTGCGGACTCGAGTATAAACGATTCTAAATCTCCAAGTCCCCGGAGCACGGACTGGAGTACTCTAAGTCCCCGGAGTGCGGATTCGAGTATAAACGACTCAAAATCTCCAAGTCCCCGGAGTGCGGACTGGAGTACTCTAAGTCCCCGGAGTGCGGATTCGAGTATAAACGACAAAAAATCTCCAAGTCCCCGGAGTGCGGACTGGAGTACACTGAGTCCCCGGAGTGCGGACTCGAGTATAAACGATTCTAAATCTCCAAGTCCCCGGAGCGCGGACTGGAGTACTCTAAGTCCCCAGAGTGCGGACTCTAGTATAAACGATTCAAAATCTTCAAGTCCCCGGAGCGCGGACTGGAGTACTCTAAGTCCCCAGAGTGCGGACTCGAGTATAAACGATTTGAAACCTCCAAATCCCCAGAGCGCGGACTGGAGTACTCTAAGTCCCCAGAATACGGACTCGAATACAAATGACTCGAAATCTCCAAGTTCCCGGAGCACGGACTGGAGTACTCGAAGTCCGGTGTATAGACTTAATTACAAGCAGTTCAGACCTCCGAGTTCCTTGAATAGGAAGTACGACGTAAATGACTTGGATATGTCAAGTCCCCAACATACGGGCTATGAAATATTCTAAGTGCTTGAAGCACCAAGTGGAGATTGATCAAATCCAGGGAAGCTCCCAAGCCATGTAAAGACGAACCAAGAAGTCTAAGGTACCCATAACAATTCAGATTTCAATCACAACCATAAAAGAAACTGAATAATAAAAGTCTTTTGAGAAGACAAAAGTGAAGATCAAATTTTATTCACAAAAAGCTTCCCGTTACAAAAACGCTCCGAAGTCCGAAGCCAACAGCCTATTTACGCAGTCTACAAAAATTAATACATGACTTAAACTAGTTCTCGCTGAACGGGGACGACGGTCATTTCTTGTGTTTCTTTGACTTCTTCCCGGATGGTTCCTTCCCAGAGCGCTTACTCTTGGAATCCTTCCCTGACGGAGGGGTGATGACCGAAGACGTAGGGGGAACATCCATGGGCTGGGACTTGCCAGGAAGAATGACCTTCAATGGTTTGTTCAGATGATCGTCCAGGTCCACTTCACGCGGCTCGACCTTGACTGAGGTCGTATCTCTTTTCTCTTTCTCGAGCCGTTCCTTCATGCTCAAGTCGGATGTGTGCTCAGAGGCGCCTGTGATTTCTAGTTCGAAACTCTCCGAGGAAGAGTCAGATTTGCCTTCATCCAGCGCCCCGATTACTTGAGCATCTGGACCAGGATCTCCGCCGACTTGAGTAGCCTCACTCGCCTTTATCTCCACCTCCTTGGCGGCATCGCTCCTCGGAGTGGGCTCGGGGTCAGAACAGCCTGCACAGAAGACACGAAAATAAACAGGTGTTAGAACACAACAACTTTTGAGGGAACGAGAAAGATCTTTGTGAAGCCCAGAGGTTACTCACCAGATGCCGGTGGGTTCTCAGTCGCCAGGGGTGTCCCGCCCTCCGGGATGGGAGATAAAACATGAATGCCAAGCCCGGGGGCTTCCGGGTCATAACCAACGTGCTGCTCGAAGGGGTCAAGTGTGGACCGACTGGCCGATTGGGTAGGCACGTGAACTGGGGGCACAACGCCGGAAGGGTCCGTAGCCACCTCTTTCCCTTTCCTGGAGGGAGAACCTTTGCTGTAGAGGGCTTTAGCCGCCGATAAATCTGAAGGCTCCTTCCCCCTCAGGAATTCTTTTATCAATGCTTCTTCGTCAACCTCATTGGCGCCGCTCTCAACCTTCCTGATTTGAATCAGGGTCTCCCATGCCTCGGCCAATGACTCAAGGTAGCCGTCGCCCAGAAAAGTTAGATCTCGATGCATGAGAACTCGGGCATTGAACTCAGCGATGAGCGGGTCGAATTCGGTCTTTATCTCCTCCCTGCCTTCTTCCCTGGCCGCCTCGAGGCGAGAGTCGATGTCGACAGTTGCTGCCCTTTTACCTTCCGCACGGGCCTCATTCCTCAGTGCCTCGATTTTGGAGAGATCGTCTTCAAGTTTCCCCTTTAAGAGCCGAGTGGCGACGATCTCATCACAATAGTGCTATGCCTCAACCTGGGCGGCCACTTTCTCTTTCCTCTCCTCGAAAAGTTGCTCTTCGATTCCTTAACCCGATAACTAAGTGTGTCCCGCTCCTTCTGAACGGAGTCTTTCTCCAAAGCTAATGCCCCCACACCGTTGAACCGCTTCATCGAGCTCTTTCTTATGAGTCAATTCAAGGCGGGAAACAGCCTCGGCGGTGTCCTTAGCGCTCTGACGAGTAGCTTCAAGCTCGGACTTATAGGCGGCAATTTCTTCATCCTGGGCATTAATGATATCCCTGTCATGAATAGCTTCAAGCTTTAGGCGGTCAATTTCGTGCTGGCGCTCCATAGAGACTTCAGAAAGGTTCTCAGCCAGATGGACGAACGCGTCATGTTGCACGTAGACGTCATTGGTACAGGCGTTAGCATTTTGTTTGACATCTCCGGGAATAGGATGAATCGCCGGGAGGAACTTTAACCCACAAAACAAATCTTCGAAAACTTAGCCTTAAGTTCGTTCAATCTCTCCGACACTGTCGGGTCTGTTACGGGAGCGGGAGGAGACGGCTTTGAAAGTTCGCCCTTCCTATGAGAATCTCGGGAGTGCCGGGTAGAAGAAGAGTCAGAGTGTTGGTCCCGGGGAGCATCAGAATGCGACCTCTTATGGCCACGTTTGTCTTTGCTTCGCTCCTGATAAGAAGAGGTCTCCTGGCGGTGTTCGGGCTGATAATAAGTTTTCTTCCAGGATGACGAGTCCCGGGCATGATAATCTCGGTCATTGTCGCTGTCTCTGTCTCGGCGCTTCTCGAGGCCCGAGTCCCGACCAGACTGGCGTAAAGTCGACGAACCACGAAGGCGGTCGTATCCGTGAGAGCGCCCCATGTCACCAGTAATCAGACAATAGCGAATTAGCGAGAGAGCAGAATGGTGAAAGAAAAGTAGATGCAAAGTGAAATGCATGTGTCTGTGTGTGTGTCCTAGTGCTATCCCCTGACGGACCAGTGGCTTTGCTAACGGGAGTCTTTTCCCCTTGGATCGGGGCCGGGACGCCCGCATCACCCCTGACGGGTGAGCGAAACTTAAACAGCTCCAGGTCATCGAAATCATAGATGAGCAAATCGTCGGGAATGGAGAGGTTCGATAAGCCTTTCAGAGAACTTCCAACGCGCTGTTAAGAAGCCTCTTTCTCTGGCTGAACAGGTGTAGCTCTGGAAGTCCCACCAACCTTCTCCTTCCTCAACTTGCGCGCCAGCTCCTTTCTCCCCTTCGAAGGGGAAGATGACGTTTCGATATCATGAACTTCAGCTGCAGGACCTAAATCCTCACCTCGCTTTTTAGGTGGCCCGCCTAGAATTTCCCGTTCTTCCGGTGCTTCAAGAGAAGGGTGAACCGATGATTCAGGCAATTTTTTCCCTCTGAGGGGCACGGACTTGGGAAGCGATACGCCTTCTGGAAGGCTAACCCGATGGCCAGGGGCTAGCAAGCCGAACTTTGATAGTGACTCATTGGAAATGAGGGCTCGGATATCTCGCTCTTCAGCAGGAAGAGCTCTAATGGCGTCGACAGCATCGGAGTACCCCCGGCCCTCGGGACGTGGGACGAAATCTGAAAAAATAGAACAATGAGTTAGGAGAAGTTCAACATGAATTGGGAACGGACATCAACTCAGAGAAAGGACTTACTTCCTTCAACCCACCGCCTCGCAAAGCCTTGGGGGCAGCGCACGTAAAACCACTCCTGTTTGTACAGGGCGAATTTGCTACTCCACGCGCTAGTGAAAAGTTGGCACTTCCGATGTGGCTCAAGAAACATGTAAGAGGGGCTTTCTTCCCGTTTCTAGGTCATATAGATGTACCTTATATCGCCGGGAGTTGGAGGCCTGGGGAAGACGGCCATGAAAAGCATGTACGTGCCATAAATGAAAGCGTGACCATTTGGATGAAGTTGAGACGGGGAGACGTCCAGATACTGCAGCACGTCGCGAAGGAATAGATTGAAAGGTGGCACGATACCAACCCAGCACATGAACTTGCTACACGCCGTATATCCCACTTGGGGCAGATGTGGGCGGTCATGCCCCGACGGAACGAGCACGTCAGCAAACGGAATGCCATGAATAGAACATATCCGCCTAAGAGCGGCCTCTGTGACTCTCGAAGCCTGTGAGTCAACTGGGTCATCCAGTAAAATCGATGATTCCAAAGTATCGGGAGCCCAGTCATGAGCGGAAGAAACTGACGGGTCAGTTGTGTCGGGGGCCGTTCGCTTAGAAGACGGCCCAGGTTTGTCTGAAAGTGTAGCAGAACTAGATCTTTTGGACATCTTGAATAAATAGCAGACCCAACCAAGCACATGTGTGAACTATACTCGAAAAATGATCGACGTTAGAATTAACAACGCAGATAACTCTCCCCCCCCCGTGTGGCGTGTGAACCAGTGCAATCAATCGTGCATAAGCATTTAATATAACGTCAAGCCTAAAAACATCGCTTCCGAAAACCGTATCGCTGACCGTCTCTGAAAGCCTTCTAAATAACGACTGCAGTAAGACACTAGAGGTAATTATCCGATTATGCCAAGTAAAGACCAGTTATGAAATTGGGCAAGGAGAGTATTCGACATTTGTATATGTCCATCATTTATGTGTGCTCGGCACTTAATTATGCTCGGCATGCTAACTATGTTCGACATGAAGATAGGTCTGGTATTTATGTATGATCGGCATGTTAAGTATATTCGGCATTTTCTTGTGTTCGGCATTTAGGTCTGTTCGGCACCTAGTTATGTTCGGCATGATAGTTTGTTCGGCATTCACTTGGGTTCGGCATTAAGGTCTGCTCGGCACTTAGTTTGTTCGGCAGTATAGTTTGTTCGGCACTCAAGTACGTTCGGTATGTTGGTTTGCTCGGCATGGAGGTAGGCTCGTCATTTATGTACGCTCGGCATAACAGTTTGTTCGGCTAAAGTATTGGCTCGGCAGGGCTACAATTCGGCATACGACCATCATCCGGCCCAGCTTCAGTTCGCACTGAGCTAGTGTCGTTCGGCCAAAACTACGCCGTGCCAAACTAAGATTATGCCGAGTCTAAATACTCGGCATATCCTCCATACCTTCTCCTCCTCCGCCGAACACTCACTAATGATCCTACAAGGCATTCGAATTTGGTCCTCTCTCTCTCTACAACTAGATGCTCGACCTTGGAAGCATTCCAAATCGAACTTAAGTCCCCACCAACAGCGAATCGATGGGAAATTGCCAGAAGAGGAACTCGGGTAAGAAGATACCTAGTACGTGGATCGAACGTAGGAAAGTTATGAGAAACCCTTGAATTCTGATTGCACGAATGGTTTGTGAGCTCGGAATTGTAAAAGTAAGAAGTGAGAAAAGAGAAGGAAAGAAGGCAGCTTTTATAGAGAAGAAGAGGAAGATGAAGGGACTCTGACCGGCTCTACCGGTCAAAACGGTTTCACTCGGCTTCCAGTCATTTGGCACTCGCATCGTTCGGCAAGGTCGTTCGGCATCCTTGGCATTCGGCGGCAATGCACTAATCCAGTAGTTCAAAGCACACCCTGTTCGAACACACGATGTACTTTGGGGGGCAAAATGTTACCTGGAGAATCGACCAGGCATCTAACTAGAACGTTCGGCATGTAGGGTCGTACTCGGCACAAATGAGCACTCGACACGTTTGAACGTTCGGCAGCAAGGGTTGTACTCGGCATTGAAGAATGTACGTCCATCCAGGTTTGCACTCGGCACGAGAACTTCAGCATTTCACTCGGCACTCCCTCCACTCGGCCTGCTCTTCACTCGGCATATCCTTTGCTCGGCATGTCCTGTGTTCGGCATTCCCTCTACTCGGCGTATCCTTTCACTCGGCATCCACGCTTCACTCGGCATCCCAGCATCGTTCGGCCCGCTTCCTCCATTCAACAGAGAGATCCATCGACTTGGAAAGGAGGGCTCGGCATGCCGACCGTTCGGCATGTTCCACTCAGCATGCAGGGCGCGTCCTATCTAGACCGAGCTGTCTAGCCATCTGGCCCACCAGGGAAGTCCAACCCACATTCGTCTATAAATAGAGGGGCAGAGGCACAGAAAAGAGGGATCAGATTTCAGAGAACACAGGGGAGACTCTGCCTCATCCAAACCTCATCCAAGACTTCTACTTTTATTTCACAATTGTATTCGAATACTTAAAAGCGGATTGTATCTGTAATCAAGTTTAAAGTGAAGAAATAAAGGATCAACTTCAAAGTGGACGTAGGCTACAACGCCGAACCACTATAAATTCTGTGTTTTCGTCTCCCGCATTTTAATTTATATTATCTTCTCTATTTTAATTTATCTTCTTCATTAATCTCTCTACACAAACTCTCTAAGGGTGTTAGTGACCAATTTTGGCACTAACACTGTCTCTCTCACGCTCAACCGCTTCAAGGTGAAGCGCTGTGTTAACTAGCTCATCAAAAGGGAGCTTAAGCTGGGGCATAAGCTGTTTCTTCAAATATTTCTTCAGGCCTTCTACAAATTTGAGATTCTTCTTATAAGGAGTGCTAATGAACTCGAGGCCATACTTAGACAGGGCCTCGAAAGATGATGAATAGTCAGCAATAGAGGTCTTCCCTTGCTTAAGGTCAATAAAGCGGTGTGCAAGGGCTATCTTCTCGGACTCGGGAACAAACTTGAGCAAGAAGCGCTCTCGGAACTGATCCCAAGTGAGAGTGGCCTCATCGGTCTCAGAAATAAGAAGCTCGTACCAATCCAAGGCATGGCCCTCAAGATGACTAGAAGCAACAAGAACTCTGTCATGGTCAGGAAGGGTCATGCGAATAAAATTACGCTCGCATACTTTGATCCAAGCCTGGACCTCAAGAACAGTCTCGGAGCCATTGATCGGCTTCCCTCCAAGATGAATAAAGTCGCTGCAGAGGCGCGCAAAAGTAGATTTGCGCGGTGCATCAGAAACCGGTGCAGGAGACTGAGAGTGCGACTGAGAGTTACGAACCAGCTCCATGATTTGGTATGTGGTCATGCATACGCCATCTGGATGAGGGTTGCTGGACTGTCCAGCATCAGCAGAACGGAGGTTCCTAACTCTCCCAACCATACTGAAAGATAAGGTAAGATTTAGTTAAGCACGATTCAAAGATAGATAATTCATTAAGGAATATTACGGAATATAAAAGATACCTACAACTATTCCTAACTTATCTATCTAAAGGTGGTGATGTTCAATTTGGATCGTATTGTAACGTATTATACTACGTGTCTATTCTTTGTTTGTTATGCTTAATTCTGAACCTGAGCACTAATACCAAACTGTAACGCCCCACTCCGAGACCCACTCTAGTAAAGAGTATTATGGAGTAATATCGTCTACTAGAACGGAGAATAGAGTATAATGGAAGCGACCATGTGTAATCAAGCTATAACTAACTACTGAATACGTCGAATAGGTGGTTTTCTTTTCTCAAGTGGTTCGACATATCCGATAGATATTTATAATGAAATTACAATGGTTAAGGAAAATAGGTTCAGAACAAACATAATACTAAATGATAAAATCATCATCACAGAACAGTCACATAACAGTCACAGAACATAGGTACAATATATCGTCAATACAGATCCAAATATCAAAAGGTGGGTACAAAGCCATCGCTCACACATGTGAGTCAAAAATATGTACATAAGAGACTGAATAATCAGAGTATCAAAATAGTGGACAAATATAAAGAGCTATCTATCAGCATAGCAGATAATGTCCAAGCGGAAGCACATAAAGCTAAGTCCAGAGACCTAACCTGAAACAACTCGGTCTGACCCGAGCGAAAAACACTCGGGTCAGGCTAGCTAAACAATCAGTTAATAAACTGAGATAAACATAATAATGCGATACATAAATAAAACAGTACTTCTCCAAAGAGAAGAGTATTATGGACTACATGAATATAATGACGATTCCTAATCATCAATAAACAGTAAAAATCTCCAAAGAGAATATCAACACCATAGTGTTAAATAAATAAAATCGCCTCATATCATCGGCGTAGCCAAAGCTATATAAAGTTGCCCATAGGCAATAGTCCCAAGAGTGAACAGAGTCTGTAATCGATGTCCAAGCAAAGATCGTTGCTCCAAAGAGCAATAGGGATATACTGAAAAGTCAATGGAAACGAATACTGAAAAGCAGTGTCCAGAGACACTGTGAATCCGCAAGGTAATCGCACCTACATCGTATGGTTCCATAGAACCAACACCGAATGGCGGTACTCGAATGGATATAAAATCATCAGGTAATACAAGTATAGCACGTGCACCGACCAAAGTCGTTATTGCCAAGTACTGTAGAGTTGTGATCGATCACTCGCACAGATGCGGAACGCGCGAGACGGCGAGATCTTTCCCAGAAGGATAAAGGCCCAGAGGCACATGCCGAAAAACTGCTCCATAGAGCAGGTGTCCAGAGACGGTCGCCCAGAGGCGTGGTGACCCAGAGGTCCAGTACTGGCCGCCCGTAGGCTAATGTGTCACAAACTTCTTGGAGAGAGACCCGTAAAGTGTTAACAATGAGTCTCATACCCCACGTTCGCACTAAACGGTTTACTATCCAATAGCAAGCTCACACTCCAAACAATAAAAAGTCCACCTCGTATCATCGGTAAACTAGACCCAAAGGTCAAAACGATCAATCGAATAGGTCGGCGATTAACCGGAAAGAAAATACACACGGTTCCATAGGCCGGAGATTTCCTCACCGTTCAAGCACCTTTCCACTTCGTTCGACGTGCTAAAAAGTGAGTGTGAGACTTTTATTATAAAAATAATGGTGCGAAACAGATTTATAATTGATTTTGAAATCACTTTAAAACGGCTTTTGAAAACTCTCCTATTATGGAGTAAATAGTTTAATAATTAAAAATAACATTATATAATAATTTCGAAAGCCATTTAGGAGTGAAAAATCCTTTTAAAATAGTTCATAAAACCCGTGTACGAAATCTAGAACCAAATCTCAGAGAAATCGAAAAATTAGAAAATCATTGAAAACCAATATTCGTGTTGGAAAATATTCTGAATGGTTGTGAACCAAAATTCGACAATTTCTGATTAGCAATTGAAGCCCAAAGGTTCGTTGCAGAAACAATCAATATGAAGCGGTTGCACCAAAATGGTGCAAGCCGGACTCGGTTGCACCAAAATGGTGCGACCGGTGGGTCGGAACCCGGTTGCACCAAATGGGTGCAGCCCATTTTTTTTTAGAAGCCGGCTGCACCACATAGTGCAGCCCGTTGCTGTGAACCAGGCTACACCATGCGGTACAGCTGGTTCAGTCCAGCCCCAGCCCACGTGGGCTGGGGGAAATAGCAGGCCCCCCAGCCCACGTGGGCTGAGGGAAACAGCAAGCCCCCCCAGCCCGTGCGGGCTGGGGGAAATAACAGGCCCCCCAGCCCGCGTGGGCTGGGGGAAATAACAGGCCCCCCCAGCCCATGCGGGCTAGGGGAATAGGGACGCGCGCCAGCCCACTAAGGGCTGGCCTGCTACCGGCTAGCCCAACCGGGCTTGTAACAACCCTGTATTTTGTGATTTTTTGTTGTTGTGTATTTTAATTATTTTAATTGAATTTTTGATTTAAAAACTTATTTTATTTATTTTGAATGATAAACTTTAGTTTTGATATGAATTATCATTCCAAAGCATGACTAAAAAGAATATTTTCCAAAAAGTGAATTTTGGTCAAAATAATCAAACTTTGACTTTTAATTTAAATTTTTAAAAGTTTGAAAATTTAAATTTTATGTTTTATTATGAAAGTACATAAAATTTTATGAACACTGCTTTTCGTTTCGTTGAAAACGGTTTTAAATTGCAAAAGTTATACTGTTTTCAATATTGTGTGTATATTGGGTTATTCAGCAATAGTCTTTATTTTTAAATTATATAAATGACATTTTTAATTGATATATCTTATTCTAACTTGTATAGTTATGTTATATTATGTATATTTTGACTTTTAATTATTTTTAAAATGATAATAGAATTTTTCCGAAATTTACTGTATTTATTTCCTATTTTTAAAGGTTGTTTCTATTTTTCTGCTATTTTCTTCATCTAAACTATATTTAAATAAATTTATTTATTTATTTATTTTGTGAATCTATTTTTTTTGTTATTATCTTTATTTATAAATATTTTTCAAGTATATGAAATTTTTCCAAAGTCCATTGCATTTACTTTCAAATTTTCTAACCTAGTTTATGTTTTCTTTGCTATTTCCTTAATTTAATTATATATAATTAAAATTTAGTAATTTATTTTATACATTCACTTTTATTTGCTGTGTTTTACTTTATTAATATTCATTTTTCATGTATTTAAATTTGAATAGATTTTTCCAAAGATTATTTGAGTTGTTTTCAATTTTAAAGCCTAGTTTGCAATTTTAAGCCATTTTCTTAATTTAAATTCTATTTAATTAAAATTTAATTATTTATTTTAGATATTTATTCTTATTTATGATTTGTTATCTTTATTTCTCAGTTTATATGTATTTATAAAATTAAAAATTATATGTATGAAATTTGAAAGGGTTAAAGTATAAGAAATGTAATGTCGTTTCACGTTTCTTTTACAGTTTCTTTTGTCATCAATACATCTGTTATTTTAGCCACTCCTTACTCTATCTCCAGCCGACTTCCCTTTCTTATTTTTCATGAAATTTTCTCTTTCTCAAACCCTAAAAAATTCATGGCCTCCATTTTGCAAGTTTTGGTAATGGCTTCCCTTTCTTTTTCTTACTTTTCTTCTTATTTTTCTATGAATTATGCCTTGTTTTCTCATGCTTTCTGCTAGGCTTCACCTCCATAGCCGCAGCCACAAACTCCTACACCTCTTCCCTGCCATCACCACCACCTATTCTTCCAACCATGACCAAGGCCGAGCTATCCATGGTGGTCAAACCCTTCAAAATTGCAACCTACATGCCAAAAACAATGTTTGTTGACCATTTTGGCCTCATCCCCTTCAACCACCACCATAGCAGCAACCACCTCCTCTGACCTGATCACCACACACCCCTCCAACCTCTGTCCAGTCATGGTGCACCCACAGGCCGAGCACACTTCCATGGACGAGCCCTCTAGCCAACCAAAACTCCATTTGTTTTCCTAAGACCCTTCACATCTTCATGTATGAAACTCCACCTTGCTCATGACATGAACCCAACCCATATTAGCCTAGACCTGAGCCAAAACTTAACCAAATCTGAACCAAACTATACCCTAGGCCGTGACAAAGGTTTGAGGAAGCAAGGCAAAAAGTTTGGCAATTCGTTTCTCTTTTATATCAAAGTTATTGCATTTTAAGGTCGTATTGAATTGTGTTGTTTTGATTGTTTGTTTTGGGTTGTACACAAGAGTTGTAGCTTGGATTCGCTCTCCACTCAAGTCCGTAATTGTGTGATCGTGCTTTTTTTTCTGTTGTGCCTTTGGTTTTGACATCTTCAGCAATTAGAGGTGAGTAAAGCTCGCACGACATTTATACTTATGCAGTTGTGAAACAACAACTGAACGTGTAGAAATATTTATGATGTTATAACTGCCATGTGATTTTATATATATATGAAGTTAACATGTTAAATATTATGTCATATCACCTGTTACATGTCACATCACCTGTTACTATTGTATATTGTTAAACTGTTCATTTTTTATCTGTCTATCACACTGCAAGTTCCCTGTAGATTAGAAATCATTATGGGTTGAAATGATACATACCCGAACAGACTTTAGAGTAGGGAAAAAATCGTTATGGGCTGAAATGATAGGCTTGAACGGTTTTTATTTAATTTATTTTAACTTGGGATTGTGGGTTTGAAATGATAAACCCGGATTTTCTTTGTAATTACGGGTTGAAATGATATATTACCCGTATCACTTTACCTAGTGTAGAAAATTATATACAGGCCCGTAGTTAAAATATGTTTTTCTAAAAATTTTAAAATATTTTAGAAATTTAATTATCATAATATTTGACTTGAAGTTTAATAAAAATATAACTTTTTAAAGTATTATTTATTTTCTGGAAATCTATAAGTTGAATAAATTATGGAAAAGTTAGAAAATATGAATGTAAGTTATTTTGGAAATTTGGTTTAATTTTTAATGGAATTTAAATTAACTTTGAAAATATGATAAAATTATGATATTTTGAATCTAAATCAATTTAAAATGATTTTATAACATATTAATGATTTTGAATAAAGTTAAAATGTGAAATGAACGGATATTTTAAGTTGAAATTTTGGAATATTACTAAAATTGGAAATTTATGAAATTGACTTAAAAGTGAACTTTTAGTTAAGTAAATAAAAATAAAATTAAGTTATATTTGAGAATTTGAACTTAAATGTTAAGTTGAAATTTAATGTAATGAATTTAAAATTGAACATTGCATTTTAATAAGTGAATTATTATTAAATCTTGATTTTTGAATGGAAATTTATCTTTATAAAATCATGAACCTGAGGAAAATTAAATGATGTTTATAAATGTGAAAATGTATGATTTTACGAGTTAAAAATGTTTTAAATAAAAATATAATTGGTTGAGAAATTATATTGAATATTTGAGGTTAATTTACTGCATTTTCGAAATGATATTAATTACAATGTAAATGATATTACAGCATTTGTAAATGCTGTAGTTGATGATAATGAATTAAAAAGCTATTGAATTAAAAACTATTATGGCAAGTGTTGTAAGTGCTGTAATTTTTGAATTTAACTAAGTTTATTTGAAATTTAAGTAAACCCTATTACAACATTTTAAAATGTTGTCTTTTGTCAAATTGAACCGTTTTGAATGTAACTTTCCGTAACGTTTTCTAAATGCTGCGTAAAGTGAAATTTCACTGTTTTGAAAAACGTAAGTGGATAAATGAACTTTGGAAGTTGAAATTTTTTGGAAATTTAATAATTTAATTATTAACATGATAACTTCATTTTAATGATAAAAAAAATGATTTTTTTTGGAATATAAACTGATTTGAAATATGAATTGAAATGATATTCTAAATTGAATAAAATGAATAATGATTGAAATGTGGTTTCGAAAAGATATGATATTTTGATATATTAAAACGATTGAAATGTGGTTTCGAAAAGATATGATATTTTGACATTGAAATGTGGTTTCGAAAAGATATGATATTTTGAAAATGAAGCTTTGAAAAGTTATGATATGTTGATATATTAAAAATGATTTGAAAGGAAGTTTTGAAAGGATATGATAATTTAATATATTGAAATGGTTAGAAATGACTTGATATTTATTTTGATAAATATTTGAATTGAAAGATATGTTGTGATGATATATTGAAATGGTTTGAAAATAATTTAATCTTTATTTTGATAAAGATTTGGGTTGAAATGACATTTTATTTTTGAAGTATAAAATATTATTTTAAAGTTATAACTACGGGTTATAATAACGATTGGTTGTTAAAGAGACTGGGATCGGATATTGTCTTATAGCCGGCCAATACCGAAAACCACTTTAACAACTGTGTACGTGGTGGAGATTCCAGAATGAAGTAGGATGGTGGCGATGTTCTCGAGGTATATCACGTGGACCCAACTCCCGTGAGTTGGCATAAATGACTAAAACAGGAGCTATACCGGGCTACACAAAGGGTCGCACCCTTTCATCGAGCATGCCCCATCGGAAACCATTCTATTACTTTTGTGATTCGATATGTGGCGCCACTTTGATTCAGGGGTATTGTTCGAGGTGGGCGGAAGCTGCTGGCTTGCCGTCACCACCGGTCCGGGAGTGCAAACGCTGTATCCACCCTGGCATTGCCTCGCGTGCCGTTTCATCTCCTTATATCGAGCCCACTACGATTTTGGATTCAAAGATCTGACCGTGTTAAGGTTCACCATCCCCTTAACGCTATTTTCTATATGATTATACTTTACTTATTAGATACTACTGTATATAGCGTATATTAATACATAGTAAATAGTTTAAAGGATCCTTAGAGGATGGGCGGTCCCAAGCATCTTCTAAGTTACTTGTATCTTTACTACAGTTCACTTGAGTAGGTTTACATTGTATAAGTATGTATGTCGTGACTCGAGTGTTTGTAATTTTTATTTACGCTCGGGTCATCCTGAGTTATTCACAGATTTGGATTTCCACTTTCTGGAGATTGGAATCGCTGGAGATTATCTACTTGTCAAGTTTCATCTTTTCAGTTCGGTTGTTCTATTCAGCTTGTCCTTGGTTATCATATTTAAACTTCTGTTATACTTTATTTCTTCTATTGTATCTTATGTAACTCTGATATATTTATATAGTAGCTTCATGAACTACTATCTCTTTTACTTCCGCTGCATTATTATTACTCTGTGTCTGTGATCTGTGATTTTTATTTACTGTATATTCTGAGATTTGCCAAATTTTTATTTACAACGCGGTATTTTGAGCAATTCAATTCCGGCATGAGTGTCTACCTATACACTTATAATGGATGCGAATGGTTGAAAATACTTGGTTGTTACAGTTGGTATCAGAGCTTTGGTAGCTCTAGGCAAAATTCAGCATATCGAGTGAATGTATTTACAGAATCACTTTCATTCGAGTTTGAATCTCTTCCTTTTTTGACTCGATTCCTTTGAATTTTGCAACATTCCCTACGGTTCCAAAATCCATTCGTATCCCTCACTATTCATCTTCTTTTGACTCTGGAGTATTCCATAACTCCGCTTCAAATGATCTTTTTAGTGAGTCGGCGATCACGACAACTTCAAATTGAATTAAAAAAAAAGGGGAAAACTCCCTTACAATTAGCATCGATTCACCAGAGATTCTTATCTATCCTTGGTTTAGATGCTAATATCTTTTGTTATTTCAAACTCTAACTCTTGAGATCGAATGTAGATTTACCCCAGAAAATCCACACTGATGTTATTCTTTAAGTCACGGTTGACCTGGTAAATGTTGCCCGTGATTTATTTAAGCTTATCCACCTCCCTATTTTGTTATTTAATCATCTTGTCTTTGGTTTCCAACCTATCTTCAAACATTTTGATTTGTACTTGTAAATCTATGTTTTGTTTATATATTGTGTTGTTTGAGTTGTTGATGTTGAATTGGGTTTCTGATCGATTCTTCTAATCAACGCTATCGATAAGATTTCCAAAACACTTTGACAGAACAAACTGACACAATATTATTTTAATATTTGGTTAATGAATTTTTTTTGATATATAAGTAAATTTATGGAACTTAACAAACTGATTTAAGGGGGAATTATTTTAAAGGACAAAAATTTGTATATTTTTTGCCTCAAGGACATGACCTCAATATTTTTACCACAAGGACAAAAACTTTTTTAAAAATTATTCACAAGGACAAACATTTTTCAAAATTATTCATAAGGACAACAAAACTGCTACCAAGCTAAAACTGATAACTAAAAACTGCTACCGATAACTACAAACTGATACCTAAAAACTTCTATCAATAACTAAAACTGATACCTACAGAAAGTTGTCCTTCAGGATAAAATATTGAAGGTCTGTCCTTAAGGCTAAAAAGCTGTGAAATTTTGTCCTTTACAATAATTTCCTGCTGATTTAAATTGATTATTTGAAGTGATAATACTTGATTTATCATTTATTGTTCTATAAATGAATTTATAGATAGTTGTTTATAAATTGATTTGGGAACTGAAATGAATTTTGAAAAACATATTTGAGAATTTAATTTCCGATGGTTTCAAACCTTGTATTTAAAGTTTTAAAAGGTCATATTATTCAAAGTATTTTTGAATAAATAATTTGTTTCCAAAGAATTTTAAGTTTAAAATTAGTGCTCTTCTCTTTGTCGCTGGAAAATAACTTCGGTGATGACTGCAGCATCATCGACGTTCATTTTCGAGTTTTGAAGTGAAGAGATCGCCATGTAGTCTTGCTACAGCTTTGTTTTGGGAATTCAATTTGGTTTGAATTTTCTAAAATATGACTTGATTTATAATATATAATATAGATATATGATTTAAAAATTTGATTCGATAAGTTATGTACATACATTTATTTATCTCTAAATGGTTTGAAGAAATCGGAAATTTAATTCTAAAATTTTATTTTTAAAGAATAATCTCAATTAAAAAAGAAAATCAAAATTTTTGAATAAATGATTTAAGCTTGAAATGATTGAATTGGAAAGTTTTATTTGTAAAATACAATTGCATTCGAATATAACTTACCTTAATTTCAGAAGTTAACAATGTAATTGGATAATATACAATATAAAAAGATTTTATAAATAAAATTTGAGTGGTTATAATAAACGTTATACACTTAAATTTTAGTTGCAAAAATAATAAGAGATTAACAAAGGTAAATATAATAAAGGGTAATTGAATAACTTACAATAAAATAATGTTAAAAGAACTAAGAATAAAAGAAAGCAGTTATAATAAGTGTAAGTATGTCTAACATAAGTGATAAATATAATGGGAGGAATAAAGAGAATTAAATTTATTAAGTACATTGTGAGTGCAATAAATGATTATTTTTATGGGTTTTAAATTTTTTAATTTTAGATGATTGGATAATAAGATAATGAAATTTGGGATAGTTAAGATTTATTTAACTTGTGTAAAAAAATTATTTTCTGTTTAAGTTGAAATTTCCATGGTTTCAAACTTATTTCCTTATTATTTTTTCAAACTATCTTTTGGTTGTCCTTATCATCCTTATCTTGCTATAGGCCGGTATAGGCATCTTTCTATAAATTTTTTTTCTTCTTCTGTTTATAAATCTTTCTATAATCTTTGATAATCTGCACCTTGTTAAACTTACCTATAACAATAGTCATCACGTAAAATTTCATTCTCCTTGTCATCTTGTCCGAATCTTGTTTCACTCTATCTTTTTCTGTTTTTCCCGTACCTCATTCCTTTTCGGGGACGAAAAGTTTTGAGTGGGGGAGCGTGTAACAACCCTGTATTTTGTGATTTATATATTTTTTTGTATATTTTCATTATTTCAATTGAATTTTTGATTTAAAAACTTATTTTATTTATTTGGAATGATAAACTTTAGTTTTGATATGAATTATCATTCCAAAGCATGACTAAAAAGAATATTTTCCAAAAAGTGAATTTTGGTCAAAATAATCAAACTTTGACTTTCAATTTAAATTTTTAAAAGTTTGAAAATTTAAATTTTATCTTTTATTATGAAAGTACATAAAATTATAAGAAAACTTCTTTTCGTTTCGTTGAAAACGGATTTAAATTGCAAAAGTTATACTGTTTTCAATATTGTGTGTATGTTGGGTTATTCAGCAATAGTCTTTATTTTTAAATTATATAAATGACATTTTTAATTGATATATCTTATTCTAACTTGTATAGTTATGTTATATTATGTATATTTTGACTTTTAATTATTTTTAAAATGATAATAGAATTTTTCCGAAATTTACTTTATTTATTTCCTATTTTTAAAGGTTGTTTCTATTTTTCTGCTATTTTCTTCATCTAAACTATATTTAAATAAATTTATTTATTTATTTATTTTGTGAATCTATTTTTTTTTTATTATCTTTATTTATAAATATTTTTCAAGTATATGAAATTTTTCCAAAGTCCATTGCATTTATTTTCAAATTTTCTAACCTAGTTTATGTTTTCTTTGCTATTTCCTTAATTTAATTATATATAATTAAAATTTAGTAATTTATTTTATACATTCACTTTTATTTGCTGTGTTTTACTTTATTAATATTCATTTTTCATGTATTTAAATTGGAATAGATTTTTCCAAAGATTATTTGAGTTGTTTTCAATTTTAAAGCCTAGTTTGCAATTTTAAGCCATTTTCTTAATTTAAATTCTATTTAATTAAAATTTAATTATTTATTTTAGATATTTATTCTTATTTTTGATTTTTTATCTTTATTTCTCAGTTTATATGTATTTATAAAATTACAAATTATATATATGAAATTTGAAAGGGTTAAAGGCTAAGAAACGTAATGTCGTTTCACGTTTCTTTTACAGTTTCTTTTATCATCAATACATCTGTTATTTTAGCCACTCCTTACTCTATCTCCAGCCGACTTCCCTTTCTTATTTTTCACGAAATTTTCTCTTTCTCAAACCCTAAAAAATTCATGGCCTCCATCTTGCAAGTTTTGGTAATGGCTTCCCTTTCTTTTTCATACTTTTCTTCTTATTTTTCTATGAATTATGCCTTGTTTTCTCATGCTTTCTGCTAGGCTTCTCCTCCATAGCCGCAGCCGCAAACTCCTACACCTCTTTCCTGCCATCACCACCACCTATACTTCCAGCCATGACCAAGGCTGAGCCATCCATGGTGGTCAAACCCTTCAAAATTGCAACCTACAGGCCAAAAACAATGTTTGTTTACCATTTTGGCCTCATCCCCTTCAACCACCACCCTAACCACCACCATAGCAACAACCACCACCTCTGACCTGATCACCAAACACCCCTCCAACCTCTGTCTAGTCATGGTGCACCCACAGGCCGAGCACACTTCCATGGCCGAGCCCTCTAGCCAACCAAAACTCCATTTGTTTTCCTAAGACCCTTCACCTCTTCATGTACGAAACTCCACCTTGCTCATGACATCAACCCGACCCATGCTAGCCTAGACCTGAGCCAAAACTTAACCAAATCTGAACCAAACTATATCCTAGGCCGTGACAAAGGTTTGAGGAAGCAAGGCAAAAAGTTTGGCAATTCGTTTCTCTTTTATATCAAAGTTATTGCATTTTAAAGTCGTATTGAATTGTATTGTTTTGATTGTTTGTTTTGGGTTGTACACAAGAGTTGTAGCTTGGATTCGCTCTCCACTCAAGTCCGTAATTGTGTCATCGTGCTTTTTTCTTTGTTGTGCCTTTGGTTTTGACATCTTCAGCAATTAGAGGTGAGTAAAGCTCACACGACATTTATACTTATGCAGTTGTGAAACAACAACAACTGAACGTGTAGAAATATTTATGATGTTATAACTGCCGTGTGATTTTATATATATATGATGTTAACATGTTAAATTTTATGTCATATCACCTGTTACATGTCACATCACCTGTTACTATTGTATATTGTTAAACTGTTCATTTTTTATCTGTCTATCACACTGCAAGTTCCCTGTAGATTAGAAATCACTATGGGTTGAAATGATACATACCCGAACGGACTTTAGAATAGGCAAAAATTCGTTATGGGCTGAAATGATAGGCTTGAACGGTTTTTATTTAATTTATTTCAACTTGGGATTGCTGGTTTGAAATGATAAAACCTGGATTTTCTTTGTAATTACGGGTTGAAATGATATATTGCCCGTATCACTTTATCTAGCGTTGAAAATTATATACAGGCCCGTAGTTAAAATATGTTTTTCTAAAATTTTTAAAATATTTTAGAAATTTAATTATAATAATATTTGATTTGAAATTTAATAAAAATATAACTTTTTAAAGTATTATTTATTTTCTGGAAATCTATAAGTTAAATAAATTATGGAAAAGTTAGAAAATATGAATGTAAGTTATTTTGAAAATTTTGATTTAATTTTTAATGGAATTTAAATTAACTTTGAAAATATGATAAAATTATGATATTTTGAATCTAAATCAATTTAAAATGATTTTATAACATATTAATGATTTTGAATAAAGTTAAAATGTGAAATGAATGGATATTTTAAGTTGAAATTTTGGAATATAACTAAAATTGGAAATTTATGAAATTGACTTAAAAGTGAACTTTTAATTAAGTAAATAAAAATAAAATTAAGTTATATTTGAGAATTCGAACTTAAGTGTTAAGTTGAAATTTAATGTAATGAATTTAAAATTGAACATTGCATTTTAATAAGTGAATTATTATTAAATCTTGATTTTTAAATGGAAATTTAACTTTATAAAATCATGAACTTGAGGAAAATTAAATGATGTTTATAAATGTGAAAATGTATGATTTTACGAGTTAAAAATATTTTAAATAAAAATATAATTGGTTGAGAAATTATATTGAATATTTGAGGTTAATTTACTTTTTGAAATGATATTAATTACAGTGTAAATGATATTACAGCATTTGTAAATGCTGTAGTTGATGATAATGAATTAAAAAGCTATTGAATTAAAACTATTATGGCAAGTGTTGTAAGTGCTGTAATTTTTGAATTTAACTAAGTTTATTTGAAATTTAAGTAAACCCTATTACAACATTTTAAAATGTTGTCTTTTGTCAAAATGAACCATTTTGAATGTAACTTTCCGTAACGTTCTCTAAATGCTACGTAAAGTGAAATTTCACTGTTTTGATAAACGTAAGTGGATAAATGAACTTTGGAAGTTGAAATTTTTTGGAAATTTAATAATTTAATTATTAACATGATAACTTCATTTTAATGATAAAAAAATGACTTTTTTTGGAATATAAACTGTTTTGAAATATGAATTGAAATGGTATTCTAAATTGAATAAAATGAATAATGATTGAAATGTGGTTTCGAAAAGATATGATATTTTGATATATTAAAACGATTGAAATGTGGTTTCGAAAAGATAAGATATTTTGATATATTAAAATGATTGAAATGTGGTTTCGAAAAGATATGATATTTTGGAAATGAAGCTTTGAAAAGTTATGATATGTTGATATATTAAAAATGATTTGAAAGGAAGTTTTGAAAGGATATGATAATTTAATATATTGAAATGGTTAGAAATGACTTGATATTTATTTTGATAAATATTTGAATTGAAATATATGGTGTGATGATATATTGAAATGGTTTGAAAATGATTTAATCTTTATTTTGATAAAGATTTGGGTTAAAATGACATTTTATTTTTGAAGTATAAAATATTGTTTTAAAGTTATAACTACAGGTTATAATAACGATTGGTTGTTAAAGAGACCGGAATCGGATATTGTCTTATAGTCGGCCAATACCGAAAACCACTTTAACAACTGTGTACGCGGTGGAGATTCCAGAATGAAGTAGGATGGTGGCGACGTTCTCAAGGTATATTACGTGGACCCAACTCCCGTGAGTTGGCATAAATGACTAAAACAGGAGCTATATCGGGCTACAGAAAGGGTCGCACCCTTTCATCGAGCATGCTCCATCGGAAACCATTCTATTACTTTTATGATTCGATATGTGGTGCCACTTTGATTCAGGGGTATTGTTCGAGGTGGGCGGAAGCTGCTGGCTTGCCGTCACCCCCGATCCGGGAGTGCAAACGGTGTATCCACCCTGGCATTGCCTCGCGTGCCATGTCATCTCCTTATATCGATCCCACTACGATTTAGGTTTTAAAGATCCGATCGCGTTAAGGTTCACCATCCCCTTAACGCTATTTTCTATATGATTATACTTTACTGATTAGACACTACTGTATACAGCGTATGTTACTACATAGTAAATAGTTTAACGGATCCTTAGAGGATGGGCGGCCCTAAGCATCTTCTAAGTTACTTGTATCTTTACTACAGTTCACTTGAGTTGGTTTACATTGTATAAGCATGTATGTCCTGACTCGAGTGTCTGTAATTTTTATTTACGCTCGGGTCAGCCTAAGTTATTCACAGATTTGGATTTCCACTTTCTGGAGATTGGAATCGCTGGAGATTATCTACTTGTCAAGTTTCATCTTTTCAGTTCGGTTGTTCTATTCAGCTTGTCCTTGGTTATCATATTTAAACTTCTGTTCTACCTTATTTCTTCTATTGTATCTTATGTAACTCTGATATATTTATATAGTAGCTTCATGAACTACTATCTCTTTTACTTCCGCTACATTATTATTACTCTGTGTCTGTGATCTGTGATTTTTATTTACTGTATATTCTGAGATTTGCCAAATTTTTATTTACAACGCGGTATTTTGAGCAATTCAATTCCGGCATGAGTGTCTACCTATACACTTATAATGGATGCGAATGGTTGAAAATACCTGGTTGTTACAGGGCTAGCCTGCTGCGTCCGGGCAGTAGCCTGGGTGCAGCCCGAGCAGTAGCCTGGTGCACTCAGTCCACTGTTTCAGCCTGTTTTCAGGCTGAAACATTCCAACCAGCTGATTTTGGTGATTTTTTATGATTTTGGGGTTTTTTTTTCAAATTTTTGGCATCAAATTTCACCAATATCAATCACTAACTACCATATAATGATTATTACACTATATTAAAGGAAATAAAGGGCCAAAGCTTAGCATTACCTTATGAAGCAATACCACAAACACCTTATGTGCACACCCAAAATGAAAGCAAAGATGATCAAAGAGCTATGATTCACATGTTACATAATAAAACATGTGTTACTAAATGATTACTGAAATCAAAAGAGGATTAAACACATATTAGAAGAGGTTTTTAGCAATATACCTCTCTAGAAAGCAACAAAGACCACTATAGCATCAACCAAAATTAGCAAAAGATGATTAGGAGGCTATAACATCAAAAAACACATAAAACATGTGTTACCAAATAAATTTCAGAAATTAGAAAGATATAAAAACGGATTTGAGGCGGGTATTTGCATTACCATTGCATAGAATGACTTACATAAGCTAAAACTAGAAGGAGATGAAGATAGAGGCCATTTTTTGTTAAGAAAGCTTTAGGAAATGATTAGAGTTTTGATTAGGGATGAATGAATGAGGTTAGGAGAGTTTGAGATAATTTATAGAGGAGGTTTAGGGTGGGTTATTGGGTTAAGTTTAGTAACCCAATAAGAAGAGAGTTATTTACATGTTTTCAAAAATTAGTCTAAGTGTTCATATATGTTTATAAAACTCATTTTTCTTATCCTAACCCTTTTTTTTAAATCTCTCCTAAAATTTTTAACTTTCAAAAAAATAACATTTATCCTCATTTTAAAATCCCATATTTCCCATTTAATAAAATAGCCTTTTTCAAATAAATTTTGTTATTCCAAATCCTTTTATGCTTCATTAAAATAAATAAAAATCCTAACTTTTATTTATTAATCGGTAATGCAAATCCCGGGTTGTTACAATTCCTTAACTTTTTTTGGGAAAATCCAGCAGGATTAACTGTCCCATACCAGTTCATTGAAGCACACAAGAGGAACAAAATCCAACCTGAACAAGCTAAGGTCAGAGAAAAAACAAATAAAGGATTACAAGGATTAGAAAGGAAAACGAAGACCTAGAAACAAGGAGCTCCAATCAAACAAGGGAAAAGAATAGAACATAATAGTGAGTAGAACGGATAAGTAAATCAAAAGGGACCAATAGCATCATAAAATGCTGGAGTAAACTGGAATGAAAAATATTTCATTCCCGAGCTTATTTCATGAAGAATGAAATGAAGCAGCTGCCTTTGAATTCTTCTTTTTGCTCCAAATACAATAGAGTTTCTCTCATGCCATATGACTCGAAATAAAACCTTCAGGGTGAACAAAAGGATATATGAATACATTTCTTTCCATCTAGTAGCATTATACATCAGTGCCCATTCCATCGAACTATTTGCATTAGCGTTATTTCTTCCTATCTTTTGTGTTATTCCAAATGTAGAATATAAATGATCATTTGAAGAATAAGTGGAGACAATTTTCCTCACACAGAGAATAAAAGGGGCACAATAGATCAGTTATCATTCCTCGGCGATACAAGTTTGAGTTTGTGCTGATTACATTATGAAAAAACTTCCAAAGAAGCAGTTTTTCTCTTTCTGAGTTGTATGCCAACCAAATCCTCTTACTCTAGCTAAAGTTAAATATAAGTGAGTTAGTTGATAGGCCTTTATAGACAAAGGAATTGCTGAATTCACGTTGTTTGATTGTCCACTTTATGTCATCATATTCAGATTGAGTGAGTATTTTATCATTGAACTGAGCCCATAGCCAATGAACGACTGGATTACTAGAGTATGGAAGAGTGGCATGGCCTTAATCAATGAATTGATATCGTTGGAATATAAACTTGATTTATTGGTTTCTAGAATTGATATCGTTGGAATATAAACTTGATTTATTGGTTTCTAGAGAATTCTTGTATTATGTTTAAAGGGGGGTGAGAGTTCTAGAATTATGTTTTCTTTGTAGTCAAGTAAAAGTATTTCTAGAATTATGTTTTCTTTATAACCAAGTAAAAGTATTTCTAGAATTATGTTTTCTTTGTAATCAAGCAAAAGTAATTCTAGAATGATCTATTAGGGACTATAAATAGAGAAGCTCTCCCCTCATTTGTAATCAATCAATCTAGCGAAGAAAAAATAATATTAAAGCATTATTAGTGAGAACAAATTTCTTCTCTCAAGTCTCCAACCTTTCTTTTTAAATATATATTCCAACAAAGTGGTATCAGAGCCAGGTTTAAGGATGACTTCCAATAATATGTTGCAACCTCAACTTCCACGTTTGACAGAAAAGAATTACAATCAATGGAGCATTCAAATGAAGGTCTTGTATGGATCTCAAGATCTTTGGGAGATTGTTGAAAATGGATATGAAGAACTGGAGAATCAAGCAACACTTTCAACACAACAATCGAATACTTTGAAAGAGATTCGAAAGAAGGACAAGAAGGCTCTTTATTTTATCTATCAAGCGGTGGATGAAGCAATTTTTGAAAGGATCTCTTCGGCATCAACATCAAAGGAGGCATGGGACATCCTCAACAAGGCGTACAAAGGTGAAGAAAAGGTAAAGATGGTAAGACTTCAAGCTCTAAGAGGTGAGTTTGATTTACTCAAAATGAAAGAAAGTGAATCGGTGGAGGAATTTTATAATAGAACTATTTCTATTGCTAATCAACTTCGAATCAATAGTGAAGAAATTTCGAATAAAAGAATTATTGAAAAAATTCTTCGAAGTATGACAAGGAAATTTGAGCATGTTATTGTTGCTATTGAAGAATCAAAAGATTTGAGTACTTTCTCTCTTGGAGAATTGTTGGGCACACTACAATCTCATGAACTTCGCATCAAACAATTTGATTCCTCTCCTTCCGAGCAAGCTTTTCAAATTCGAGACACCAACCGTGGTGGATTTAGAGGAAGAGGTGGAAGATCAGCCCGTGGTAGAGGACAAGAAAGATGCCAAATTCAAAGTGAAAATACAAGCCCATCTCAAGGAGGAAGAGAAAGAGGTCGTGCAGGATACAGTGGAAGAGGAAGAGGTAACTCTTATAATATTCAATGTCATTATTGTCATAAATATGGGCATATGAAAAAGGATTGTTTTAAAAGAATTAATGATGAAAAAGATAATTCTAATTTTCTACATGAGAATTTGGAAACACAAGATGAAAGTATGCTTCTTGCTTGTAATGTTCAAGAAGCTTCTTTTGATGATATATGGTATATTGATAGTGGTTGTAGTAACCACTTGACCGGAAATAAAAGTTTCTTTGTGAATTTTGATGAAAGTGTCTAACGAGAAGTCAAGATAGGTGATAACAAAAGGCTCATTGTCAAAGGCAGTAGCGATATTCCGATACGGACAAAGCAAGGTACAAATTATATTTCTAATGTTTATTATGTTCTCGATCTTAAATACAAAATTTTGAGTGTTGGGGAAATTTTAAAGAAGTGACATAATGTGAATTTCAAAAATGATTTATGTGAGATCAAAGACAAAACTGGTGTTCTTATTGCAAAAGTGAAGATGACACCAACAAAAATGTTTCCATTGAAAATTAAAAATGAAGCATTTCTATGTTTTGCTAATATTGTTAATGACAAGTCATGGATTTGGCATCTTTGTTATAATCACTTGAGTTTTAGCACTCTATCCAAGATTTGCAAAGATCATATGGTGAGAGGCATCCCAAATATTAGCAAACAAGATCAAGTATGTGAAAGTTGTGTTTTTGGCAAGCATCATCGAGATCCATTTCCAAAAGAAAAGGCATGTCAAGCAAAGAATCCTTTGGAGCTAGTGCATTCGGATTTATGTGGAGTGCGCACAAACTCTCTTGGAGGTAATCGGTATTTTCTCACTTTTATTGATGACTATAGTCGCAAGATGTGGATTTACTTTCTCACAGAAAAGTCTCAAGTATTTGAAGTATTCAAAAATTTTAAAGCACTTGTGGAGAAGAAAAGTGGGTTTTCTGTAAAGACACTCCGATCCGAACGTGGTGGAGAATATATGGCAGAAGAATTCAGAAATTTCTTAAAGGATAATGGCATTCATCATCAACTAACGGTCCGCTCAAACCCTCAACAAAATGGGGTGGCCGAAAGAAAGAACCGTATCATCATGGAACTTGTTCGAAGTATGTTGAAGACAAAAGGATTGCCTAAAATATTTTGGGCCGAAGCTTTAGCATGTGCATGCTATGTTCTCAACCGCAACTAAAAGTGTTCAAGAAAAGACTCCACAAGAAGCATGGAGCGGTTACAAGCCATGTGTTTCCCACTTTCAAATTTTTGGAAGCATTTGTTACTCTCGTGTGCCTGATGAAAAGAGAGGATAACTTGATAACAAATCTGAAAAGTGCATTTTTGTTGGCTATAGTGAAAGATCCAAGGCATATAAATTATATAACCTCATCACAAAGAAGACTATTATTAGTCGTGATGTAATTTTCAATGAGGAAGAAGCATGGGAATGGAAAAATGAGAAAAAGAGTACAAGTATCTTGCTTGATAATGAAGCATTTGAGCCAATTGAAGAAGAAGGATCGACTCCACCTACTCCACCATCTAATTCTCCTCCAAGCTCATCATCTTCAAGTTCAGAATCAACACCTAGAAGGACAAGACCTTTTGCGGAGATTTATGAAGAAACAAGAAGAATTTTGGAAGATGAATTTGTTGATTTTGCTTTATATGAAACTGCGGATCCAGTTGATTTTGAAGAAGCCGCCAAGGAAGACAAATGGAGACAATCCATGGATCAAGAAATTGATGCAATTGAAAGGAACCAAACATGGAAGTTGATTGAAGTACCTGAAGGGAAGAAACCCATTGGGGTCAAATGGGTTAACAAGACAAAATTGAATGAACAAGGTGAAGTTGAAAAACATAAGGCACGATTAGTTGTAAAAGGCTACAAGCAAAAGTATGGTGTTGATTACAAAGAAGTTTTTACTCCCGTGGAATGTCTTGAAACAATTCGTTTGATAATTTCATTAGCCGCTCAAAATAAGTGGCAAGTTTATCAAATGGATTTTAAATCTGCTTTCTTGAATGGAGTACTACAAGAAGAGGTGTACATTGATCAACCTTCCGGCTATGTGATAAAGGATGAAAAGCATAAAGTCTATCGGTTGAAGAAGGCATTGTATGGCCTTAAGCAAGCCCCTCGTGCATGGTATAGTCGCATAGATGACTATTTTGTGAAGATGGGATTCAAGAGGTGTCCATTTGAGCATACTCTTTACATCAAGGAGAAAAAAGGTAACATTCTCATCATTGGTTTATATGTGAATGTTTGATTTTTACGGGAAATAGTCTTGATAATATTAAAGAATTTAAGAGAAGTATGATGCAAGAATTCGAGATGACCGACTTGGGTCTACTACATTACTTTCTTGGTATTGAAGTAAAGCAAGATAATGATGGTATATTTATCTCTCAAGAAAAGTATGCAAAAGATTTGATGATGAAGTTTAGAATGGAAGAGGCAAAGCCAATTAGCACTCCAGTTGAAGTTGGCTTGAAACCAAGTAAGGATGACAACTCTAAATATGTTGATCCAACATTGTTTAGAAGTCTTGTTGGGAGTTTGATGTATTTGACAGCCACTCGGCCGGACATTACATATGGTGTGAGCTTGATTAGTAGATTCATGGAGCAACCAAAGAAGACACATTGGGATGCCGGAAAAAGAATTTTGAGATAGGTGTGTGGAACACTTGGGGATGGAATTTATTATCAAAAGATAAATGATCTTAAGGTGCTTGGATATTGTGATAGTGATTGGGCCGGAAGTGTTGATTATAGTAAAAGTACTTCGGTAAATGTTTTCTACTTTGGATCAAGTGCAATCACGTGGATGTCAAAGAAACAATAAGTTGTGGCTCTCTCAACCGCCAAGGCAGAATATATTTCACTATCTTTAGCTAGTTGTCAAGCTTTATGGATTAAATGGGTGTTGGAAGAACTTAAGCATACTCCAAAATAAAGTCCACTTATATATTGTGATAGCAATTCTGCTACAGCACTCACCGAAAATCTAGTTTTTCATGGGAGGAGCAAGCATATAAGAATCAAGTATCATTTCATTCGAGACTTGGTTGGGAAAGGAGAAGTAGCTGTCAAGCATTGCAAGACGCAAGATCAAATTGCCGATATTTTAACGAAGCCTTTGAAGTTGGATATTTTCAAGGAGTTAAAGAAGAAACTTCGTATGCGTAAAAATTTAGCTCAAAGGGGGGAAAATCAAGTTTAAAGGGGGTGTTGGAATATAAACTTGATTTATTGGTTTCTAGAGAATTCTTGTATTATGTTTAAAGGGGGTGATAGTTCTAGAATTATGTTTTCTTTGTAATCAAGTAAAAGTTTTTCTAGAATTATGTTTTCTTTGTAACCAAGTAAAAGTATTTCTAGAATTATGTTTTCTTTGTAATCAAGCAAAAGTAATTCTAGGATGATCTATTAGGGACTATAAATAGAGGAGCTCTCCCCTCATTTGTAATCAAGCAATCTAGCAAAGAAAAAATAATATTAAAGCATTATTTGTGAGAACAAGTTTCTTCTCTCAAGTCTCCAACATTTTTTTAAAAATATATATTTCAACAGATATGCCTTAGCAAATAGAGGGATTCCATTCTGACGAATTTGCTGCGGATTCAATGTATTGGCCAGTATAAGACCAGTTTCTAGCCTAGGATCGAATTAGAAACTTACCTTTCCACCTTGGGAAACAAATAATTTAACCATAGGCAACAGATTATTTCTTAGTTTGAATATACACCTCCGTGTCCAACTATAGTAGTGAGGGGGTTTCATATTCCAAAAGTGCTTGTTTCCTATGATGCGTGCTTTTGACCATTTTTTCCAGATATTTGTTCTTGTGTTATGCGTACCATCAACTTATTTTGCAAATGCTACCCTATTCCACACTTCAAGCCTTTTGATTCCAAGTCCACCCTTAGCTTTAGTTGTTTCAAGTTTTGAAAAGGAGCATGACAATAGTTTTTTTGAGTAAATGCTTCCATGCCAAAAGAATCAAAACATTGCACTCCTTATCATCTGAATTAACTTTACAGGGAGTACAAAAGTCCTCATCCAGTAAGTTGGCATTGAGAATATAACTGAATTAATCAAGGTGAGTCTTCTAGCTTGAATTAGAAATCTGTTTGACCAGCTGTCTATTCTAGTGAGGGTTCTATCATATAGAGGCATACATTGTGCTTTAGTAATTCTAGATGATGCCAGAGGGAGGCCAAGGTAGCTGAGTGCTTCATCTCTAGGATGCAGAGATGTAGCATTATAAAGCGAGATTTTGTATAATTCAAGAACACCAGCTACTAAAATACTTGATTTGGACCGATTAATTTTAAGGCTTGTAATGGAGTGAAAGAGGGAAAGACTTTCAAGTATAGCATTGATGGATTCCATAGTTGGCTTAGTGAAAACCACCAAATCATCAGCAAACATCAGTGAGGTTATTTGACGCTCTCTACATTTAGCGTGTGATTTAAATTCCCAGTCTATACTAGGTGTAAAAAAATCAATGTTAACACTTCCATAACTATAATGAACAGGCAGGCAGATAGGGGATCTCCCTGCCTAGTGCTCTGCTTGCTTTCAAACTAGCCAATATTATTACCATCGACAGTTATGGAGTACCTTGCAGTGGAGATACAGGCATATATCCATGCCACTATGTGAGTAGGGAAGTTCATCGATGACATTATTCTGATTATTGAGTCCCACTGCACACTGTCAAAGGCTTTTGAGATGTCCAATTTCAGCATAGCTCCTGGAGAAATTTGCTTGTTGTTGTACCCTCACAGCAGTTCATGAGTCATCATTACATTAACAAAAATATTTCTAGAGGGAAGAAATGCTGCCTGGTTGGAAGATATAATATAGGGGAGGACTTTCTTAATCCTACTTGCAATTATTTTTGAGATGCATTCGTAGATTGTATTGCAACATGAGATAGGTCCAATTTGGTGAACATGGTCAGCATTTTTGACTTTAGGGATTAAGGCTATGTTGGTAGAGTTGATTGATGAAGCATCTATCACTTGCTGAAGAGGTTATGCATTGCCTTAATTATATCTTCCTCAATGATGGCCCAACATGATGTGAAGAAGAATGCATTGAGTCCATCCGGACCACCACATGAGTTGGAATTCAGAGAGAAGATTGCTTCCTTAATATCAGAATTAAAGATTGGTTCACTTAATACGAGGTAGTCATCTTGACTAATCTGAGGGAGATTAATATTTTCCAAATTCTGAAGGTTTGGAGTGAATTGACTATGATTTCCCAATAGATCCCTAAAGTAATTAAGAAACATTTCATTAATGACAAGAGGGTGAGTTTGTTTTCATCATTATCATCGAGAAGAGCATTAGTGTTCTCTCTTTAATGTTTTACTTTAAGTGAGGAGTGATAAAATAAGGTGTTCCTATCTCCTTGAATAAATTCATTCTTGTTTTTTGATTTATCGTTTTTGCCTCCATCAGCAAGGCATCATTAACTTGATTAGAAATTTCTGCTTCCTTCCTTGCCAGAGCCACATCATCCATGTTTTTTTGCATATTAATCTGTACTCTGTATAATTCTTCTTTCAAGGTAGATGAAGTAAGATCACCTTTCCCATATTTGTTCTTGGACCATTCCTTTAATGCCACCTTAGTTGCCTAAAGTTTGCATTGTAGTATAAACATTGGGTTACCACGATAAGTGTTAGACCATGATTCAATAACAATATCAAAGAATTCAGGTTCGTGGACCCAAACATTAAAAAAATTTAAAACTTGGATTTCCACTCATGGCAACATCACCAAAGGAAAGAATTTGAGGAGAGTGATCATGGAGGACAGGATAGGGGAGGTGATTGAAAAGTTTGGCCATTTGGTAAGTGTAATTTCATTACAGAAAGCACGATCAATTTTGAAAATGATTAGGGGGAGTTTCTATTTGAGTTATTCCATGAAACGATTGCACCAGTACTCTTTATTTCAATAAGGTTAGAGCCTTTAATTGCATTATTGAGAGGTTTAATCTCATTATGAGACAAAGGATTACCTCCGTATCTGTTAGCGCGTCTGCTGGCATAGTTGAAGTCACCTATGATAATCCAAGTGTAGGAATTTTGTCTAAATGAGGGGATGAGGTTAAAGAAGGATTGTCCAGCATTGACAAAATTATCAGCATATACAAAGGAATGGTAGAAAGAGGTGGTGGTTGGAAGGTGTATGGATTGTAAATGCAAGACTTGCATAGTGGAAATGTGACGACCCGCAAATCCGTACCCTTTGAATCAACAATAAACCACACATGTTCAACCCAAAAAGCACAGACTGACGGAAAGTCATGAGAAAGAAAAGAAGGGAGAAGAAGAGAAGAGAAGAAGGAGAGAAGATAGAACCAAACTAAACAATACAGAATCTCACATCGCAGCGGAGAACATATAATATCATATCAATGATCTTTACAAAACAGAAACTGTATGTACATACATCAATCACAGTTCAACAACCAATCACTTATCAGCCTAGACAGTTATAATAACATGTCCTCGCAATTGTCGATAACATACAACAACTAAGCACAATGGATAATCAAAACAGATACGTGTAAACGAGAATGAAGATCTCCAGCTCTCCTGTTGAAGATCCAAATGCACCAAAACTGAACCTATAAATATGCTCGGTCTGACCCGAGCATTGAAAGGGAAGAACGCCTGAATAAATCTGGTAAACCAGCATGAGAAACACACTCAAATGAATTTATTAAATTACCAAACTTTTCCTTTATCAAAACAAAAGTATCTCGTAAGACAAGTCCACACATAAACACGGACATGTTTTTACCTTAGGATAACTTAAACATTTCATATCATATCATCTGATATTATACTGATGTCTATTGCACAAATAATATTAATCATAGCCCAAATTGTTACATTGATCAAATTACAGCATATAGCCCTAAATGGGTAATACAATCAAAATGGCAGATACGTGGTGGAGTTTGGATTTCCATACAAATGACCAGGTGAAGGGACTACCTTCTGATGGGTACACCTCTAAATGGATGTCTTGAGGCGCAGAACGTCTGCCCTCTACCAACGCAAGACCGACCTACCTCTATAACTAGATGGTACCGAATATGTCATCCTCCGGTCGTTACCAACCTTTACCGAGGGCCCTCGTAGCATACAAACCTCAATAGTCAGATACACGACGTCATAGCGTGTAAAGATATATCTAGAAGAGGATGATCATACTCTACTTGAGAGCGACCCACTTAGCCTTGCCGCATCTAACCCTGTTTTGGTCATTTTCGATTGATGAGGCCTGAGGTAACGATTACCTTTCATATATCACATCACATCACTTTGAATGCCACACGGCCATTTCCATTGACTACTAATTGCTTTCCACAAAAATACAACCCTTAAGCTCATACGTCTCAAGGAGGGGTTAAGCTAAGAGAAGTTGCCTTCTCCTCCACCACTGATCTACGTTTGTAAAAACCAATGTACGTAATCTTTAGAAATGCAATGTTAGACAAACATCCATACAAGTTATCCAGGAACAGGGCAAACCGAAGGTACTTTCCTACTACATCTGTTGGGAAATCCCTAGGATTAGTAGCGAATAGTCCTTGCATTGGATATTTCATATTGAATATTTCATAATGAAGAGACCACTTCTACTATATGTGTATCGGGATTTTAACCCCAAACGATCAACAAGCAGTCTTCCACTATGGAAATCCTGAAAATCAACATCATCACAATCGGCACAATCGAACGCATATACATTGGTCCAAAGTGGTTTTCATATAAATCTGATCCCGGTCTCTTCGCACCAACAACGCAAAAGCGTTTCACAACCTCACATAAAAACTAAGTTTCATAGACTTATCACGTCTCCAACTTTCAACTTGCTATCCTTCGGGCCAAGAAGGAAGCTCGATAGATTAGAGTAATATTCCGCATTACACGAATCAACATCCTCAACACAACGGTAATCAAGCCTATATAGAGGGCTAGTACTAAGTGTACGACTAAATAGTTCCCACATCAAGTCGAGGAACTAAAATTGTCAAATTTGATAGTCGGTTATTTAACTATCAAAGCTAACAAACAAATATTTAGCACTATAAGCAATTACTAGGCCCGTTTAATTAATCTTTTATTAATTAAATCATTGCCAAATATTCACTTCAAATTATCTTTAAAAAGACATAATCTCAAAACCTTTTCAATATTGGAAAACATTTCCATATACTTATTTAAACAATATAAGCATATTCACAATCTCTTTATTTTCATCACTAGAAAATATTATATATACTTAAAATAGAATTAAGTATATATTTTATTCTTTAAGGAAAACATACTTATTAAACACATTTATTTGGGTCGAAACGAAAGTTGGGTAAAACAACGTTACGACAACTCAAAATCACTAGTATAGGGATTCGAAAATAAGATAGATATATAATCCCATATACTATATAAAACATTTCCTTTCGAAAATCATTTACTATAATAATAGTGTTATAGTCCATCATTTCTTTATTTCTCGAAAACATCTGTTTCAACAATAAATGTTGAAATATATGGTTTCTATACTTAACACATTTTAAAACGTCTTCAGACCAATTAACTTCATTTAAATGTCACTTTCCAAAAACATTTATTTAACTTAAAAGATTATTCACTGTCCAAATCATGAATATAGTTCATTTACCAAATCCAACTTTCTACACATTTATTTTAGGGATTATCCACTGTCTAAAGTCTGGATATAATTCCAACCAAATACATTACTTTAATACCTTTAATTTAAAGGATTATCCACTGTCCAAATCGTGGATGAAATTCATTTAATAAAGATCCATATCTAGTTTATCAATTTAAATTGATTTCACATTTATAAAACAATGTTTATAAATTCACATTTCTGTTTTACAAAACTTTCACATATAAAATCCCTTTATTAACAAATTACATTTATCCCATTTATATGCAAAAATCCAAATTGTAAGTTACTTATAAATCTCTTATTACAAATTCATTCTTTTTAATAATTTCATAAATTAAAAACCTTATTCACTTATAAAATCCTTTTATAACTTCATTTTAAACATTTACAAAACTCCTTTATAATTCCATTATTCAGATTTATAAAAATTCAATTTTATAAATCTTATGTATAAACCGTAAATAATAATTCAAAAATATCAATTTAAACTATTTACAAAATAGTTAACTCCGTATTTCAAAAATCACATTTCAATTCCATTTAGCGAAAATCATGATTTTTTATAACATAAAAATTATATCATTTATTTGTTTAAAAAGAAATTCATTCCCTTAAACATTCAAAATTAACAAAACATGCAAAATCAAAATCACTTTTATAAATTGGAAATCATCATTTTCACATTTTTAAATTTCCAAAATATGGCCCAATGCTACAACAACACTAAATACATCAGTCACGACATCCAAAACATCATATATCACATGATAACAACAAATATCACGATATCTGTAAATAAACCAATACTGGTGAGGAATCCAATTGGATCCCTCTAACCTGTCACCTACAAAAAATATATTAGAAAATATGTACAATGTCTACTGCGAGGCAGATGCTTGTACAAAAGGTCATCCACTCATACACGGGAACGTATAGGGTATCATCTGCTCCAGTAGGCAGCAATATATCCAAATTTCAATCAATATATATATATATATATATATATATATATATATCTTATATCATTCAAACAATCACCATAAATAAAATTTATTCTCACTTACATAAAAAAATCAGTGAGTCAAAATGGGTGAGTTGTGCTCACTTTGGATTCCACTCCGTTAAACTTTAAGGCAAGGAAATTGAGATCTAACGCATATTCCTACCATGTTTGGAAACCAAATGAAAATAAGCCCAAATTCCTCCTTCCTAATGCTTGGACAAGGATTGAAATGGAGATTGGCCGAAAGTGTAGAGAAGAAGTGGTAGAGCTTTGAACTTGAATTCTCAAAATTTGACCCAAAAAATAGGTCATCTTCTCTCTTGTTTTTGACTCTCTTACTCTCCAAATTTGAAAAACTGTTAACTGAAAAGTTGCTGAAAATTCTTTTCTATTGTATTTTCAGAAAAGAATCACTTGATTCCAAGTTCTTTTTGAGGGAGATATGATAGAATGAAGAAGAGGTAATGTCGGATTGACAAAAATGAAGCCTAAAAATGCACTTCAAAGAATTGAGTTTCAGGTATATCAAATCTCAAACCTGGAATAAGTGATCAACATAAAAGTTGTAGCCACTGGAATTTCATATGGTTTAATTTTTTTTCTTAATTTGGATCTATTTTGATCAAGTTATAATCAAAACAAAATGGCCCATTCTCTGGCTTAAAAACTGGGCCAGAGAATGCAATGGAAAGAGGTGGATTTTTGATATATTTATGCTAAGAACCGGACAAAGTGGTAAACACGAAAGTTGTAGCCACTGAAAGAATACATGATTTAAAAAAAATTCATTTTGGATCTGTTTTGAAGAAGTTATAGTCGAGAGAAGAAGAGATAAAATATGGAGAAAAGAGGAGTTCGATTTGAAGAGAATAAACATTGATTTCTTTTGAATATTTTTAAATATTTTGACATTATTTCTTTATAATTTTTTCTATGGCGTGGAAGCCATTAAAAAGAAGAGGAAGAAGATGAAGAATCTTTAGAAAAGAAGAAGAAGAAATGTGAATGAAAGTGAGGAAGAAGGTGTGCATTTATAGAAAAAGAAAGAAGTGGTAAATTTATCAAAATAACCTCTTGCCAAATTACCAAACTAACTTTACTTCAACCTAAAGCAGTCTCCACTTTTTTGATACTTAACATCATCTTACACATCCTTACTTTATGTCTTAGTCACTTAAAGATTACGTAAAGAAATTTAATTATTTTGTTGGATTTTTGATGTGATATTGATTTGATGTTTACTTTTGACTTTTCTTAAACTTACTTACTTTTCTTAATGATGTTCCAGAATTTTTCTAATTATATTTGGTAAATGTAAACATGTTTAGTTATTAGGATATATAGTACATATGTTAAAACATATTAACAAAGGTGCAATAACATTGTGGCAGCTTATTTTGAATAAAAATTTGATTTTTTTGACAAAACTTTTTCCGACCGCATTTTGATGTTTTAGTTAAACTATTTATTAATGTAATACAAACTTCAAAATAAATTTCTTATTATCTTTAAATAATTAAAAAGCATATTTGACTCATAAAATAGTATAAAACAATATCCAAATCTTCTTATTAAGATACGACATCGATTTATCTTTATGCGACTAAATTTGTCAATTTTATAGAACAAGTTTTATATATTTATCGAACCATCATAAATTAAATTACCATTATTATCAAATGAGTTTGATATCGATAATACATATTTAAAAGAAACTATTTATCTTTCAAACAAATGTCATGAATATTTATGCTACTTTATCGGAATCCGACTTTTGTAAATTTTATAATGGGAAACCAAAATATTTATTTAATATCAAAAATAAATTTTCCATTCTTATTTATCTTATAAAATATGATTGTTTAAGTTTGAAAATTCTACATTTGAATATTTAAAATAATTTAATATCCCATCTTCAAGGTGATAAAATTACGGGTCGTTACAGGAAAGGATGGGAGAGATAGAAAATGTATTGGGATCATGAAGTATGAGGATTCTTCCATATGGAGCTTCACAAAGGTGGTGATGGAAAACCCAAGAGGGATTGATGTATTGAGCTTCCCTACAAGTTAGAGTAGTATTAAGCTTTATTTCTAGAATAGCTAGCATCTTCAATTTTTATTCTTTGATTATATTTTTACATTGATCTAGTTTGATATCATTATATGCTCCTCTTATGTCCGTGCACTTATGTTGTGCATCATTGAGTAAACTGTTGAGAGGAAAGAAGTTTATTTTTGTTACCGTTGGTCATAACTAGGGTGTGTAGTTCTCTAGTATGAGGGATGATCTGAGATGATTCACCTTTAGTGTTCAAGTCTCTATCAAGTGATTTTCCTCATCTATTCTTCTTATTTTTTTAAGGGGATTGAAGGATGGAAGCAGTAGAGAAATTAGACTTTGGAATGAGAGAAGTGAGGATGGTCGAAGAGGGAGTTGACCAGGCCGATGGTTGTTGAATGTGTCCATATTGCAGAGTGGAAGGTACTGATGGATTGGTAATGGTTGAGGTGCTGCTAGTTAGTGTGTAGGAAGTGGGAAGATTATTGTGGAGATTGGGAGAATTGTTGTGCACGTGCACAGATTACATGTTGACATCAGTTAATACATGCATGGACATGAGGTAATTATTAGAGAGTAGGTTTTGTTTAGTGCTGCAGTTTGAAGCTTTCACTTGATTTTCTTGTTGCTTTTCCTTGTTGTATGAAGCAACTTCCTCGTGTGTGTCATCAATGCTTCCTTGCTCATTAATAGCTATTTGTCGTATTACCTTCATTGTTGTTTCATTTACTTCACATTCATTTGTGTTATTTGTCCAATAATGTGTTGCATTACAGTTGTTGCTCAATATAACATCTGTGTTGTGTGTATTTGTGTGAATCATCAGTGCTTCCATTTGAACTTCATCTTCTACATTAACTTGCTTATCATCTTTATTCATTGCAAATAGGAGATCATATTTATTATTTGTACTTACCATAATTTACTCTTCCTTTCAATTTGTTTTTTCATTATTTATACTATCTATATCAAATGCTAATACAATCTCTCCATCTTCCATTTCTTCTACCCCCTCCTTATTTTCTTTATTTTCTTTATTTTCTTCAGTTTTTTCATATTCATTTTTTCACTGTTCTATTTCTACCTCATTTTCATTTTCAACATTCTCTATAATTTTATTAATAACTTTTCCTTTGTTCACTGCTTTTCCAGCATGAATGCTTGTTCTCTTCTTATGGTTGTTCATAATCTGCCATTTAGTTTTACTATTAAATACAGGTTTCTTATAAATAGGTTTTCCCTTTGTCCTTCCTTTTCCTTTTTCTCACACTGCTTTAGGCTATCATCCTCCAGGCAACTTTGTTCTTTTTTTTGTCACATTCCTTCATGTTATGACCAAATACTTTACAATTAATACATATATCAGGTTTCCAAATATATTTTACTTCCACATTTTGACTTCCTCCATCAAGCAGTTGAACTGGGAAGGAATTGATGTGCACTTAAATGTGCATATTTTATCCATCATATTTAATCTATTTAGATTGAATAAATGATTATATTGGGTATTTCAACTTGTTTAAATAAAAATTCAAATTATTTGATATTTTCACATATTCATCTTCATCCAAGGGCAAAATGGTCATTTTTGTGCATATATTAAATTGAGAAAATTAAATTGTAAATTTCTATATTATTTTATAGGATATTAAACTCAATTACAAGAGGTTTCATGTAGGAATATGCATGCACAAAGAAGATACAAAAGAATGAAGATGGAAATAATTCAAAGTGAAGAACATGGAGGACCCCCCACACTTACCTTGATTTTCATTTAGGAGCTAATGCACATGCTAAAAGGCCATTAAAGCTTCATGTACATTTAAGTGGGAGATTATTGAAGCTAATGATAACTTGGCCACCACACTTCCTACAAGGGCATTTTGGGTGTTCCCCAAAAATATGAATTAGGGTTTAACACATGTATATATACCCCTTATGTTTCATGTAAACCACCTCTTACTTAGTCTCTCTTAGTTTCAGTTTAGGCTCAAAAATAAATCAAGCTTTCTTTTTTCTTTTCATGGCTACTTAGCCACTTGTTTTTATTTTCATGTAACTTTCTTTTTCTCATGCAATTTAATTACTTGTTCATTTTACTTTCCTTGTTCATTTACTTTAAAATTGGTAGTGTAGATTTACATTCATGCAATGTAGATTAGTTTTAAATCTTGTTAATTAGCTTCTCTTTCCATTAGCTTTCATTTTTCTTTCTTTTTTGCTTTCATGTTGCTTGCTACATTTGTTAATCAAATGACAAATATGAGAGGCTAAACCCCTTCAATTAAGGGGTAATTAAGCTCTCTAATTATGTAGCTTCAAATATTTGTTAATTCATGCTCTCTTTTTGTGCTAAATGATGGTCAATGAATTGTTTTATTGGTTGTTCTTGTTTTGAATTTGATAGCCTATATTGTTGACACAAAACGACTATGCTTAAAAAATCACTAACACAAATGCCTCTTTATTAAAATATGATTATGACATGAGAAAGTGATTTGAAATTCAATTTTGATGTTCTATATTTCTAATCAATAGTTAATAAGCCATACAAAAAATATATTTCATTTTCATTTTCATAAGTTTCATGAAATTTAGTAAGTGGTTTAAGGGCTGTGTTATAGTTTGACAGCTTATGTTGGCTAATCAATAGCACAAATATGCCATACTTATGATAAGCACATCAACTGAAGCACTGATGACCATAAAAGAGATATCATGATTTCATATGTGTTGAACTACATGATCTAGAGAGTGAATTTATTCTCTAAATTGTCACTTAACTCTTATATTTGCTTCTCTTTTCTTTAGTTAGTTAGTTAATTCTCTAATTCTCTAGCTTAACTTTCCATCGACTTTGGTTCAATTCGATCGAATAGAAATTTAAAATCATCAATTCCCTGCGGATCGATTCTTATTCGCCACATACTACAAGTGTACGCCATGCGCTTGCTGTATTTTTATTATAAAATTCGTACGACTATTTTATAGTTTATAGAACTTTAGTCGACACGAATAGGAATCAGGCAGGATTTGGTCTGATTTAACTTCAATCAAACACTTAGCATTGTCCAGCCCTCAACCTTCTCAGTAGATTCATCTAAGCAGACCAGCTTACAAAGTCTTGAGGCTAACCAATTGATTCAATGTGGAGGCTATGAGAAAATGGGGATCTTATAGAATCAAACCCAAATTGGTACTGAGGTGATGCTACCACAAACGTTGCCTACAATAGGAGCCTAGGGTTTAATTATGAATAACTTCTTTCTCATAATTATGGGGTCACTATGCAGGACCTTATTCCTGTCCTTTTCACAAAAGAGGAGGAAAAGGAAGACAAATCCATCTAATTTAACTTTGATAGAACCTTTAAGCTTCTATACTCTTTCGAGATTATAGATAACTGTAGTATAGAAAGTGGTTTGTCGAGAGAAAATCCTACGAGATATTCATTCCAGAAAAGTGAGCCAGCTTTAACAACTTCGCTTGGAGGAACAAGGATATCACCATTGAAGGAAAGGCACATGTCAATAGGGATGTAATTCCCCCCTTCCTTGGTTTGTTGCGAAGTAAGCAAGTCCATTACTGTTGGTGGAGAAAGGGAAGAGGATGGAGGAATAGAGAGGACATGAACAAGGAGGAAGAAGAAGAAGGAATAGAAGGGACCACTAGAAAGGAAGGAAGGATGGGAAGGTCAGAGGCAGGCGGTGGGTCTGGAAGAGGAAGAGGCAAGGTAGAATGTGGCAGAAGATTAGCGAAGTGGTGATGGAAGGGTAGAGACGTGGGGGAAGTGATAAGAGGGAAGGTAGCTACCATGAAAGCATGAGAGGCCATGAAAAAGGATGAAACTTGATGAATTCCTTAACTTCCCTTTTTTTTAATATAAGTAAGCTTTTGTCGGTTAGTAAAATAGCTTTCAATATATTATGCATTGGTGTAAACTGAACTTACACACACACAAAAAAATTTTGGACAACAAAGGCATGTATTAATTCTGTAGTAATTGTCATTGATTTGCAACTTAACCAAAGTAAAAAGTGAGAGAAATAAAGGGTTTCTTTCCCTAATTAATTATATATGTTAAGAGAAAGAAATAAAGGTTTCTTTCTCTAACCTTTACATGTTTATTTATATACTTTTATGTGCTGGCAATATGCTATCCTTATCATTCAAAAACATGAATGTATTTGATACATTCATCATATGACATATTTATTTGAATTGAATTTAAATCTCCTTTAATTACTAAATTAAATAAATATTGGTTTTATTTAAAAGAAAATTTAGATAAGATATAAATGTATTTAGACTTCACAAGCACATTAATGATCTAAAATGGTAAAATTTTTGACATTCACCCATTTCTTCCACTAAAGGCTAGCCTAATTCCAACAATGGTATAAGAGCCAATAGCCTATGAAGTATAAATTAGTTATGTTGGGCTAACTAATTAAACTTGCCCACATAGTACGACTCTAGAAAGGTAATATTTTGGATTGGAATTGGGTAATCATGTATCATATCCTACATTGTTATCAGCCTGGCCCGAAAGGTGAAGTGAGCCTAGAGATTACCTTTGATAGAATTGGTCCTAATTGAAATTTTCAAAATAATTTTGAAAATTAAGACAAGATATTTAATTTGAAATAAAAACATGTTTATTATAAAAGGCTATGATATAAAATAAATTTTGAAAATGTGATGAAAATTTCAAAATGTTTGAAACTATCAAAATATTAATTTAAAATTTTAAAATTTATTAATAAGATAAATAAAATATATTAATTGAATGAGTTAATTAATTAATACTTATATGCATGTAACGTATATGTGGATATATGTTATTTTTATTAAACTATTTAAGATAACTTAAGTATACATGTATGTATGTTAGATAATTTTTGAAATTGAATTAATTTAATTAAATTTGTTTAATTAAATAAATAAATTATTTAAAGGTTAATTAATCAAATAAAGATATGAATATATAAGATATATGTGTTATAATATAAAGCTTATAATATAAACTGTAAAGGTTATGTGGATATGTCCAATATCAAAGTTGTATTGGAATACTAATTTAAAATTAATTAATGAGTTAATTAATCAAAATTAATTAGATAAAATTTAATTAATATAATATTATACATAAGACAATTATACAAGTGATATGAAATATAAAATTTATATAATAATAAGACTTATATGATATGAATGTATAAATTAAAGGTGGTACATTAAAGAAACCCAAACAGACTTAAGAGATAAATGCATATGTAAATGTACGTATACCATGATTTCTGATGTGTTCGACATTTGAATCACGAGGGTATTTCATAAGAAATACATTATTTCATAAGTTGACATCACTCAATTTATATATTGAAGCTGATGAATCATTAATATAATGTTGTCCTCTACCGTATATATTAATAACTTACTTGCATACTCCTTAACTCAAGCTAGTGATGTTTTGTATAGTATTATTAATATATTGAAAAGACGAGGCAAGATAACTATATGTATATTTTGAGCAAACTAAAAATACATATGCTATACTTAGGCTGTCGCGATATGGTAAGTATGAGTGAATAATCTCTTTTGATTTGTTGAGCAAATTCAAGGTCAGAATACCAAGGCAGATGAGTCCTAACACCCATTGGTGAAGTCAAATAACTTCTATGTTTCATCTTAGGGTTTGGAGAAACATAAAAGTCTAGTGGGAGCCTTACTAGAAAAATGAAGTGGTAAAATTTAACCTTTCTAATATTGTAAGAACATATGCTTAATATTGTTATAATTATCTACAATGATAAATTTATGCATTTAATATGATTGATAAAAGGTTCATCAATTAATATATACAAATGAACTAAATTGAAAATTGACAAATGGAAATATAACATACACTCACTATTAAATCTCTATTGCACGTTAGTATTTTCTATGCATATGCAAGTGCTTAATTTTACAACTTAATGCGTTCGTAACATGGCCACTTACATGTTTATTTAACCAAGAACCTTTATTGTATTCTATGAGTTTCGAACTCTAAAAGCAATAGAAGACAATGGATATTTGATCCATATACTTCGCATATAAGCGTTATATGGGGAACATACATAGTTTGTAATATACGATAGTCCGATGAAGTTAATACATTCGAAATAAGCTATTAAATAGTACTATGAGATTAAGTATTCAATTTAATTGATTACATAAAAGATCGTATTGTGTTAATTGTAACATAAGGCCATAATATAAGGCCAAAACTATAATATAAATCTAAGAACTTGACCGCCGAAATGTCCAATTGATCAGTTTACATAAAGTGCAACACATTTGATGTCCTTAAATGTTAAGGATAACCGAAAGCGCTTTTGTAAAGGGTTCTTTATGATATTGTAGCAAATTATTTTGAATAGTTTGACCATTTGCAAAGGAAAGTGAATGTGTAAGAGTAAACGTGATTTACATTATAGTTGGGATGAAGAGAGTAAATTGTTACTTCTACTTCATAAGAAAAATTAGAAATGAGAATTGTTATTACAATGATATGATACTAAACACTGGAATAAGTAAAATGATTTCTATTCTGAAATCTAATCTTGTATAGAAAATTGTTTTCTATGAGATCCATTTCAATGTGTTTAAGATATTCGATCAATGATTTCTCTATTGCAAACTTGTTATTGTATATGAAACAAATATTCTATATTATATGGATGACAGATCTCCATAGTTGGTACGCCATTATAATAATGGCAGAAATATTGGAAGCATGCCATATTATACTTATATATTGTATCAACTTACAAAAATTGTTTTTGTAAAACATAGTGAACATTATTTATGAAATAATAATTATTTTTCGGCGTCGACCCAAAAATAAACATAGTTGTATTTTAATGTGAATATTACGAATATTCATTATGAAATAAATCTAGAATGTGGCATTTTTTTCGTAACAAAATGATGTATTGGAAAACAATGAAGTAACTAAAATTTGTTTACAATTATTTTGGAATTATAGACTAGGATGTAGTTTTGAGAAATAGTTTTTATTATATGATTATAAATCATATGATATTGGCTAATTATATCATAAACAATTAAGGGTTATGCACCCATTTAATGGGAGCATCATAAGAGTTGATGAACTCTTTGGATTGGTACATATTAATGTATGCAATCGCAAGTTTATTAATATCAAATTGCTTCCACATACTTGGTTATATTCATTGATAATTTATCACTGACATGGACATGGATATTTGATACATATGTGGTATGTCTATGGTAAGATCATAAAGTATAAAATGAAAGTAAATAAAATGACGTGCAATAAAATAAAATGATATGATTTGATCAAATAGACGAGCATATTGAAAAGAATTTCAAATGTACCTAAAAAAATAAAATTATGTTAGCGTCATCCACCAACAACCAAACAATGTGAAAACACCACAAATCCAATAACCAATTCAAAATAGAGTAAACTAGAGAATAAAATATAAAGAACATAAAATTAAAACAGTAAGAAACGAACACAAGAAGTTTTATGGTAGTTCGGCTAACTCTGGCCTACATACACTCCAAAGATTTTCCTTTTATTTGTATTGATGATTATAGTTACAATGATTGTAGCTCGAGTAATAAAAATGGCAAAGTATAGCCAAGAGAGAAGAAGAATATCCTAAATGAACGAGAAGCTCCCTTTCCGTCAACCAATGATCTTGTATTTATAGGAGAGGGCGGCAAAATATCCAATTGAAAATTCACGTGCAGAAAGGCTAGACGAACTTGCTCACCAAAATTGGGGCCCATCTGGGCCATCCTCGGGGATTGGCACCAATCTTTATAGGGGATGGGCATCGATCCCTATAGATGCTGAATGGGGCTGGGAGATCCTAGTGGCGGTCCCCCATGATGTCCCGTTCGTGATTCAATAGTTGTTTGTATAGTTACCTTGCTGAAATTTGGTGATAATGGTCGGTTTTCGTTGAGTTGAGCTGCTGAGTTGAGTTTCCATATCCACAGTGATCCAATCTAATCCCATGCCTAGAGGAAGCAGTCTGATCTATCCCCTGCCTAGGGTAAGTTCCAATCCATAGTTATCTAATTCTCGGATGCCATTCATTTGAATCTGGTCGACTCTCATCCGTAAACCTGTTTATAACTGATTTTCGAACCTGATAATCATACCTTCGAGCTTCCTTCCTTTATGATCATGAAATCCGTTTAGCAAGATTCGTGGTATATTACTGTGACGACCCACAAATCCATACCCTTTGAATCGACAATAATACACACATGTCCGACCGAAAAAGCACAAACTGACGGAAAGTCAGGAGAAAGAAAAGAAGAGAGAAGAAGAGAAGAGAAGAAAGAGAGAAGATAGAACCAAACAGACAATACAGAATCTCACATCACAGCGGAAAATATATAATGTCATATCAATGATATTTACAAAACAGAAACTGTATATACATACATCAATCAGGGTTCAACGATCAAACAATAGTTATCATCCTGAACAGTTATAATAACCTGTCCTCACAAATGTTGATAATATACAAAAACAAACATAGCATAGGGTATAATCAAAACAAATACTTGTATACGAAAATGAAGATCGCCAGCTCTTCTGCTGAAGCTACAAAAGCATCAAGTCTAACCAGTAAATATACTCGGTCTGACCCGAGCATTGAAAGGGAAGAACGCCCGGATCAGTTTGATAAACTAGCGTGAGAAACACACATAACTGAATTTATTAAAACCAAACCTTTCCTTAGTTTTCAAAACAAAAGTATCTCGTAAGACAAGTCCACACATAAACACGGACATGTTTTACCTTACGATAACTAAATTATTTTACATCAAATCCCCTTATATTATAATAGCGTCTACTGCACAAATAATATTCAAAATAGCCGAAATCGTTACCATTATTAAATTCCAGCATACTAGGCTCTACAAATAAAATGGCAGGTACGTAGTGGAGTTTGGATTTCTATACAAATGACCAGGTGAAGGGACTACCTTCCGGCAGTACATCTCTAGAAGAATGTACCGAGGACCATCACTAAGGATCCTCTACCAACACACGATCGACCACCTTTATAACTAGATGGTACCGAATATGTCATCCAACGGTCGTTACAGACCTTACCGAGGGCCCTCTAGCATACAAACCACTATAATCAGATACACGACGTCCGAGCATGCAAAGATATATATAGAAGAGGATGATGATATCCTACCTGGGAATGACCCACTTAGCCTTGCCGCATCTAACCCTATTTTGGTCATTTTCGATTGATGAGGCCTGAGGTAATGATTACCTTTCACAATCACGTATCACATCACTTAGAATGCCACGCGGCCATTTCCGTTGACTACTAATTGCCTTCCACAAAAATACAACCAATAAGCTCATATGTCTTAAGGAGGGTGTTAAGCTAAGAGAAGTTGTCTTCTCCACCACCATTGATGTACGTTTGTAAAAACCAATGTACGTAATCTTTAGAAACGCAATGTCAGACAAACATCCATACAAGTTGTCTAGGAACAGGACAAACCGAGGGTACTTTCCTACCACATCCTGTCGGGAAATCCTAGGATTAGTAGCGAATAGTCCTTGCATTGGATATTTCATAATGAAGAGACCACTACTACTGGATGTATATTGGGATTTTAACCCAAACGATCAACAAACAGTCCCCCACTATGAAAAAGTGAATATCAATATCATCACAAGCAACCTGCACAATCGTCACATATACGTTGGTCCGAAGTGGTTTTCAGATAAATCTGATCCCGGTCTCTTTGCACCAACAACGCAAAAGCGTTTCTCAACCTCATACAGAAACTAAGTCTCATGGACTTATCACGTCTCCATCTTTCAACTTGCCATCCTTCGGGCCAAGAAGGAAGCTCGATAGATTGGAGTAATATTCCGCACTATACGAATCAACATCCTCAACACAAACGATAATAAAGCCTGCACAAAAGGCTACGTACTAAGTATATGACTAAATAGTTCCCACATCAATTCGAGGAACTAAAATTTGGCCAAGTCTGATAGTCGGTTATTTAACTATCAAAGCAAATAAACAAATATTCAGCGCTATAACAATCACTAGGCCCTTTTATTAATCTTTTATTAATTAGATCACTTCCCAAATATTCACTTCAATTTATCTTTAAAAAGATATATTCTCAAAATCATTTCAACTTCTATATTGGAAAACATTTCCATATACTTATTTACTAATAAGTAATTCACAATTCACTTAATTTTCAACACTTAGAAAATATTCATATACTTAAATCACGATTAAGTATATATTTTATTCTATAAGGAAAACATTCTCTTTAAATACATTTATTCGGGTCAAAATGAATGTTGCGTAAATCATCGTTACGACAACCCAAAATCAACAGTATAGGGATTCAAAAATAAGATAGATATATAAATCTGAATATTATATAAAACATTTTCTTTCAAAAATTATTTACTATAACAACAGTGTTATAGTCCATCATTTTCTTATTTCTCGTAAACGTCTATTTCAACAATGAATGTTGAAATCTATGGTTTCGATACTTAATATATTTTAAAACCATCTTTAAGACATTTAAATCCATTTTAAAATATCGCTTTCCAAAAAATTTATTCAACTTAAATGATTATTATTCACTGTCCAAAATCGTGAATATAATTCTCTACCAAACACTTTATTTTTACAAAATTTAACTTAAAGGATAATTCGCTATCCAAAATCACGAATATATCCTCTTTTACCATCACCATATGGATGGAAAGCTTACGAGAAGCTCTACAATTCCCGTGTCGAAAGATTCTCGAATAGATTTATGGATTGAGAGAGATTAAGAGAAGAAATTTATGCATTTCTGGCCATAGAAATTGAAGGTGGCGGCTAGGTTATGAAATCCAAGTGTTTGTGAAAAAAGAAAAAATGAGGGGCTTTTATAGAAAATTTACGCGCACCATTCATCCGAAAAAATTTCAAACTCGAAACGAAGCGTGCCGCCTAGCGTTTATAATGTTTTATCCCCATTCCGAACACAATAGAATATATATCGGAAGCCAATTCGATCGTATTTGAAAGATAGGTTTTCAAATCGACTAATTTAAATTTAAAATTCACTTAAACCGATTTCTACGCGTTTTAGCTTGCCCCAAACAAAACGTAAATCCATAGACACGAAATTTGAAATTTTACAATAATATAACATTACGGATCCGATGAAACTAGTTTCATCGAAATCCGAGACTATTTGAAAAATGGCTATTTTCACTCGTCTATTAAATATTAAAGTGTTCAATTTCTAGAATTTAACTTTTAATTCAATTTTAAAAATTCTGTAACATCATTTAAATTCAAATAGAATTTAATTTTACTTTATAAATCATTTTTATTTACTTTAAATCCAAATTCTAATTATTTCAGCAATTTCGAATATTAAATTAGCAATTTAATTACCCAAATAAATTGCTATATTTCAAATATTATTTATTCAGCTTATAAAATTTACTTGTGCATATTTAAAATTAATTAAATATTCGAATTTCAAAGGACAGAAATTCTGGGTCGTTACATTCTCCCCTACTTAAAAGAATTTCGTCCCCAAAATTACCAAGTAAGAAAAAGTCACAAAATCAATTAACTTTTCAAAACAATTCGTTCAACTTAGATTTACCAAAATCATTTAACCTTTTAACTTTTTCCAAAAATCATTAGTTAAACTTCTCCCAAAAACATTTCTAAGTTCTCTAATCCATATATAGTTATCTTTTCAAACCAACTAATATCGTTTAACTTTCAACTCAAAAACCCAAAACTTTAGTTACCAAAAGTTTTCCAATTTTCCCAAAAAAATTCTAACACTTTAAATTTCAAAAAAAATTCTCCAGCGTCTCCTTTTCGCGGTTCGATCCCGAAAAAAAAATAACAATGTATATATCATAAATATACATTTCATCATTAAGGATAAGTCATCCCGTAGGGAAAAAAGTGTAAAAGTACGATATGAAATACGAGATACGTACCTTATATATTATTAGCGAGCATATACGGCTAATATAGCACGAAAGCGAACTCCAAATGCGAAGCAAGCGCAAGCCGCACCTACTATACACTCAACAAACAATGAGAAACATGTATATATGAAAGTAACATCAATATACAACATATACCAGTACAACAACTATATATGCCACTATAGCAAATGCAACAACCACAACAAATCCAACCATTAAACATCTATCATCCAACAAACATCCATAACCAAATCAATACACTTTCGCTTCTCATTAATATTTACTAAATTGATTTTCAATTTATTCACATTTGATTCATTAACATTGGATTTTACTAACATTCATTCATTCAAATTCAAGTTAGTTTACTTTCAAATTAAATTCAATTCTATTTAAATTCACTTACTCCAATTTGAATTCAATTATTTAGCTTTCAATTTTATTAATTCAATTTCATATGAATTTTCTATACAATCAATTAACATTCATCTAACAATCCATGCATATCCAACATTACCAAATTAATTTACTTTACTCATATTCAATTTGGTTTAACACTTTTAGTTTCAATTGGTTTAATATTCAATTCAGGTTGAATTCTAGTATTCACTATAATCACATTTTTATACAACATTCTAATATTGTTATTAATTCACAACTTACTTAACAACAAATTTTTTAATGCTAATTCATTTAACATTTCAAGTTGAATTTCATTATATAACCCAAATTCATTTTTATCTAACTACTTTTATCTCATCAATTCACTTTACATCGTTTACTTCGATACCAAAATCAACTTCATTTAACCTTACTTAAGTTATCTTTCATTTCAATTTCATTTTATTTAACTTAAGTCAAAATCATATCACCATTCAGATTCATATTTTTGTTTTGCCTAACTAAAAGCGTTTAACCATTTTAAAAATTGGTTTTTCTTACCTTGTCTCATTTTATAAGTTATACAACTTATTTATTCATAATTCCATGAACATCTACCTAAGTTCACTTCCCTTCACTAAAATCATTCTTTATAATTTCAAATCCATTCACTTTATAAACTTTCCTTTATTTAAATTTCAAATCATATATTTATTATGCTAACTCACATTTATTTCAACTTTACCAAATTAAAATTTTCATTTCATATTATAAGTCACAATTCATCTTACCTATATTTATCAGTTTCAACTTGGATTTTAAATCAAATTTGCTTATCACAACAAAACTTCAATTTCAATTTACTATTGGTGCAAATCCATCACACAGAAATGCAAAAATGACACTGATAATGCTGTAGTCATCACCCTTATTATTTTCTAGCAACAGTAGTGAATTCAGTGCTTTATATTCTTTTATATTTACAAATCACATTTATAAATCTTTTTTACTTATACAAGATCATTTCAAATGTATTTATCTAACTTAGATTCATAATAATATAATATCTTTAACCTTGAAAAACAACTTTCAAAATAAATGGGATTCAAATTTTCAAATTCATAGTTTAAATTCATTTGTATTTATAACTCACATAGTTTCATTTCTTATACATAAGATTATTTCACAATTGTAAATCACATTTAATTATAATTCCATACTTATAATTCTTGGCTAATAAAATTTATTATTTTACAATTGTTGTTTTTATTTAGACTATTCAAACATCTTTTATGAACTTATATATATATATATATATATATATATATTTCATTTTCAAATAACCAAACAATTAGTTAATATACGCTTTAATAATTCCTGAAAAATTATTTCCTTTATATATAAAATATAATCGAGGTAAAATTATTTCATTTACCCAATTTAAAATAATACGACTTGCCTCGTTTAAATGTTTGGAAATCCTTATCGATAACATGACATCCCACATACCGACTAGAATTCACAAACATCTCAACGGATAAGTAAACACAATATAAAACATTTTATATGCACTAACAAATACGCGCTTATATATATAATACAATCAAACTCAATCTAGGGTGCTACTGTCCATATCTATACTGGGTACACATCAAAGCTTAGGAATATATGAAATCTAAGCTTTAATACCACATGTGACGACCCGCAAATACGTACCCTTTGAATCGACAATAATCCACACATGTCTGACCCAAAAGGCACAAACTGACGGAAAGTCAGGAGAAAGAAAAGAAGGGAGAAGAAGAAAAGAGAAGAAAGAGAGAAGGTAGAACCAAACAGACAATACAAAATCTCACATCACAGCGGAAAATATATAATATCATATCAATGATCTTTACAAAATAGAAACTGTATATACATACATCAATCAGAGTTCAACAATCAAACAATAGTTATCAGCCTAAACAGTTATAATAATATGTCCTCACAAATGCTGATAATATACAACAAAAACAAAGCACAGCAGATAATCAAAACAAGTACGTGTATACGAAAATGAAGATCTCCAGCTCTCCTGTTGAAGCTCCAAAAGCATCAAGTCTAACATGTAAGTATACTCGGTCTGACCCGAGCATTGAAAGGGAAGAACATTCGGATCAGTCTGGTAAACCAGCGTGAGAAACACACTCAACTGAATTTATTAAATTACCAAACTTTTCCTTAGTTTTCAAAACAAAAGTATCTCGTAAGACAAGTCCACACATAAACACGGACATGTTTTTACCTTACAATAACTAAATCATTTCATATCAAATCCTTTTATATTACAATAGTGTCTATTGCACAAATAATATTCAAAATAGCCGAAATTGTTACCATTATTAAATTCCAGCATACTAGGCTCTACAAACAAAATGGCAGGTATGTAGTGGAGTTTGGATTTCCATACAAATGACCAGGTGAAGGGACTACCTTCCGGCAGTACATCTCTAGAAGAATGTACCAAGGACCATCACTAAGGATCATCTACCAACACAAGACCGGCCCACCTCTATAACTAGATGGTACCGAATATGTCATCCTCTGGTCGATACCGACCTTACCGAGGGCCCTCTAGCATACAAACCATAATAATCAGATACACGATGTCATAGCGTGCAAAGATATAACTAGAAGTGGATGGTCATATCCTACTTGGGAATGATCCACTTAGCATTGCCGCATCTAACCCTCTTTTGGTCATTTCCGGTTGATGAGGCCTGAGGCAACGATTACCTTTCGCAATCACATATCACATCATTTAGAATGCCACACGACCATTTCCGTTAACTACTAATTGCCTTCAACAAAAATACAACCCTTAAGCTCATACGTCTCAAGGATGGTGTTAAGCTAAGAGAAGTTGCCTTCTCCGCCACCACTGATGTACATTTTCAAAAACCAATGTATGTAATATTTAGAAATGCAATGTCAGACAAACATCCATACAAGTTGTCCAGGAACAGGACAAACCGAAGGTACTTTCCTACCACATCCTGTCGGGAAATCCCTAGGATTAGTAGCGAATAGTCCTCGCGTTGGATATTTCATAATGAAGAGACCACTGCTACTGGATGAATATTGGGATTTTAACCCCAAACTGTCAACAAATAGTCTCCCACTATGAAAATAAGGAATATCAAAATCATTACAAGCAACCTACACAATCGTCGCATATACGTTGGTCCAAAGTGGTTTTCAGATAAATCTGATCCCGGTCTCTTCACACCAACAACGCAAAAGCGTTCCTCAACCTCACATAGAAACTAAGTCACATAGACTTATCACGTCTCCATCTTTCAACTTGCTATCCTTCGGGCCAAGAAGGAAGCTCGATAGATTGGAGTAATAGTCCGCACTATACGAATCAACATCCCCAACACAAACGATAACCAAGCCTACACAGAAGGCTACGTACTAAGTGTACGACTAAATAGTTCCCACATCAAGTCGAGGAACTAAAATTTGGCCAAGTTTGATAGTCGGTTATTTAACTATCAAAGCAAATAAACAAATGTTCAACACTATGACAATCACTAGGCCCTTTTATTAATCTTTTATTAATTAAATCACTTGCCAAATATTCACTTCAATTTATCTTTAAAAAGATATATTCTCAATATCATTTCAACTTCTATATTGGAAAACATTTCCATATACTTATTTACTAATAAGTAATTCACAATTCACTTAATTTTCAAAACTTAGAAAATATTTCATATACTTAAATCACGATTAAATATATATTTTATTCTATAAGGAAAATGTTCTCTTTAAACACATTTATTCGGGTCAAAACGAATGTTGCGTAAAACATCGTTACGACAACCCAAAATCAACAGTATAGGGATTCAAAAATAAGATAGATATATAAATCCGAATACTATATAAAACATTTTCTTTCGAAAATCATTTACTATAACAACAGTGTTATAGCCCATCATTTCCTTATTTCTCGAAAACGTCTATTTCAACAATGAATGTTGAAATCTATGGTTTCGATACTCAATATATTTTAAAATCATCTTTAAGACATTTAACTCCATTTTAAAATATCATTTTCCAAAAAATTTATTCAACTTAAATTATTATTATTCACTGTCCAAAATCATGAATATAATTCTCAACCAAACTCTTTATTTTTACAACATTTAACTTAAAGGATAATTCGCTGCCCAAAATCGCGAATATATCTTCTTTAATGAGCTTTCATATTTACTTATCAAATTCAGTTGACTTCAGAATTATAAACAATGTTTATAAATTCACATTTTTATTTTATAAAAACTTCAATTTACAAAATTCCTTTATTAACCAATTTCATTTATAACTCAATTATATACCAAAAATCCGATTTATAAGTTAATTAACTTATAAATCATTTATTTCACAAATTCATTTATTTTATAACTTCACAATTCGTAAATCTAATTCACTTATAAAATCCATTTATGACATCATTTTTACAATTATAAAAACTCCTTTATAATTCAATTATTCCGATGTATAAAAATTCAATTTTATAAATCTTCTTTATAAACCATTTATATTAGTCAATCTCAATTTAAACCATTTCAAAAAATCATTAACTCCGTATTTTACAAAAATCACCTTTCAATTATATTTCCCAAAACATCATAATTTTTATAACCTAAAATTTATAACTTTTGTTTATTAAAAATCAACCCTTTCCTTAACAATTCAAAATCCAATAAATGTATATTTTCAAAAATCACTTTTAAAACCCTTTTAAATTTGGAAATCATCACCTAAACATTTTTAAATTTCCAAAATATGGCCCAATGCTGCAACAACACTAAATACATCAATAACGGCATCCAAAACATCATATATCATATGATAACAGAATATATAACAATTTCTGTAAATAAATCAATACTGGTGAGCAATCCAGTTGGATCCCTCCAACCTGTCATCTGCAACAAATATACATAATAGAATATGTGTACAATGTCCGCTTTAAGGCAGACGCGCGTACAAAGGGCCATCCGCTCATACACGGGAACATATGGGGTCATCTGCTCCACTAGGCAGGTATATATCCAAATACCAACAATATATCATATATCATCCAAACAATCATCAATCATCATATAATAAATTATTTCTCATTTATATAAAATATCAGTGAGTTAGAAAGAGTGAGTTGTACTCACATTGCTTGCAGTCGTCGCGTTAGCAATTTATTCCGATTAAAATTAAACAAGCGTTTAATTTCAACCAAAATTTTCACTCGTTCAAACAAATCCCAATCCATCTCCATAATGTAGTGCTCGTCAATACGGTTCTAATGCAATTCGTTTCGTCAAAAACGGACCTTGTATGAAGAATTATAGTGTTTTAAACATTACATGATTTTAATAAAATAATTAATTCCCTTAATTACAATAATTAATATACTTATCCACCTTAATTACATCTTCTATCTCACGTATCTCCCCAGGTGAAGAACATGTACGCATATGAACCCAATGTCGCCATCTTGCTTGAATTTTCGCGACCACCTCATCCACATTCACGTCAATCGGCCACCACCGATCTAAAGCATTTGTGAACTCCATCTTCTCCATTAAAAGCATCGAACCCCATCGTCATGTAGCCAAGGAAATCATGCACAAAACGCATGCACTTCAATGAAAACTGCCATTGATTCGTAGCTTTGTTTTTGATCATCGCCATATGGATGGAAAGCTCACGAGAAGTTCTACAATTCTGGTGTTGGAAGTTTCTCCAATAGATTTATGGATTGAGAGAGATTAAGAGAAGAAATTTGTGCATTTCTGGCCATTGAAATTGAAAGTGGCAGCTAAGTTATGAAACCCTAGTGTTTGTGAAAAAAGGAAAAAATGAGGGGCTTTTATAGAAAATTTACGCACACTATTCATTCGAAAAAAATTCGAACTCGAAACGAAGCATGCCGTCTGGCGTTTATAATCTTTTACCCCCATTCCGAACACAATGGAATATATATCAGGAGCCAATTCAATCGTATTTGGAAGATAGGTTTCCAAATCGACTAATTAATTTAAAATTCACTTAAACCGATTTCTACGTGTTTTAGCTTGCCCCGGACAGACCGTAAATCCGATTGACACGAAATTTGAAATCTTACAATAATATAACATTACGGATCCGATGAAACTGGTTCGTCAAAATCCAAGACATTTTGAAAAATGGCTATTTTCACTCGTCAATTAAATATTAAAATATTCAATTCTAGAATTTAACTTTTAATTCAATTTTAAAAGTTCTATAACATCATTTAAATTCAAATAGAATTTAACTTAACTTTATAAATCTTTTCTATTCACTTTAAATCCAAATTCTAATTATTTCAGCAATTTCAAATATTAAATTAACAATTTAATTATCCAAGTAAATTGCTATATTTCAAATATTATTTATTCGGCTTATAAAATTTACTTGTGCATATTTAAAATTAATTAAATATACGAATTTCAAATGACAGAAATTCTGGGTCGTTACAATTACCTTGTCAAAAGGTGGGATAACATTTGCCTCCCAAAACATGCCTTGCAATATGAATGTGTGTTTTAAATTACCAAACGGCCGAAATCCGTAATCCATCAGTAGCCAAGTTTTCCAATGCAGAGTCCATTTCTTTGCCTAACCAAATCGCCGTGAGCCATCCGTGTTCGCTCGGCAGTTGGTATTTGCATTCCGAACCCTAAAGCTCTTTGGACTATTAGTGAAATACGTGACTATTTCAAGTTGATAGCTGATTCCAGAACCATTCCAAATCCTTAGCAACATCCATATCCAACCAAATCCAATATCGAAATCCATGATCTCACCGGATTATTTTCCAAGTTCACGGTCTCTTCGAATCGATCGACGGTCTCTTCAGACCCTTGCTAAGTCCTGTCCAAACTTAATAATGAGTAGGCCGATCCCGTCGCTCTTCGACAAAGAGACCTACCCCTTGCACTCCGGCCCTAACACTTCGGTAGTACATATAGCAATGTAAATATGAATCATGGCCTCTCCGGGCTGACCATGGTCTTTCCAGACCCTTGTTGGACCCCTCTCACTCTCCAACGAGGAAAGCATAATGATAAGTATGCCGATCCTATCGCACTCGGACGAAGCGGCCTACTTCTTACACTTCTGTTCTGTCTCTCCGAACAGAGCATAACAAGATCTATGAGATTTTATTCTCTGGCCTCGATTCTCCATTCGAAAACTTAATCCATGATGTACGAGTCCAACTTGTTGCTCACCAACTGAGGGACTCGCACCTTGTGGTTATTTCTCCGTCTCTTCGGTCAGAACAACCACGACCTATTTTGCTCATCGTGTCAATGCATATTTAAGTGTTCTAAAATCCATTTATTAAATTATATATTATTAAATTTAAGGTCATTCAAACGAAAAACCAAAAATATGAAAACAAATGTTGCCTCTCTAGGTATGATGGTTCATCACCATCTCAGAGCTCGACTTGGGAGCGACCTAGATCCCGTACAAGTGCAAGTGACTTAGCCGTTTATTTGTGGAGTTTATAATTTATTTAGTTCATGCCATCCCCATCAAGAGATGACGATCTGTGATCTCGATCCAAGACCATTTCCATTGGACGCGGATGGTAGCTTCTCTTGTTCCATTGCCACAACATGAATCCTCACGTACTGTGGCAACTGATTATTCCTCATGTGTTTCTCAACCACATCTTTCAAGTTCCTACAGTCGTTTTTATCATGCCCATCCAGCTTATGGAATAAGCAGTATTTCCCTGATGTCCACTCATGTTCCATGGGTTCTCTCCTTGTTTGTTTTTGGTACGGAAGGCAACTTCGAGTATCCAATTAAATATTCTCCAAAGACTCTTTTAAATCTATATAAGAAGAGAATTTTGGTTCCCTCCTTTGTCGCTTCGAACTATCGAAGCCATCATCCACCTTTCGCTTTCCTTTGTCTTTGCCTGAACTTTCTCCAAACAGTCTTATGTCCTTTACTGCGTTAACCTCTTCTTCTCTATCAGCTTTAGCATCTTTCTGCCATCGGAAACTCTCGACCGCATGATAAAATTCCCTAAGATCCATCGGAGGAACCCGTTCTAGTGCCAACTTAAAATCCATATTATCAGCTATTCCTGATGTTGCCGCGATCAAAACCACCAATGGATTGGGCCGATCCACCGAAGCAACCACCATATTAAACCTTGTTAAGAATTGTTGAGGGATTCCCCAGCCTTCTGCTTCATCGTCGTAAACATCATCATGTTCTTGGGTCTCATGACGTGGACCCGAAATTTCCTCAGAACTTATCCGCCAACTTCATCCAAGTACCAAAGGAACCATTCTCCAATTGCCTAACTAATAGCATAGTTATATCTTCCAAGTAGAAGGGGAAATAGCGCTTTATTACTTCCTCCGATGTCCCTAGAACTTCTATATGCCTCATATACCTCATCAGATAAACAGTAGATCCATTTTTCCATCATATGTTTTCAGTGTTGGTAACTTAAACTCCGATGGATTACTAGTAGGCCTGATATTTGGAGTGAATGGACTCATATTCACATCTTCCGAATTCCCGTTCACCAATCCTCCTCTCAAAGCTCATCTAATCATCTCTGTAAACCTATCACCGCCATCCAAAGGTAGCCTCCAATCATTTTACTAGCTTGCCCCCTAACTCCATAAGGGTGTTCCAGAACATACTCCTCCGAAAATGCATTCGCATTCTGATCTGCATCAACCTACACAGCACCGGCCATTGGCCTACCGACATCTGAACCGAACTGACCCGACCCAGGGGTGGCCCCCAAGCCTAGGGGATTAATGTCAATCACTTCGAGGGGATGGTGCCATTACCTCGTGCTTGCTCGAGGTTCACCCCCAGCTACCCAGTTCCATTCTCCTGCCTGTTAGCCCCATTTCCACGCTCCTATTCTAATTTTCCACAACTCTTGCTACTCCGACTCCTTGATCCAGATTTCCAATAGCTCCTGCTCCAACTTGTCTGATTTACTAGCGGACATTCTATATTATCTCCTCTTTTCTCTTTATCACCCACTTCTGTATCGCATCCATCATAGTCTCCATCTAAGTCTCCATCTCGTTCCTACTAATGTGGAATGAGGTTGATTAACTCCAACTCCTAAGGGTACCTCCTGACTCCCTCATGATGACTCCTATATTCCAATGGTCTCCTTGCCAATTTCCTAGCCACTGCTTCCTGGACCAAGCTTCCAAATCCAAGATCCTAGCTTCCAAATCCACGGGTGCAACTCTTCTCAGTGAAAGCACCAAAATATTAGTGTAAAAAATGGCCAATAACACCCAAAGAATATGAAAGCACCACAAATCCAATAACCATTTCCAAACAGAGTAAAGTATATAATAAAATATGAAGAATGGAAAACTAAATAGTGAGAAATGAATAAAGAAGTTTTATGGTGGTTCAGATTACTCCGACCTATGTCTACTCTAAAGGATTTCCTTTTATTTATACTGATGGTTACATTTCCAATGATTTAGACCCGAGTAATAAAAATGGATGAGTGTAGACCAGAGAGAAGAAGAAGCTTTCAAAGGAAGGAAAAGTCCCCTTTTCCGCAGCCAATGATCTTGTATTTATAGGAGAAGGCGACAAAATATCCAGCGAAAATCCACGTGCAAAAGACCAAGGACTAGATGAACCCGCTTACTAAAATTGGAGCCCATCCTAGGCGACTGACACCGATCCTTATGGATGTTGATTGAGGGTCCGTGATCCCTAGTGGTGGTCCCCCATAATGTTCCCTTCATGTTCGGATAGTTGTTCATACGGTTACCTTGATGAAACTTGATGATATTAATCGATTTTCGTTGAGTTGAGCTATTGAGTTGAGTGTCCATTTCCATAGTAACCCAATCTGATCCCCTGCCTAGATGAAGTAATCTAATCTAACCCCTACATAAGGAAAGTGCCAATCCATACTTAGCCAATTCCAGGATGGCATTCGTTTAAATCCGTTCGCCTATCATCCATAGCCTTGTTTATAACTGATTTTCAAACCTGATAGTCATCCTTTTGTGCTTCCTTCTTTATGATCATGAAATCCGTTTAGCCAAATCCTTGGTATATTGCCATGTTAAAAGGCACGATAACAGATTCAATCTCAAAAGTCACTCCTTCATGTGATACATAATGATGTATCGATAAGGAATAATCGAACTTTGTTGGATAAAGCACGATTAATGATGAGTGAAGTTGAGTTGATATCTTTTTATAAGGTCATGTACTTAAGAGTAGTACACAAGGTTAATATTATTTCATCTAAATAATAGTTTACAATATTTTACAAGATAAGGGTTATAAGAAACCCCTACATATCCTAGGCCAAGGAGTTGGCAGGTTGTACAAATCAAAAGTCTTCACATAATAATTGTTTGTGGGGGATCTTGTATGAATCTCCCCCAATGAATTTTAGGAAAAACTATCATTAGATGACATTTACGTTTTGAACGTAAGTATTGTAAACTAGAAACAAATCAGTTTTATAAATAAGGATACTCATAAAATATTATGAGTACCTATTCTGTTGCACTAAGGAACAATTATTGTTTTAGGAATCAGATTTATAGTGAAGGGATTTCTTTAAGAAATTGCTGGTAGTAAAAAGTAATTGGATACAATCCGAAGATAAAACTGATTACATGTGGAGAAATAAAATTAACTAACCTAAACGAGCACATCGCATTAGAGTGTCTAATGAGTATTCTCTCTTTTTAAAGAGAAACCATGAGTTTCTTATCAATATCGAAAATATATAATCCACGATTGTTTAAGTAAACCATTAAGAGTATTGAATCTATAATATATTATGATGTGCAAATCCAAAAGGATTACAAACACATTATCCAAATACAATTTTGGTAGTCATATCCGAAGGGATGAGATCCATCGGCCACGATTGTGTCTTAAGAGGCTAATGCAATTGGAATTTTATAAGCTATATTTATAAGAATAACCATATAAATTTCGATTGATGAAATTAGCATAATAGATTCGTTATTTAATGTACTCATGTTAATTCAGACGTACTCACAAAATTATCGCCTAGTATGACTTTTGGTTTCGGTATATATATGTTGAAATAGAAATTTCTAAATATTGATTAAACTAGACTGTTTGCACATAAATAACCAAAGTGTCTCAAAGTCAGTAGGAGCAATATTGAGTTTGTGGGTTTTTGGAAATGTTTAAGAAATGATAGAAAGTATCTTTTTTATAAGCATCAAAATTGAACAAATATTTTGATAGAAATATCAAATAGTATGATTGTCAATCAAAGTGCAGAGGAAGCGTGTGCTCATAAGAAAGAAAGTTAAACGGTATACATATGTTTCTAAATCATAAGTGAACAACACACTGCTGATTGTTAACGATGAACTTGTTTTGAAATTAGTTTCAGTTTTTTAATACTCAACGTTGGATTTATAAATGGTGTCTTTTATAGGAAGTACAAAAGATATTTGGAATGTCCCAAACGGTATGCGTGGTCACCTTATTAAAATGTTTAATAAGGAACATGTAAGAAGGACTCCATATGTACTGGCAATAGAAATTATCATACATGTTATGTTATCTATGATGTCATGATTTATTTATACATTTGATACATTATGGAAATATCAAATACAAATTGATATCATTAAATGGTTGCTTGAGGTTTTCTCGTGTATTTATGAAATACTATAGAATTATTTATAGAAACAACAAACTCCTTATGAAGGAGTGTTCAGACTCAAACTTCATAAGCCATATTGAGTATAGTATGTCAATAATAAATTCAAGTTAAGAATATTTAAGTTGGAAACATTCCAAACGAGAAACTATGGCCGATTTAATGAAAAAGGATACGTGCATAGCCTTAAATAACACCGCAATAAATGCAAAGTATATAAATATAAATGCATAAATTTACAACTTTGGTAAGGGTGATTCCAAATGTTGAGAATCTCATAACATTATGGCAATGTCGTGACATAGTTTGTAACAGAACTTAGATCTCACTAGAAGTTGAGAGACATACTCTGAATTATTCCACATGATAAAACAGTTTATTACCATCGGATAGAGTTGATTGACAAAGTAGATAATCGAAACATAATAGCATACCTGTTCACTAAGGGACCAACCCAATTGGTTTTGAGGAAACCGATTGAAAAAGTTGGAATAAGATTCCATAATTGACCCCACGTGCAAGTAAGAGATTGATAGAATTTGGGATATGCCCTAGGGGCAATTATGTAATTTGTTACATATATCTAACTTGATAACCAATTTTGTTCAAACTAAAAGGTGATTTTTTCTATTATATCCTTGATATAATGTGTTATATTAATTAATTAATTTAAGTAAATGTATATTTAATAGAAAATCCATAAATGGTATGTTTTGTGATAGCAGTTACAAAGTGCTACAACCGTGAGTAATTTATCATAATGAAAACAAATATACCATTTTAAATATTCCTAATCAAGATGTACGGAGACTGGATAGCGATACATCCATTAGGACTAGAGTACATAACGTCTCCAAATGTTGGGCAGTGTATTACTCATGACTGCTAGGGGCACTAATGGGTAACATACAAAGAATATCGATGTGACTAATTTACTCAGTTCTCTTGACTTGTGAATGCTATTAATATTCAGTGTGGAACCTACGCTTTGATTATAATTAAATCATGGCACGACGTCCATCTAACGACTATTGTTGGGTCGAGTGAAAGCATTGGAAGTAAAACACTATTCAAGAAGAGATTCATCTTCTCAATTATATGAGATTAGCATAACAGTCAACTGATGTCAACTTAAAGTCAAAGTCTTTGACCAGAGCAGTTCTATTAATAATAATTGTTATTATTGAACAAAAGACTTTGTGTTTGGACTATAAAGTTGAATGTGAATTACAATAGATTTTGACCATTACAAAATTCAATAAGTCCTAATATGATATAGTTTTGACGAAGAGAATTGGTGTAAATAATTGCACTTCGGGTATTGCTTATAATAAATAAAATTGGACTTTACCAGAAGATTTATAAGCGATAAATTCAACCAAAATGTCACACCACCTGCTAAGTGACGTGTGAGCATTAATATTTGAATAGTTCGATATTAATTGCTGACTGAATTTTCAACTTTGAGTCGCACAACCATAATGATAAATTTTCTGAAAAACCACATAATTTAATTAATTTATAAAATGTTGTAAATTGATTAAATTAATTGACATTTGAGAAATATCAATTTTTATTTGATTTATTTGATGTTTGAAAGTTGTTTGTAATTGTTTTAATGCATTTATAAAATAATATTTGCACGTATTGATATACGATATCGATTTAATTTAATTAGTGAAAATTGCATGAAAGGACTTATGGAATTTTTTTGCCATTTGATGACCTGGTTTGTGAAAATTTTATGTCATTTGGAGACATCATATGAAAAGAAAGGATCGAAGAGAGCGAGAGACAATCAAGGGAATTAATTAGGGAAGTTTTAGTTAAAGAATGAGAAAGGTTTCATTCTTTCAAATAAAACATATTCTCTAATCATTTTATACGCACAATTCATTTTTACTCACGCATTCTTCTTTTTTCCCTCCTACTAATATTTCACGCTTGAAAACAAAAAAAAATCAAATTTTCAAAAATCTTTCAACTCCAAATAAAATAAACAAAAGCGGTTCATCCATCTCTTGCAAGGATCGAAAGAGGACCTTGCTGAGTAAATATCATCATTCAAGGTGTGATTTCTAGATAACATCCTAAGGTGATCCTCTAATATATTTATTTATATGTTTTATCCTTCATATGTTTGTGCGTGCTTAATAGATAAATTTTAAACACGTAAATCAAAATCTTTTTTTTCTTAATTAACAACCTATTCATTATTTGATCCAACTTAATCTACACATGTTTTTCATCCTTTGTTTATTTATGTTAATTATTAAAATATTTTTTACTTATTGTTATTATTGAACCAAGGACTTTGTGTTTGGAAAAAAGAGTTGAATATGGATGATATTGTAATTTTGACCATTACGAAATTTCATAAGTCTAAAGTGATATTATTTTAAAGAGGAGAATTATTGTAAATAATTGGCACGATTTGCTAACACTTAATAAAGTAAAATTGGATTTTATCGAAACAACTAAGCTATAAATTTGGTCGCGATGTCACATCACCTGCTAGGCGTTGCGTGAACGTTAATATTTGGATTATTCAGTATCAATCGCCGACCAAATTTACATCTAAGAGTTACACAATCAAAACGATAAATACACCTTTTATCACCTGATTTAATTAATTTGTATTTGTTATAAATTAATTTAATTAGTTAATCTTTGTGAAATATTAATTACAAAAATTTGTATTTGATGTGTTAAATAATATTAACTAATGTATTTAACGCAGTAATAAATATATCAATGGTTATACGACATCGATACATGTTTAAATTTAGATTTAAATGCAACAGATATTATTCAGGTTGAAAATGGTTTTAAGGCCCATCAAATTTCGACCAAAATAGCTTGTGTACGCTATCCAAATGTTGGAAAAAGCGAGAGGCTTTTGAATAGTTTGAAAGAGTGGAATTGGTAAGAGAAATATGAGGACGTTATCCACTTTTCTCTCCATTTGACTTCCTATTATATGTCCCTCTCCACGTCATTTGTTTTGAGACTTTTTGCTCTCCTTTCTCCCTCAAATAATGATCAGAAAATAACCATTTAAACCCAAAAGGAATCCTAGCTTTAGACACATCAAAATTCTTTGATTCGATCGTCCATGGTAAAGCAGTTAAGGAGCCAGCAACTATAGCACTTGATTCAAGGAGCCATTTCATCATTTCAAGTGTGATCTCTAAGTCTTGGTAAAAAGTATTGTAACAACCTGAAAATTCATCACTTTGGAAAAAAATTATAATATTTAAATGTAAGATTTTTTAACATAAATGATAATGCTTTAAACAATAAATATTATTGGTAATCTTATTTTGAATAAATATTCACAAAACTATATAACTTGGAAGATATATCAATAAAATGACTGAAAACTGTTTTATCAATAAACAGCTCTTAGACCTTCCGACGTCGTGCATGGAGTTGGATACGTACACTAACTTATATATGAGAGAGAATACGTAACAAAATTATTTATTTTATTTTTGAAAATAAAATCTCTTTATAACTTCATCAATGATATCACTATTTTGGAATAAATGATTTTTGAATTTAAATTGAGTTTAAATGATTTAATAATTATTTTAATTCTTGAATAAGCCATTTTAATTATTATATATTGATAGAAATATAATTACCAAACTTATTTTACAAATATATATATATATATATATATATATATATATATATATTAAATAAGAAGTGGAAATATAACCGAGAATATAATGACCCGTTCTTTTATCACTTTAAATGGAATATTTAATTAACTTTAAATATTCAAATATATAAATTTCAAACTTAAACAATCATGTTTAGCGTGATAAATTAGAATGGTGAACGTAATTTTAGAATTAAATAGAGATTTTGGAGTTTTGTCGTAAAATTAACATAAGGCGGTTTTCGATAAAGTTGGATATACATCCAAATAATTGTTGTAAATGGTAAATTACTCTTTTTAATGGTTATATAATGATATAATAATAATAATAGAAATTTGATTAATAATGGTTTTATAAACATATATATTTGTTTTATAAAAAGGAACATACTTCGTTGCACGTTGTCAAATCGGCGTCGTATTTTTATAATTGAATTTTAAATGTTATTAAATATGATTTTATAACTCAAATGACCTTGTTTAAATTATTTTATTATGATAAGAAACTAATTTTCAAGTTTTGTTTACATAAATAAACAGTTTGACAAAAACGTCAAAATGTGACCGTAAAACGTTTTGTCGAAAATAATTGTTTTATTCAATATAAGTTGTCGCAGCGTTTTTGCACCTTTGTTTGCATGTTTTAACATATATATTACACGTTTTAATAACTAAATAAGTCTACTTTTACTATTCATAATTATAAAATTCTTGAAAGTAAAGGTCAAAAAGCACAAATCAAATCACCATAAATGCATGCTTTACTTAGAAGCTAATTAAAAGATAAAGGACAGTATGATAGGTGATGGGAGTGATGTGGATTAAAGATGTAAGCGACCTTAGCTTAATGTTAAGGAAAGGGTATTTTGATCTTTTTACCTAAACATATTTCGTAAACTTTTATTCCTATAAATACCCACCACCTCTTCTCTTCCATTTCATAATTTCTTCTCTTTGTTTCTAAGTTCTTTCTCTTCCTTTTCCATGGCTTCCCTCCTTAGAAAATTAAAGGAAACTTATCTAGAAAAATAATAATTTAAATATATATACACACACACACACGCATCCTCACTACACCTCAAAACCAAAGAGAATCACCTTCACTTCCCTTCCACTACCCATGGCCACCACTAGATCCACCCTAGGTCGAGAGCATAATGGAGGAATGGGCTATGGCCGAAAGCTTAAAGGAGATAGGAGCTTGAGCCGTATGCAAAGAGGTTAGGGAAAGATGATTCCATGAGCAATAAGTGATGATGGATGGTCTTGAAGCAAGGTAGAGGTGATGGTCAAGTGTTAGGAACAAGGAGTTAAGTTGGAGAAGTTTTGGTCGAGTTTAGTAATGATTTAGTTGAGAATTGTGGTGATTTGAATGTTGGTAGGAAGTTTTAGTTGGTTTAAGTTGAGTACCCACATTTTACTAATTAATCTCTAAAAGTATTTCAAGAATAATGATGTGAAAGTTTAAACATGTTGGAAGATTATATGTTTGTTAAATTGGATGATAATGTTGTTGCTTATATGGATGTTAAGATGGTTGATTACTTGGTTTGATAAATGATATGAGCAATGGGTAGTAATTAACCATAATTAGTTAACTGAAAATTAAATCCATATAAAGATGTGTACGGAAATTATTTAGCCACTTAATGATGTTAAAATATCTAAAAAGGTTGAAATTGATATTAAAATAATAGGATATTATAAGATGAAATGAAATGAAAAATGAGTTTGAAATATGAAAATATTTATTTAAATGAGTTCAAAATGGTTTAGAAATTTTTATACACATATAAAAGTGTTTCTAGGAAGTTTGAAAAGAAATTAAAAAAACTAGTCAAAACTAGGCCCGTCGCAAAACAGTAGTTCGCGATTTCACGCTGAAGATTTCAAATGAGTATACAAAATGGAATATAGCTCGGAATTCTTCGAGATATCAATTTTATAAACTATTATATCCATAGTTTTTTAGTGAGAAAGAAAATCAAGATTTCATCTTGTAAATTTTTAAATATGAGTAAAACAAGTTTTCGGAAAATCGCGGTTTTGCAGTTTAAAACCAGAATTTGAAATTGATTTAAATTAATATTTTTAAATGTTTAAGAATATGAAATAAGTTTTATAAATATTTTAAAATGTTTTAAAAGTGATTTAAGTTATAAAAATGAATTTCTAAATGATAGAAAATTCGTTTTATCAATGAAGCTTTTAAAGCACTGCTTGCGGCACTTTTTGCAGCAGTTTTTAATAACTTTTAAAATATGGCTTAAACTTAAGTATTCTTTCCCAAATCTTTTATAAGTGTTTTCAAATAAGTGAATAAGTGTTTTAAATAATGATTTGGAAGTTTTATAAATCATTTATAAAAATGAAAGGAGTATGCATAAACGACTAGTACATTTGTCCCGCTTGTGAGATCTAAACTGTAAAACAAGGTACGTAACTAAGGTTAGGAATGGAGCAACCAGTGTCTTGAACTAACCTGGCCTCTATTTTCTCTTTCGGACGAGGGCTGGAATGGATTGAAGGGAAATCCCAGATACTCACAAATAATTTTTTCTATTATGAGATGTAAATAAGTGATTTGGAATTATTTTAATTCCCATACTTAAAATTAATTGATTTGGGTCTTTAGTAAATGATGTCTTAAATAACATTATTTTGAACCATTTAAAAGTTGTGATTTGAAATGGAAAATCTTTGTTAAAGAATTAAATAAATGATTTGGAAATATTTTCCTAAATAAAAGGTGAAATAGTTTGGAATTATTCCAAGATTTAAAAAGGGTTTTAATTAACCAAATTATTTTTAAAATGGGGCTTTATGATTCCATATACTGTTAAGAAGATAAATGAATAATTTAAAATAATACATCTCTCTGAGATATTTATGAATGAATAAAAAGATGAATTAAATTGATTGATGATTGTTAATCACATATGAACTTAACATCTTTTTAATCGATAATTGGTGCGAAGGAACCGAAGTCGGATTAAGTAACTCCTATCCGAAAATCACTTCAGACTAATGTATAGTTCGGAAGTGAAGACGTGTTTAAAATGATTATTGTTGAAGACCGGGAATCTTCAGAATGTAGGAATTGCTGTCAGGAGTCCCAAGGGTTTACCCCACATTTTATTTATATGGTAGGGGTGTCTGCATTCTGAAAATCTTCATTGTATTAAAGACTGATGATCTTCATAGCGGAAGGACTTCTTGTTGACATTCTCTGGCTTGCTCCCAATATAGAGACATTTATTATAGCAGTGGTCCTATAGTATTTTGAAATCCTTGAATTGCATGGACTACTCACTATTAATGGTAGCAGGAGGAGTGCATTCGGTTCCGTTCAATCCCAGAATAAACTTGTATGGACGAATGTATGGCAATGCATTTTTGATCATATTAATTAATCTCTATCAACGTATTATCTTCTTGGTGGCGAAGAAGGAAACTTCTCTTAGCTTAACACCCTTTCCTGAGACGTATGAGGTCAGGAGTTATACGTTGGTAGAAAACAGTTCTGCGATGAAGGAATGACAATGTGGCATTGTAAGTGGAATGTGCTTTATGGAAGAATAAAGCGTGGCTTTGCTAAAATTGATCATAGTCTCATGACTCTCATATCCTGGAGATGATAATAGTAATCATGTGGTCTGCAGGATATATAATTCATGCTATTAGTTTATGAGTGGATCGGAATGATTAGGACTTGTGCCTTATAGGGCTGGAAGACATCTAGACCCTTATATTGTATTGTATAGTGGTGTGTGAGTCCTTGCACAAGAAGCCACCAGATATGCAGTAGTGTAGCAAGTACGGTGGTATGTGAGTCCTTGCACGAGAAGCCACCGGGTACGATGTTGCTATGCGTGGAAATCCACAAAGGAAGGGAAAGGCCACTAGTTCCCTATCATGTTGGAAATCGAATTCCAACACGAGCTTTACGGTTTTGTTTGTATTCCCAAAATAGTTATAATGCTTTGCAAACATTTCAGCTACCCCTTTGGTATTATATATTCCGTCCAGGTATATTCCCTTTGACTTAGTCTAGATATTTTACCATAGACTTAGTCTGGGTTTTGATACTTGTTTTATATATATATTGACTTGAAAAGTGTTTCAAAAAATGTCATTAAAGATACAAAGTGATTTTTTGTATAAAATATTTTGGTTATCATACGGTAAAAACCCATCCGTGTTTATGTGTGGACATGGTCTTATGAGATATCTCTTATTTCAAAGGTTTTGATTTATATCAGCATTTAAATTTTTGAGTATCTAACGCTGGTTTATTAAGCCTGATCCGGCTATTTTTAATACTCGGTCTCATCGGAGTAGTTTCACGTTTAGTTGAAGACGCTTGGAGTTTCAAAAAGAGAGCTGGAGATCTTCATCTATGGACATATTCTATTATCCGCTGCACATACTACATTTTTTTTCCAGCATTTGCAAGGACATGGGTTTATAACTGTCCAAGCTGAATATAAGTTAGAATATGATATTGTTTTTAAAATTTTATGTGTAAAGGTTATCTATTGAAATTATACATGTTATTTCATTCATGTGAGATTTTGTTCTATCTTCATTTTCTTTCTTCCCCAAAAATCGGGCTTTCCGACACTTGGATTTGCGGCACGATGATGTATTAGTGCCGATGTTCGAGGGTCAAAAATCCCGGTCGTTATAGGAAATCCACATCGGATTCCATAATGATTCAGCGTAGAGAAGTTATGCAAAATTATGGATCATTGTGACATACATATGCACATATACATGTGCACATACATATACATGTCAAATGAACACGTATATGCATACAAATATATTTATACATACATACATACATATATATTACAAAATATCAAAGATATTTTCCAAAAAACTTCATCCTTAAGTAAACCCAAAGTCAACCTCTTACACCCTAAGTACAAGTATATGGTTACACACATTGGGGGGATGTTCGGCTGTGGATGATGAAGTAGGAGAGGGGTGTGGAGGTGAGGCAATGGTGACGAAATGGAAAGTAAATTTCATAATATTTTATTCACATTTTTGCCTATAAATACCACCACCCATGTTCACTTCATTTATTCATAAATTCCTAATCTTCTTCACTTCTTATAGTCCACATTGATGGCTTCTTGCCTAAAGAAAATAATGTCAAATTTTATTGCAGAAGGAAACTAAAATTATATTGTCCGGACCCGATTCTTCGACTTCCAAAAATCGACATTAATACGTTCACTATATCAACTGCCTAACAATTGAATGCCGAAAAACCGAACCCTTAGGATTTACGAAGAAGAGGTAGAAGAAGAAAGAAAGAAGAAGCAACAGAAACAATATCAGAATCTCACAATGCGGCGGATCGACGGCAAAATGACAATTTGGTATCAGAGCATTTGGTTAAGCGACAACCTTGGCTCTGTTTGGAATTACTCATTAGAGATAGAGTCAGTAGTACTCTAGAATGAGTGTGAGTGTAATCATAGATACGAGCGCGTATTTGTTAGTGAATATAAAAATGTTTTATAGTGTGTTTGCTTATCCGTTGAGCAGTTTGTGAATTCTAGTCGGTATGTGGGACGCCATATTATCGATAGGGTTTTCTAAACACTTAAATGAGGCAAGTCGACATGGTATCATTTTAAATTGGGTAAATAAAATAATTTTACCTAGATATATTTTACATTAAAGGAAATAATTATTCAGAAATTATTAAAGTGTATATAGATTGATTGTTTGGTTGTTGAAAATGTAAGAATATATATAAGTTAATTAAAAGATGTTTGAATAATCTAAATAAAAGAATAATTGTAGAAGCAAATGAATTATTAAGTATGGAATTATAATTAATGTGATTTACAATTGTGAAATAATCTTATATATAAGAAGTGAAACTATATGAATATATTTATAAATATGAGTTGTAAATAAAAATGAATTTGAACTATGAATTGAAATTGTTGAATTATAAGTGAAACGAGTTTTGAACTTATAATATGAGATAATAGATTTTAGCTTTGGCAAAGTTAAAGAATTTGGGTTAGCACAGTAAATATATGATGTGAAATTTAACTAAAGGAAAGTCAAATAAATTGAATTGGGTTATATAGGTGATTATTTAATTTGATTTGGAAGTTTAAATATATCAGTTGTATAACTTATTAAATGTGAAAATGTAAGTGAAACCAAATGACTAAATGGTTAAATAATTTTGTTAAGCAAAACGAGATATGAATTTGAATAAGTGACGAAATTTGACTTTGGTAAAAGTTAAATATAATTTACTTTGGAATTGAATCTGAATTGGATTTATAAAGGGAAATTTAAGTTAAGTTAAATAAATGATGTTTCAAATGGAATATAACTTAAGTAATATTGAATGAAGTTGATTTTGGTATCGAAGTAAACTAATAAAGTGAAGTGATGAATATGAACTTGAGTTATATAAATGTAATTCAACTTTTATGGTTAAATGAATTAGCAATTGAATTGAACTAATGAATTGAATCTTAATCAATCGAATGTAAAAGAATTGATATAGAATAATGAATGTAAATGTTAATTCATTAAAAGCTAATGAAGTTGAAAAAACTGAATAATTGAAAGAAAAGTCAATTCGATATTAAACCAATTGGAAATTAAAAGTGTTAAACCAAATTGAAGTTAGACAAAGTGAATATGAATTGTTGAATGTAAATTTAATAATTTGGTTATGTTGGTTATGATTTCGTTGTTATATGATTGTTACTTGATTGTATATAATTCATTAAGTGTTAATGAAATTGAATTGATAAATTGAAAGCTATGTAATTGAATTTGAATTAAAAGTGAACTAATGTGAATTGGTTGTAAGCATTTAAATTTTTTATCGAAACCTTATAAATTGCTTATGGGAATTATTTTGATTGCATTGCTTATGAAAACTATGTATTTTATATTGAAAATTGGTGAAATGTAAATGAATTTCCTATATATGTCACTTACATGTTTAAATTGAGTAAGTACAGGAACCGGGGCTGTCGTTGGCTGGATTTGGTCACGATAAAAATGCTAATAAATAACTGCTTTGCATAAAAATGCTAAAAAGGTACGCCTACGCAATAAAAATAGCAAATATGAACTGTTTTTTTCTTTTCCAAACGTGTGGTTCGATGTACATATATTTATATCTATTATGATATTGCAAAAGCTCCTCCGTGCAAGGGAGACTCTGCCAAAATTTTCCGTAAATTTTAGGAGTTAGAAGAATTTTGAAATTTTTTAGAAAGTCAATTTCTAAATTGAAATGAAAATGTAGGAATTGAGCTAGAAAAGTGTAACCATCGGATTTAGGAAAAGTTAAGAAATTAAAATGAATCTGAAATCAAGTTGGAACGGTTTGTTTTAAAAAAAAAGTTAGTGGATTTCAAGACTTTTTATGACTTGGCAATTTCGAGGACATCGACCGAGCTTCGAGGCGCTTGGGGCGGCGGTGTACTAGAGTGTGGGCTTCGATATGGCAGCGTTTGATCAACGTGAAGTCGATCGTAGTGGTCGTAAAAATTTGATGAACATTGGCGGCCATAAGTGGTCGACCTTGATTTGCTTGATGAAATCGAACGGCTCTGATGAAGAAGGTTGTAAAATAAAATAAAAAAGAAAATTGAAATTAATATATATATATATATATATATAAATACGTATAACTTTGTAACGCTATAACTTTTTGATATGAGCTCCGTTTCGCACGAAATGAGTTGCGTCGGGTTCGTATTGACGTGCACTACGCAATGGAGCTGGATTGGGATTGATTGAAGCTAGTGGAATTTTAGGTAAAACTAAATGGTGTTGTTTAATTTTATTCGGAATAAAACGTTGAACCCACTATTGGAAGCAAGGTGAGAACTTCTCAATCAATCGAATTTGTGTCGATTTAAATTTTAAATAGTTAAATTTTAAATTGTTTGATTGTGTTGATTGTATGCTTGGATGATAAATTGCTATATGTTGTACTGAAATAGACCCTATACGCCGCATATTAAGCGGATGTTATTATATTAAACACATATACCGCGATATTCCACCTTGAAGTGGAATTGGCATTATATATGTACTTGGAGTTGATTTCCCGCATTACATAGCGGATGAGACCCTATTGCGCCGCATAATAGCGGATGATATTTTATATAAACCCATATACCGCGATATCCCGTCTTGAAACGGGATTGGTATTGTGCGAACGTCTGTGGATACAGGAAAACATGTTGCAGGGATGCAACTGGATTCCTCAAATAATCGAATTTGTTTCAATGTTGAGTGTTGATTTATTTATAATCCCAGTGTGATTATCTTTGTGATTGAAATCGTTGAAGGCTAAAATTTAGCCGAATATAATTATGGAATCGTTAGATACCGGAAATAAATAAAAAATTGTTTTTTGAAGATTCAGGTTGAAAGTTTATATTAAAATTTATTTTTGAGAATTGGATAAATTTAAGAAAAGGAATTCAAAAATAATAAATTTTTATTTTTAATCTTATTGAATAAAATTTCAAAATATGGGAAAAGCTTTAATAAATGGATTTCGGGTAATATTATTCAAAGGTTGAAGAATTTATTTAAAATACAGATTTTAAAGTTTGAAAAATAAAAGAATTTGTTTCTTTAAAAGGAATTTATTTGTAAAAGGAAATAAAAATTTGAAATCCATTTGGGAATTGATTTTTGGCGATTGAATTTAAATCTTTAGAAAATCCATTTGGAAATTTACTTGGTGTTTTGAAAAGAATTTGGAATCAATTTGAAAAATTGAATTGGTATTGAAAGTGAATATTTGAAATCGATTTGAAAATCATATATCAGTAGATATTTGGAAATTTAAATTCACCATGGAATTTATAAAGGAAAGAGAAATTTGTTTAAAAATAAACATTGATTATTTTTAAAGTGTAGAAATAAATTTACGGATTTGGAACGTAAATTTAAAGTAAATCGGTAAGGATTTATTTAATTGGTTTAAATGAACCATTTTGAAATGAAAGTGTACTCTCCCTCGAAAGCCGAATAAAATTTCTAAATAACTTTGAAAAATATATACATACACCCACACACACACGCACATATATATGTATGTATGTATGTATGCATATAATTCTAGAATTGGTTTTGAAAAGGATACTGTGGAGAAATTAACTTCTTAAATTGTTTTAAATCCTTTAAGTAAAGATTTATTAAGTTGATATAGAAATGATTATTTCTAAGATTTAATCAATAATTGTTTTAGAAAATAGTTATTTAAATAGTTATACTCTATCTACTAATTTTATTTTGAAATTAGTTTAGACTTAAGGTATATGTAATATTGGTAAAATATTTTTTTATAACTAATATTTTAAGTAAAGTGTTTAAAGAAAAATAGTTTTATTTCAAAGTGTTTTCCCGATATATTTTGGATAAGTGTTATAAATTATTTTAAAGTATTTGAACTCGGCAGATTTCTAATGAAAATGAATAAATATTTGGAAGTATTTCCGCGTAAGGAAAATGATTTGAAATTTTTTTTCAAAAGTTGTAAAGGTGAAAGGTGATTTGAAATTTGTTTTCAAATGGTTGAAGTGTGGAAAAATATATCTTGTAAAGATATTTTGGAAAAAAAAATAATTTGGGAAATTATTTGAAATCTGGTGATATTTTGCATATCTATTGATAGTTAAATAACCGACTATCAAGATTTACCTTTAAATGGGTATTTGTTGTGATTTGCTTGAATTTGAATGTTACACTTATTTTTAAAACAAGCGCTCGTTATTCGGTTTATCCGAGAGAGGACCTTTGGGTCATAAATCCCATTCCGAATAGTGATACGTCGTGGATAGCATTTGAAGACCGGTGTTGAAGACTGAATATATTCGAAAATGGAAGGATTACCGTCGAATGTCTCTGCATCGGCTGATCCCCGATATAGAGATTTTATCACTCTTTGTGATAGGAATTCTGGACGTGATTAGTAAATATCCGAATTGCAAGGGCTTCTTTGGAAGTGCCTACGGTTCCGTTCAATCCCGGAACGAACTTCTATGGATATGTGTCTGACGTTACAATTTGAGACGTAAAGCCGGTTTCTATCAAATACATTTCTGTTGGTGGCGGAGAATTTATTCTCTTAGCTTAACACCCTTCTCTGAGACGTATGAGCTCAGAAGTTATGTAGTTAAGGTTACTAGTGATATATTCCTAATTTGGTAACGTGGCATGCTGAGTGCTGCTGATCATTTGTTGATCAAAGCGTGGCTTTTACAAAAAGCGTAGCTTTGTGGACGAGACTTCGTCGGACCTTACACCCCGGTAATGGTCAAAACAGGAAGTATGCAGCAAGGTTATTTGGGGATAGCACTCCCATGGGTTATGTACATTTCCTTCTGGATAGAGGTGGTATTATGGTATGGAGCCCAGATACTTAACCTATGTGGTTCCTGCAAATTTATTTCTTTGTGGTTGTTGGTGAATCCCGGGATAAAGGTCGGCTATGACCAGGGGATGACATACTCGTGTCAGTAGTTACCTAGTTCAGAGGTAATCCGGCCATGTGTTGGCAGAGATCCGGTTAGGTTCTCGGGGCGTCCTTCCGGAGGTGTACCCATGTGGCAATGGGAAGTTCCTTGGTCTGACCATTTGTTGGAAATTCCAAAGAAACAATACGAGCCCTGCACGGTTTTAGTTGTAGAACCTGCCATCTACTTATGGTGGCGCCCCACTGTTTAGATGGTAGCTATAGTAGGCATACGATAATGGTCGTATGTTGGCTAAGATTTATATTATACTTTCGAAGGTTTTCCACTGTGCACTTATAATAATAATATTTAAGAAATTTTCTCGTATCAAGCATGTTTGACTATCATAAGGAGAAATCTCCTCCAATTCTGCGTTTGCATTGTGTATGTGGCGGGAGGCCTTATGGTAGTGTCATTTTCCAAAAGTATAGCGGATTATTTTTATTTTCTTCATGAAAATAACTGTTTTTAAGATCTCACACCAGTCCCATAACTGACTTGGAGTTTATTGTTCCCTTTCTGAACTTTGGGTGCCCTTAATTTTTCCACGCGGGCAGCCTAGAGTCTGGTTATCAGGATATTCTGGAATTCAGGAGGTGCTATGGAGCTTAAGAGGCGAGCTAAATGGCGAAACGTATCACTTGTATATGATATTATCTTTTCCGCTGTGTATCCACTTGTAAGGATAAGTTCGTATAATTGTTGAGTTGTGTTGTGTTGTAAGTTGACTCTGATGATGTAATGTATAAAATGTAGAGTTCTTTTGATTTAAAGATTATTCATTTATCTATTATATGTTGTTCCACTACGATTGTGAGATTCTGATATTTTTTCTGTTGCTTCTTCTTTCTTTCTTCTTCTACCTCTTCTTCTTAAACCCTTAGGGTTCGGTTTTCGGCATTCGATTGTTCGGCAGTTGATACAGTGGACGTATTAATGTTGATTTTCGAAAGTCAAAGAATCGGGTCCTGGCAATTTGGTATCAGAGCCAATTTGATCATATATGCGAGTTACGGAAATAAACGATCAAATTTAGATTAAATCGGTTAAACTAATTTATATGCGTTTTGGCTTGCCCCCGACAAACCGTAAATTCGATTGACACGAAATTTGAAATCTTACAATAATTTAACATTACGGATCCGATGAAACTTGTTTGGTCGAAATCCAAGACTATTTGAAAAATGGCTATTTTCACTCATTAATTAAACATTAAAATGTTCAATTTCCACAAATTAATTTTAAATTCAATTTTAATAGTTTTATAACATCATTCTAACTCCACCATGATTTAATACAACTTTACAAATCAAATTTAATCACATTAAACTCAATTTCCAATTATTTCTGTAATTTCAAATATTAAATTATCGATTTAATTATCCAATTAAATCTAGATATTCAAAATATAATTTATTCGACTTTCTAATTTTACTTGTTAATATTTAAAATCAATTAAATATACGAATTTCAAATGACAGGAATTCTGGGTCGTTACAGTTGTAAGTATATATTATCAAAACTCTTCAAAACCAAAGCAAATCCACCTTTTTCCTCTTCTATAACCCACAACCGCCACCTCCAATCATCAAAGGTCAAGCTTTTCCTCTCTTCCAAGCAAGGCCAAGAGCATCGTACCACCAAAGGCCAGGGTTGGGCCTATATAGGGGCTTCGGTTCAAGCTTAGCAAGCTAAATTTTCTGAATTGCTATATTCGTTTTAAAGTTAGTTTGATTAAATTGAAGGTGGGAAACTCTATGTATATTATGATATATTGGATGATGTATATGTTTGGCTATGCTAGGTTCTGATGATTGTGAACCATATTTGGATATGGCAATATGTTTTTGGATGTGTAGACAATTCATGTTTAATACACATTGATATCACCAAGAATATCACTTTTCTTAACCAAATGAAATGGTTCATATGAGCTTGTTAAATCTTTTTAAAATGGTTCAAAATGGTTTACAAATGTTTTATAAAAACTAAAATCCAATTTGAGGATGTTTGGAAAAGTTATGAAAATTGAGTCAAAAATAGGCTTGTCGCGTAACGGCAGTTCACAATTTCTGTAACGACCCAGAATTCCTGTCATTTGAAATTCGTATATTTAATCGATTTTAAATATTAACAAGTAAAATTTGTAAGTCGAATAAATTTTATTTCGAATATCTAGATTTAATTGGATAATTAAATCGATAATTTAATATTTGAAATTAATGAAATAATTGGAAATTGGGTTTAATATGATTAAATTTGATTTGTAAAGTTGTATTAAATCATATTGGAGTTAGAATGATGTTATAGAACTTTTAAAATTGAATTAAAAGTTAATTTGTGGTAATTGAATATTTTAATATTTAATTGACAAGTAAAAATAGTCATTTTTCAAACTGTCTCAGATTTTGACGAAACCAGTTTCATTGGATCCGTAATGTTAAATTATTGTAAGATTTCAAATTTCGTGTCAATCGGATTTATGGTTTGTCCGAGGCAAGCTAAAACGCACTGAAATCGGTTTAAGTGAATTTTAAATTTGAATAGTCGATTTGAAAACCTATCTTTCAAATACGATCGAATTGGCTCCCGATATATTCCATTGTGTTCGAAATAGGGGTAAAACATTATAAATGCCTGGCGGCACGCTTTGTTTAGAGTTCGAAAAATTTGAGATGAATAGTGTTTCGTCAAATTTTCTATAAAAGGACCTCAACATTCATTCTTTTCACCAAAACCCTAACCCTATTCTTCAGTCATCGGCCCTCACTATTTTAATGGCCAGAAAACGTCCACCTTCATCCCCTCTGATCTCCTCATCCATCCACTTTGATTGAAAACTTCCAACAACAAAAATGTCGGGCTCAACAAGTACTATCTATCCAACGGTGGAATTTTGTTTTAATGGCTTGGATTGGCCAAATTCTGGAGATAAAGTGAGTGCGTTCTTTCACGTTTTCCTAGGGCATAGGGGAGCCAAGCTCTTTGGGGTCGTGGGCGAGAGTGGCTACCGCGTAGGCGCACGCATCGAGGGTTTTTGATCGACTTTCGGTCATCGTAGGGTGGTGCGACATCGTTGGAAATGGCGGCTCGTTGGTTTTTCTTCACACAAGCTTAAAAGTTGAGGGAAGAAGAATGGTGCGTGCGACCAGATTTTGTTTGATGGTGATGGACGGCCTTATTTAATCTAAGGTTTAAAATAAATATAAATATGTAAATCGATTTATTAAAAATCGTACAAACTTTAAAACTCTGTAACTAGTTCATACAAGGTCGAAAACTGAAGAAACAAATTGCGTTGGGTTCGTGTTGACGAACACTACGCGATGGAGCTAGATTGGGATCGATTGGAGCTAGTGGAATTTTGGATAAAATTAAATGCGCATTTAATTTTATTCGGAACGAAACACTACAACTGTTATTGGAAACAAGGTGAGAACTTCTCACTCGATCGAATTTGTTTCGATTTAAATTTTAAATAGTTAGGTTTAAAATTGCTTTATTGTGTTGATTGTATGCTTGGATGATAAATTGCTATCTGTTGTATTGAAATAGACCCTATACGCCGCATATTAAGCGGAGGTTATTTTATTAAACACATATACCACGAATGTCTCTGCATAAATCCCATTCCGAATAGTGATACGTCGTGGATAGCATTAGAAGACCGGTGTTGAAGACTAGATATTTTCGAAAATGGAAGGATTACCATCGAATGTCTCTGCATCGGCTAATCCACGATATAGAGATTTTATAACCCTTTGTGATGAGAAGTCCGGATGTGATTGGTGAATATCCGGATTTGCAAGGGCTTCTTTGGAAGTGCCTTAGGTTCTGTTCGAACCTAGTACAGACTTGTATGGATTGTATGTCTGACATTACATTTTGAGATATAAAGCAGATTTCTTTCAAATACATATTTGTTGGTGGCGGAGAATTTATTCTCTTAGCTTAACACCCTTCTCTGAGACGTACGAGCTCAGAGGTTATGTAGTTGAAGGTTATCTGTAATATATTCCCAACTTGGTGATGTGGCATGCTGAGTGCTGCGGATCATTTGTTGATCAAAGCGTGGCTTTTGTGAAAAGTGTAGCTTTGTGGACGAGACTTCGTTGAACCTCACAACCCGGTAATGGTCAAAACAGGAAGAATGCAGCGAGGTTATTTGGGGATAGCTCCCCCATAGGGTATGTACATTTCCTTCTGGAAAGAGGTGGTATTATGGTATGGAGCCCAGATACTTAACCTATGTGGTTGCTGCAAATTTATTTTTTTGTGGTTGTTGGTGAATCCCGGGATAAAGGTCGGTTACGACCAGGGGATGGCATACTCGTGTCAGTAGTTACCTAGTTCAGTGGTAACCCGACCTTGTGTTGACCGAGAACCTGTTAGGTTCTCGGGGCGTCTTTCCAGAGGCGTACCCATGTGGCAATGGGAAGTTCCTTGGCCTGACTATTTGTTGGAAAATCCAAAGAAACAATACGAGCCATGTACAGTTTTATTTGTAGAACCTGCCATTTACTTATGGTGGTGCACCACTGTTTAGATGGTAGCTATAGTAGGCATATGATAATGATCGTATGTTGGCTAAGATTAATATTATATTTTCTAAATGTTTCTACACTTTGCACTTATAGTAATAATATCAAATAAATTTGCGTATCAAGCATATTTGACTATCATAAGGAGAAATCTCCTCCAAATCTGCGTTTGCATTGTGTGTGTGGCGGGAGGCCTTATGGTAGTTTCATTTTCCAAAAGAATAATGAAATTCTTTTCATTTTCTTTGTGAAAATAACTGTTTTAAGATCTCACACCAGTCCCATGACTGACCTGGAGTTTATTGTTCCCTTCCTAAACTCTGGGTGCCCATCATTTTCCACACGGGCAGCCTAGAGTCAGATTATCGGGTCATTCTAGAATTCAGGAGATGCTGTGGAGATCAGGAGCAAGCTGGATGGCGAAGCGTATCACTTGTATATGATATTATCTTTTTCGCTGTGTATTCAGTTGTGAGGACAGGTTTATATAACTATCCATTATTGTGTGGTGTTGTATATTGACTCTGATGATGTAATGTATAAAATGTACAGTTCTATTGATTTAAAGATTATTCATTTATCTATTATATGTTGTTCTGCTGCGATTGTGACATTCTGATATTGTTCTGTTGCTTCTTCTTCCTTACTTCTTCTATCTTTTTCTTTTTCTTAAACCCTAAGGGTTCGGTTTTCCGGCATTCGATTGTTCGGCAGTTGATACAGTGGACGTATTAATGTCGATTTTCGGAAGTCGAAGAATCGGGTCCTGACAATTTCGTGTCTTAGAAAGTTAAATCCATTTATATGATGGATTCAGAGTCGGAATTCTTTGGAATAATAATTTCCGAACTCTTATAAAAGTTTTCAAACAAAAGAAAAGATTGAGATTTCTTTTAGTAGATTATGAAAAATGAGCAATATAAGTTTTCAAAATGCTCGCGGTTTGACAGTTCGGAAACCAAAGCGATAAATTCTGTAAAATTGATATTTTTATTTCTTCAAAAATGTGAAATAAATTCTATAAATATTTTAAAATGTTTTTAAACTATTTCTTTAAAATTGATTTATCAAAGTGGATTTCTAAATGTTTTCAAATAGATAGTTAAGTATTTTAAAGATGATTTGGAGGTTTTATAATTTATTTTAAAGAGTTTAAATAAATAACTTAAAGAAAAGATATTATAATTAAGTGATTTAATCTTGGCTCTAAAAGCCGATGAGTAGACTAGATTTTTCTATTCGGGACATCCAGATGTGAGGTGCTTAAACTAAGGAGATGTTCAGGAGCAACCAGTGCCTTGGCTCGCCAGGCCTTTTTCCTAGCGAGGAATAGATAAGGTCGAAATATCGGAAACGAGGCAAAAGATTGAATTTTTCCAAATTTAATACAACTTGGATTGCATAGAAATAATCTTCTTATACTTGACATTAAATTTCGAGGAGGGAACTCGTACTATCTATATAAACTTAATAGGTGATTTCACCGCTATTCGAAGGATAGTAAAGATTGAATAAGGTAATTAATATTGAGTAGAAATAGTATATTTTCGATCGACTATTTTTACTCGATAAGGTTTTGCAATGTGATCTATGAGAAATAATTTTGGTTTGGTATTTTCAAAGTTAAAGAGAGGTACAATGATTTCGTACATACTAGAAAGAAATGTTTAAAAGATATATATCTCTATAAGATATTTTTGATAAAGAGAAAGTTATTAATCAAATGTTAAGTACCTATTTACTTAATATCTTTTTATCGATGATTGCTTGGAAGGAACTGCGATCGAATGTAGGTGATCCCTATCCAAAACCACTTTGAAACAATTTACACATTCGAATGTAAAGAAGAGGAATGGTAATAAATGGAATGAAGGGCTGCTTGTCACTAACCCTAAGGGGGAGGAATTTCACATATCATATATATGTGGCAGTGGTGTCTTTATTCGATCTTTGATGTAAGGGCTACTCGATACTAATCCTAGAGATGGTTCTCGATAGGATGTAGCAGAAGAGTTCCATCGATTTGTCCTGTTCTTGGACAACTTGTAAGGACGAATGTCTGACATTGCATTCTAAAATGCACGTACATTGATTTTTACAAACATACATTTATTTGGCGGTGTTAGAGATAACTCTCCCAAATTTAACACCCTTCTCTGAGACATACAAGCTCGAAGGTTGTACACTTTTTAAATTAGTAGTGTGTGATGGAATTGGCAATGTTGCATTCAAGGTGGAATGTGCTATGTGAAAGGTGATCGTTACCTCGGGCCTCATCGCCTAGAAATGGCTTAAACAAGGAATGCCATAAGCCTATGTGGTTCGCAACCATTAAGGTATGGTTATCACCTTTCTAGGTTACTCTCTATATGTCAAGTATGTTATGTATGGTATGGGACCTCGGATAGTTTGGTTATGACCGAGGTGATATCATATTCGGTTCTATCCGCCACCAGATGGGTCTGGGGGTAGGTCGGTCTTCCCAGGGGTAGAGGTTTTAAAGGTGTTGATCTTCAGTACATCCCTCTAGAGGTGGACAGTATAGAAGGTAGTTCCTTACCTGCTATTGTATGGAAATTTATTCTCCAATAAGTGCCTTCGGGCACTATTGTAAAGCCTGGTATGTTGGAATTTAATAATGTAACAATTTCGGCTAAGATTATGAATATTTACCTCAAAGTTGTTTCCAAAAGAATGTCATTAAAGAAAATATTACCAGATTTTGCATTGTAAAGATTTTGGTTATCATAAGGTAAAAGCGTATTCGTGTTTATTCACGGCATCGTCTTATGAGATACCCTTTGTTTTCAAATATCCATATTTTGAGTTTCTAAGACTAGTCCCATGACTAGTCTGAGTTTATTTCCTTTTCCCCTAAACTCTGGGTCCTTTTTTTCGAGCAGAGAAGTAGTTGGGTAGCTTGGATCATTTCGAGATCGAGCATAAAGCATTTTGGGTCCTATGTGGATAGTCGTCTATTACTATTTCTATTGTATTATTTATTATATATTAAGTATCTACCAACACTTATGAGAATAGACAGTCATAACTATCATTGCCGGGATTAGTTGTTACTAGAACACTAGTGGGGCAATTTAGAGTAATTGCATATACTAATCATATGTATAACTAAATGTTAAATAAGATATGAGATTTCACTTTGTTTATCTTGTACCTTTATTTTCTTTTACTCCTTGATAATCTTCATCTTCGGCACTTGGATTTGCGGCATGTGAATACCAAGGATGTATTATTGTACTTGATTTCTGAGGGTCGAGGAGGTGGGTCGCCACAATTGGTATCAGAGTTTATGGTTGAGCGAATTCCTAAGTCTTGATGGGGTCGACTCATTAAGGATAGGATTAGTAATGCACTAGAATGAGTTTAGTCAAAGAGAGCGCATATTTGAAATTTTATCTAAATAAGTATATTCCAGTTTTCTACCCATTGCCTAAGGTAATTTCGTCTATGTTTCTAAAGATGTTTCCTTACTATATGTAGATAGTAGGAGATGAGTATTAGAAGAGAACAAAGGGGAGGCAGCAACACTATGGCTACCAACGGTCGATCAAATGCCAGTAATTGAGGAAGTGGTAATGCCTGTACAACCTAAAATTAACTTTGCTACTCTATGCAAGATTTACTCCAGCTTTGGAGGGAAACCATTCAAAGTAACGGAGTCCTTTATTGAAATACAAGCTTTACTCTGATCATGTGAAAGGATTTTAAAAGGATTGAATATCGAGGATGAGCAGAAAAGGTATTAATATTCTTGGCAGTTACAAGAAGGGGCTCTTGCATAGTGGGAATCCATAATTATGAATGATTTAGAAGATAATTTCTCATGGGGACGGTTAATGGAAGTATTGGAAGAACAATATGTGTTAGCTACAGGAAAATCCTGCTTTATCGGAGTATTATGGACTTAAGGCAAGAGAGATGTTGGTAAAAGAAAATTCCAACAAGTTCAGTGAATTGTCTCATTTCAGGCTTTCGTATATAGGCACTACTTTAAAGAAAAATGAAATGTTATCACTGGGATGAAGGGCAATATTAGGACAGGATGACCATTCGCATTAAAGGAACCATTATAGACCTATTGGATATGGGCTTTCGATATGAAGCCATCAACAAGAAGAACTCGGTAATCGCTCAGGGAAATAACAACAATAAGAACAAGAGAAAGAAGCTATGGTAAGGAAAGACCAGAGGAGGATCATAAGCGAATCGTTTTAAGGATGTGACTTGTTATAATTGCCAAAAGAAAGGCCACCTTTACACAAATAGTCAACATCCCAAGGTTCAAAGGCAGCAGCAAGGGACTATCCCCCTTATTGTGCAGAAAAGTCTCTACCATAATTGCCACCAACCCGGCCGTTGAAAAAACAAGTGCCCGTTAATAAAGTAAGGAGAGCGGGCTAGAGTTTTGGCCACTAAAGATGTACGCTCCACTTCGACTGATGCGAAGGGCATGAGAGTTCTTCAAGGTAATGTCTTCATTATTGAAAATCTAGTTAGATTATTATTTGATGCTGGGGCTTTCCATAGTTTTATTTCTAAAGAATTGGTTGATAAATTGAAAATTACCACAAAAAATATTATATACCCCTATATCTGTCTCTATCCCCGTAAGTGGTTAAACTAATCTTGGTATAGTTTATGAAAAAGTACAAGTTGCCTACCTATCCTAAAAACTTTCATGTAACCTAATCGTCCTCAATCTAATTGGATTTGAAATCATACTCCGTATAGATTGATTGTCTAAATATAAGGCTTTTCTTGATTATGCTAAAAGGATGGTGCATTTGGAATATAGAAGAAGTGAACCTTTTAAAATAACAGGTGGAGAACCAAGTCCAGCAATGGATAGTTTTATATGTGCCCTAAATTCATTTCAAAAACGTCTAGAGGAATACCAATTGTTAAGGAATTTTTGAATGTTTTTGAGGAAGTTAAAATTTTACCCCAAATAGGAATAATTGAGTTTCGAATCGACTTAATTTCCGGTGCGAGGTTTGTTTTTCACTCTTTTCAAATAACGACCCCCAAGGAAGTAAATGAATTAAGGAATCAAATAGATGAAATGTTAAAGAAAGGACTAATTAGACCAAGTCGCTCAAGTTGGAGCTCGACAATAGTTTTCATTGCAACGTAAGATGACTCCCTAAGACTTTGTGTAGATTATCAAGAACTAAATAAGCAAACGATTAAGAACAAGTATCCTACACCCCATATTGATGACTTGTTTAATCGAATTCCTAGTGCTTAAATATTCTCCAAAGCGGACCTAGCTGTAGGATTCCATCAATTAAGGATAGCTAAAGAGTTACGCTAATCAAAGGCGTAGGAATTCGGAATTCTCGGTTGGAGATTTTTTATTCTTGAAAGTCTTTTCGATGAAGGGAGTGTAAGATTTGGATGGAAAGGGAAGTTAGCACCTCGATTTATTGGACATTTTCCTACTCTTGAGAGGATTGGCCCATTATCTTATTGGGTGGAATTTCCTAAAAGGTTATCTTGTGTGCACAATGTCTTTTATGCATCCTATCTATGCAAATATGCGCATGATCCAGAATAGATTATAGAAATAGCTGACCAACAAGATTTAGAAGTAGATCCAAATTTTGCAGTTATCAGGGTACCAGTTCGAATCATGGATCTCGATGAAAAGCGATTGAGAAGGAAGGTGGTAAGGTTGGTTAAAGTACATTGGAGTGGTGATGCTAAAGATTGTACATGGGAAACAGAAAATAGAATAAGGTAAGCTTATCCTAAGTTTAGGATTGATGTATAGTTTGTATGTGGTATCGAGATAGTGTACTCACCGCCTATGGTGTGGTCACTTATCGTATCTTGTATATATTTCCCCTTGTCAAATATATATATTCCTTTTCGAGTCATTTACTTCTTATCCTTAACTTCGTGGATGAAACTATTTTAAAGGGGAAGTATGCAACGACCCGCAAATTCATCACTTCGGAAATATTTTAAAACATTCAAGTATAATTTTTTTTAACATAAATGATAATGTTTTGAACAATAAATAATATTGATATTCTTATTTTTAATTAATATTTAAAAAATATATATTTTGGAAGATATATCGATAAAATGACCGAAAACCATTTTACCAATTAACAACTCTAAGATCATCCGACATCGTGCACGGAGCTAGATACGTACACTTATTTATATAAATGAGTTAATATGTAATAAAATTATTTATTTTATTTTTGAAAACAAAATGTCTTTCTGACATCATCAATGATATCACTATTTTGGAATAAATGATTTTCGAATTCAAATTGAGTTTAAATGGTTTAATAATTATTTTAATTATTAATAATCCCTTTTAATTTTTATATAATGATAGAAATATTATTATCAAACTTTTTTCATAAATATATATATAATAAAAAGTCAAAATATGAATGAAAATCGAAATCGGAATCGGTAACGATTCAACGTAGAGAAATTGTGCAATGTTGTGGATCATTTTGACATACTTATGCACAAATACATATGCATATACATATACATGCACATACATATCACATGAACATATACATATACAAATATACTTATACATACATACATACATACATACATATATATATATATATATATTATAAAATACCAAAGAAATTGTAATGACCCACTATTTTGGACCATTCAAATCGACAATAAAACCACACATGTCTGACTTGAATTATTCAAAATAGTATATTGTAATATAAATTGGAGCAAATAAAACCAATCGCAGACAAAGATAAATCAGAATAACTCGTAGTGGAAATAAAATGACCATAGTAGTTCATGAAGCTACTACAACACAGTCACAGAATAAGTACAAAATCCAGAGTCTGAAAAGTAAATACAACAGAAATCCCAATACATAAATGTCCACTAGTACATAAGCTGAATAGAAAATGCAGAATGGAAATAGATAACAACTAGATAGATGGATAATCTCTAGCAAATCCTCTAGCTTCAGAAGGTAAAATCCGAAGCCTATACTCAGGCTGACCCGAGCGTAAAGCAAAACACAAAACACTCGAGTCAGGACGTACATACTTATACGATGTAAACCAACTCAAGTGAACTGTAATAAAACTGCACAAGTAGCTTAAAGGATGCTTGGAACCGGCCATCGTTTAAGGATCCGTTAAACTATTTATAGTAATATACGCTATTATAGTAATGTCTAAAGTAAAGTATAATATTTTTAAAAATAGCGTTAAGGAGTTACCCAATATCTCCCTTAACACATTTTATAGTACCAATAGTCTATACAGTACCATAGTCCCTCCTGATCGTGAAGCCACCAAAGGATACTCTATAGGTACGGCATAAAACCAAAATCGTACAAGGCAGACCATGGTAGGTGACATGGCACAACGAGTCAATGCCAGGGTAGATATACCAATTACGCTTCCGGGCCAGTGGTAACACTTAGCAGCCACTACTGCCCACCTCGAGCCACAATCCCAACAGTCAAAGGTGCGCACCAATCAATCACAAAGTAATAGAATGGCATACGAAGAAGTGTGTCCGATAAGAGGAGCTACCTCATGTGCCCGTCAATTGCCCCTGTTTTAGTCACCTTATGCCAAGTCACGGGAGTCAGGTCCACGTATATACCTCAAAGGACGTCGCCACCGCGTAAACTGTTGTTAAAGTGGTTTTCGGAGTTGGCAGACAGTATGACAACTTCCATCCCAGTCTCTTTAACAACCAAACGTTATTATTACCCATGGTTATAAATTCCAAAATGGTTTATATTTCAATTCAGAACATATTCATCTAAATATTCAATTTACAAAATTATAGAATTTCTATGTTCATTCATTCAACTATAACGATTTCAAAAATCACATTGTGTCATAGCATTCGTAGCACTTGGAAAATGTGATCATACAAGGAAATATGGTCTTTTCAGAAATAGCAGCACTTAGAAAATGTTACTATAGATATAATGGTATTTCAGAAAAACAGTGTATTTTCAAAAACAACAACACTTAAAAAACGTTGCTGTAGATACAGTAATTTTAGAAATATAGTCTTTTCAAAAACAATAGCACTTAGAAAACGTTACTTTAGATATTATGGTATTTCAGAAAAACAGTGTATTTTCAGAAATAGCAGCACTTAGAAAACGTTACTGTAGATATAGTAATTTCAGAAATATAGTCTTTTCAGAAACAACATCACTTCGAAAACATTACTGTAGACATAGTTGTATTTCAGAAGTATTGTACAATTTCAGAAATGGTAGCACTTATATAACGCTATCGTAAAACAACAGCAATTTGGGAATGCTGCCTATACAAAACTAAGATTTCTTATAACATTTCAAAAACATTAAAAATTTCAGTTTTCACCATTTTTAACTTATAAAACATATCTCATGTTTCAGAAATATTTATTTGGATATCAATTAACTTATGATTAAATATAATAAAATTTTATAAATAAAATATCCAAATTAACTATAATTCATTTATTAAGTCAAAAGTACATTATTTACTTAACTTTTTATCTTAATAAATAACGTAATAATTTAACTTTAAAATACCCATTTCATAAATAAATTATTCTTAGTACTAAGTTAAGCTTAAAATTTCCATTTGAAAACTAAATTTCAATTATCAAGTTAAGTCGTATTTTAAATTACATTTAAACCATTTATTTACTCATACACTTTTAACTTATAGAAAATCACTATAACATTTACTTAAAGCATTTAAATCCAATTTAAGTTAAAATTTTCATATTTTAAATTTCAAAAATACTTAATAATTTTCAGAAAATATTTAAAATTAACTGCGGGTCTGTATATAATTTTCTAACCTAGGTCAAGTGATACGGATATGTATCATTTTAATCCGTAATTTAAAAATAAAAATCCGGGTTCTATCATTTTAGACCCGCAATCCCAAGTCAGATAAAATAAATAAAAATCGCTCAAGCCTATCATTTCATCTCATAAAGATTTTTCCTTATTCTAATATCCGTTCGGGTATGTATCATTTCAGCCCATACTGATTCTATACTAACAGGGAACTTGCAGTGTGGGAGGAAAAAATAAATAAATAGTATAATATGGCATATCATATCAGGTGATGTAACACATAAATCTCAGGTTATAACATCATGAAATATCATAACACATGCATACACAAATTACTATCATATCATCAACAACAATTCACATGCCATTGTTTCACAATTATATAAGTACGAATGTGGAGAGTGATAAACTCACCTCTAAAGCTAGAGATCAAATTCAAAACACAATCCAAACTCCGCAAAGCACAAAAAGGCACGACTAGATTCGAGTGGATGATGAGCCAAGATTCAAATCTTGCAAAAAAATAAAATACAACATACATAAACATACATATTCAACACATAAAATGAATTCAACACATAAAATAAATTATCAAAAATGAAATAAAAATGGACTCAACCAAGGCAAGTAGCTCGGCAACCATGCAAATTGGCTAGACCATCAACAAAACAAGCTTGGCCATGATTGGTTTGAGGCATCTAGGCTTGGCTATGGTCACACAGGTGCACGGCTATGGCAAGAATATGAAGTGATTGTAGATTACAAGCATTAGGAAGGCTAAAGGTCAAGGCATGATGGGTTTTTGGGTTTGGCCTACGGCTCGGCCTGGGTTCATGTTTAGTTTAGGTGGTCAGGTCTGCTTTGCTCACAGCCATGATTAGGTATGGGTCACGGCATGGCAAGGAAGTGGTGGAAATGGTAGTGGTGGCCGAGGCTACAAGGAGAAGAGGTGGTGAACATAGGGGTTCGGCTAGGGTGTCAATCAAGTTATGGGGATGGGTTTTTGGATCTAGGTTTTCACGGCATAGGTGGTGGAGATGATGAGGTGGTGGAGGCCGATCTAAGGTGGTGGATGATGGAGTGATTTTCGGTAATGGGGGTGGTGGCCGAGCATTGCAAATAGAAGATAAAAAAAGAAAGACAAAAGAAAACGAGAATTCCATGAGAACTTACTGTAAATTTTTCTCAGTAGAAAAAAATGAGAGCGTGAATGAAAAGAAGGTGAGATGAGAAACTTTTGTACGTGACTTGAGAAAAGAATGAACGGCTAAGCAATAGAAAGGTCTTGAACGGCTAGAAAGGAAAAGTCACAATTTACATTAAAGAAAAGAAAACATATGTCTCTAAAAACCTAAGCCCAAAATCGAATAAATAGAAAGTAGAGAATGAAAAATGATAATATTAGAAATATATAAAGTAGAAATGAAATAAAAATAGAAAATAGAAAATAAACAATTAGATACTGAAAATAATTGCATGTAAAATGCTGAATTTTATCAAATTTAAAATATACAATAGAATTTTATGAAACGAAAAGCAGCACGAATATCAGAGTCAAGTGTAGTTTCAAAGAAAAAGATTAAAAATTCAAATTTAAAATTTTCAACCGAAAGTCAAAGTTTGACCACAGTTGACCAAAATATAATTTTTTTAGAAAATAATAATTTTGCTGTATTTGGACATTATATTACAAACAAAATCCAATATTACATTGGAAAATTCCAAAATTACAAATTTTAAATTATTTAAAATTAAAGTTTCAAAATAAATTCAAATAAAATATTTATTAAAATTATAGGTTGTTACACTCTCTCCCACTCGAAACTTTTCATCCTAGAAAAGGAACGAGACACGGAAACAAGGAAAGATAAGATAGAAAAGCTAATAGTACCTGAAACAAAGAATTCCGGATTCAAAGCATGCATGCTCTCCTCCATCTTCCAAGTAAAATCCCGATCATCCGTACTCCACTACACTTTGACCAGGTTGACAGATTTCCTTCTCAACTGCTTTGTACCTCTTTCGATAATACAAAGTGGCTTTCTCTCGATAGTAAGGTTAAGCTCAATATCCAAACTCTCAAGAGCAGAAGGCTGGACAATCAAAGATTGATCATGCAGATATCGACGAAGATGCGAAACATGGAATGCATTATGTGCTCCAAAAATCTTCTCAGGCAAATCTAGACGATAAGCTAAAGAACCAATCCTTTTCATGATGTGGAAAGGACCAACAAACCTAGGAGCAAGCTTCCCTCTCCGATGAAACCGAATCACATTCCTTAAGGGAGACATCTTAAGGAAAACCAAATCACCAACAGCAAACTCCGAACTCCTCCTACGCCGATCAGCATACTTCTTCTGCCTGTCCTGAGCAATCCTCATCTTCCTCTTAATCTCCTCAACCTTCTCAGAAGCCTCCAAGATCATATCAGGACCAAGAACCAAAAGATTACCGGATTCTATCCAGCAAGATGGAGATCCATAAGGTCTTTCATAAAGAGCAGCAAACGAAGACATCTCAATACTCGCCTGAATTCAAAGACTGAATGAGATAGATAAAAGATTATGATAAGATTAAAATAGAAGACTGAAAATATACCTGATAACAGTTGTTATAGGTGAATTCAACAAGATGTAGATGATCTTTCCAAGATCCTCCATAATCAAGAACACAAGCACGAAGAAGATCCTCAAGAATCTGATTCACTCTATCCGTTTGACCGTCGGTTTGCAGATGGTAAGAAGTGCTCGGATTCAGACAAGTACCCAGAGATTCCTAAAAACCTTTCCAAAACTGGCTGGTAAAGACAGGATCTCAATCATAAACAATACTGATAGGAACCCCATGGAGATGGACTATCTCCCTCATATAGATCTTAGACAAACTAGAAGCAGAACGAGTAGATTTGAGCGGAATGAAATGAGCTGATTTGGTTTCCACAATAACCCAAATACACTCATTACCCTGCCGAGTCCTTGGCAATCCATCATAAAATCCATAGAAACTTGTTCCCATTTCCAACTGGTAACCTCAAGGGTTGCAATAAATCGGGGATCTTCTGATGATCTGCCTTGACTTGCTGACAAGTCGCACACCTACTACCAAAAATAGAGATATCTTGCCTCTTACCTCTCCACCAATAAAGCTTCTTCATATCGTGATACATCTTCGTCACTCTAGGATGAATAGAAAGTCTGGATCGATGATTTTTCCGAAGTAACTCTTTCCTCAATCCATCAACATTCAGGACATGGATCCAATTATTAATCCTCAAAATACCTCTATCTTCGATCTGAGCTCCATTACCATCAGGACTACCACCACCAACTCTGTTACAAACACTCTCCTTCATACACCTAAGCATTCATCTCATCCTGCTTAGCAACGATACGGTCCAAAAGAGGAGAAGAAGAAACAACAAGCTGACACAACATAGCCTTCTTTCGACTCAAAGCATCAGCCACAACATTAGCCTTCCTAGGTGTATAGCTAACGTCGAGATCACAAGAAGCAAGGAACTCAAGCCACCTAACCTGACACTAATTCAAATCCTTCTGAGTGAGGATATATCTCAAAGACAGATGATCAGTAAAGAGCTCAAACTTAACACCCAAAAGATGATGCCTCCAAAGCTTCAAAGCAAAAACCATTGCAAACAATTCCAAATCATGAGCTGCATAATTGGCCTCATGGGTCTTCAACTTGCGACCGGCATAAGCAATCACCTTCCCATCTTGCATCAAAATAGCTCCCAAACCCTTATGACTAGCATCAGTGTATACCGTTAATCCCTCATTTCCATTTGGAACGATGAGCACTGGTGCGGAAGTAAGCTTGCGCTTCAACTTATTGAATGCAGCTTTACACTTATCATTCCATATAAAATTAGCATTCTTTCATGTTAAAGCAGTGAGAGGTGCAGCAATCTGAGAAAAATTCTCAATGAATCTCCGATAGTAACCGGCAAGGCCCAGAAAACTGCGAATATCAGATGGAGTCCTATGAGTTTCCCAATCCTGCAATAGAATAGGGAGAAACAAGGATCACAGAAAAGATAGAATGATCAAACTAAAGAAAGAGAAGAAAGGAAATACTTACATTGATCGCAGCGATCTTGACTGGATCAATAGAAACTCCATTACTAGAAACAATATGGCCAATAAATCGGACTTCATCTCTCTAGAAATGGCATTTTGAGAATTTAGCCTTCAACTGATGATTTCTAAGAGACTCCAAAACAAATTTCAAATGCGACTTAGGATCATCCCTTGACTTAAAGAAGATAAGGATATCATCAACAAAGACTAGAACAAATTTGTTAAGCACGTCACGAAAAACATGATTCATCAAATCAACAAAGAAAGCAGGAGCATTAGTCAAACCAAAAGGCATAACTAACCATTCATAAAACCCATTTTGAGTATGGAAAGCAGTCTTGGGGATACTTTCCTCAACAACTCTGAGCTGGTGAAAACCTATGGCAAGGTCAAGCTGAGAGAAAACCGTACCTCCATGGAGCTGATTAAACATATCATTAATGCGAGGCTTAGGATATATGTTTCTCATAGTGAGCTTGTTCAGCTTCCTATAATCAACACACATCCTCAAAGAACCATCGGACTTGGTGACGAAAACCATCGCCGCTCCCCATTAGAAATGGCAAGGTCTGATCAGACCTTTGAAGAACAAGTCTTCAATTTGCTTGCTCAACTCAACCTTCTCACGGGAAGCCATTCTTCTAGGAGGAAGAACTACACGTCGAGCGCCAGGAATAAAATCAATACGGAAATTAATTTCCCCCTTAGGAGGTAAAGAAGTGACGTCACTAAATACACCGGGATAGAGTTTAACTATAGGAGTCGAATGAATATCACCATGAGATGCATCGAGAGAATAAATAAAGCTGCCAGCAAAATCCTAGGGAAAATAACACCAAATCACCAAAGAATTACCAAAATCATCAACAATTGAGACAGTTCGGGTATTAAAGAGATAACGACATCATGCCTCTTCAGCCAATCACCTCCAAGCAATAGAACAAAAGCATCAAAACCCAGAACATAGAAATCATCAGAAAACCAATAGCTCGAAAAGAAGAGTTTCACCATTCTACAAATCCTACTAAGGTTCATAAGACCACCAATAGGATTTGAAACACACAAATGTATAGGAGCCAACTCGGAAGAAAGAAGATGCTCAAATTTATTACAAAGATCCATGAAAATAAAACTATGAGAAGCTCTAGTATCAAATAAAACACGAACAGAAAAATAAAACAGAGAAAAAGTGCCTTAAACTGTACCTTGGGCATCACTAGGAGAAGGAGCAGGATATGGAGCTGGTGAAGATGTAGAGGTAACAACAAAACTACCAGAAGACTTGCATTTCTGCTGAGTAGGGCAGTTATTCTTGAAATGGCCAGGCTATAGACAAATGTGACAGAGATCATGCCTGGTCAACTGAGCTAGAGGAACTGCAGCACCCACTAAAGTAGGACAGCTATTATCATAGTGTCCCTTCTGATTACATCTGAAACAAGTAATCGAAGATAGGTCGATCGACTGTCTCTAAGATGAAGAAGATCCCAAGCCTGGAGTCTTGTTCCAATTCTTCTTATGATGACGAAAGATAGGCTTTCTCTTCTTAGGATTATCATAAAAAGACTAAGATGAAGTAGAAAGAGCAGCTGGAGGATCCTTAGAAGTAAGATTCTCATATCTAATGGCCATATCCATAAGACAAGCGAAAAAGCTATGCACATGAGCGATGAGATGATCATAATACTCCAGACGGGCACCACCAATGAACTTCTCATTCATCTTGAGAGGAGTGTCAATCAGATTAGGGCCAAACTTAGAAAGTTCATTGAATTTCCTCTCATACTCAGCAAATGACATATCACCTTATTTCAGATCCATGAATTCCTGATACAGCTGAGACTTCCCTGCCTCGGGCATCCAATTCAAAACAAAAGCATCCCTAAAGCTCGATAATGGAACATAAGACAGATTTCAAAAAGAGAAAACTAAACCTAATTCAAAACAAATAGAAGATGATACCTAAACTGCTCCCAAGAAATGTCAGCCTCAACAGCTGTGACAGACTCCCACCAATACAAGGCTGCTCCCTTCAACTACCAAGCTGCCAACTGATGCTGTTGGACATTAGTGATCTCAAGACCGAAGAAATTCTCTCCAATCCCTTCAAATTGTTGAGCCTCAATAATGCTCTCAGATCCGGTAAACTTGGTGCCGCCAAGCTCAGTGTATTCCTTACAGAGTGTAGTGAACCTAACTGGTGGAGCAGGCTTAGGAGATGGGGCAACAGCACGACCCCTACCTCTAGCATTCCTATGACTCATCCTAAAAAATCAAGAATGAATTTTAGGACAGAGTTAATTGAGAAACAAAGACAAGATTAGATAAGATAAGTTAAGATTAGATTCAACTTGAATGAATATCCTAAACACGAAAATAACTAGTAAGATGGATAAGGAAAGGGAAGAAGTTAAGAAAATTTGATTTCATAACAAGCAAAGTTCATACCAAAATAATTTTTGAAAATACTTTGAAAATCATTTTATACTTTAAAGTACGTTCTCTCACAACGAAAGGATTCCAAGACTGATTTCACTCACTCTAGGATATATCACCCTATCTCTAATGAGTTTTGGCTCCACGGGCTAAGGTTTGCCTAAAACCTCGCTTTGATACCAAATGTAACGACCCACTATTTTGGACCATTCAAATCAACAATAAAACCACACATGTGTGACTTGAATAATTCAAAACAGTAGATTGTAATACAAGTTGGAAAAAATAAAACCAATCATAGGCACAGATAAATCAGAATAACTCACAACGGAAATAAAATAACCATAGTAGTTCATGAAGCTACTACAATACAGTCACAGAATAAGTACAAAATCCAGAGTCTGAAAAGTAAATACAACGGTAATCCCAATACATAAATATCCACTAGTACATAAGCTGAATAGAAAATACTGAATGGAAATAGATAACAACTAGATAGATGGATAATCTCCAGCAAATTCTCTAGCTTCAGAAGGTGAAATCCAAAGCTGATACTCAGGCTGACCCGAGCATAAAGCAAAACACAAAACACTCGAGTCAGGACATATATACTTATACAATGTAAACCAACTCAAGTGAACTGTAATAAAACTACACAAGTAACTTAGAGGATGCTTGGGACCGTCCATCCTTTAAGGATCCGTTAAACTATTTACTATGTAGCAATATACGCTATTATAATAACGTCTAAAGTAAATTATAATATATTTATAAATAGTGTTAAGGAGTTACCCAATATCCCCCTTAACACATTTTATAGTACTAGTAGTCTATATAGTGCCGTAATCCCTCTTGATCGGGAAGCCACTAGAGGATACTCCATAGGTGTGGCACGAAACCAAAATCGTACAAGACGCGCTACGGTAGGTGACACGGCACAACGAGGCAATGCTAGAGTAGATATACCAATTATGCTTTCGAGCCGATGGTAACGCGTAGCAGCCACTACTTCCCACCTCAAGCCATACTCCCAACAATCAAAGGTGCACACTGGTCAATCATAAAGTAATAGAATAGCATACGAAGAAGTGTGTTCGATAAGAGGAGCTACCTCATTAGCCCGTCAATCGCTCCTGTTTTAGCCACCTTATGCAACTCACGGGAGTCGGGTCCACGTATGTACCTCAAAGGACGTCGTCACCATCCTACTTCATTCTGGAATCTCCACCGCGTACATGGTTGTTTAAGTGGTTTTTGGAGTGGACAAAGAGTATGAAAACTTCCGATCCCGATCTCTTTAACAACCAAACGTTATTATTACCCGTGGTTATAAATTCCAAAATGGTTTATATTTCAAATCAGAACATATTCATTTAAACCATTTAAATATAAAATTGTTATCCTTTCAAACCAAATATTTAACTTACAGAATTATATCATTTCTAAGTTTATTCATTGAATTATAACCAATTTCAAAAATCACATTGTATCATAGCATTTGTAGCACTTGGAAAATGTGATAATACATAGAAATATGGTCGTTTCAAAAACATCAGCACTTAGAAAATGTTATTGTAGATATAATGGTGTTTTAGAAAAACGGTGAATTTTCAGAAACAACAGCACTTAGAAAACGTTACTGTAGATATAGTAATTTAAGAAATATAGTCTTTTCCGAAGCAGCAGCACTTAGAAAATGTTACTGTAGATATAATGGTATTTTAGAAAAACCGTGTATTTTCAAAAATAACAGCACTTAGAAAATGTTACTGTAGATATAGTAATTTCAGAAATATAGTCTTTTCAGAAACAACAGCACTTAGAAAAAATTACTGTAGATATAATGGTATTTCAGAAAAGCAGTGTATTTTCAGAAACAGCAGCACTTATAAAACGTTACTGTACATATAGTAATTTCAGAAATATAGTCTTTTCAGAAATAGTAGCACTTAAAAAATGTTACTGTAGATATAGTGGTATTTCAGAAGTACTCCACAATTTCAGAAATGGTAGCACTTATAAATTGCTATCGTAAAACCACAGCAATTTGGAAATGCTGCCTATACAAAGCTAAGATTTGTTATAACATTTCAGAAACATTAAAAATTTCATGTTTCACCATTTTTAACTTATAAAACATATCTCACGTTTCAGAAATATTTATTTCGATATCATTTAACTTATGTTTCAATAAAATAAAATTTTATAAATAAAATATCCAGATTAAAATATAATTCATTTATTAAAGTCAAAAGTACGTTATTTACTTAACCTTTTATCTTAACAAATGACGTAATACTTTAATTTTAAAATACCCATTTCACAAATAAATTCTTCTTATAACTAAGTTAAGCTTAAATTTTCCATTTGAAAACTAAATTTCAATTATCAAGTTAAGTCGTATTTTAAATTACATTTAAACGATTTATTTACTCATACACTTTTAACTTATAGAAAATCACTATAACATTTATTTAAAGCATTTAATCTAATTTAAGTTAATTTTTCATATTTTAAATTTCAAAAATACTTAATAATTTTTAAAAAATATTTAAAATTAACCACGGGTCTGTATATAATTTTCTAACCTAGGTCAAATGATACGGATATGTATCATTTCAATCCATAATTTAAAAACAAAAATCTATTTTATCATTTCAAACCTGCAATCCCAAGTCAGATAAAATAAATACAAATCTCTTAAGCCTATCATTTAAGCTCATAAAGATTTTTCCTTATTCTAATGTCAGTTCGGGTATGTATCATTTCAACACATAGTGATTCTATACTAATAGGGAACTTACAGTGTGAGAGGAAAAAATAAATAAACAGTATAATATGGAATATCATATCAGGTGATGTAACACATAAATCTTAGGTTATAACATCACGAAATATCATATCACATGCATATATAAATTACTATCACATCATCAACAACAATTCACATGCCATTGTTTCACAATTATATAAGTACGAATGTCGAGAGTGATAAACTCACCTCTAAAGCTAGAGATCAAATTCAAAACACAGTCCAAACTCCGCAAATCACGAAACGGCACGACTAGATTCGAGTGGATGATGAGCCAAGATTCAAACCTTGTAAACAAATAAAATACAACATACCTAAACATACATATTCAACACATAAAATGAATTCAACACATAAAATAAATTATCAAAAAATGAAATTAAAATGGACTCAACCAAGGCAAGTGGCTCGGCCACTATGCAAACTGGATAGACCATCAATAAAACAAGCTTGACCATGATTGCTTTGAGGCATCTAGGCTCGGCTATGATCACACAAGTGCACGACTTTGGCAAGAATATGAAGTGATGGTAGGTTACAAGCATTAGGAAGGCTAAAGGTAAGGCATGATATGTTTTTGGGTTCGGCCTATAGCTCCTATGGCCCGGCATGGGTTCATGTTTGGTTCAGGTGGTCAAGTCTGGTCTGGTCTTGGCCATGGGTAGGTGTTGGTTACGGAATGGCATGGAAGTGGTGGAATTGGTGGTGGTGGTCGAGGCTACAAGGAGAAGACGTGATGAACATAGGGGTTTCGGCTAGGGTTTCAATCAAGTTATGGTGACGGGTTTTTGGATCTAGGGTTTCACGGCATAGGTGGTGGAGATGATGAGGTGGTGGAGGCCGGTCTAAGGTGTTGGATGATGGAGTGATGGTCGGCAATAGGGGTGGTGGCCGAGCCTTGCAAATAGAAGAGAAAAAAAGAAAGAGAAAAGAGAAAGAGGATGCCATGAGAACTTACTGTAAATTTTTCTCCATAGAAAAAAATGAGAACGTGAATGAAAAGGAGGTGAGATGAGAAACTTTTGTACGTGACTTGAGAAAAGAATGAATGGCTAAGAAATAGAAAGGTCTTGAATAACTAGAAATGAAAAGTCACAATTTACATTAAAGAAAAGAAAACATATGTCTCTTGAATTTTCTAAGCCTAAAATCAAATAAAAGAAAATAAAAATTAGAAAATGAAAAATAATAATAGAAATATAGAAAATAGAAAAGAAATAAAAATAGAAAATAGAAAATAAACAATGAGATACTGAAAATAATTGCATGTAAAACGCTGAATTTTATCGAATTTGAAAGTATACAATAGAATTTCATGAAACGAAAAGCAGCATGAATATCAGAATCAAGTATAGTTTAAAAGAAAAAACTAGAAATTAAAAATTCAAATTTAACATTTTCAACTGAAAGTCAAAATTTGACCACAGTTGACCAAAATATAAAAATTTTAGAAAACAATTATTTTTGGTATTTGGACATTAAATTATAAACAAAATCCAAAATTACATTGGAAAATTCCAAAATTTTAAATTTTAAATGATTTAAAATCAAAGTTTCAAAATGAATTCAAATAAAATATTTGTTAAAATTATAGGTTGTTACAGATATATTCCTAAAAAATTCGTCCTTAAGTAAACCCAATGTCAACTACTTACACCTAAAGGTCGTGGATGATAAGGAAGGAGTGGGCTGTGGAGGTGAGGCAATGGTGATGAAATGGCTAGTAAATATCACGATATTTTTATTCACGTTTTTGCCTATAAGTACTACCATCCATCTTCACTTCATTTGTTCATAAATCCCTAAGCTTTGTCACTTCTTGTACTCAAATTTAATGGATTCTTGTCTAAAGAAATTAATATCAAATTTTACAGCAAAAGAAAATTAAGATTATATAGTAAGTATATAATATCAAAACTCTTTAAAGCCAAAGCAAATCCACTCCTTTCCCCCTCTACAACCCACAGCCACCACCTCCTACCACCAAAGGCCGAGACTTTCCCCTCCCCCAAGCAAGGCAGTGAGCACCCTACCACCAAAAGCCAAGGTCGAGCCCATCTTAGGAGCTTCAGTGCAAGATTAGCAAGCTAAATTTTCTGAATAGCAGAGCTATAGTCGTTTTAAAGTTAGTTCGACTAAATCGAAGTGAGAAAATCTATTTATATTATGATATATATAGTTGGCTATACATGCTTTGTAATGATTGTGAATCATATTTGGATATGATATATGTTTGTTTGGATGTGTAAAAAATTCACATTTAATACACGTCGAATATCACAAAGGAAATCACTTTCCTTTAATAAATGAAATGGTGCGTATAAGATTGTTATACCTCTCTAAAATGGTTTATAAATGTTTTAAAAATACTGAAATCATGTTTGGTGAAGTTTGGACAAGTTATGAAAGTTGAGTCAAAAATAAGCGCGTCGCGTAACAAAAGTTAAGTATTTTAAAGATTATTTGAAGGTTTTATAATTTATTTTAAAGAGTTTAAACAAATGATTTAATGAAAAGGTGTAATAATTAAGTGATTTAATCTTGGCTCTAAAAACTGATGAGTAGACTGGATTTTTCTATTCATAAGATCTAGATGTGAGGTGCTTAAAGTAAGAAGATGTTCAAGAGCAACCAGTACTTTAGCTCACCTGGCCTCTTTCCTGGACGAGGAGTAGATGAGGTCAAAATGTCGAAAATGAGACAAGTATAAAAGATTAAATTTTTCCAAATTTAATACAACTTGGATTGTATAGATATAATCTTCTTACACTTGGTAATAAATTCCGAGGAGAGAGCCCGTACTATTCGTGTGAATTTAAAAGGTGATTTCAACGCTATTCGATGTACAGTAAAGGTTGAATACAGAAAGTGATGTTGAGTAGAATTAGTATGACTTCTATCAATCATTTTATGCAATAAGTTTTTGCAATGTGATTTATGAGAAATGATTTTGGTTTGGTATTTCCAAAGTTAAAGAGAAGTTCAATGATATCGTATATACCAGAAAGAAGTGTTTAAAAGATATATATCTCTAGAAGATATTTTGATAAACAGAAAGTAATTAATCATATGAAAGGTGCCTATTTACTTAACATATTTTTATCGATGATTGGTGTTAACCCACCTTTTGGAAAGGCCCAGACAGACGGATTTAACTAAATCGACTTCTCGTTTGTCGAAGCTGGTTTATAACGAGTTTAATCAACTCGATCGATGGATGATCAATCATGAATAACAAACACGGTTAAATAGCCGGGATTTGGCATGGTCGATGGACAAAAATTATTGGATACTTGAAGCTTAGGTTTCGACATGTCTTGAGTTGCCCTAGATTTGCTTCGAGTCATAGTTGGTCGAGCTTCGAGTCTCGCAGATGGTTTCTTCGAGTCATTTTTGGTGGTTTGGCTTTGGATGCTCGGCCTTAAGGGTTGTTCGATCTGGGTGGCTCGGCATTGTGGTGAGGTCTGGGTGGCTCGACATTGTGGTGAGGTCAGGGTGGCACGGCAAAGTGGCTCGACGTTGTGGTTGGACCTAGGTTGTCGCTTGGCGTTGTGGTTCGGTCAGGGTCGCTCGGCATTGTGGTGAGGTAAGGGTCGCTCGGCATTATGGTGAGGTCAGGGTAGCTCGGCATTGTGGTTCGGTTAGGATGGCTCGGCAAAGTGGCTCGGCAAAGTGGCTCGGCGTTGTGGTTCGGCCCTGGTTGTCGCTCGATGTTGTGGTTCGTCGGGGTCACTCAGCATTATGGTAAGGTCAGGGTGGCACGGTATTGTGGTGAGGTCGGGGTGGCTCGGCATTGGAGTTTGGCTCGGCCTGAGTGGATCGGTAGATACGGCTCGATGGTAACGTGGGTCCTCAATTCTACGTCGGCCGTGAGCATTTGGTCAATGGAGTTCGGCCATGTGGTTTGGTCGATCGGGATCGATGTATATGGACCGGCGATACATGCTTCGGCCATAGTGGGTCGGTCGGCGAGCAAGGCATGGATCAGTCAGGATGAAGTGTTTACTCCGGGTAAGTAGAGGCAACATGGAGACGGTGTATTGAAAGAAGGGGTTGAGTCTTGACGGGCCCATATCACTCAAGAAGCCTAGCACCTCAGGTTTTTCCTATAAATACAGCATGCGGGGCTTCATAAAAGGGATCTTCACTCTGTATCCCTTCGCCTTCTACACAAAGGCTACTCTACCATTGTTGTTCTAAAAACACTGGATTGTAACTGTAATTGATTCTAACATCAATAAAAAGAAAATTTCTGGAGTGGATGTAGGCCACAGTCAGCCAAACCACAATAAATTCTGTGTCTTTACTGCTTTCTCTTTAATTTTATTGTTCTTCATATTTATACACTCTACATATATTCTATTTGTGAGCTGTGACTGATACTTGGTGCTTTCACTTGGATTTGGGTGTTAGTGACCAATTTTGGCACTAACAATTAGTTCGAAGGAACCAGGGTCGGATTTGGGTAATTCCTATCCAAAAACCACTTCGAACTAATTTATGCATTCAAAGATGAAGAAATGGAATGGTGATAAATGGAATTAAGGGATGCTTGTCACCGACCCTCAGGGGAAATTTTCCATATCATATATATGTGGCAATAGTATCTTTATTTGATCTTCGATGCAAGGGATGCTCACTACTAATCCTAAGGATGATTCCTAAAAGAATGTAGTCGGAGAATACCTTCGGTTTGTCCAAGTCCTGGACAACTTTTAAGGATGAATGTCTGACATTGCATTTCTAAAATGCACGTACATTGATTTTTACAAACGTACATCTGTTTGGTGGTGTAGGAGATAACTCTCCTATACTTAATACCCCTCTCTAAGACGTACAAGCTCAAAGGTTGTACATTTGTCGAAATCTATAGTGTGTAATGGAATTAACAATGTGGCATTCAAAGGGGAATGTGCTATATGGAAGGTAATCGTTACCTTGGGCCTCATCACCTCGAAATGGCATAAACAGGGAATGCCGTAAGGCTACGTGGTTCGCAACCACTAGGGATGGTCATCAGCTTTCTAGATTACTCTATATATGTTGAGTATGTTGTGTATGCTATGGGATCCCAGATAGGTTGGTTATGACCGGGGTGATGTCATATTCGGTTCTATCCGGCACTAGATGGCTCTACGGTTGGGCCGGTCTTGCCAGGTGCTTAGGTCTCAAAGGCGTTGATCCTCGGTTCATCCCTCAAGAGATGTACTGTACAGAAGTTAGTTCCTTACCTTCCATTATATGGAAATCCATTATCCAATAAGTGGGTTCGGACTTGATTATAGAACTTAGCATGCTGGAATTTAATAATGTAACAATTTCGGCTAAGATTATGTATATTCACCAGAAAGTTGTTTTCAAAAGAATGTCATTAAAAATAACATTGCCAGATTTTGCGTAGCAAAATTTTTGAAAATCATAAGGTATAAAAACCCGTTCTGTGTTTATGTACAGTGTGGTCTTATGATACCCTTTGTTTTCAAACATTTGTATTTCAAGTTTCTCACACCAGTCACATGACTGACCCAGAGTTTATTTTCCTTTTCCCTTAAGCTCTGGGTGTCCTATTTATTTGGACAGCCAAGTAGTTAGGTAGCTTAGAGCATTTCGAGATGGAGCATGGAGCATTTTGTGTCCCATGTAGATAGTCATCTATTTCTATTTCTTCTGTATTATGTATTAAGGATCTACCAGCACTTGTGAGGATAGACAATTATAACTATCCAAGTTGGATTAATACTTACTAGAACTTTGATGGAGCAATTTGGAGTAATTGCATGCACTATTCATTTATATAATTAAATGTTGAATACGATGTGAGATTCTATTTTGTTTCTCTTCTACCTTTATTTTCCTATACCCTATGATAATTAGCCTTTCCACCACTTAGATTTATAGCATGTGAATGTCGAGGACATATTAGTGTTGATTTCTGAGGGTCGAGGAGGTGGGTCGTCATAGGTCACAAGTATGCTCCAGTTTTATTAATGTTTTTAAAATCATAGTGAATCAATCATTCATATGTTAGATAAATAAATAAATTTATTTATATATAAACATTTTAAATTATTTATTTGATTTAAAATTAGCTAAACAAACAAAATATATTTATAGCACATTTATAAATAGTATATTTTCTGAAATTTCTTTATAAACATTATAAAATATGCATTTTCACTTCAGATATGATTTTCAAACTTTTTTAGTTGTTATGGATTTTAATTTTCAAAGCATATTTTAGTTAAAAATTATTACAACCAAAATTTTTACAAAAATTCTAGGCCACGAGCATCAGTAAATTTATATATATATATATATATATATATATATATATATATAGATAGATTATATATGTGTGTGTATGTATTAATTAATTAAATAATTACATGTTTATAAACGATATATATATATGTATGTATGCATGTATGTATAATATATATACATAGATATTACAAAAATTATTACCTTTGTTTTCGTAATATATGATAACGATTTTAAATTATTTTACAAACTACAATATAATTTTTTGTTATATTTATTTATATTATTTATACACACACACACCTATATCTCATAAATGATTTATAGCTAATATTTTATAATATATATAATTAAATTTATACATACATACATGTATGTATGTATGTGTAATTCATTTATACAATAATCTTTATGCATATATATGTTTGTGTATTTATTTATAAAATAATCTTGATTCATTCATATGTAAATTTAGACAATATAGTAGTATACATGAGGGGCTAACATGTCGATTGTGGCGTAAATTCCAACATCTATACATGAGTATGTTAAACTACGTACACATTATACTGTTGGACGTGCACGCACAAATGCATATGTATATATGATCCACATATATGAAATATAATGTAAAATTATAAAAATAAAATTCATTTGTGAAATAAATATTGATTTTATTTGAAATAAAATTTAGGAAAGTTCTAAACAAATTTGGACTGCATAGGTCCAACAATGATCCTAAAAGGTTTTTTGTGAAATTTGCCCAATTCTTTCGCGGCGGGCTCGCTCCAACAAATTATTATTATTGAATCAAGGATTTTGTGTTTAGACATACAAAGTTGATTGTGTGCAACGTTGGGAATTTTATCAAAACCAAATTCCATAAGTCCTAAGGAAATATACTGTTGATGAAGAGAATTGGTGTAAATAATCATTGCTGCCGAGTACCGCTAATAATAAGTAAAATTATATTTACCAAATAGAGAAGTGTAAGTAAAAGATCCAGTGAAAATGTCATACCTCTAACTAAGGTGACATACGCATGTTAATATTCAAATTGTTCGATATTATTCGCTGATTGAATTTACATCTTTGAGTCACATAATTGAAATGATGAATAATTCGAGTAAACCATATGATTTAATTAATTTATAATCATTGTAACTTAATTAAACTGATTAATATTTATGAAATATTAATGATTTAATTTTATTGGATTACAACTTATGTTTAATAAAGTGCATATATAAAGTTGTAAACACATGCATTGATGTACGTTATCAGTAAATCATTTAAATTAGATTTAAATAAAATGAATATTAAGTGGGTTTTCAAGTAAACTAAATCAATTAATATTTATGAAATATAAAGTATTAATGTTTTATCTGATTTGACTGAATACTATTAGTTATTTAATAAAGTACTCATATTAAAGTAATAAACGCCCGTATCGATATACGATATCGATAGGATGCTTAAATTGAATTAATGTAACAACCCTGATTTTGATTAACATTATATAGGATATTTAATCACATAAATAATATAGAATAAGATGGTAAGAAGATTGAGATTTGACAATTAGAATGGGTTGAGTCTCAATTATTGAACTAATGTGGTTAATTAAAACATTAATAAGAAAGCGGAATGCATGAAAGAGGCAAAATAGGAAAAGGAGTTTATTTCCTAATACTCACCCTTCCATCCTTTTATCTCATGATCACCTCATTCAAAGAAAATGAAAGTTGATAAAGCCGGGTATTAGCAAGGGTTTCAAAGGGAAGATAAGTTAGGAAAACGAGATCAAAGCTAGGGGATTAAATCAAAAAAAAAATTCAACCAACTTCATCATTATAGATGAACGGTAGTTATGCATCTCATTTTCATATGTTGTTTTCGATTTTAAGAGTAAATCTAATTCTTTTGCTAATATCATGTTATGTTTTAGAGGTTACAAATGATTATATGCTTATTGATGATTTTATAGAATCTATTTATGAAATATGACGATATGTTCGAGCAGGAAAACCTATCATAGGACATCCAAATGACTTGAAATTTTGATTTGGTGTTAAAAATAATATTTTAGAAGTGGGTTTTTAATTTCGTAATTTTTCAAGCGAGTATGAATTTTCTAAGGGTATAAAATGGGCTATTTTGAGTTTTAATTATTAAAAATAATTAAATAAAGTTTTAGGCTCTAAATTTTGTGTATGTTGAAGAATATAATTAATGGGATTTATTGTGCTTTTTGAGGATTTTTCCCGAGTGTATGATTTAATATGAATTATTTAAGCTAGAAAAACTTAATTAATTATTAAGATATTAATATAAATTATAATGTATGCTAATTATTTAAGAAATGATAAATTCTGCTCTATGGTAGTTTTGTGAAAAAATTTCAATAAGGAAAATGCTATCCAATAGTATTTTGACATATAAGTGGGGTTGGTGAAAAGAAGTTACTTTTAAAGAAAACAAAATTGTTTTCACTGTAGTTATAGTTCTACCAGTCAAAAGCTATGGCGCTGCACCTATCACCCCGCCTCTATGGACTTCGACGTTGTCCAAGACCAATGCGTAGGATATCGCTTCGGTAGCTATGGAGTGTATTGGTCTGGTCGATGTGGAAGCAGAGTAACGACATTAACGTCATTGTCTTCAAAGAGGCTGATGATGCGTGTTGTCATGCTGCACGTCTTATAACATTGTTGACCCCGTACTTTCGAAGTAATCGCTTCGACACTATTGAGGATGCTATTTCCTTTAAGACGTTGACGCCAACATTAATGACTTAGACCCTATTCTTTTAAAGGGTTTTAAATTATACAAATGCTCCTCGAGTTGGGCACCTTTCAATCAAAAATGATTCTATCATTTGTGTATCCACAGTTCAATATAGGGAGGTATATACCACATATATATACGTCCCCTTCCCCTTTTATTTTTAGAATGTGCTTTGGAATATTGGAAGGGTTGATATTCTTCGTTATTTCTTTTTTCCTATCTTCATCAATTTTCGAACGAAATCAAAGGATAGTTCGGCCTTATGTTTTGAAAGTTAAGGGTTTTAACTGGTTTTAAAGGGCGAACACCCTCTTCGGCTATACACCTTGTTTCTTTAATCGAAATAATGGTTTTATATTGTTTTGGCCTTACAGCCTATGGTTTTGAGAGGCAAACTTCATCACCATGATTTTGTAAATCATATATATATATATATATATATATATATATGGCATAATTATTTTAAGACAAAATGAAGGGCTATAATTTTTCTTGTTTTAAATATGATTTCAAGGGTAAATTCATTTATGAAGAAAAGTGTCTTTGTAACGACTCGGAATTATATTCATTTGAAGTTGGAATATTTAACTGCATTAAATATTAAAAGGTTAGTTTTATAAGTTAAATAACTTGAATTTCAAATATAATGGTTATTTGAATATTTGAAACTATTTAATTAATCGAATCTTGGGTTTAATTTGGAAAAAAATAATTTCAAAGATTATTTAAATTCTGTTTGAAAAAGAATGGTAATAATAAACTTTTAATTTAGATTTAAAGGTGATTATTTTTGTTTTTAAAATGCATGGAAATAGCCTTCTGAAGCACTTTCTTGGATTTCGATGAAACCAATTAAACCATTGCCTGTAAAGGAAAAAAGCAAGCATTTAGAACTTTAAAAATTAAAATCAATTTTGTTCCTTAATGAAAAATTGTAAAATAAACTCCATTGCACTCGATTGGTCAATACCTTCATTTCTATATCCATGTGGTAGCTTGTGACTTGGAATTCGAGGATTCGACTGTTTGTAAGTAGACTAGAGTTTTGGATTGTAAATTATTGGATGGGTATTTAGTAAAATAGGTATTGTAATTAGGTTCGGGGTGTCGAACGACATCTGCAGCTAAAGTTTGGGGAGTTGTGGCAGCTTGAGTGGGTTGCAATCATACGAACCGCTAAAGGGGAGAGTAGGGTCGTGATTTGATATGGGAAGGCGGAAGTGATGATGTGGGGTCTAGCGCAAGGAGATCGCGAAGAGGAGTTCAACTGTGCAATCGAAATAGGATTTCGTCGAGTGTGGGTTGCGGGGCAACGTGCGTGCACGATCGATGGTAGGTGTTTCTCGTGTATAGGGAGGGTAGTTAATTGATGGAGGATGAAAGGTTAACGTTGTAATTATAGATTAATTTAATAATCGATGAATTTAATACTTGTAAATTAATATTTTGAACCTGTATATTGAATAATTTCTTCATACGAGGTCCAATCAAGGTGCGAATGTTTGCATTGTGCCCGTAACGACGGAAGCTTCGCGATATTACCGTTTTGGTCAAATTTTTGGCTAGTTGAAATGTGGACTAAAAACGGACGTCGTTTAAACTTAATTCCAAACTAGAATGCCTCGACGACATCAGAATTTCGATGATTTAAATTCTTTTTGGCTAACCAATATTATTATAGTTGATAAAAATTGTTGATTGGATGTTTGGATGATTTATTGTTTTATCAGTTATTTTGGATTTATTCTCGCCCTTAGAGTGGACGACCTTTGTTTGCACCAAAATTGGGCGCAACACTCTTCAGAAGTTTTTGAAGAGATAACAATGAAGAATATAAATTTAAAAATGAGGGTTATCTAACAAAAACTCCAAGCAACAGGAAAGAAAATGCACAGACAAACAATTTAGAGTGGTTCAGCGTGTTGCCTACGTCCACTATGAAGTTTTTTGCAACTTTATTGATTCTTTTTCAGCGATTACAAGTGATTACAGCAAGCAACGACAGATTACAACTTGAAATTCGAAATTAACAGCAAGAATATGATGTAAGTCTTGATCCTGCAGAGTCTGGGCGCTTGAGAATCCAAAGATCCTTCTTCTGTAGGCTCTGGGGCTCTATTTATAGGCATAGGAGGCTGAGACTTCGCTCAAACTTCAGGAGATTCGCTTTGGCACGTGAGGGGGCCCACATGACCAATTCCAGAAAGTTTCGACTCGATCTATGATCGATACGAAATCATTTCGTATCGATCATGATCATGTCCGATGGAGCTGAAATTTGGTGTGAACGTTCCTTGGCTCGTGTGCAATCTCCTGTGAAAATTTCATAGCATTTGGATTGGTAGATCTCTAGATATCGTTGATACGAAATGGAGCTTCTCGGTGGCTGTCCATTTCGAATCGACCAATTCGAATCGATTCCTTCGAGTCGATCACCTGCACGTGCTCTCGTGGTGATGTGGCGCGCATATCTCGCATCAATCCGTTCTTTACTCCGAGTTGACCGTGTCGACTTCATGAATTTCGCCTTGCTCGTATCGAAGAATAACACGTCACCCAGGCTCATTGACTCGATGGACGCGAATAAGTCTTTGCACATGGATTCGAACATGGACCCACGATGGAGATGAAGAGTAGCTGACTGATGGATTCAAACTAACACACTCTTATGGTTCAAACAGTAGCTTCATGATGGTTTCGAACCGACGAAAGTGGATGGATACGAACAGGGCAGTTATTTCATGGATACGAAATAGTGACTTGCTGTCGTTGATGGATACGAACTAAATTGACCCGATGGATACGAATTGCTCTGTTCAGATGGATTCGAATAAAGGCTTCTATGATGGATGTGAAGTAGATACTGGCCGATCGTTATGAGGCACATTATCTGTTGATGGGTACGAAGTCCATCGATACGAACTCGATGGATTTAGACACTGCCAACTTGATCGATACGAACTCATGGGAATTGACCGATGCAAAGTGGGTGATGGATACGAACTGGATCGAGTCAAACTGTGGTTCAATGATGGATACAAAAACGAGGCCGTTTCCTCCAGATTGAATCGATCATAACTTGAGCATACAAACTCGGATTGACATGAAATTTGGAATGCAGGCTTCCCTGGCCGTGCTTGTCATGTCTTTTCAATTGTAGCTTGATCCGGACTCGGACAAAATTCATTGATATCCGTAGCGGGCCTGTGCATGCTCGATACCCAGGACGATTGATCTTAAGCTTGGAACCAGTTCCTTGATATCTCGGCCTTGCCAAAAAGCGGGATAACATTTACCCTCCAAAGTACATCTTGTGGAAACATGACGTGCTTTGAAAAGCTGCGGTCTTCACTCTGAACAACCGTTGCTCTTTTGTCAAAGGTTGTAACCTTGCGTTGATAAAACTGATTGCTGTATGATAGGGCCTAGTTGTTTGTCGCTGTAACCGTTATTAGATGAATATCCAATTCCAGTTAATACTGAAAACGGGATATTGTTTTGACATATGCACATATGTTAACCTGACTCTCGTTAACGTTGCAAGCTCACGAGTCGTTGGCAATTTCCTTGCATTGAAATTTCGTGTCGATCCTCTCCTGATTCGATGTGAAATTTGAGTTGTAACATCTTTTGTCAGTTGTTTTAGGAAGTTCCTTCGTATCGATCCTCTCCTGAATTGATATATAATGTTGAAAGATTGACTTCGCATCGGTAAATGGAGGATTCTATGGATGTGAAATGTTCATTCGTATCGATGATAATGTTTGAGTTATGATGGATATGAAATCGATGTTCGTATCAATGGGCAGTGTATAAGTTATGATGGATACGAAATTGATGTTCGTATCGATGTGTAGTGGATGGAATTGCGAACTCATCGATGCGAACAAGGGTTTCGAGCCGATGGACTTCACAATCTTCAGTCGTCCTTGCTGCGTGATTCGTATCGATGGATTCAATGTCCGTTTCGAATCGATGAAAATCTTTGGACAGATGGATTCAAACTGGGGATTCGTCTCGATCCATGGGTTGACTGGTTGCGACCGGTCACGTGGACTGGGAGGCGAATCGACCTGGTTCCTTTTAGGTTTCATATAAATACCTGGGACTTAGCCCTTTTTCACTTTTTTACTTTTCACTTTTTACTACCCTTTTAATCTTCGTGTTGACTTGAAGAACCAGAGAAAGGAGAATAACAACGTCGTGCTTTCGACTCGATTTAACTTAACCTTTTAATTCTTCAAATCAAAATCTCAAATTAGGTAATTAACCAATTTCTCCCACATCCTGACGACAAAGTTCGAATCCCAGATCCCTTTTTTCTTCACTAATGAGACGACCCGAATTTTTCTCCACAAAAAATCGTATCATCTTTAAGAAAGAAAGGGATAGAAAAGAGAAAAGAAAGAAGAGAAAGAAGAAACAACACAAGAATCTCATCAGCGGAACGAATAAATTATATTAATAACATAAGTATTACATAGTATACAACAATTATCAGAGTACACAGGCAATACAACACATACTAGACAGTTATAAACACCTGTCTAGTTATTACAACTCAACACATAATACAAAAACACTCAGAGATACCAACACAGCGGAAAACCATATAACAAAACGCAGAAGCCTCCTGCTCCATTGCTCCTTCACAATTCGTCAAAGCTAACCTGAATCCTGACCTGAATTCCCTTGGCTACTCGTAAAAATTTGAGTACCCAAGAGTTAAAGAAAAACAGAAATAACTCCGGGTCAGACATGTGTCTGGTGTGAGTAACAGGTTAAAGTTGCTTAACTTTGAAAAACCTTTGAAAAGAAAAAGGTATCACGTAAGACTTCCCACACATAAAAATGTAAAAGTTTTTACCTTACGCTAACCAAAACATTTGATAGGAAATCCGATGATATTATAATAGTGTCTAGGGTTTTCAAGTAAATAAGAAATAGCCGAAATTGTTACATTCATTAAATTCCATCTACTAGCCACAAAAGTGGGTAATACAATCAAAACCGTTGGCACTTATTGGATTTTGGATTCCATACAATGGCTGGGCTACTGGGGTACCGCCCGTCACAGTACGTGGCCTAGATCACCGTACCGAGGATTACTCCCAATCCCCTGCAACACAAAGCCGGACCCATTCCTTACTGAACAGTTCCAAACAAGACAACCCTGCAGTTGTGATCAGCAACCGCACCACTAAGCCGAAAATAAAGGGACCTCTAGACAGGGATAAATCTTGCTCTCAAGTGGGGGCTACCCACGAAGCTTTGCTGCACCTCCCCTGTTTTAGCCATTCCCGGTTGATGACGCTTGAGGCTACGATTACCTTTATAGGACATATCACTTAGAATGCTCATCGTCCACCTAACGATGTTCTGAAAGCATTCAATCCATACAAGTTCGTTTCGGGTTCGAACGAAACCGAAGGCATTATCTCGTTACACTCATATTGGAATCACTTCAGAGTTAACGACAATAACCCTTGCACTCTGAATCACCATCTCGAATCTATAAGTACTATTCCGTCAAACTCATTATGGAATCACCCACAGAGTTATACTGACGTATAGCCCTTACACCTCGAGTCTTCACTCGCTCCACTTGGATTAACGACCTAACGTTAATTGGAATCGATGTGGTTTTCGGATCCCAAATATGGAAACCCGATCCTGGTCTCATCGAAATCCAAAGCGTGTCTTTTAAGGCCAAGTTGTTTTAAATTTTAAAACAATTCAATTCATTATCTAAATATACACAGATAGATAATGCACAACACAATAGATAATCAACATTATCATTATCAACAGATAATTCATATTATAATCAGATAATCCATATTATCATCCCAAAACAACCAATACATCCATATCACATACACTACTCATCTCATAACTGAGATTACAACCCATACATGGCAATCAATACCAATCATCAAACATAAGCAATGATCTAAGGATCACACCATTTATAATTAATTTAAAATGAATTAAATTAATTACCTAAACTCTAATTAATTTAAAATAAATTAAATTAATTACTTCATCAAAATCCTGCTTAATTTAAAATCACCTTTGATTAATAACCATTTAGTAATTAACTACTTTAATTACTCATTCCATAAATTAATTATTCTTAATTAATTATCTCCATTAATCCTTGATTAATTTCAAAGTAATTTAAATCCAAATTACTTCTATAATAATTATCTTTAATTACATTCAGTAATTATTAATTAAATACTTCTTTAAGTAATTACAATCCATAAATTACATAAGTAGTTATCAATCAATCCTGAAATGTTTAAATTAATTTAACTTAATTAATCAAAACTAATCACCTTAATCAAATTAATTACACCAAGTAATTAATTCTTTAATTACTTTCATTAAGTAATTAACATAAACAATTGATTATTATTAATTAATTAATTTACTTAATTATCAAAATTTAACACATTAATTAATTGTTAAATAATCTTAAGTTAATGACCTTCATTAACATTCTTAATTACTTAATTAAGAAAATTAATCCTTTATTCATCATTATTAATTTCACATTAATTAATCTTTAATTACCAATTAATTAATCTCTAATTATTAATTAATTAAGTGTTAATTACAATCTAAATAAATTCTTAATCACTTGATTAATAAATCTTAATCCTTAATTAAAATTTAATTAACAATCCTTAATTAAAGATTAATTAACCTTAATTAATCTTAAATCTTAATTAATCAAATTTAAAAAAATTATTAATTACTTAATTAATCATCCACATTATTAATTAATTAAATAATTAATCGTTCATCTTAATTATCTTAATAATTTAATGAATCCAATCATTAAATTTTTATTTATCTTTTAGATTACCTACGACAAAGCCCTACGCATTGGAATTTTAGGCTAATATTAGCTATGGGCTACTAGCTAAAGTATAGGGTGCGACTCTACACTTGTCTCATCCAGTTTTCTTATCTCTAAGTCAATTCATCCTATCACAATTTACTCAAAGGTGATAAGAATACTTGGCTAAGTACATTTATTATTTCCTTGGAAACACTTTTCTTCATAAATGATTTAACCCTTGAATCATATTTATAACGAGGAAAATTATAGCCCTTCATTTTGTCTTTAAATAATTATGTCGTATACATATGCTTTACAAAATCATAGTGATGAAGTTCGAAGTCATTTGAGGTCGTCGCCTCTCAAAACAATAGGCCATAATGCCAAAACAATATAAAACATTTATATTGATAAAAATGGCAAGGTGTAAAGCCGAAAGTGGTATTTGCCACTCAAAACCAATTAAAACTCTTAACTTTCAAAACACAAGCATAAGGCCAAAACCGTCCTCTTCGCACCTCTTATAATGTCGAAGTCGGGCAGCATTTGCATAATTTAAAATATTTTAAAAGAATAGGGTCAAGTCGTTAATGTTGGCCTCAATTTCTTAAATAAAACAGCGGCCTCAATAGTGCTAAAGTGATTGCTTCGAAAGTCTGGGGCCAGGGACGTTATAAAACATGCAGCATAATAAAATGCAGCATCAACCACTTCAAGGACAATGTCGTCGATGTCTTTACTATTTGTATCAAAATTGGGCACTACACTCTTCAGATGTGTTTAAAGGGATAGAAATGAAGAATATAAATGGAAACCGAGGAAGATCTAACAAACACACCAATCGATAAACAGGAAAAATGCACAGAAACACACATATTTAGAGTGGTTCGGCGTATGGCATTTGTCCACTATGAAATGGCTGACACTTTTTGATATTTCCTTGCTGGTTACACAGAGTTACAATGGTACAATTCGAATACAATAGTAATTTCGGCGGAGTCTGGACGTAGAAGAGCCAAAAGTCCTTTTGAGTAGCTCTTGTGCTGCTATTTATAAGCATAGGCAGCAAATATCTCGTCCAGATCTTGGAAAACCCCTTCTCTCACGTGGGTGGGCCAACGTGATCGATCCCAAGTCGTTTGGACTCAATCGCGTGATTGACACGAATGAAATTCACATCGATTCAAGATTTAGCCCAAACGAGTCGAGATCCACCATGAACATTCCTGATGTTGCATGCAAATTCCTATGAAATTTTGGTAGCATTTGGACTTGTAGATCTCGAGTTACGATCGATGCAAGTTTGAATTTGTTGAAGGCTGCTGAATTCGCGTCGCTTCTGTTCTCATCGCTTTTAGGCACGTGATGACCGATGACATAGCGCTAGCTTTTTGGATCGATCCACTTTTTATGCCGACTGACCAAGTCATCCATTTTACGTGTTTTCTTCGTATCGCTTTACTGCACTTCCCTTCGTACCGATCCCTGATGCCACTTTATCAATGGCATATTGACCGCTTCGAAAATGATGAAAGTACGTCTTGTGAGGACATGGCGTGCTTTGAAAATCTACAATCTTCATTCTAAATAGTTCTATCTAACCCATTGAGTAGTTGTTGTCTTCTCGTCAAAAGATGTAACGTTTGATTAAACTTCAATAATATAAATATCGAATTGTTGACTGCCAATTGTTGTACTGTGCATAGTTGTAACTGAGTATTGAAGGATAGCAATCTGTTATTTGTTGTAACCGCCATCAAGGGGGCATTTAACTCCTTGTGAGTTTTGAAAATTGGATGTTAGTCCATCATACATGTGCGTATGTTAACCTAACTCCAGTTAACGTTCGCATGTTCACGAGTCATTGTCAGTTTTCTCGTATTGAATTCCATATCGATCCTCTCCTGAATCGATGTGAAATTCGAGTTGTAACAATGATCGGCGGTTTTTTTGGGTTCCTCTTCGTATGGATCCTCTCCTGGACCGAGTTTAAATATTTGAAAGCACGCTTCGCATCAACGGCTATTTGTACGAACATGATGGTTTCTTTGGAATGCTTCATATCGATGGATATGAAGCTTTTATGTTCTTCGAACAGATGGATATGAAACTGACACTTCGTATCGATGAAGTTAAGTAGTGCAAATGAGACTTTTTGTATTTTTCGTATTGATGGGATTCACACTGATGGATACGAAACGTTTCATACTGATGGAATCATGCAGTTCTAGTGTAATCTCGTTGTTCCTTTCATATCGATGCACGAACGGATATGAATTAGTTAGATATGCTTGCGTTGATGGACACGAAGTTCCGCTTTCACATCCATGGAGGTACCCAGTTATCTCGGTATAATAACTGGGATATGAAGCGTCTTTTTCCCTTGGGTATGAACTAATATAAATGCTTTCTGGACTTTGAAAATTTCACTTGCTGTAATTTCCACACTTTACTTTTTTATTGATAGAACAGGAGGAAATCATTGAACCTGTTAATCTCGTGAACTAATTGCTTAAATTATGTAATTAACAAATTGAAACAGCCATAAAAACGGTAAGACCTGACTTTAAAACCAATCCATCCAAATTCGTGGTCGATTCCGGTGACATTGTTCCCAGAGTTGGGTCGGAGCGAAATCAAGGAAGGATTAATGACGTTTGGACTATTTGGAGAAGAAGGACCGCTGAAGGATACGAAGGAGTCATGCGCATCGAATCTTGGCTCTGACCTCATATCGATGGATGAAGGAATGAACCTCTTTTGCATCGACCCAGGATAGGGACCTCGCATCAATCTAGAACGATTGGTGGAAGGAGGAGCATCGTATCGATCTGGAGTGGCCAAAATTCATATCGATCTAAAGTGATCGTTATGAAGCATTGGCAGTGTGATCGATACGAAATCGAGGAATCGATGATCAATACGAATTCTTAATAGGCGATCGGTACGAAAGTGTGAATTTCTGATCGACACAAAATCTGTCCATTTTCGGTCGATACAAATTAAGCATTTGGGGATCGATTCGAGTTCAAACCTTAATGCATACGAAATATTGCATAATCAGACACTTTACTCCAACGAGTCAGCCTTGCATAATTGTACTTAACCGTTTCACTGCATATTTGACTGCCATTCCATGCTCGTCGATGGAATTGTAACTTGATGAAATTTGACGAACGTTAACTTGGATCGATCTCCAAAGTCTGAATGGCACGATTGGGATGGTCGGCGATGACGATCGCTCTGGTTGAATCTCGAGATCCTATCGCCTAAACATTTTCTCAAATTCTGTAGAATTTCTTAAGTATTATATAGCACTGCACTATACAAGGCATTCATGCAATTCACACTAGGGAACACACAGGCTTATCACCATCTAATGATGGTTTTTATCTAGTTGATTAGCTATGGAACCCGGGAGTATACAGCAACATGAGGCTTAAAGCTTACCTCCTCGGATAACAGAGATGCCGGCCATTGCAGCCGAAGTTATAGGTCCAGCTCCGGATGAGTTACTAGGACCAATCTTTATTGCAAATCTACAAGATTCTGTACCATCCAATGTCTCCGAAGATATGTTGGGGAGAATCTCCTTGAGACATGGTCTATCACTAGATGACGTTCTGCTACCAGGACCGAATGATAGGCCACACTCTCCCCCAGAAGGATTCACTGCCTTTAGTAGACATTCGTGCATAGCTGGAATGCTTCCTCCATTTAACCAATATATTCGAGAAGTGTTAGCTTTCTTTGGGATTGCTCCATCACCGTTGCATCCGAATGGATTTGCGCTGTTGAACAGCCTATTCATTGTTTTTATGGAGAATCTCTTACGGCCCCGACTGCTAAAGAAGTCAGATTCTTGTTCAATGTCAAGAGTCGGGGAGATAATCCCTCATTCACATTCCTTGAGGTAGCCAGGAATTGTCAAGTGGTGATTGGATCGTGGACCAGGTTTAGCTAATTCAAGATGGAGTGGTTCTATGTTTGGTGCCCTCCAAGGTTTGCCAGGCGGTGGTTAGTTAGACGTAAGTGCCGCAATTTATCTAGTGGCTAATGAGATATTTGTAATCGACATTAAATCTAATATTTTCTTTCCTTTATAGTCCCAATACCATGATCCGAAGGTGCCCAATTTAAAGAAATAGTGCGGATTCTTCAAGAGGTGCGTGGTAAGATGAGAGAGATCGACTCGGTGCTGGAAAATGAAAATTTGAGGGTCATTGGGCTAATTGATCAAGACCAGAGCATAAGACTTGAAGGATCTCTTAGGGCCGTCACGGCAAGATGGGCTATGCATAGGGCGCCCGGGATTGTAATTACTTAACAAAGCGACGAAGAGGATCCCATCGAAGATGAACCCATAGTAGTTCTCGGGATTTAGAGGGAAGGAGGAAAGGCAAGGAAATTGCTCATAAGCTTCATAAGTCTTAAGATGGAAATCATGGTCGTGTCCCTGCCAGCCTCCGGTGTTAGAATTTCGGAGGCTCCTCCCTCACAAATGGGAAATCCTTTCGAAGGACTCGTCGATATTCCAATTCCAGACTATGTGTCGCTCCAACATGACACGAGATTTGAAGGGCTTCAAAGCGCTGTCGATTTGAGCGAGTCACTTCCTACAAGTGTGGCCGACATAACCGGTTGGTCGGGGAGTTTTGCACATGCATATATATATTTTACGGCACTGCATGATTTCGAATCATAAGTTGTTCATTTCTGGAGATTATTAACTCTGCTTCTTTTTTATTTACAGATACGATGACAAGGCGGGAATCCATGCTCGACAGCCTTCGCTTGGCATGCCAGTCATCCTATTCATACTATGATTCCCGCAGAAGGGAGGCTTATAGAGACCGCGATCACGGTTATTCTAGCCAGAAGCGTGGGAGAGGGACAGAGAGACATAGAGAATATAGGCTACGCTCTCGATCATCCTGCCCACCACCTCGAGCCCCAACACAACCTTCCGGTCATGGCGAACAACCCTTGGAATCTTCATGCCAAAGACCGCCTACTCAAGTACCAAGCTCTGATTCACAACGTGGGAGGACAGAAACCGAAACTCCCCTGTTACCGAGAAAGATGTTACAGAGCCCATTAGGGAGAGGCGATCAGGATCTCCCAGCTGAAAAACGACTTTCCAAACATCTGTATTGATGGTTCCATCTTTCCTCCACATTTAAAGAAAATTCCAGTTGAGGAGGAGCAAACTATGCACAATTACAACCATGATGTTTACAGCCAATATCAGAAGTGGATGAAGATCGCGGACAAAGCCTCAGCGGTGGCCTTTGAGCGAGCGAAAACAAGTAAGAAATTAGAAACTAATCTCGCTCAAAAAGACCGCATAATTCAGGTGCTACATGATGAGAGTGAGTCCCCAAGAAACTTGGAGACAGAGGCCAACACAAGGGCTGATGAGGCCACTCGACGAATGGAAGAGATGAGGCGGACGCACCTGGCCTTGGTTGAAGCGATGGGGAATCGGACCACCATAGTCATGGCCGAAAGTGACGGGCCGCTTAAAGAACTTAAAGAGCTTAAGGCCAAATGTGCCAAAATCGTCAGAGAGAAAGACGATACAGACAAAGCTGCTCAGGAAGCATGTGAATAGGCTGTAGTGCTCAGGATGAGAGGGATGTGGCAACTCTTAAAATTCAGGAAGACGAGGCCAGGGTTGAGAATGAAGTGAAGATGGCAGAGTCCGGGTTGGAGGCCGATATCGAAGATCTTCTTATCACATAATGTTTTGAAGCACCAAAACCTAACCTGGCTCGATAACTATCCATCACACTTGTTTAATGCTTGGGGCCGCTTGGTGGAAGATGAAAGAGCAGAACACCAAGCTGAATCAGTCGATAAATTTGAACTTGAGAACTGGGTGCTGAGTGAAGATGAGAGAAAAGTTCACGACATCACGATCACATATGAAAAGGAGAAATTTGGTACTCAACATTCGGAGGCTGGAAAGGGTTCTGGTGTTGAGCATCATGATGTGAGTTCTAAAATTCTTATGCCAACCCTACCTGAATCTACGTCTACGGCCGATCCTCAGTCTGTTCATGCATACAATCCCGATCAACCGCAGTTATCACCAGCTAGCGTGCATGTCTATGAAGTTTCTCCGCTACCCACGATCCAATCTAAGGAAGGCATTCTAAACATTTCTTATGCTCATTCAAAGTAGAAACATTAATTGAAGTAATCGCTAACTCTTTTTCTTTGTCTTTATTTAGTGATAGGAGCTACATCTGCCGCGCCTCCTTCAATTCAAGAGCCGCATCACAAGCAGGAGGCCATTATAATAAAGCAACCACTATGACGGCTACTGCAACTGACAGAGCATAAGAGAGCATACTTACTTTTGTTGAGCAGATGTTGGAGGAACTTCTCGGCCATCATAATGATCCAATTGTCGATCTGCCATTTGTCATGGATGGAGGCGCACCTGTGACCAACGCCTTAGGCCCAACTGCCAGCATCCTTTAAGATGCCCAAACAATGCATGAAGAGGAGTTAATTGCTGAAATGGAAGCGGCTGCATGAGCCAGTGGCATCGGAGGTGGGATGGAGGGACTTGGTCCAGTCCCTTTACGAAAGATTTCACCTGGAGGCACGGTCGTCGACACCTGTGTGCCTCTCCCGCCACCTAACATCGATCCTATTCCTCCGACTCCGCCTTTAGGAAGCATTCCAATCCATGTGAGCTCAGAGGAGGAGGTTACCATAATGCCCTCGATTGGAGATCAACTGCCAAAAGTCAAGGGCTCAAAAAGGAATCCAAGCGGCGATCCAGCGGGTCGATGCCGAAGAAGAAGAAGGGAGAATAGAAATGTCTTCTCTTCTCATTTTTGGTAGATAGATAGGAATTTCCTTTTGTTTTTTATAGGTCGTGTATAGATGGAGGTTCAGCCCCTGCTAGTAGGATTTTCTGGAATAATTTTGTACTCATCCTTCTCTTCCAAAGAATTGTTGAAATAAAATTTCATTTTATCTTCAGCGTAGTAAGTTTTTATTTTGCTTAAGTGTTTCAACGTCCAAACTTCCATTCAATGTACTTGTGGAGTTTTAGCCTTCGAATCGGACCCGCGTATAGTCGCTAAGTTCTGGAGTCATGGCTTCGGGTCACGATTGAATCGTTAAGTCGAATTTCGATGTTGCACTATCTCAATTAGTTGGTGGTACTTGAATTCTGCCCTCGGTTTTGGGGATAAATTGAAAGGATCGGTTTGCCATCATTTTTCGCCTTTAATATATTAAGGTCAGCTCTGTTTGAATCGAGGTTGAAACCCGATGAGTTCGGGTGGTTGAATCGCACCCACTCATCGATAGATAATTGCATCCACCCTTTGGGGATTGCACTTGTACGTCAGCGCTCGATCACGCCCGTTTAAGGTTTTGAGATAAGCCCACGTTCTGGGGACTTTAGTTATTTTATGGGCGGTCAGCCATATCCGTTCGATATTTAGAACTTCATCTGCTCTCTGGGGACTTAGTTTGATTATGGGTGGTCAGTCACACCACTTTGCATTTATACTCCGGCCCGCACTCTTGGGGCTAGGAGTTGTCGTCCGGGTGGTCGACTCATACCTGGTTTGTGTTTAAACTCCAATCCACACTCTGGGGATTTGGAGTTAGTCGATGTTTATACTCCAGTCCATGCCCTCGGGACTTAGAGTTAGTTGATATTAATACTCCAGTTCACACTCTGGGAATCTGGAGTTGGTTGACAGATGGAGTCACATCGGTTTAGGATTTAGGTTTTTGCTTGCACTCCGGGAACGATGGATGTATCAGGATCGTGGATGGTCGGATCACATCCACCTTGAGTTTACAAGCGAGGTCGTTGGATGGATGGGTCCATCCTCCTTGGAATTGGTTTAAATGCGGGCTAAGTCGTTTGGTGGACGGATCCATCCTCTTTGAGTCTGCACTTTTAAGTTTATACTCCAGTTCGCACTCTGGGAATCTGGAGTTAATTTTAAGATTCTCGTGTATCAATCCTTTTTTGGCTCCAGTGTGATGACTTGTCCCCGAGCTCGGGTTTCACTTAGCGAGTGACCGATCATATCACACTCACTCCCTATTTGAATAAATCCCGTCGTAGGATGGAACTTAGCTCATCGTGCCTTGTGATGGTTGTATGATGCATTTCAAAAAATCACAACTCTGGCTTGAAGAGGTTGCATTTAATTGCTGAAATAAGAAAATACGCCAAAGTCAGTTGCCTTAATACAAATTCAAATTTCAAAATGCATAAACAAATTTCAAATGAAAAGCAGACTAAACGAATAAATAAAGCCTATTATGTGTAGTAGCGACGAAGAATCTAGCTGTTCCAGGCTTTTAGTAGAGTAAGGCCGTCCACGGTCGATAATTTAAATGTGATGTCTCCGAGCTTTCGTCCGATGACATACGGCCCTTCCCACGTTAGCTTCATATGTGAAGGAACTGGGTAAATTCTCTTAAGCACGAGATCCTCGAATTCAACGGTTCGGGGTCATACTTTGGCATTGTGCAACCGGGCAACTCGACTTCGGTATGTGGCTGCCCTCAAATCTTCCTCTTCTCGCTTCTCATCCAATAAATCCAGATATTTGGCAAGTAATATAGCATTCATCTTCGGATCATAATAAGTCACACGATGAGAAGGTACTTCAATCTCAACTGGAATAATGGCTTCTAATCCGTAGGAAAGAGAGAATGAAGTGTGGCCGGTCGTGGATTTTTGGGTTGTCTAATAAGCCCATAGCCATAGGAAGTTCATCGACCAATTTGCCCCTGGACTTTTCCAGTCGTTTCTTCAGAATGGGCTTTATAATTTTATTAACAGCTTCAACATTTCCATTCGCTTGTGCATGCGCAACTACAGAGAACCTCTTCTAAATGTGGAATCGTTGTTAGAAATCTTAAATTCAACACTGTCGAGTTGTGCTCCATTGTCGGTGATGAGGGTATGTAGGAGACCAATTCGATAGATAATGTTGCATACCACAAAGTTGATCACTTTCTACGTTGTGATTTTAGCTAGGGGCTCAGCTTCCGCTCATTTGGTAAATACTCAACTGCAATGATGATGTACTTCGCGCCACCTTTGGCTAGAGGTAGAGAACCGATAATGTCAATGCCCTATAGCGTAAACGGCCATGGACTAACCATTTGAGTTATTTCGGTAGGCAGGGCCCTTGGAATCAGATCATGTTTTTGACATTTGTCACATTTTCTAGCGTAATCCGATGCATCGTGTTTTACAGTCGGCCAATAATATCCATATCGGAGCACTTTCTTAGCAACAGCTTGCTTCCCGGTGTGATCTCCACATTCTCCTTCATATACATCGTGCAATTCTCATTTGATTTTATCGTGGGCGATACATCGAAGTAAAGGAACAGAGTACCCTCTTCGATACATGACTCCATTTTGAATAGTGAACCGCAAAGCCTTTCGAAGAACTTGTCCATTTTCACTCCTGTGCTTCGGTAGGGTCCCATGCTAGAGATAGTTTCTAAATGGAGTCATCCATGACTCCTTATCGGGAATGACTTCAAACACCCAGTCTGTTTCCACATGATCAATGCTCGAGAAAAATAATGTCTCTATAGGAATGATTTCCATTTGTCGTGCCTCACATATACTGGCTAACTTTTCTAGGGAATCGGCTTTCTGATTGCGTTCTCGGGTTATGCAATAAATGGCATAATAATCGAACTGATCCAATATTTCTTGAACCTGAGTAAGATAAGTAGCCAGTCTTCGGTCTTTTGCTTGGTACTCTCCCCGAACTTGACATATGACTAATTCTGAATCACAATATATCTCCATAGCTATAATTCTTGAATCCCTGGAAAGTCTCAATCCGGCGAGCAGGGCTTCATATTCGGCCTCGTTGTTAGTTGCATGGAAATCGAACTTTAAGGCATTGCATATAGGTCGGCCTTCAAGAGTTTCAAGACAACTCCGGCGCCAGAGCAGCGTTCGTTTAATGCACCATCAGTATGTAGCTTCCAGACATATTTAGGAGATTCAATGGTTCTGGGCAAGTCCTCCGGGATAGTGAATTCAACAATGAAATCTGCTAGGACTTGTCCTTGAATGTCTCGCCTTGGATTATAAGTGATGTCAAACTAACTCGGCTCAATATTCCACTTGAGTAACCTACCAGACGTCTCAGGCCGTGTAAGGACCTATCGTAACGGCTGATTGGTGTAAACGGTGACAGGATGAGCTTGGAAATATGGACAGAGCTTCCTTGAGGCAAAGACAAGACAATAAGCCAGCTTTTCCAGCTTCGGATAATTTCTCTCTGCTCCAGTTAGTCATTTGCTAATGTAATAGACTTGCCATTGTATCCGGTCTTCCTCCCGAATTAGGGCAGCACTGATTGCATTTTCTGACACCGCTAAGGTGATGTGCAGTCTCTCATGATCAGTAGGCTTTAATAGAATGGGTAGTGTGGACAGGTGTTGAACCAGTGCTCGGAATGCGCCCTCGCATTCTGTAGTCCATTTGAAATTCCAATTTCCATTTCTGATCAGATCGAAGAAGGGAATGCGTTTGTCAGTGGATTTCGAAATGGCCTACTCAATGCAGATAATTTCCCGTTGAGACTCTGAACTTGCTTTATAGCCTTTGGAGTCTTAAGATTTCTGATTGCCCAGATCTTCTCGGGATTGGCTTCAATTCCTCGTGCATTGACGATAAATCCAAGAAATTTTCCAGATGCATTCCCAAAGTGACATTTCAAAGGGTTGAGTTTCATTCTGTACTCTCGGAGGATGTTGAACATCGAATCCAGGTCTTTGATATGATCAGTGGAGAATCGCGACTTCACAAGCATGTCGTCCATATATACATCCATGGTTTCTCCGATCTGGTTAGCGAACATTCGATTAACTAACCGTTGGTAACCTTGCATTCTTGATTCCAAACGACATGACTTTGTAGCAGTAAAGTCCTTGATCGGTGATGAAGCTGGTATGCTTCTAATTGGGTAATTGCATAGGTATCTGATTGTAGCCAAAATACGCATCCATAAAGGATAAGAGTTCATGTCCAAATGTTGAGTCTACGAGCTGATCGATTTGGGGAAGTGAAAAATTATCTTTAGGGTAAGATTTATTCAAGTCTGAGTAATCAGCGCATGTTCTTCATTTCCCGTTAGGCTTTCCGACAAGTACAGGATTGGATACCCATTCCGGATATACTGCATCTCGGATAAACCTGTTCGACTTGAGCTTATCTACTCTTCCTTAAGGGAGAAAGATCTCTTCGGATCCATACCATGCCTTTTTTGCTCGACCGGGACATGCCGTGGGCCAATACTCAATGTGTAGCTTGCATTGCCATGAGAAATTCAACCAATTCCTCCTACATCTGTTGGCTTAGCTTAGATAAAATCTTTATTATTTTAGAATCGTCATTATCATCGATTGAAAATTGATCGTTAGCTCGACCGGGAAGCTTGACTGCCTTTACTTTCGTCTTCACTTTCGGTATCTCTCGGGTCAAGATCCCTTGGGAATTGGTTGGGGTACCCGGGCCTAGTCCCAAGCATTTGCTGTAAATTTTCCGCAAGGCGGACGTAGAGAGATTCCTCTACGCCCTTTCCTTTTTCTTTTTAATGCGCCTCCCGCAGCTCGGCAACATAACAGGCTCGTCCAATAGCCTGGTCTCCCAGAACGACTCTAACTCCATTGTCGGTAGGGAATTTTAAAGTCAGACGCCAAGGAGCAATGGAAGCACTGAACTAAGCTTGGGCCGGTCGGTCCAAGAAATCATTGTACGGGGAGTCTATGTCCAACACAACAAACTGTAATATCCGGACTCTTCGACATTCCCCAATTCCCAATTCCACTGTTAGTTCCACCATCCCAGTGGGTATAGTCGCACTTCCATTGAAGTTGTGAATGCGAGATTGACAAGGCTTCGAATCCTTTGTTTCCATCTTCATCTAATCATAGGCGAGCTTGAACAATATGTTCACCGAACTTCCACTGTCCACTAAGATCCTCTTTATCCAAGCATGACTTATCTGAGCTAATTTGAAGATTGGATCAATGGTTGGAACTTCGACTCTGTTGGCATCCCTGTCTCAAAATACGATGTCATCTGTCATCGTTTTCTGTTTCTAGGCCGGAGCCCCGTCTTCCGAACTACAACAACTTTCGAAGTTCACATGCCTAATAGAACTGGCATACGACTCCATTTCCTTCCAGCTTCCATCTGCTGGATGAGGACCACCACTAACAGTATTAATCACTAGCCTCCCACTGATACGAGCTGGTTCCTCCGGTCTCACCTAATTTGGTATTTGGTTTTGATTCGATGGGCTCGCACCTCCTGACTGCGGCGCCCGAACAAGCTGCTCTAACTTTCTCTCTCGTATCAACTTCTCAATAATATCCTATAATGACGGCACTCATTCGTGTTATCGCCATAGCGATTGTGAAATCTACAAAACTTCACCATTTGAATCTATTTTTTTGAAGATTGCTTCGGAGTAGGTTTCTTATAATGAATGGTATTGAAGGTATGCAAGTACACATTTTCCACCAACGTATTTAAAGGAGTGTAATTGTCAAACGTAGAAGCCCTACGTCGTGGCCCACGGTTCTGATCGCGTTTTCTATTTTGACATCCATTGCCTTTCTGTTGATTCTATTTATTCTTTATGTTCAATTGCACCTTTCCAGAACTTTCCCCAGTTTGTAATAGCGTCATTTCTTCAGATTCTTTCCACATAAGGCCTTACATCATCCTTTTTCATAGACGTTTCACATCCTCCTTTTTTAAAAACTGGGCTGCCTTGGAATAGAAACGGTTCAATGACGCAGGGGGTTTTTCGGCCAACTAGTTGCCAAATTCAAAATCGGGATCAATCCCCTTAGTTAGTGCCATTAGAATTAAGTTGTCATTGGGATTACTAAACTCAGCGCATGCAGTGTGAAACCTCTCCAGATAACGTCTAAGTGTCTCTTTAGGAGCTTGAGTGAAACTGGACAAGGTATTAACATCTTTCGGCCTTGTGACATGCATGCAAAACTATTCAACAAACTTCGTTGCCAACTGGTCAAAACATGAGATAGATCAAGGTGGTAAACGAGTAAACCACGTAGTTGCTATGCCCCCTATGGAGATTGGAAAACTTCGGCACTTGACTGCATCATCGGCTTGTGCAACATTACCATTTGTACTTTAAGATGTGTTGATTAGGATCAGAGCTCCCTTCATAAAAGGGTAGAGTTGGCATTTTGAATCGCCGGAGCAGTTCAGCATAGAGTATATTATCAGTGAAAGGGGTGTGACTCCAGGAGATTCTCCAGTCATCATTGGTGAGGCCCTGACTTTCGTAGATCATCAGACGGATCATTGTCAGGATATCCGACATCTGGACATTTTGGGCATGCTGAGCCAAGGTGTGGTCGGGTTCCACAATGCGAGGATAGGCCAGTCGTGGTCGACGGTCCATATCTCACTGATGTGCACGTAAATGTGCATATTTTTACCACTATATTTATTCTATTTAAATTAAATAAATGATCGTATTGGGTATTTTAACTTGTTTTAACCAAAATTCATATTAATTCCAAATTTTCACATATTCATCTTCATATAAGGGCAAAATGGCCATTTGTACGCGTATATTAATTTGAAAGAATTTAATTGGAAATTTCTATAATACTTTGTAGGAATTTAGCTTCTCATATTAGTGGGTTCATGAAGAAACATGCATGCACAAAATGGATATAAAGGAATGAAGATGGAAATAATTCAAAGTGAAGGTCATGGAGGACCCCACCTACCCACCTACCTTAATGTACAAATTAAAGGCTAATGCACATGCTTTTGGACTTAATGGCTTCATGTACACTTAATGGGGGATTAAGACATGTTAATGATTACTTGGCCTCCACACTTCCTCCAAGGGCATTTTGGGTACTCCCCAAAAATATACATTAGGGTTTCTAACTTGTATAAATACCCCTTATGTTTCATGTAGCCATCTCTCTTCTTAGTTAGTTAGTTTTAGTTTAGAAAATAAATCAAATCTCTCTTTCTTTCCATGGCTACTTAGCCATTTCTTCTCTTATGTAATTCTTTTTTTGTGCAATGTTAATTATTGTTTCTTTTTAATTACATGTTCATTTCCTTTTATGTAAGTAGTGTAGATTTTCCTTTATGCAATTAGATTAGTTGTCTTTTCCATTAACTTTCATTTTCCTTTCCTTTTGCTTTCATGTTGCTTTATACATTTGTTGATTTGATAACAAATATGAGAGCTTAATCCTTACACTTTAGGGGTAATGAAGCTCTCTTGTATGTAGATGCAACATTTTGATGTTTATACTCTCTTTTGTGCTTTAATGGAAACACTTGAAGTGGTTTAATGATGTTGTTTAGCTTTGAATTTGATAGCCTATGTTGTTCATACCAAATAGACTATGCTTAAACAAACATAACACAAATTGCCTCTTCATCTAAATATGATTATGGAAAAGAAGTGATTGTTGAAATTGAAATTTGATAGCCTATATTTCTAAACAATAGTTAATAGCCTATGCTTGAAATAGATTTTGCTTTCAATTTTGTTGTCATATTTCATGAGAGTTAAAAGTGTATTGGTGGTTGTGTTATAGTTTGATGGTTTAAATTGAGCTAGTTAATAGCACAAATATACCAAACTTATGATAAGCACATCAACTAATTCACTAATGATAAGAAAAGAGAGATCATAACTTCATTTTGTTGATTTATGTGATCTAGAGAGTGGAAATTGCCTATAAATTATCTTAACACTCATATTTTTATAAATTTTCTTTTGCTTGTTTTTCTTCTTTTCTAGTTTAACATTCTCTTCAAACTTGGTTTAATTTGATTGAATAGATTTTTAAAATCATCAATTCCCTACGGATCGACCCGTATTCGCCACGTGCTACATTCGTACACTGTGCGCTTGCGGTTATTTTTAATTTAAATTCGTTCGACGGTTTTCTAAACCGATAGAATTTCGTCGACGAACACTCACCTCCATGGTTCTAGGTCTTCAGGAACATAAGGTTCAGAAGTATAATTGTGTTGACAGTGGATTGGAGCCATTCAGTTCCGATCATCAACTTCCAGCTCAATAGCGGCGGTAGCAACACAGTTTCCAGTAGTATGATAAGATACAGTACCTCCTCGGTTGCCCAAGGTTCAAGGTGCACTATTGTCCAATAGCCTGAGTATAGCTCCCTTCTAGCCGTGGGCAGCAATTATAGTCTGAAGAGGCTGAACTCTCGGTGGATGAATAGGAAGCCTGATCTCTTCTGGATCTCCTTCATCGTTGTTGATTCAGTTGATTGGTCAACTCCACGTTTGCATGGAGTTGCTGAGTAAGCTGCTGATGGTTTTGAGTCGGCTCTTGCATTAACAGTTGAAATTCTTCCAAGGTGATAGGGCAATGCAGATCTGAGGGACTGGCAGCATTCTGGTCGGTAGGAGGAAGTTGTGCGGGGTTTTGTCTATCTCGTCCTTCTGGATGTGCAACTATTGATGTAGTCCTAATGTCGACCATGATGGATAACGAAGCTCTCTCCTAGACTTGGTACAAATCTGAATAGGATGGAAGAACTTCTGGACTTGAAATCTAAATCTTCTCCTTAGATTCTTGCAATCTAATATCGGTAGTCGATCCAATGACCAGGAGAAAAATGGGTTTTCACGATGAAAGCACCAAAGTGCTTGTATCAAAATTGGGCACAACACTCTTCGGATGTGTTTGAAGAGATAAAAATGAAGAATATAAATGGAAAATGAGGAAGATCTAACAAACACACCAATCGATAAACAGGAAAGATGCACATAAACACACAAATTAAGAGTTGTTCGGCGTATGGCCTACGTCTGTTATGAAATGGCTGACTCTTATTGATATTTTCTTGATGGTTACAAAGAGTTACAACAGCACAATTCGAGTATAATAGTAATTTCGGTAGAGTCTGGACGTAAAAGTGCCAAAAGACTTTTTTAGTTGGCCTTGGGCTGCTATTTATAGGCGTATGCAGCAAATATCTCGACGAGATCTCGGAAAACCCCTTCTCTCACGTGGCTGGGCCCACATGATCGATCCTCGGTCGTTTGGACTCAATCGCACGATTGATACGAATGAAATTCGTATCGATGAAGATATGGCCCAAACGAGTCTTGTGAATTTGGTAGCATTTGGACTTGTAGATCTCGACTTATGATCGATGCAAGTTTGAATTTTTTGAAGGCTGCAGAATTCGTATCGCTTCTGTTCGCATCGCTTCTGCTCGCATTCTGGTCACGTGATGACTGGTGACGTGGCGCTAGCTTTTAGGATCAATCCACTTTTTATGCCGAGTGACTTTTGTGTCCTCCATCTTTACGTGTTTTCCTCGTATCGCTTTACTGCACTTCCCATCGTATCGATCCCTAAAGCCACTTCGTATCGATGGCATATTGACCGCTTCGTATAGGTAGCCTCCTTTCTAATTCATATCAATATAAAGTTAAACTCTTCATATCGATTGAAGTTCGATTTCGTATAGACCCCTTTTAAGTGTTATTTCATATCATTTGTTGGTGATTGATATGACTGTGTCTAAGATGATCGATACAAACTGTGTACAAGATGATCGATACGAACTGTGCATAAAACTGTGCAGTTAATGCGCTCGGTAGATTCAAAGCGGTGGAGGTGTAAAAAGTCATAGCGGGGATACAGCGAGGATATAGCGGGGTATAGCGGATGGCTCTAAAATAGCATATAAAACTCATACTTAATGTTTTTACAAATATATAAATGGTATTTAAATGAAAAATTATCATTCAATTGAATTATAAATAATACATAAATAATTTTAAATAAAAGCATGTACGAATATACTTTAGATAAACGAAAAACTATTATATAACATAACTGAATTTGGTAGAATATTAGAGTATTTTCATTTCTGAAAATATATGAAAAATTAAATCAAATAAATTAGTTTCATAATTTTATAATGTATAAATGCAATTTTTCAATTCATTTTATTAAAAAAGATACAGCGGGAATAGCGGAATATAGCGGAAATAATGGGATATAGCGGAAATAGCGGGGATTAAAGTGGAAAGGCTATATTCTGGGGCTATATGGAAAAATCATAGCGGTAGAAATCTGCTATGAGATATAGTGGGGTGGTAGCGGGGTAATAGCGGGGCATTAACTACACAGGTATAAGATGATCGATACGAACTGTGTATAAGTGGAAGCGATACGAAATCTCCTCATGTGATGGATACGAAACAGAGAGGACGTGATGGATACAAAGTGGAATAGGTATGATGGATATGAAATGGAGTGATGCGAAATGATGGATACGAACAGAAGTGCTTCTCATAGAATTTGATCGATCCATAACTTGAGCAAACGAACTCCGATCGACTTGAAATTTGGAATGCTGGCTTTCGTAGCTTTTCTTGTCGTGTCATATTAATTGTAGCTTGATCCAAACTTAGGCAAAGTTTACCAGTGTCCATAGTGAACCTGTGTATAATCGTTTTTGGGATGAACTGTCTTTGATTTTCAGTCAATTTCTTGGTGTCACGACCTTGCCAAAAGGCGGGATAACAGTTACTCTGCTTCCACTTCGACAAGACCGGTACACTATATATCAACTGAAGCGATATCACGTGCAATGGTCTTGGATGACATCGATGTCCATAGAGGCGGGGTGATAGGTGCGACGTCATAGCTTTCGAAGTGGCAGAGACTTAAATACCGTGAAAAATGTTTTATTTCCTTTAGTAGTTGTTTCTTTTCACCAACCCTACTTATTTTTCAAAATACTATTGGATAACATTTTGTTTACCTAAACCCTTTCAAAAAATTGCCAAAGAGAAGAATTTATCATTTCCAAAGTAATTAACAGACCCTATAATTTATATTAACATCCTAATAATTAATTAAGCAGTTCTAGCTTAAATAATTCATATTAAATCATAAATAATCGGCAAAAATCCCCAAAAATCACAATAAATCATATTCTTTAACATATAAAAATTTCAGTGCCTAAAACTTTATTTAATTATTTTTAGTAATTAAAATCCAAAATAACCAATTTTTTACCCTTAGAAAATTCATACTTGCATGGGAAATTATGAAATTAAAAACCCACTTCTAAAATATTGTTTCTAACATCAAATGAAAATTCCAAGTCATTTTGGTATCATATGATAAATTTTCCAACTTGAACATATTATCAAATTTCATAAATAGGTTCTATAAAATCACCAATAAGCATATAATCATTCAAACCTCTAAAACATGCATAACATTAGCAAAATAACAGGATTTACTCTTAAAACCGAAAATAACACATAAAAATGAGTTGCATAACTATTATTCACCTTGAATGGATTAAGAAGGTTGAGATTTTGGATTTGATTTGAAGCCCCTAACTTTGATCTTGTTTCCTAAATTATCTTCTCTTTGAAACCCCTATTAATGGTCGGGCTTGGTCTATTTTTATTTTCTTTGAATGAAGTGATAATGAGATAAGAGGATGCAAGGGTGAGTATTAGAAAATTAACCCCCGTCCTATTTTGCCCCTTGCATGCATTCCTCTTTCTTATTAATGTTTTAATTAATCTCACTAGTACATTGGTTGAGGCTTAACCCATTCTAATAGTCAAATCTCAATATTCTTACCATTTCACATTATTTTATTTTATTTACTAGTTAAATGTCCTAAATAATGTTGAACAAAACCCTTGTTGTTACAGATTCTTTTCCTTAAGTTATTTTGTTCTCGAAATTACGATAAGGCACACACATCAAACATAAAAGCATAGATGTAAAACATACCATCAAACAAGTCAGGACAAATGTCCCTAATCCTACTGTCTATTTCCTAAGTACAATCTCTCTCATCGTTATTCCAATAGACTTTTACTAATCTGACTATCTTGTTTCTTAGTTGTTTCTCATCCTTAACCACAATACGAACTAGTTGCCTAACAATGATCATGTTTAGTTCCAGAATCAACTCTTCCAATGTAGTCGGAGTAATAGTAGTTTTTAGATCTTGAACACACTTCCTTATATGAGAAATGTGGAAAACATTGTGGACTATTGCTAAACGCCTTGGTAACTCTACTCTGTAGCGAGTTCCCCGACCCTTTATATAATAAGAAATGGTCCAATAAATTTTGTGCCAATTTTCCTTACTTCACGAATCTTGCTACACCCTTCATCGGTGGTACTTTGACGAAAACATGATCTCTAATTGAGAAATCCAAGTTTTTCCGTCTCTCATCTGCATCACTTTTCTGCCTAGATTGAGCTTCTCTCATTCTAGATCGAATTAACTCAATCTTTTCTTTATTTTCTCTTACCATATCTGTTAACCCGCCTTTTGGCAAGGCCATGGACATGCAGATTCAACTAAATCGACTATGGAATACGATAGGTTTGAGTCAGCTGGATGGAGAGACGATCAATCATAGAGAGTTTAGTGTCCGATGTTCGTTCTGGGAAGCATGGTTCTGTCAGGATGAGGCTATTCGGTCTAGGAGGCATGGTTCGGTTAAAATGAGGCCATTCAGTCTGTTAGGCGTGATTCAGTCAGGATGAGGCCATTCGGTCTAGGAGGCATGGTTCGGTCAAAATGAGTTCGTTTGGTCTGGGAGGCGTGGTTAGGTCAGGATTAGGCCATTCGGTTAGGGAGGCGTGGTTCGGTTAGCATGAGGTCGTTCGGTCTGGGAGGCATGGTTCAGTCAAGATTAGGTTGTTCGATCTGGGAGGCATGGTTCGCTCAGAATGAGGATGTTCGGTGTGGGAGGCGAGGTTCGGTCAGGATGACGCCGTTCGGTCTAGGCGGCATAGGTCGATCGGTATGTGTGGCTCGGTATAGTTTGGGTCGGTAGGAAGGGTAGCGATCGGCGTGAAGTCGATCAGCATTGAGGTGGTTTTGTCAAGAGGGTCGGCATTAGTCGATCGGTCGGTTTAGGTCGATCGGCATGCGAGGCATGGGATCGACATATGGAGCTTAGGATCGGCATTTAGCTTTGCTCTGGGTTAACTACGAGATGGACTTCGAGTCAGTACACTGGCTACTTCGGGTCGGATTTTAAAGAGTTTAGATCGGCTATAGTCTTGGTGGGCCCGGATCACTTAGGAAGCCCAACATCTCAGATTTGGACTATAAATACAACATGTGGGGCTTCAGAAAGGGGGTTCTTTATTTTGTTTTCCTTTATCTTCTATACTAAGCCTGCTCTGTCATTGTTATTCCAAAAACTTTGGATTGTAACTGTAACTGATTCTAACATCAATAAAAAGGAAATTTCTAGAGTGGACGTAGGCCGGAGTTAGCACACTATAAATCCTCTATTCCTGCTGCTTTCTTTTTAATTTTTTATTGTTTTTCATATTTGCACTCTCTACATACATTCTATCTGTAATCAGTGATTGTGATTGGGTGCTTTCATTTATGTTTGGGTATTAGTGACCAATTTTGGCTCTAATAATTTGGGTCTTTTATTGAGAAGGCTAGAACTCGGGGTACTTACATCTTGAACTTTGGATTTGAAGACTTAAAGACTTGGATCTGGAAAGCTATGGCAAGGCAATCGACAAGAAGACAGAAGACTGAATGGAGTCAACGTGAGGGGAGTTAGGAGGCTTCCTCAGGAGCTAATCAGGCTTCGATTTTCATTAACAGAGACGAGGTGAAAACGATGCTGAAAAGACAAGAGGAGATGATGCAGAACCTACTTCGACATGTTGCATAAGTTAGAATGCAGAGTCAAGGGAACGGAACTGCAGGAGATGCTGGAAATAGGGTTCAGGATCACGAAGCAACCAGAATTCAAAACAGAGCAGGACCATCAGGTGCAGCACCAGGACTAGGGGCACTCCCTCGAAGCATGTTGATCCAATCTTGGGTGGAGTACCAAGTGGAGCTGTACAACATGGTGTCGATAGAGGAATGGATGCTTATAAAGGAGAGTAGATCCCCGGGTTCCCTCATGAATTCGAGGGGGGGGGCAGATTGGAGGCAAGGACAAGAACTACAACTAGTCAACAATGATAGGTTGGCGGAGATGGTTAGGCGGGCCATGAGGGGTGGATTAGTAAATAGAGATTTGGAGGATGTGAATAGGATTCCCTTTTCTCCTGCAATCAGGCAAGCTAGAAACTCGCCAGATTTCAAATTACCAACACTGGAGATGTATGATGGAAGAACGGATCCCACTGTTCACTTGACGAGGTACATGAGGCGTATGGAAGTGGTGGGGGCATCAGAGGAGGTCATGACACGATGCTTCCCTTTGTATTTGACGGATATTATAGCATTATGGTTCAAACAGTTGGAAAGTGGCTCTATCGGCACATGGACGAAGCTGATTGAAAGGTTTATGAGACAGTTTCAGGTCCACATAGTCAGACCCAAGAACATGATGACTTTGACGTCGATGAAACAAAGGAAGGGAGAGTTGTTTAGGGATTTCTTAACCAGATTCAATGCGGCGGCGGCTTTGGTGGACCGACCCGATCCATTTAAGGTTTTGATGGTGGTAGTTTCAGGAATTGCAAATAATTCAGATTTCAAGATCATCGGAAGGGACCCACCGAGGGATCTTATGGAGTTCTACTATGAGGCGGAAAGGTACCTAAGGCAAGAAGATACGCAGGCTGAGAGAGAAGGGAGAGAAGCAGAAGCTTATGTAGTAAGGGGTGGAGGTCCACCCTTGGAGGGTCCAAATAAAGATGCTAAAGGGAAAAGGCAAATAAATGACAATGGTAGCACTTAGAAAAGGCCTCGGAGGGAGTCAAAGTTTTCTTCTTATACAGATTTAACTGAGACTCCAGAAAGGATTTACTTAAATACTCGAGGACGCCTCCAGTATCGAAGGCCGGCAACGAGGGAACCTTCTGAATATTAGCGGGAATCGAGAAAGCGTTGCGTATTTCATGAGATGGATGGGCACAACACAAACGACTGTAGGCACTTGAAAGATATCATTGAGGAGCATGTAAGGAATGGTCAACTACGGTAGTGTATAAGGAATCGAGCTTTGGCAGTGGAACAGGAGCGGCCACCGCCCTCCTCGAATGAAGGTGCCACTGGACCTAGGCAACATTGGCTTATAATCAACTAAATATATTCATGGCTTTGAAAAATTAATAGAACCCAAAGTGATACGGCTAAGTCACTTACACATGTATGGGATCGAGGACTATCCCTAAGCATGCTCTGAGACGGTGATAAACCGTGTCGCTCGAGTCTATGAAATATTGTTTTTCTTTTCATTTCCTTGAAAACTTTGACTTCTCCCTTGGATGTACAAACATTTATTTAGCTTTCCCTGGCTATAAAATCTTTTAAATGACTGGGTTTGCATTAATGTAAAAAATAAAAAACAGGTCACACGATCATGGTCCCGATCGGAGGGACATGGAAGAGATCGCAGATTATGAGTCCCTTCGCCGAAGAGTGATGGAATAGGCTCGAATACTATATAAAAGTTATTGGCCGGATAATATAAAAGTCCTTGGCCGGAGAATATAAAATTCCTCGGCAGGAGAGCCGAGGCCGGATAATATAAAAGTCCTCGGTCAGAGAGCCGAGACTAGAGAATATAAAAGTCCTTGGCCGAGAGCCGTGGCCAGAGAACATAAAAGTCCTTGATTGGAGGGCCGAGGCCGGAGAATATAATAGTCCTCGACCGGAGAGCCGAGGTCGAAGAATATAAAAGTCCTCGACCGAAGAGTCGAGGCCGAAGAATATACAAGCCATTGACCCGAAAGTCGAGGCCGGAACGGGATAACGCGACCCGGCGAGGTCTACGGATTCGAATTTAAACCTGGAGAGGTCATGGATTCAGATTTCGGCTTAGGATAGATGGACTTGGTGAGGTCCTGGATTTGGCAAAGGGCCAGGAGTGGTGACAAAATACGATCTTGTCATGGTATCCGTAATATCAGAAGCACAGATATAAAAACATAACTTTCATATTTCATTTCATAGTCATAATTTCATATTCAATACATAATCTCAAATGGTGTCCATGTTCAGATAAAATATAATTATTACAAATTACTCCAAGAGTGACATATGAAGATGCCTCCTTGGTTGATCAGAGTTGCTAAATAGAGCGATACATCTACTATCAATACATTAATTGACATAACACAACAGATAAAAGTAATAGATAGACTTCTACATATTGCCTTCTGTACATCTTCGGAAGCTTTATTCGCCAAAACCTATTTAACTTGCAAAGTCCTTACCCCTAACCTACTCAAATCAGATTTTGAGCATTCGAGGGTTTAAGGGAAAAACATGAACTTTGAGTAAGACAAAATTCCTGGTGTAAATAATAATATGTCATCACGATTACTTGATATCTAGTGAGACCATGCCGCTGAGCAGAACGGGCTTTTCCCTCACTAATACCCTTTAAAATATATCTTTTACAAATCAAAGCCTTGCAACCAAACCGGTTAAAATAAACATTATAAACAATAATATGCATATATGCAACATGGATAATCATAAACAATTTGTTTACATCAATGGACCATATGTCCTAATATCATTGTTTTCTCAGGCTGATTATAAACCTATGCCTGACTTGGGCCTAGCAGATATATAATATTATCTAACCTACTATTAGAAGGCAACTGGTTAGTTTGCCTGAAACTTACTATTCGTTGGGTCAACTGATCCTCATGGTTTTTTAGCTCGCTAATAACCAATCTCATCTGTATGTATTCCTTTCTGTGCATACATCCATCTTTAGTCTTACCTATGACAAAGACCTACGTACTAGAATTTTGGGCTTATATTAGCTAGAAGATACTAGCTAAAGTATTGGGTGCAACCCTACGCTAGTCCCATCTGGTTTTATAACTTCGAGTTAATTCATCATGTCACAATTCACCCAAAGGTAATAAGAACAATAATCTCTTTAATAAAATACTAGGTTAAGTACCCTTATTTCCTTGAAAAATTTAATGAACCGAGACTTTCAACCCTCAAAAATCGAAACTAATACATCCACTGTATTGCATGTCAAGCAATCGAATGTTGAAAAACCCAATTGTTAGGGAAAAAGAAGGAAGAAGACAAGAAGAACTAAAATAACGCAGAATCTCGCAGCAGAACGAATAATCTATAATATATAAAAAATACTAACACAAAAACAAACCGTAACATATGTACATATAGACAATAATTAGAATATACTAACCTATTTTAGCACAGACAATTATAACAACTTAGCCTCACACTTGTTCATAAATGTAATCAATAGACAACACAGCAGAACATAAAGAAATACGTAGATGCATCTTGGAACTCCAGCTCGTCTTCTAAGCTCCAATGCATCCAAAGCAATTTGTTAATGCTCGGTCTGACCCGAGCATTCTAATAAAATAACATCTAAGTCAGTCTAGAAAACCAGCATGAGAAATCTAACCCAACTAGAATTTTAATATTACCAAAATCTTTCAAATATAAGTATTATTAACACAACGCTGCATATAAACACGAATGGGTTTTTACCTTACGATAAACAAAACATTTATATAAAAAAATACAATGATATTATGATAATGTCTAGGGGTCAAAGTAAAATATGAATATAGCTTAAATGCTTCCATCTCACGTTTCAACATAGTTGGGTACAACTAAATCCATAAGGCTTGTATTGGAGAATGGATACTATGACAATGTAAGGAACTACCTTCTAATGGTACATCTCTAAATAAAATGCACCGGGGTCTGACAAGAATATCTTGTACCCATACCACACATGACTGGCCTACCACTTAACTAGTAGTACCGAATATGATCACTCTTTTTGTTAATGGGCTCCGAAGCATAAATGAGTAAATAGTAATCGATCTAGATTGTGGAATAACTATACCCCAATAGGAGTAACCCACATGACCCTACTACATGATCGATTTGTCATTTCCTAGTTGATAAAGCTCGAGGCTACATTTTACCTTTATATAGCACTTCCCACTAGGAATGCTACATTTCCTTCCAATCGATGACACAATATCAGCATTCAACTGCATAAGTTCGTTCTGGGACCGAACGAAACCAAAAGCACCACTTCTACTACATTTATTTTGGAATCATTCTCGGGATTAGCAGCTAGCAGCCCTTGCACTTCAAAGAGATCTGTCTTCAATTCCATTATCTTTAAGATGTCTTAACTTTGAAACGCTTGAATTGGATCGAAGAGGGTTTCAGATAACATATCTGATCCCGGTCTCTGCGAATCAACATTCAATAGTTTCTAGTAAATTCAACCTCGGTTCTTTAGGAAATAAACAGCCAAAGATAAGAGTGGAGATCACCTCCTAAACTTTAGTGGATGGATTTCCTTATCGTTTGTTTTAGGAGAATAAACTAGATTTATACACATGGTACAACATCATCGAAGATAACCGTGCCATATAACCACGTGTTTCTCCTAAATATTTCTAAATTTATGTTTTAGGTCCATATTTTATAGTCGATTATTTAACTATCAACAAGTACACATTCAAATTAGGAATTTATTTCAAACGGGAAAACCAACATTGGTTAAGCACATAAGTAACCACTAGCTCTTTGATTAATCCTTTCATTAATTAATATCACCTTGTAATATTTGTATCAAGATACTTTTACAAATCCACAAACCCTTATATTTCAATACATGGAAAATATTCGTATGCTTATCTCAATGGTATTAGTATATTCAAAAATAAAGAAAGATGCCCTTTTCATACAATTCTGAAATCATTTATAAATCCCTTAATAAATTTCTAAACCTATTTATAGATTATTTCATAAATCTCTAAAAATAATTTATAAGCATCTTCGAACCATTTCTCAAATCATTTATAACTCTTTATGAATCCGCAAAAATAATTGCAATACTTCTCTTATGAATATAGAAACCCTTTCTAAAATTTCTTTATAAATATCTAACCATTTATAAAACTCTTTTGTGCATTGTAAACAATTTGCTTTAAGTATTCAAAAACATTTTGATTTCCCTTTTTCTAAATTGTAAAACCATTTATAAACTTCTTTCTATATATTGTAAATATTCCTCCTTTAAGCCTCCAAACTCTTTATGAATCTTGAAACATTTATGAATAAACAACGATCATTTACTTTAAAACCGTTATAATATAAAAATATTTAAGAATAGTAAACATTTTAAATAAATAATTATTTTTAACTTCAAAACCTCTTAAAAATAAAAAATAATAATTTCAAAACAGTATTAATTAGTAATAATAATTAAGCTTTGCCATTATTATACATAGTAATAAAAATTTCTAAAACATTATTAATAAATCATTATTATTAATTTCAAGCCATATTTATTTTTTAAATAATTAACTCTTAAAATCTTAAAATATTGATTAATAACTTTAGACATCGTTAAGTATAAACAGTAACCTTTAAAATTGAATATTAAATAAAAATAATCTTAAAGCAATACAAAGTATAAAAATCTTAAACAATATTAAATATAAGCAAATAACTTTAAAAAATATTATATATAAATAAATAACTTAGAAAAGGAAGATAAAAGGTTGGAGTAAAATAGAAGTTAAATCCTTTAAACAAAACCTTCCGAAACCCAAATTTGGATTTTAAAAATCATTTCCAGTCTCGAAAACCAGTTCCGAGTCAAATGACGATTTATAGTATTTTTAAAATACTAATTTAAGGCCAATAACACCCTAATGTTTTACAATATCGATATTGATTTTCTACCACAACATATTTTAAGTTGAACATATAACAATGTCATAACCAATAGAGTCGAATAATCAGGTTTGATATTCAATGACCCATGTAACAGGGATATTATTGAAATTAAAATAAATAATAGCAAGGAATCCCATTATATCTCTCAAACCTATCCCCCTACATCACTGCTTATATATATATATATATCAACACATATATGTAAATAAAATCAATAGTAATAAGGAATCCTGTTGGATCCTCCAACCTATCCCATTGCATCACAAATAGTATATAATCATCTAATATGGGTTATCCGCCACTAGGTGAGTATATATGAAGGTTGTTATCCCACCTATTGGCAAGGTCGAGATATCAAGGAACTAGTTCCAAGCTTAAGATCAATCGTCCTGCGTATCGAGAATGCACAGGCTCGCTATGGATATCGATGAATTTTGTCCGAGTCCGGATCGAGCTACAATTGATAAGACATGACAAGCACGGCCAAGGAAGCCTGCATTCCAAATTTCAAGTCAATCCGAGTTTGTATGCTCGAGTTATGATCGATTCAATCTGGAGGAAACGGCCTTGTTTACAAATCCGTCAGTGAACCACAGTTGGACTTGATCCAGTTCGTATCCATCACCTACGTCGCATCGGTCAATTCCCATGAGTTCGTATCGATCAAGTTGGCAGTGTTCGAATCCATCGAGTTCGTATCGATGGACTTCGTACCCATCTACAGATAATGCGCCTCATAACATCGGCCAGTATCTACTTTGCATCCATCATAGAAGCTTCTATTCGAATCCATCTGAACGGAGCAATTCGTATCCATTGGGTGACCTTAGTTCGTATCCATCAATGACAACAAGTCACTGTTTCGTATCCATGAAATAACTGCCCTGTTCGTATCCATCCACTTTCGTTGGTTTGAAACCATCATGAAGCTACTGTTCGAAACCATAAGAGTGTGTTAGTTCGAATCCATCAGTCAGGTACTCTTCGTCTACATCGTGGGTCCATGTTCGAATCCATGTGCAAAGACTTATTCGCGTCCATCGAGTCAACGAGCCTGGGTGACGTGTTATTCTTCGATACGAGCAAGGAAAAATTCATGGAGTCGACACGGTCAACTCGGAGTAAAGAACGGATCGATGCGAGGTATGCGCGCCACATCACCACGAGAGCACGTGCAGGTGATCGATTCGAAGGAATCGATTCGAAGTGGTCGATTCGAACTGGACAACCACCGAGAAGCTCCATTTCGTATCGATGATATCTAGAGATCTACCGATCCAAATGCTATGAAATTTTCACAGGAGATTGCACACGAGCCAAGGAATGTTCATACCAAATTTCAGCTCCATCGGACATGATCTTGATCGATGCGAAATGATTTCATATCGATCACAAATCGAGTCGAAACTTTCTGGAATCGGCCCTGTGGGCCCCCTCACGTTCCAGAGCGAATCTCCCAAAGTTTAAGCGAAGTCTCAGCCTCCTACGCCTATAAATAGAGCCCCAGAGCCTATAGAAGAAGGATCTTTGGATTCTCAAGCGCCCAGACTCTACCGGATCAAGACTTAGATCATATTCTTGCTGTTAATTTTGAATTCAAGTTGTAATCTGCTGTTGCCTGCTATAATCACTTGTAATCGCTGAAAAAGAATCAATAAAGTTGCAAAAAACTTCATAGTGGGCGTAGGCAACACGCCGAACCACTCTAAATCGTTTGTCTGTGCATTTTCTTTGTTGTTGCTTGGAGTTTTTGTTAGATAACCCTCATTTTTAAATTTATATTCTTCATTGTTATCTCTTCAAAAACTTCCGAAGAGTGTTGCGCCCAATTTTGGTGCAAACACTTTGGTGCTTTCACTGAGAAAACCCAGATTTTCTCCTACTCGTTGGATCTGTCGTCAATACCGGATTGCATAAATCTAAGAGAGAGATCCAGATTACTAATTCGAATTCCTAAAATTCAATTCAGATTTACATAAAGTCTAAGAAATGAATTCGACCTTCAAGATGGTTAGTACAAGGACCACCTCTAATGCTGTCAATCAAGAAGACCAGGATAGGCAGAATCTTGCGCCACTACCTCCCTCTAACCAAGACGCTACCGGACACTCGGAACCATCAGGTCCGGTTACCCGACAAGAGTTTTAGCTGCTGCTTCAAGAGCTGACCAAAGTCGGAACAACTAACAGAACAGCTACGCGCTAATGCCAAGCTGACTAACCAGCTGAATCGTCAGAAGCGAAGGAGATCCAGGAGAGATCATGATTATCACTCCTCCGACGAAATTTCTTCCTCTTCTGATTATCATTGTCGATCTCCGCGACTCCGACTGGATGGGAGTCACATACAAACCGCTGGACATCAACCGGCAATGACCGTTGGACAGCCGAGAGTTGGTCCATCGGCCAGTTTCCAGATCGGACCCTCCTCTTGAGGGGGTATCGCTCCTCACTACAAAGATTACCGCGCTACGACCGCCGTGGATGAACCAGGGGTCGATGTCCAAAATCAGTCGAACCTGGACCGTCGTTATATTGGACGTACTCCAGAACCATACGTCCCGGAAGACTATGAGCCAAGAAGGCAAGATGCGGACCGTCAACATTATCTGTCCAACTTCATAATGTTGGACCCGACCACATTTTGGCTCAACACACAAAGAACATGCAAATGCCGGATCTCCCGACCATGATACACCAAATGATCCGTGAGAGCCAGGATCTCACGAATGATGACTGGGGAATTTCCCGAAGTCACACTACTTTTACAGATGATATACTTACAACAGGACACCCTCGGCGATTCAGGATGACGACTTTACCCATGTACGAGGGAAACTCCGACCCCAACCAACATATTCTGAAATATGAATGGTTGATGAGCGCTGCTGGAGCTAAAGATGCAGTGAAGTGTCATAGTTTTCCATTTCCTTGGGGGGCATCACTACCATGTGGTTCACCCGACTGCCGCCTCGATCCATTTCCTCCTTCGACCAATTGGCCACAAAATTTGTTGATCAATTCCGCATGTACGTCGCAAGGCCGAAAGATGTCAACACTCTACCTAGCATCACCCAAGCTTCTGGAGACACTCAGACACTACTTAGAGAGATTCCATGATGCATGTGCAAAAATCATTAATCCGAACGATAACTCCATCCTTATGGCGTTGACCAAGGGGATTGACCTTGATTCTGAGTTTGGCAACTGGTTGGCTGGAAAACCACCTACATCATTGGACCGTTTCTACGCCAAGGAGGCTCAATTCCTGAGAAGGGAAGATGTGAAACAGTCTAGGAAGCAGACTGATGCAGGGCCAAGCACGGAAGGAATCCAAAGCAATGTCGCGATCAAACAGTCCGGTGAGAGTTTTGAAAAAGTTCAGATGAACGTTCAAAACAAACAAACTCAACAGAGGGAGAACGTTAATCAAAATAGAAAGCGAGATCAAAATCGTGGGCCACAACGCAAGAATCCTATGTTTGACAATTACACTCCTTTGAATACATCACTGGAGAACTTGTATTTACAAACCTGTAATACAATTTAATGCAAAAGACCTGCTCCAAAACCGTCGTTGGAAAGGCAAATCCAGACGGGAAAATTTTACAGGTTTCATGAAAGCTACGGGCACAATACAAATGAGTGTTGTGATTTGCAAGATCTTGTTGAAAAAAATCATTAGAGAAAGGAAGTTGGAACAGTTTGTGCGGGCGCCGCAGCCTGGAGGAGCGGGCCCATCGAATCAAAATAATGAGCCCGATCGACCGAGACAGGAGGACTTTACCTGTCCCGGTGGGAGATTAGTGATAAATGCCGTCAGTGGCGGACCCACTTTGTCAGCAGCCTGGAACGACGAGGATCTTCGTCACTGTTACACATGGCAGGCTTTATCTAGTCCATGAATACTTTGCAATTTTCTTTGCGTTCTAAAGTTTGAATTTGTAATAAGGCACCGACTTTGCCATGTTTTTCCGTTCCAACAATAAATTACTATCTCTTCAAGCTAGAGCAGTGTTTCACCAAATGCGACATTCAACAATCACGACACACGAAGAGCTAAGTTCTATCGCACGATGGAATTTATTCAAATAGCGAGTGACTGTGATACAACCGGCCACTCACTAAGTGAAATCTCAGCTCGGGGACAAGCAATAACATCAAAGGCTGAACTGGACCGACACACGACAGTCCTATAACTAACTCCACTTTCCCAGAGTACGAATTGGAGTATAAACATCAACTCTAGGTTCCCAGAGTGCGAACCGGAGTATAAACACTAACTCCAAATTCCCAGAGTGCGAATTGGAGTATAAACATCAACTCTAGGTCCCCAGAATGCGGACTGGATTATAAAAACCAACTCCAAATTCCCAGAGTGCGAATTGGAGTATAAACATCAACTCTAGGTTCCCAAAGTGCGAACCGGAGCATAAACACTAACTCCAAACTCCCAGAGTGCGAGTCGGAGTATAAACATATAAATGCGGTTCCGGAGAGGGTGGACCCGTCCTCCTAACGACTTCGGCCATATCCTAACCAAGTTTAAGGAGGATGGACCCGTCCATCTAACGACCTCGCCTGTTAACTCGGGGTGAATGTGATCCGACCATCCACGATCCCGATAAATCCATCGTTCCCAGAGTGTGAACGAATTCCTAAAAGGCCCAAACAGACGTGACTGACCATCTATCAGCCAACTCCAAGTTCCTAGAGCGTGAATTAGAGTATAAACACCAATTTCAGGTTCCCAGAGTGCGAACCGAAATATAAATACTAACTCTAAGTTCCCAGAGCGTGAATTGGAGTATAAACATAAATTTCAGGTTTTTAGAGTGCGAACCAAAATATAAATACTAACTCCAAGTTCCCAGAGCGTGACTTGGAGTATAAACATCAATTCCAGGTTCCCAGAGTGCGAACCAAGATACAAATGCTAACTTTAAGATCCCAGAGCGTGAATTGGAGTATAAACATTAATTCTAGGTTCTCGGAGTGCGAACCGAAATATAAATGTCGACTCCAAATTCCCAGAGTGTGAATTAGAGCACAAATACCAAGTCAAAATTCCTGGAGTGCGAACTGTGCTACAAACATCGGTAACTCTCGAATTCCCAGAGTGCGAACCAGATTATCGATCACAGATTATCCTAAGTCCCCGGAGTGTGGACATGTGCTCAAGATTTGCAGTAGGTGTGATTGACCATCGAAATACAAATGCTGGTCCTCGGAACTGGGGGCAAAACCTTAAGTGTTAATTACCAACCAAAGCGATACAATGTCCAAAATTCAACCCATTCATTAATCACGACTTGTGATCACGATTTTTAGACTTGGCAAATGAAACAAACTCAACTTGAAGGTAAAAACACCACAAGTGCGCCAGACTGAACTTTAAAGACCGCAAATACTTAAGCATAAAAGAAATGAGAGTTGAAGCAAATAAACGAAATTTCATTTCATCTAACTGTATGAGAACATTCATGTACAAGTTATTCCAAAAAAATTCCTATTAGCATCTATACATGGCCTATGAAAGAAAAATAAAAGTAACTTCCTAACTGCCAAAAATGCGCCAGAGGGGGATTATCTACTTTTTCTTCTTCGGCTTTTTCTTCGACGCGGAACCACTGGAACCGCTAACAGTCTTTCGCTTCGAGCCCTTACCCTTTGGCGGATCATCCTCTGATGAAGGCATGATATCAACATCTTCCTCCAAACTTGAACTTAAAGGAATATTGTCTTCGGGAGGAGTCGGAGGAGTTGGGTCTACCACCGGGGGCGGAATGGGCATGCTGGTATCGACGAGCGTGTCCTCAGAAGATATCACCATAAGAGGAGTGGGGCCAACCGCCGTCATAACACTCTTGGAACTACCACCGTGTGCTTCCGCCTCCATCTCTACGTTGATTTAAGCCAGTATCACGGTTTCACGAGTGGCACGGGCTTCACGATAGGCAATGGTGGACTATGACGAAGCACTAGAAGCGGGCGGAAACGCGCCAAGAACGAACGACATGTCCACAAAAGGGTCGCTATGTTGGCCCAGGAGCTCATTCACCATCTGCTCGTCAAAAGAAATTGAGCTCCCTTGTGTCATCTCAATCGGCGTGACCGAAGTTGTGGTAACCGCCTCGGTAATGATGGCCTTCTACCCTTGATGCAACTCTTGGATCGCAGGAGGCGCAGCTGATGTAGCTTCAGTCACTGAGCAAAGAAAAAGAACAAGTTGTCAATACACGCTTCAACACAAATTCTTCAGTTCAGACACACAGTAGATTTGTGCAGAGTACCTTCCTCTACTTGACTCGTGGCTGACTGAACAGCTTCTGAAGGATGTTCCCTTATAGGGGATAAGCGTGGCTGCTCAGGTTCATAGCCCGGAACCGGCTACGGCTCAATCGCTGGCGTCGGCTCGGATCTAGATGTAGTAATCATCTCAGAACTTGTAACCTGATGTGCGACGCCAGAGTCTTCACCAACTTCTAGATGGTGGGTGCCCAACCTTTCTCTTGCATGAGAGATCATAGAATCATGCAGTATTTTCTTTTCAGCTTCGCTTGAAATGCGGTTCTCCAATTCAAATTCATCGAGAGCACCACCCGACAACATCCATTCTCCTCTTCGACTAACAAATTCCAAGCATTGAATTGGTGTGTGGGTAATCGTCGAGCCACGCCAAGTTTCCGTGCCTCAGTAAATTGGCATTATAAGTAATAAGAAGCTCCTCTATCTCTGACTCGAGCTTGGTCTCCGCCAACCGAACTTTCTCATCGACTCCGGCATCCACCTCGCGGACCTTTTCCATGGCCGCGTCCCTCTCCCTCCGAAACTCCACCGCCTGATCGCACGTCACCTGTGCGGAAATGTTAGCAGCGTCCCTCTCTTTCATGAACTCCGAGACTTTGGCCTTGAGCTCATTTAACTCCTTCGGGGATGCGTCCCGCTCGGCGGCTACGACGGTATTCCGGTGGCCCATGTCCTTCACCGTGGCATAATGCTCGCGCTTCATCCTGTCCATTGCCGCCTGGGCTTCATTAGCTTTCTTAAGAGCCTCGATTTCAGATTTGCGAGAAGACTCAGCCTCGCTATTAAGCGCTTGAATAATCCAGTCTTTTTGGCCAAGTTATTTCTCTAGTTTCTCAATCATGGCCGTCCGGTCGAAGGCCACCTTTGATGCTTTCTTCGCGGTTTTTGACCATTCCTGGTACTGGAGAAATATATCGGCAAGATAATCATGCATCATGGGTTCGACCGACGTTGATACCCTTTTCAACCGTGGAGGAAAGACGGACCCATCGAAGGAAATGTCAGGGAAATCTTTCTTCAGTTGAGCAAGCCTCACTGCTCCTTCCCCTGAAGGCTCGGCCAATGTCTGCTCTGTAGCTGTGGGAGCCACAATCTCAGTCCTACGGTGGGTTTTGGACCTTGACGGTTGCGAGGACGGATTGTGTCGCGGTGCCTCTGAAGGTCGCAAGGCGTGGGCAAGAGGTGGTGTAGAGACTCTGGGAGGTGGCGTACGAGATCAAGATCGACTCTAATGCTCTTTATCTTTGTCAGAGCGTTCATGACTCAAGTACCCCTGGTCGTAGTCTCGGTCTCCTTCTCTCCTATATGATTCATAATATGATCAAGATTTGCGTTTGCTACGAAGACTGCCAAGCATCGAGCTTCGACCAGACATGGTATCTGCGAAACGAAAACATAAAACGAAGTTAGTAATCTCTCACAGTGAGTGTATTACATTCAGAAATTGTGTAGTGTCGTGAAGTGTGAATGTACGTGCAACCCCCCAACCAACCGGATGTGTCAACCGCGCTAGTGGACAGAGTCTCGCTTAAAACTAAGGCTTGTGAAAGTTTGTCCAATTCGACATCTTGCTGCAAGGACACATTGTCCGAAATTGGAAGATTGGCGAGCCCTTCATAAAGATCCTCAGTTCTTGGGGGAGACATCTCCGAAATTCTAATTCCAGAGGCGGGCCAGGATGTGACAACAAATTTCCATATTCCCTTTTTAGATGGCTTATCAATGGCTGCCTTGCCTTTTCTCTGCTCTTCGATATCCTAGGCTACATCCGCAGGCTCGCCCAATAGTTCCTCAACGGTGTGAGTCTTCTCGGAGTCAGCCTCTTCAATTATGACTACTTTAGGCATTCTTCGTTTAACTCGTTCTTTCGGGGCAGTCCTTAAAGCACCATCGAGCATTATACTTTGTCTCCGCTCGATCAACCCAAGAGTTCTGAGATTCCTGTCCGTCAAAAGCAATTCGATATTCCTCTCTTCGCTTCGGATTTTGTGGAAAACGCAAACTATCTCCTTGAAATATCCACCTTCGGGTCGCTGAATTATTGCTGTAAAGAAAGAAAAAAGAGATATAAGTTCGACTTCGTCTATGGCTGTCTTAACAATTATTCCAGGAGATGACAGTACTCACGTCTGAATAGCCATCGCCTGGCAAATCTTGAAGGGCATCTAACATAGAACCACTCCGTATTGAAGTAGCTCAGTCTAGTCCAAGCCCCTGTGACCACCTGACAGATCCTTACTGCCTCCAGGAATGTTAAAGATGGACTATCATTTCGACTCTTGAAGTTGAATAGGTACCTAATCTCGGTCGGGTTCGGTGGTCGATAAAGATACTCCATGAATGCAATGAACAAGCTATTGAGCGAGGCATATCCGTTTGGGGGTAGCTGAGATGGGGCGATCCCCAAAAATGACAACATTTCTCTTATATATTCATTGAATGGAGGAAGCGTCCCAGCTGCACGCATGTGGCGATTGAATGCGGTATATCCCTCCGGTGGATTGTGCGGTCTATCATTTGGTCCCGGCAATAATACGTCGTCCATCGACAGACCATGCCTTAAGTATATTCTCCCTAGCATGTCTTTCGAAATGTTGGACGGAATAGAGTCTGATGGGTTACTAATGAAGGATGCGTCACGTAACTCGTTCGGAGCTGGACCGATAACTTCAACCTCAATCCCCGGTACTTCAAGCACGGGAGGGCCTGAACTCTGAGTTTCTTGCGGCTGCGAGCTTGAAGTTTCCATAACTAGCTAACTGACGAGAAACCATCATTAGACTACTAGGAGCCCGTGTATTCCCCTCGTGTAGAGTGTGTGTTGTGCAGTGCAGTGCTGTGCATTACTTGGATAAATTTTGCAGAGTTAATGAAAATAAGCCAACGATAAAGCTTCGAAGTCCAGTTGTAATGACCATCATCGCCGACCGTCATCACCAAATCATCTAAACTTGGCATCGATCCGGATTAAAGTTGTTATGGTTCCATCGACGAGCTTCGAAAGGTAGTCAAGTATGCAGTTTAACTATCAAGTCCAGATATGCAAGAAAGCTCGTTGGAATTGTGCTAAAGAGTGTCAAAATTTCGTATCCATCATGGGACTGTTCGAATCGATCATAGGAAGCTCATTCGAGTCCATCAGGATACAAGTTCAAATTGATCCCAGGGAGCGTGTTTCGAATCGATCATCAAGGGCCGAGTTCGTATCGATCATAATAGGATGGCTTCGATCTGATCCTTGATTGCCTGGTTCGTACCGATCAGGAAGGTCTCAGCTAAAAATCGGTCACGTTTGAGTCGATAGTTTTCGTATCGATCACAAAAGCAAAGTTCGTATCGACCTAAAGCTGAGGACTTCGAAACGACCGATTACTTATTTTTTGTATCAATCATTTGGTGTCGATACGATCCACCACCATCATAATCGGTACGAACTTCATCACCTCCATTGGAATACTCCAGGGATCGATGCGAAATCCAAGGAGAAATATCACTGCCTTCATCGATTAGAACACAAGCCCACAGATCGATTCGTTTTTTGCCTTTTTCATTCTTTCTTCTCCAAACTAAAGGAGCGTCCTATGGCCATTTTTGACCGAGCTTACACCCAGATCTGACTTTAAGAATTAGCAGAATTGATAATCAGTTGTAATATCCTGGAATTTTGGACAATATAAATTTAATAATCTGTGTTTAAATTTATATTGAATTGATAATTTTTATTGATAAATTTGATTTAATAATCTTCTTTATTTAAATATTTAATTTGTGAATTTATTTTTAATAAACTAATAAATCTATTTTCTATTTAATAATGTATATATTTATGTATATTTTAAATAAACAAGTCGTTAAATCAGTATAGCATAATTTTAATATTTTCAAATTAGGAATTTTGATTTATGTTTGGATTTAAGCTTTTCAAAAATATTTAATAAAATAATAAATGATTTTAAATATAAGATAAATGTTTTATTGATTTAAAATTCATTTTAACTTAAGTTTGTATAATAAAACAGGTATAAAGATGTTTGTTTTATTTGTTTTTAAAAAATTAATAAATAAATATGATTTGTAAATTAAATACGAGAATTTAAATACAACTTATAAATGAATCGTGTATTCATTTAAATAACATATAAGTTATAATCTCTTTATAAAATTATTTTAAGTGATCAAAATATTATTTTCAAATAATTAATATGTGTATTGTTTTTATTTATAATTATATTGGTTTTATTTCTTTAAAAATTATTATCTATACATAACTAAGTAATAAAACTTACTAATTAAGTTTAAACTTTCATTAACTTTAATTAAAAATGCTAATTAATTTAAAAGGACATGTGTAATTTATTAAGGCATAAGTTAACATGTGTTGAGTATTTAAATAAGAATATTTACAAGTGTTAACAATATAAGCCAAGTGTCAAGTTTAATTTTTTATTTTCTTTGATTTCTAATTTATCATAAAATAAGTTATATAAACTCATACTTCTTCCTTTCCTATTCTTTTCCTAATTTTCATTTCATAAGTAAAGAATTTTTTTTTTCAGCTGAAACATCTCACTCTAAAACAATCTTCATTTCACAATACAAATGTTCATTTCTTCAAGAAAAATCAGAAATCACTCCTCATACAAAAATGAAACCATCTTCAATCTGTAACATGCAAAATCAAATGTTCATCAAATATTTTCCCGCATGCAAATCTGAGAATCAAATGCATTTCAAATTCCTGTAAACCAAAATTCTGTAATATTCTTCATCCTCATATCCAAGCACATACAAACTCCTCATTTTCAAGTTGCATATCAATCCCTGTAAACAAACATGCAAGCCTACATTCATCTTTCTTTAAAATCTGGAAAATAAAGCAAGCAAGAGAATCTGCATTTTTCTAAAGTCCGGAAATTAGGCTACCTGCATGTAGAACCTGGGAACAAATGCAAATGTAAAACATCAGCATGCATGTAAGGTTAAGGAGCAATAGCATTTTTAAAGCAACATTCAAGTTTTTAAAAGCATGGGCAATTCTGTTCAAAGATTCAAAGGAGTTTTTCAAATTCTGGACAGTGCTCTGCCCATCAGGATTTTAAAGGTGAGTAACTCAAAAAAAATTTAAAATAAATTAAACAGGTATAAGTTGTTTCATGTTTTTAAATTAGAAATGAATATATATATATATATATATATATATATGAAATTGCTGTGAATATTTATACCTATGAATATATGCATGTGTACATGATGATAACAGTTGCATGTCTGTTCTTCCAACCCCAAACTCCTATTTGATCCTTAATTACTTTTTCTTTTGACTTGTTTGCTGATTATGATTTAAATTTTTGAATAAAAACTTGTTTATTTAGGATAGTGTAAGTTTTAAATTTTATATAAGTTAAATAGAATTGTCTGTAACTTGGAAATTAAATTACATAGAGCAACAATGAGCATAGAGTGAAAATTCAAACTTTATAATTTAATGTTTCAGGTTTATGAATCAAAACTACTTTCAGATTTATGATTTTTAAAAGAAGAATTTCAATTTTTAATACCATATACAGAGAGCAGTTTAAACATTTCTGTATTTTATAAATTGGGTGAGCTCTGTTGATTTTGATGATCGTTTGGGTTGAAATTTCTTTTAGTGATAGTGTAATGATCAGAGATATTAGGAAAATTCTTAGATTAGGTTGAAATTTGTTATTGTTGTTGTAATTTGGGATTTGAGGCTGTGAACCCTAGTTTTACTGGGTTCGAGTAAATTGATCATTTGGGCATTGTTAATTTATCGAGTTCAACGCGATTTTGGGGGATGCTAACTGAAGCGTTGAAGGAGAGGTAGCCGGAGTTTCAGACCTGCCGATGGTCGAGGTTTCGAAGGCAAGGAGTTTTCCAGGTTGGGGTTGATGGAGTTACTGTTGTTCCAGGTTTGAGTGGAAGGCTTGATTTCAAATTTGAGTCGTGGGTGGCGATGCGACGATCGTTTTTGGATTTGTGGTTGATCGACGACTTGTGGAGATCATCAGAGATGATCAGTGGAGGCTGCATCGTGGGTGCATGTGCACGGAGCATGGTGGATACTGGTGGGTGTACGGTTACAGGATTTAGGATGGCCTCGTGATTGTCTCGGGGAAATTGGGTTTGAACTCAAAGCATAGCACCATGTGACTCGAAGTAAATTCTGGGAGGCTCGTGAATATAAGTTGTTTTCAGGTTTCAGGTTTTACAATTATAACAGAAAACCTGATTCGTTTTAAAGTCCTAAAGCAGGTTTAAGTGTAAACTAAATTTTGAATAAAGCTTAAGCCTGAATTTAAATATGAATTCAAATAAGTTTGAATTCTGGTTTTTAGAAATAATTTAAACTCAGAAAATTTTAAGTTGGGTTTTTAAATAAAAACAGAAACTGTTTTCTTTTTTTTATGTAAAGGTAAAGTTTAAATTGCAAGTGGAAATTTAAACTGTTTTTTTAAAATCTGAAATTTGAATATGGATTCAAATTAGATTGTCTGTGATTTAAAAATTCATTTATGTTTTTAAAATTTAAATTTGATTTTAAAACTCATAGGTGTAAAGGCATATGTATGTTTGAAAATGAATTGGAAGTTTAAAATTTTAAATTAGAAATTTTAAATAAGTTTAAATCTGGGTTTTTAAATCTGGAATTAAATTTAAACTTCAGTTTTTAAAATAAAGGTTTAAATTTAAATTGCTTTAAAATGATTAAATGATTTGTATTTAAATTGAAGATGTAGATTGTAAGAAAAGTTTTAAAGGGTTAAGTTAAATCTAGAATGAGTTTAAAAGTGTATTTCAATTTTGAAATTTAAAAGTAATTTTTGAATTGGTTTGAATTTAAATTGAATTGTAATTTAAATTCTTTTTAAACTTATTAATAAAGTGGATGTTTCTTTTAACATATGAGATAAAGGTTTTAATTTGTTTTTTAAAAAAACTTGTTTAAGTTAGAATTTGTATCCATTTTAAAATCTCAAATTTTAAAATGAAGTTTAAAAGGAATTTAAAGTAAATTTAAAAACAATTTGTTTTTAAAATGCTTAATTAAGTAAGAAATGTTTATCTAAAAGATAAATAAAAATTTAATGATTGGATTCATTAAATTACTAAGATAATTAAGATGAATGATTAATTATTTAATTAATTAATAATATGGATGATTAATTAAGTAATTAATAATTTTTTTAAATTTGATTAATTAAGATTTGAGATTAATTAAGGTTAATTAATCTATAATTAAGGATTGTTAATTAAATTTTAATTAAGGATAAAGATTTATTAATCAAGTGATTAAGAATTTATTTAGATTGTAATTAACACTTAATTAATTAATAATTAGAGATTAATTAGTTGGTAATTAAAGATTAATTAATATGAAATTAATAATGATTAATATAGGATTAATTTTCTTAATTAAGTAATTAAGAATGTTAATGAAGGTCATTAACTTAAGATTATTTAACAATTAATTAATGTGATTAATTTTGATAATTAATTAAATTAATTAGTTAATAATAATCAATTGTTTATGTTAATTACTTAATGAAAGTAATTAAAGAATTAATTACTTGGTGTAATTAATTTGATTAAGGTGATTAGTTTTGATTAATTAAGTTAAATTAATTTAAACATTTGAGCATTGATTGATAACTACTTATGTAATTTATGGATTGTAATTACTTAGAGAAGTAATTAATTAACAATTACTGAATGTAATTAAAGATAATTATTATAGAAGTAATTTGGATTTAAATTACTTTGAAATTAATCAAGGATTAATGGAGATAATTAATTAAGAATAATTAATTTATGGAATGAGTAATTAAAGTAGTTAATTACTAAATGGTCATTAATCAAAGGTGATTAATATATATATGGTTAAATTAAGCAGGATTTTGATGAAGTAATTAATTTAATTTATTTTAAATTAATTAGAGTTTAGGTAATTAATTTAATTCATTTTAAATTAATTATAAATGATGTGATCCTTAGATCATTGCTTATGTTTGATGATTGGTATTGATTGCCATGTATGGGTTGTAATCTCAGTTATGAGATGAGTAGTGTATGTGATATGGATGTATTGGTTGTTTTGGGATGATAATATGGATTATCTGATTATAATATGAATTATCTGTTGATAATGATAATGTTGATTATCTATTGTGTTGTGAATTATCTATCTGTGTATATTTAGATAATGAATTGAATTGTTTTAAAATTTAAAACAACTTGGCCTTAAAAGACACGCTTTGGATTTCGATGAGACCGGGATCGGGTTTCCATATTTGGGATCCGAAAACCACATCGATTCCAATTAACGTTAGATCGTTAATCCAAGTGGAGCGAGTGAAGACTCGAGGTGTAAGGGCTATACGTCAGTATAACTCTGTGGGTGATTCCGTAATGAGTTTGACGGAATAGTACTTATAGATTCGAGATGGTGATTCAGAGTGCAAGGGTTATTGTCGTTAACTCTGAGGGTGATTCCAATATGAGTGTAACGAGATAATGCCTTCGGTTTCGTTCGAACCCGGAACGAACTTGTATGGATTGAATTCTTTCAGAACACCGTCAGGTGGACGATGAGCATTCTAAGTGATATGTCCTATAAAGGTAACGTAGCCTCAAGCCTCATCAACCGGGAATGGCTAAAACAGGGGAGGTGCAGCAAAGCTTCGTGGGTAGCCCCCACTTGAGAGCAAGATTTATCCCTGTCTAGAGGTCCCTTTATTTTCGGCTTAGTGGTGCGGTTGCTGATCACAAGTGAGGGGTTGCCTTGTTTGGAACTGTGCAGTAAGGAATGGGTCCGGCTTTGTGTTGCAGGGGATTGAGAGTAATCCTCGGTACGGTGATCTAGGCCACGTACTGTGACAGGCGGTACCCCAGTAGCCCAGCCATTGTATGGAATCCAAAATCCAATAAGTGCCAACGGTTTTGATTGTATTACCCACTTTTGTGGCTAGTAGCTGGAATTTAATGAATGTAACAATTTCGGCTATTTCTTAATTACTTGAAAACCCTAGACACTATTATAATATCATCGGATTTCCTATCAAATGTTTTGGTTAGCGTAAGGTAAAAACTTTTCCATGTTTATGTGTGGGAAGTCTTACGTGATACCTTTTTCTTTTCAAAGGTTTTTCAAAGTTAAGAAACTTTAACCTGTTACTCACACCAGACCCATGTCTGACCCGGAGTTATTTCTATTTTTCTTTAACTCTTGGGTACTCAAATTTTTATGATTAGCCAAGGGAATTCAGGTTAGGATTCAGGTTAGCTTTGACGAATTGTGATGGAGCAATGGAGCAGGAGGCTTCTGCGTTTAGTTATATAGTTTTCTGCTGTGTTGGTATCTCTGAGTGTTTCTGTATTATGTGTTGAGTTGTAATAGCTAGAAAGGTGTTTATAACTGTCTAGTATGTGTTGTATTGCCTGGGTACTCTGATAATTGTTGTATACTATGTAATACTTATGTTATTAATATAATTTATTCGTTCCGCTGATGAGATTCTTGTGTTGTTTCTTCTTTCTCTTCTTTCTTTTCTCTTTTCTATCCCTTTCTTTCTTAAAGATGATACGACTTTTTGTGGAGAAAAAGTCGGGTCGTCTCAGCTAGTATCAGAGCATTAGGTTGAGTGAATACCTATTCTCTGTAGTGGTGTCTATCTTGAGAGAGCGTATTTGTATTTTTATTATATATATATATATATATATATATATATTTGGTTCTACCTATTTATTGGGTTACCTGTTCAGGTTTTCCAATGTAAGTTATGAAGGTAGATGAGGTAGAAGTGTGTGTAACACAACTTCCATTGGTTGGAATTTGAGTGGATGAGGTTGGAGGTGTATTTGTCGAGACTGTAGACCGAATACCGTCTCGAGTGAGTTTTGTTGTGGTGAAGTACTTCATCAATCTCTGAAGGTAACCTGTTAAGGTTCGGAGTTCATCTATGAAGTGCAGGATTGAGTTTTGATCGGTCGGTAGGGCTGAAGCAAGTGAGTGATGATATCTTGATATCTCAGGAAGTTGTAGCTGCGTGATGAGATGCAGTGACTATGGATATTTCCGAAGATGTTTCTTTGGAACAAGAGTAAGAAGTGAGTCTGCTCGGTGATGTGGCTGAGTTTAGCAGAATGTTCTGAGTTGGTAAGGAGTCTTCTAGCTGAGTAGTTTTTCTGAAGTGGATATCAGAAGCAGCAGAGTGGATCTTTTTCTCTGGTGAGTTGGCTAGGCCAACATAAGCTATTCTGTTTGGTAGAGAGAGAGTAGTTTTCTTTGGATTTAGGCTGAGTTGATCGCAAAAGTGACTTGCGATAGTATGTTCTTTTGAGTTGTTGGAGATTGTCCGGATTTCTTCAAAGAAGTCAAAGATTGTCTGCATCTGAAGATCGAGTTTTCTTTCCAGGATTGGAACTGGTAGTTCAGTTAATAGATAGATGGTTCTTTGAGGTAGAAGTTGGTGAAGTAGCTCAGGTTTCGGAGGAACATCTGAGTTTTCTTATGGATATGTGGAACCATATTTCTGTGCTGGGTTGTCTAATCTGTGCTCATATTCTTCAGCTTTTTCTTCTGCTTCGGATCAGAGTTGTGCAGCGGAATCAGTTTGGGGATGTTTCTGTTTTCTTTTTCTGGATAAGAAGAAGTTTGTTCTGTCTTCTGTTGTTGAGAAGTAGGGTGTGTGTTCTTAGTTTTTGAGTGATCTTGAGGAGATCATTGGATTGTTTTGATCCAGTATGTTTCTAATGGAATCAGCTAGAGTTAAGCTGATCAGGAAGGATGTTGGTAGCCCAGGATCGTCTGAAGAGTTTTTATGGATAAGAGACGGAAGAATTTGGATTCTGGAATCGGAGATTTGATTTGAGATAAGTTTTTCTCTGATCCAAGGAGCTATAAATTTGGGAAGCTAGCTCCGAAGTGTTTTAGATTTCTTCCGTGGTTTGGTTAGATCAGTGTTTGGTTTTCTAGAGTTGAAATGCCAGTTTGGATAACTGGAATTCAGAGTGTTTTCATGTATCTCTGAGGAAATACGTGTTTGATATTTCTTGCTGTAGGACCAGCAGTTTAGGATGGATTGGTTGTTAAGTCAGACTCATTTGTAGTCTGATATTCTGTATAGAATTATTGTTAGGAGCTCTATAGCTTAGTAGTATTGATTGATTGGATTCTATAGAGCGAGTATCCCGATATATATATATATATATATACCGGGGAAACTCGTAAAAGTTTTATCCAAAATTCTTTTGGATAATTAGATTTGTTCTGATTGTGTGAATTGGTTGCATTGATTGTTGGCATATGATTGACATATGCCGTATTTTAAAATAAAATCTGTAAATAGATTATTAAATTACCTTTGTTTTAAATTTCGGGGACGAAATTCTTTTAAGGGGGAAGGATTGTAATATCCCGGAATTTTGGACAATATAAATTTAATAATCTGTGTTTAAATTTATATTGAATTGATAATTTTTATTGATAAATTTGATTTGATTTAATAATCTTCTTTATTTAAATATTTAATTTGTGAATTTATTTTTAATAAACTAATAAATCTATTTTCTATTTAATAATGTATATATTTATGTATATTTTAAATAAACAAGTTGTTAAATCAGTATAGCATAATTTTAATATTTTCAAATTAGGAATTTTGATTTATTTTTGGATTTAAGCTTTTCAAAAATATTTAATAAAATACTAAATGATTTCAAATATAAGATAAATGTTTTATTGATTTAAAATTCATTTTAACTTAAGTTTGTATATTAAAACAGGGTATAAAGATGTTTGTTTTATTTCTTTTTAAAATATTGATAAATAAATATAATTTGTAAATTAAATATGAGAATTTAAATACAACTTATAAATGAATCATGTATTCATTTAAATAACAAATAAGTTATAATCTCTTTATAAATTTATTTTAAGTGATCAAAATATTATTTTCAAATAATTAATATGTGTATTGTTTTTATTTATAATTATATTGGTTTTATTTCTTTAAAAATTATTATCTATACATAACTAAGTAATAAAACTTACTAATTAAGTTTAAACTTTCATTAACTTTAATTAAAAATGCTAATTAATTTAAAAGGACATGTGTAATTTATTAAGGCATAAGTTAACATGTGTTGAGTATTTAAATAAGAATATTTACAAGTGTTAACAATATAAGCCAAGTGTCAAGTTTAATTTTTTATTTTCTTTGATTTCTAATTTATCATAAAATAAGTTATATAAACTCATACTTCTTCCTTTCCTATTCTTTTCCTCATTTTAATTTCATAAGTAAAGATTTTTTTTTCAGCTGAAACAACTCACTCTAAAACAATCTTCATTTCACAATACAAATGTTCATTTCTTCAAGAAAAATCAGAAATCACACCTCATACAAAACTGAAACCATCTTCAATCTGTAACATGCAAAATCAAATGCATAGCAATCTGTTCATCAAATATTTTCCCGCATGCAAATCTGAGAATCAAATGCATTTCAAATTCCTGTAAACCAAAATTCTGTAATATTCTTCATCCTCATATCCAAGCACATACAAACTCCTCATTTTCAAATTGCATATCAATCCCTGTAAACAAACATGCAAGCCTACATTCATCTTTCTTTAAAATCTGGAAAATAAAGCAAGCAAGAGAATCTGCATTTTTCTAAAGTCTGGAAATTAGGCTACCTGCATATAGAACCTGGGAACAAATGCAAATGTAAAACATCAGCATGCATGTAAGGTTAAGGAGCAATAGCATTTTTAAAGCAACATTCAAGTTTTTAAAAGCATGGGCAATTCTGTTTTAAAGATTCAAAGGAGTTTTTCAAATTCTGGACAGTGCTCGGCTCATCAGGATTTTAAAGGTGAGTAACTCAATTTTTTTTTAAAATAAATTAAACAGGTATAAGTTGTTTCATGTTTTTAAATTAGAAATGAATATATGTATGAAATTGCTGTGAATATTTATACCTATGAATATATGCATGTGTACATGATGATTACTGTTGCATGTCTGTTCTTCCAACCCCAAACTCCTGTTTGATCCTTAATTACTTTTTCTTTTGACTTGTTTGCTGATTATGATTTAAATTTTTGAATAAAAACTTGTTTATTTAGGATAGTGTAAGTTTTAAATTTTATATAAGTTAAATAGAATTGTCAGTAACTTGGAAATTAAATTACACAGAGCAACAATGAGCATAGAGTGAAAATTCAAACTTTATAATTTAATGTTTCAGGTTTATGAATCAAAACTACTTCTAGATTTATGATTTTTAAAAGAAGAAATTCAATTTTTAATACCATATACAGAGAGCAGTTTAAACATTTCTGTATTTTATAAATTGGGCGAGCCCTGTTGATTTTGATGATCGTTTGGGTTGAAATTTCTTTTAGTGATAGTGTAATGATCAGAGATATTGGGAAAATTCTTAGATTAGGTTGAAATTTGTTATTGTTGTTGTAATTTGGGATTTAAGGCTGTGAACCCTAGTTTTACTGGGTTCGAGTAAATTGATCATTTGGGCATTGTTAATTTATCGAGTTCAACGCGATTTTGGGGGATGCTAACTGAAGCGTTGACGGAGAGGTAGCCGGAGTTTCAGACCTGCCGATGGTCGAGGTTTCGAAGGCGAGGAGTTTTCCAGATTGGGGTTGATGGAGTTACTGTTGTTCCAGGTTTGAGTGGAAGGCTTGATTTCAAATTTGAGTCGTGGGTGGCGATGCGACGATCGTTTTCGAATTTGTGGTTGATCGGCGACTTGTGGAGATCATCAGAGATGATCAGTGGGGGCTGCGTCGTGGGTGCATGTGCACGGAGCAAGGTGGATACTGGTAGGTGTTGGGTTACAGGAGTTAGGATGGCCTCGTGATTGTCTTGGGGAAATTGGGTTTGAACTCGAAGCATAGCACCATGTGACTCGAAGTAAATTCAGGGAAGCTCGCGAATATAAGTTGTTTTCAGGTTTCAGGTTTTACAGTTATAACAGAAAACCTGATTCGTTTTAAAGCCTTAAAGCAGGTTTAAGTGTAAACTAAATTTTGAATAAAGCTTAAGCCTGAATTTAAATATGAATTCAAATAAGTTTGAATTCTGGTTTTTAGGAATAATTTAAACTCAAAAAATTTTAAGTTGGGTTTTTAAATAAAAACAGAAACTGTTTTCAATTTTTTTATGTAAAGGTAAAGTTTAAATTGCAAGTGGAAATTTAAACTGTTTTTTTTAAAATCTGAAATTTGAATATGGATTCAAATTTGATTGTCTGTGATTTAAAAATTCATTTATGTTTTTAAAATTTAAATTTGATTTTAAAACTCATAGGTGTAAAGGCATATGTATGTTTGAAATTGAATTGGAAGTTTAAAATTTTAAATTAGAAATTTTAAATGAGTTTAAATCTGGGTTTTTAAATCTGGAATTAAATTTAAACTTCAGCTTTTAAAATAAAGGTTTAAATTTAAATTGCTTTGAAATGATTAAATGATTTGTATTTAAATTGAAGATGTAGATTGTAAGGAAAGTTTTAAAGGGTTAAGTTAAATCTAGAATGAGTTTAAAAGTGTATTTCAATTTTGAAATTTAAAAGTAATTTTTGAATTGATTTGAATTTAAATTGAATTGTAATTTAAATTCTTTTTAAACTTATTGATAAAGTGGATGTTTCTTTTAACATATGTGATAAAGGTTTTGAATTGTTTTTAAAAAAAACTTGTTTAAGTTAGAATTTGTATCCATTTTAAAATCTCAAATTTTAAAATGAAGTTTAAATGGAATTTAAAGTAAATTTAAAAAAAAGTTTGTTTTTAAAATGCTTAATTAAGTAAGAAATGTTAAGATTAAAAGTAGATGTATGCACAGAAAGGAATACACATATATGAAATAAGTTATTAGTGAGCTCACAAAATCATTATGATCAGTTGACACAAGGAATAGTAAGTTTCGGATAGACGATCTAGTTATCTTTTATTAGTAGGCTAGATAATTTGATATATCTGGTAGGCCCGATCAGCCATAGGTTTATAATCAGCCCGAGAAAACAATAATGTTGGGATGTATAGTCCACTGATTTAAATAGATTATTTATGATTATCCATGTTGCATGCATGCATATTATTGTTTATGATGTTTATTTTAACCACTTTGGTTTATGACTTTGGTTTGCAAAAGATATATTTTAAAGGATAATAGTGAGGGGTAACGCGTTCCGCTCAGCGGCGTGATCTCACTAGATATTAATTAGCCGAGATGACATATTATTATTCGCACAAGGCTTTTTTCTGACTTGAAGTTTATGTTTTTCCCTTAAAATCTCGAGTGCTAAAAATCTGATTTGAGTAGGTCGAGAGTAAGGACTTCATTGGTTAAGTAGTTTTTGGCAAACAAAGCTTTCGGAGACGTGCATGAGGAAAATTTACCTATGTAGGAGTCTATCTATTACTGTTATTCACTGTGTTATGTCAATTGATGTATGAATGTATTGATAGCAGATATATCTGTCTATTTAGCAACTCTGATCAACCAAGGGGGCATCTTCATAAGTCGCTCTTGGAGTATTTTTTAATAATTGTATTTTATCTGAACCTGGGCAACGTTTTAGATTATGTACTGAATTTGAAATTTGACTATGAGATGAAATGTGACAGTTGCTTTTATTTCATATGCTTGTGCATCTGATATTATGGATACCATTACTATGATCGCGTTTTGTCATCTGAAAAATTAATACTATAGATGACTGCAGCATCTATAGCGCTTAGTTTTAGACCTCTAAATGGGTGATGTTACAATTTAAATAGGTTAAGTGCAAATTTTTTACGGCCATATGGCACCTATTTGCTGGCCACATACAATAAAGAAAGGGAGATGATTTGATGAGATTTAATAGAGAATTAGATAGAAAAGGTTTTAAAGGAGGGAATCTAAAGGTTTCAATGTTTCCTTTAAAACATGTTCTCTCCCATTCATTTCATTAGACTCTTTAGACAATTCATGTTCATTATTCTACTCTTCTATCTCGGCCAAAACAATGTCTTCCAAAGCCTAAAAAAATTTCAAAATCAAAATAAAAGGTGGTCCTCATTTCTTGATTCTTTCAAAATCCGAAGATCAAATAAACTAAGTCTAGGAGGATTTATTCATCATTTTAAGGTGTGATTTTGGCAACTTCCTTAGGTAGTTATCTAAAATTTATTAATGTTCCTCATGTGTTTAGATCCTATATGATATATTTGTTGTTTATGATTTGTCATATATTAAGTAATTCAAACCTTTTACCTATATCTTTGTTGAAAGTATGTTGATTTAATTCAGCTCTATTTTTGCTTTCCATCTCATCTCAAAATATGTTCATTATTATTGATATGATTTTGTACCCCTTCACCTTTGTTATTTTTTTGATTTCTTTTGTGTTCTTTAAATTTGTATGTTATTATCACGAAATTACAAATGCCTAACTTGTCTAGTCCCTTTTCCAATTGCATTAAATTTTGTTAATAATAAAAACTAATTTTTATTGAGATCTATCTTTAAAAAAATTACTATTCATATACACAAATGTAAATAAACTACTCATGTCAATTAAGTAATTTTCACCTTTAAAATTATTTCTTTTTTAAATGGTTGATTTTTGAATACTAATGTTTTTACCACTGTTTTAAAAAAAAGATTCAGATTCAAAATTTATAAATGGACTTTTGAGTAAATTATAAATTCTTTATTTTTTCAATTTTAAAGTTTTTTGAATTTATTTTGTAAACTGAAAGCTTGTTTATGTGTAAACATTTGTGAGTTAAACACACATACACACAAAGGGAGATTTATACATATGCATACATACATATATATATTTATATGGTAACATACATGTGTTGCTCTAATTCGGAATCACAAGATGGATCATTTGTAATAGATGTCATATTTAATTTCAAACATTTATTTAATTAAAACCAACCTCACTATTGGTAATTTTAGATTTTAAACCATATAAGATCGTCTAATATGTTTTCGATGTACACACACACACTTGTCAATTATTATTATGTATAAATATTTTTAAATCAAAATCTTGAATGACAAAAGGCTATGTAAAGAGGGAATGGGACCGTTATCATGAAAATTTCAACACCTGTATACAGTCACATTAACTATATACTCATTTTATCTGTAGCACATGCACTACACACAATCAAGTATATTTGATATACTTGTAAACTAAACTTGAAAAAACCTTCCAAACAAAATTATAAAAATAACGATTTTATTTAAAATATTTATATTGGATCTAAAATCTATTTCGGCTTCATAGACTTAACTAAGATCAAAAATGGGAATTTTTGAAATTCACCAATCAACCTGCTTCTGACTGGCATGGTTCCTCTATCTGTATAGTGAGCATGAGAGATGGTGAATTACTCATGATCTTTAGGGACACCAAGGAGCTACATACTTGTACTTGTTTGGAATAATAAAACAATAACTAGACAATAGCTTTTATAGGTTAATACAACTAACTCAAAAAGAAGATTTCATTATAACAACGAAAAGTGGTTTTTAAACTTAAGGGTATTATCAATCTTAGCAGCTAGACTATACTTTGATTGTGGTCAAACACATTGCATAGCGGTCGTGATACGTTCATAGTTGGATACACGTTAAACTACTTGAAATGGAACATTACTCAAAAGAGGATTCTTCTCCTTCGTTGTAGAAAGTTGGTGTCATCGTGATTGTTAATCAATATAAAGTCAAAATCCCTAGCCAAAGTAAATCGGTTATCGATAAATATTATTAGATTGAACAAAGTTCTTTAACATAGTTTATGCAATTGCTATGAATATTAATAGTGTTTTTGGCCTTAGACAAAACTCTAAATATCTAAGTGATATTGTGTTAATAAAAATAAAATATGTATGATACCTTGTTACTATGTGAAGCTTAATAAAGATTAGAAATTGGATTATGCTACAATGATCTGTAAACGGTAAAACTTATGTCCAATACCGTATGTCGACAAAGTCCATGTAGGCTTGATTGTTAGATTGTTTAAATATTAACTAAGGACTAAGTTCACATCAGAGAGTCGGTACAACCGTTTAGTTAGTTAAGTTTTGAGTTTGATCAATGTAAAAATAATTTATAAATCTTATAAATTAATATAAAAACTAAATACCAATGTTGTATTAAATTGTAATGGTCATTTAATAATTTATTTGCAGCGTAAAATTGGATTAAAACGATGTACAAAATTTATACATTAATTTTACTAAAGAATGGGCTTAAACATAAATTAAATAACCAATTTAATGCTTAAATCAATTTGGCTCAAAGACTGGAAGTCCAAATAAATACGGGCAAAAACAATGTAGAGGATGGGTGAAGATCTAATCTCCAAGGCTAGAGAGAAAGGGGCAAGATATTTGTGATCAGTTTGTTATAAATAGCCACCTCATTTAGTCTCTCTTCATGCTTGAACCAAACCTTATCCATAGACTTCGTTATTAACGTTAGTGAAGCCCTGTAGATGGAGTTACATCCTTTAGTCGAGGAGGAAAAAATAAGGAGTTTAGAGAAGGAAACCGCTAACAACTTTTTTCTTTAGCAATTGGTAGGGTTACGATAAGGTAAGCTTCAATTTCAACTAATTCATATTAATGTATACATGCTCATCTGTGCTCCTATGTTTAATTCCATCCTAGATTAAAAAAGAAATTTTCCAATGATCAAATATAATTTTTATAAATAAATTAATGAGCAAAATATCGAATTAAAATATATATAAATAACAAATTATTTCCTATATCAAAATAAAATTAGAAACAATATTTTTGAATCAGTACACACGTACATATGTGTGTGTGTGTAAACATTTAAATTTTGAAACATATATCAATTATATACACATGGTTTTAAAATTAAATAAAAAAGCAATTTTGTTTTTGGTTTCAGTTAATTTTTCTTCGTTTACTTTTATTCAAATCTTGTAATATATAAATAAGTGAACAAACAAATGCACACTTATATTTTTTATAAAAAATAATTTTTTTCTAGTGGGTGTCAGAAGTAAAAATAAAAAACTATTTATTTATTTATTTCTAAATTCAGATGTTTTAAATTTGAATTTTCTTAAAAAGTCAAAATAAAAATAATCAGCACGAAATATATTTAATTTTTTACAAAAATCTTACATCTTTAAAGATTTTTTGTAAAATATTTTGAAAGGGTCAAATTATTCTAAATTTTGAATTTTAAATTATTAACTATTATATATATATATATATATCAATTATGTATATAATGTTCATGTGTGTGTGTTGAAACAATAATAATTATATATGTGTGTGTGTAGATATGTTAACTTTGAAAAAACATTATATTGCACACACACATAAATATCAATTAGCAGTTAAATTAAAAGAAATAAATTATATTAATGTTGACGTAAATATAAATATTTATATATACACATATTATCATCATTAAGCTATGACGTTAAACCTATTTATTAATCTAAATTACAAGGGTTAATTGAACTCCTTATAAAGTATATTCATCATGTTATCCTTAGGTTGGATATTATATTCAATATAGTTATAATGTTTGTATAATGAATACGAACATATTATAGTATCAAAATATGAAATTAAATTAAAACTAAATTAATAAATTAAATAAATTGTAAAATATTATTATCATAATAAACAAACACCTCCTTTTAACCCCACTGCTAAAAAAATTGGAACTTTTATATACAAATTAAATAAATTAAAAATATACCTCAAACTCTTTTATCAATCAATATTAAATATGATTTAGTATAAATATTCTTATTCATATAAATATAAAATACGATCATGTGTAAATTAATTTTTAATGAAATCCCCCATTTTAATCCCACAACTAATGCATCTAATCCAACGTACGTATGCTTGCTCAACATCACTGTCACTGTTACTACTTGAAGGTGAATCGTCCTATGTTACTTCAAACACCTCCTTCATTTTCATCTGAATTTGTCATCCTTGTAATTTTCGGTCACCTTAAAGCAGTCTTTCATTATATGGCTTGTCTTCTTGTATTTGGAATAATTTATTACAGATGATTTGCCAAATATTTGGCATTTCTTGAATTTGCAAAATGCCTTGTAGTTCTTCACACTGAAAGCAATATCATCTTCATTAATATCTACATCGTCTTCAACTTTAAATATTGTCATTCATTTTTCATGTGCTTGGTCTTTTCTGACATTCGAATTCACTTCGTATAACATTAAATTACCTATTAATTCATGACTTTGAGTCAGGAAAGGTCCTTGGCTTCTTCAATAGCGAACACTTTCCTTTCCCATTCATTAGGCAATGAATCGAACTTTTTTGATACGCATAAAAGTCTACAATATTTTCTTCTAGTTGCACAAGTGCGTTTGTAATTCTTAAAATCATGCAAACATGAATGCTTTCATCATTTTTCATTCTAAATTTATGAAGTTGACTTTTGAACATAGATAATTTGTACCATACAGTCCCTTTATGTGTAATTTTCAAAGTGTTTCAAATATCATATGCAGTAGTGCAGTCCATAAATCGTATAAATTCATTTTTATTCGATGCACGATATAAAATATTCATTGGTCTATAATTATTTATATCTTCGGCTTTTTGAGAAACTGACTATGTGCTCAATGCATTTGTAGGATCTATATACTTTGTTTGAGTAGCATCTCACATTTCAAACCTTCACTTGCATATAAATTTTTATACATGTAAACCAATATGCACAATTTGATCTAGTGAATGGTTGTGGTGCAGTAGATTATGTCTAAAAATGTAGTGAATGTGGCCAGCTGATATTTTGGAAGTTTATTCATGATTTTTAAATGATTGGGCTCTGATACAAATGAAAGTTTAAGGGGTCGTATGGGTATATGCGATTAAGTGTTGAAATATACTCAAGTTACAAAAAATACTAGTTGATAAGCTATTAAATATATAACTAGGTATATAATGCGGCGGAATAAAATAAAGTAAATTAAAAAATACACTGAAAATTTATGCTGGTTTGGACTCCCGTCCTGCGTTCAATCATAAAATTACCTTTTTGAATCTCACTAACCCAACTCTCTCTCTTCAGCCGGGGGAGCATGTTTATAATGGCATTGCCACCAGCTGCCCAATGACCACAATATTACTTCAACTTCAATATAAAAATGTATTTGTAGACTTTTGTATCCTGCTATACAAATGTCTACTTTTAGTATAAACTCCTACAACCCACACAGTAAATCTTCAAATTGAACGAACAAGAGTTATAGAAGCATTTTGAGTATTGTAGATATAAAAATAAATGGTTGGAGGAAGATATTTTTTGAAAATTTAGTTACTACTGATTACATAGAACAAAATTAGATAACGGAGATAAAATTAGAGTAGAAATTGTCGTTTGATCTAGAATAGAGCAATTCCTTATATAGATGTTATGGGGATGCACTTAAAGGGTTGCTTTCACTTAGAACCAAAGAGAAGTGACTACAAAATGAAGAGGAAGAAGAACAAAATGAAGAGAAGCGACCAAAGATAAAAATTGGTTTTCAAAACACAGGGTAGGAAGATACACATGTCGACTTAAGTAAATCCTATCTGTAACAACTCGGATTTTTCGTTGTTTGATCAAAATATTTAAATGGATTTAAATATTGAATTTGAATTATAGATTGATTTTGAATATGAAGATTTAGTTTTTATTTATAAAATAAATTCAGAATTTAAATATAGTAATTTATTGGACAATTTAATTATTGAATTTTATGATTGAATATTGGTTGAATTATTGTATCTTGAGTTTTAAGCTCAATAAAAATAACTTAAAGGCTTATAAAATTCATATTAATAATATGAAGATAATAAAAAAATTAAAATTGAATTTAACAATGATCTGTTCAATTTTAAGAATAGCTTGTATAAATCGACATTTAAAAATAGCCATCCAGGACAAAGACTCGGATTTCAACAAAACTAGTTCCATTGGATCTGTAATATTGATTTATTATTAGATTTTAAATTTTGCAGTGTTTGGAATTATCGTTTGATCGTATGAGATATAAACGCACTGAAATTAATATCGAAATTCAATATAGTAATTAGGTCCAAAAAACTATCTTCTCCATACGATCGAATTTGGACTCAAAACCTTTTTCATTGTGTTCGGAATAGGGGTATAAAATTATGAACGCCTAGCGGCATGCTTCGATAGGAGTATATAATTTTAAGCTGGTTTAAACAAGATATTTGAAATTGAATAATAATATTTTAAATTCTTGTTTAAATCTATCAGCCGTATTTTCCTTTCAACAAGACATTTGAGCGTGCTTTTTCCTCTCCTTCACGCAACCTTTCATTTCAAAAAATTCACGTCATCTCTTTTCTGCCGTTCTTCAATTTGAATCATGATATCTTGCCTCCCCATCTCTTATGTTCAAACTTATTAAACCTAGCTCCTTCGTTCTTCAATTCATAATGAAAGAGAAAATTGTCGTTGTGAAAAAAAGAAAAAAAAATCACGAAGTCGAATCGCGTTAAGGGAACAGGCGCACGCTTGTTGGCAATCGAATAACCTGTGAAGCGTACGGTAGTGCTGTGCTAGTGGCGGGGGTCGCGTTTGCTTTCGTTTGGGTTTTGGTATCGTGGGGTGAATTAGAGAACGATGAAGCCCCATTGAAATCGAGGAGGGTTGTCAAGGTGGTAGGTTGTGTGGTTGGGAAGGAGAGGCGGTGACTCCATTCGTTTTTCGGAAAATCGAAGGCATGAGGAAAAAGGGAAGTTGCGAGGTAGGGTCGATGTTGTTTTTTTGTTATTGCCACATTTCGATGTACTCGAGGTCGAGGTACTCTCACATGTGCGAGGAAGGGAGTCCATCTCTACCGACGTGGCGTTCGATTGGAGGAGATGAACGTGGGTGGCATGAGGAAGCCGCGGCTGATGGTGGGAGGGCAATTGTCTTGTCAGCATTCGAACCAGGGAATGGGAATTGATGGACGGTTGGGTTGAGATCGAGTTTGATTGTGGGTTAGCAATGTGATTAGAATTGATTTTTGATTTTCTATTAGTTATTGTAATTAGGATATATAAATCATATTATAAATCGAATATTTACAAATTCATAATTTTTTTATCGAGGCTTGAAAATCATTAAATCAAGTCGAGATTGGAATGGATTGCAAATAAAATGAAAGGTGAGAAAATTCTCACTCTTTCGGATTGCTAAAATCTATTTCAAACTAATAAAATAAATTATTGGATGCTTGGATGAATTTATATAATTATTGTTTTTTGAATGATCATACATATAGTGGTTTATATATATAGTAATTGGAGAGATCTCCCCGCACATTATAGCGGATGAGACCCTATGCGCCCCGCATAATAGTGGATGGCCCTATATACCGCCATATCCCCCTCGAAGTGGGAATGATATTATTTTATTTTGTATTAACAATTGTGAATGTAGGGAAGCATGTTGGAGAGATCCAAATGGATTCCTCAACATGTTGTTTATTTTTCATATATAGTGACATATGATTTGTGTAGAATAAACTATTATTGATTATTGTAGTGATTGGAATTATTGGACGTTTTTTTAGCATTGGCTTGAATTTTGACATTTTAAATACTATAATTTTTTTAAATGTATGGAATTAAAGGAAATTTGATATATATATATATATATATATATATATATATATATTGGAATTGGAGTTATTTTAAAGAAAATGAATCAGAAAAAATATATATTTGATTTTGGGTATACTTAACTGTTGTAAATTTTTAAAATGGAGATTTTAAAATGACTTATATAAAAGAATTTATAAATGGTATCTAGAAATATGAAAAGGAGTTAAAATCAATGCAAAATATAGACTGGAAGTATAAATGGAAATTTATATAATGGAATTATATAAATAAGATTTATTTTATAAACAAGTAAAACTTAAAGGAGTTTATAAATTAATCAACAATGTTTATAAATAAGGAAAATGATAGTCAGTTGGTAAATTAGAAATATAGATTTGCGATGTGAATTTATATCGAGTTATGGAAATTGTTGAGAAATAGTGGAATCTATTTTTGAATATGAGAATGGTGATAAAATTGAGATATAATCGATGTGATATGAATCGAGAAGGAGTTATAAACTGAATTTTGAAAGATTGGATTTTTTAAAATAGATTTTTGTCGAGAAGTTAAAAGTTTTAAAAAATGGGATTTTTAATTACTATGCTATATAATTTAAACTATTATTTAAATTAGAATATTCCAAAAGATTAGTTATTATAATATTCTTATTAAAATAAAATTCTAATTTTATAAATCAGCCTTGTAAATTTATTAGTTATTTAAAAATGATTTGGAAATGAGTCATCGATGTCATTTAAAATGTTTTGGTATTTTAAATTTACTTAAAGCGTATTTTAAAATAAACCACTATCCTTTAAAAATACTTATTTTGTATATGTAGTTTTAAAAGATCAGAATTTATTTATAAACTCTCTCAAGATTGCGAACGAAGTTATTTAACGGGTGGGATTTTATAAAGGAAAGTATTATAATAAATTTTTTGGAACTTAAGGGAGGTTATGAAATATTAGAAATAAGAACTTCAGGGTTGAATCTGAAATCATAAAGAAGTTATAAATACATAGAAGAGATTATAAGTAGATACAATCAGGTTTTGAAAAGGAAAAAGAAATTAATGTAAATTCCAAAGACTTATAGGATAAGTCGAGAAGCATTCTCTTAAGTATTGATATTTGAAGGATTTTGGAAAGTACGACTTGTAATATTTTCCTAAGTATAGAAAAATGGAAATTTGGGAATATTTCTAAGTGTTGAGATGTTTGGAAGAATCCTGTTACGGATTTATGTATTCGAAGGTTGTTTTCAAATGTTGGAAGGAATTGATATAACTTTTAAAGATATTTTGGATATAAATATTTTGGTAAAATTTATAATAAGGCCTAGTGACCGCTTATGGATGTTTTATTGATAGCTAAAAAACCAACTATCAATATTGGCTAATTTCGTTAATCGTTTCGAAGAGATCGGAATCATATTTAATTATTCGAAAACCACTTCGATTCGGTTTGAACGTAACGAATGAATACCGTGAAGATGATGAAGACAGTGATTTGGTTTGTCCAGACCTAGGACAACTTGTATGGATGAATGCTATCAGAGCATCGTCACTAGAGGACGATGAGCATTCTAAGTAAAATTGTTCTTGAAAGTTAACACTTAGCCTCGAACCTCATCAACCGGAAATGACTAAAACATAGGAGATGCAGCAAGGCTACGTGGCTCGCACCCAAGTAGGGTATGTTATCACTTTTGTAGAGGTCCTCGAAACCCTATTTATCTTAGATATGGGTATACATCAAAGTAGAAGCGCTCGATAGTAGGGGTGCATACACCCTGTGTGATAACATATTCGGTCTATCCAGGTTAGGGGTAGTGACGCAGCGGATATAACGAGTGACAGCGAAATGAAGATTTCTGTCAAACTAATCGATGAAACGATTAGATGAAACAAGATAAATCGATGGTTTGAAAATACCGAAAGCCCAAATTCGTTGATCTCGAGAGATACCGAATTCTAGCTATCTCTAACACGTTGATCGCGCTCGATACCGTGTTAAAAGATCTACGATTCTTCTACGTTGATCTCGCGCACGAGATTCCATGAATCGGCTTTAAATCCGTTGATTCGAGCGCACTCGAATAACCGAAAATGGAGAAAGGAGACAACGCTCAACTTTCAATTTCAAAAGAGGTACAAAGCACTCAAACAAAGTTTCATTCAAAAATTCCCCCCTTACAAATGACCCAACATCCCTATTTATAGAGATTTACATCACACACAAACAATTACATCACAAAGCACCACAATACAAGATCTCCACGACCTAACATATTTACACATACACGACCGACCTAACATTGGTTGTTAACGACCTAACTTACACGGGTTACAAATACAACATAAAGAAAAAGATACAACACACGACCCAAGACATCAACGACCTAAGGCATACGACCTTGGATGCAAGCGACTTAAGCTTTCAACGGCACAAGCTTTATGTCAGGCGACTTAGGCTTCAGCGACCTAAGACAATGGCTCCTGGCACGGCCTAAGACCTAAGGCTTCAATGATTTGCGACCTAAGCTTCAAGGCGGTTTAATAACAATCTGCTTCATTTTGTGTTGTGAGTTAGGTCGTTCACGACCTTCGTTGGAGCGACCTAAAGCTTTCCGACCTATGGAGCGAGGCAATCCGGAGCGCTATAAAGGAAATGCGGCACCATTTATTAGCTCGCTTGTATGACTCGTTCGCGATCAAAGGATACGATCTGGTCTTAGCTTGCTAGGTCGCTTGAGCGATCTAAAACTTAACTCGCCATTAGTAGTTTGCGCTGCATCATCCTCCCCCGGTTGACAAGAATTCGACCTCGAATTTGCACCTTCCTCTTCCTCGACAAGCTCATTCCCATAAAAGGGAATCAAGTATTTGACGTTAAAAACGTCTGTAGTGTGAATATGTTCCGGCAACCTCAACTAATATGCATTATCATTGATCTTCTTCAAGATTTCCACTGGACCAATTTTTCGAGCTTTCAACTTGTTGTACATTCCAACTGGAAAATGATCTTTTGTCAATACTGCGTAAACAAAATCCCCTTCTTGGAAGTCCACACTCCTTCGCTTCTTGTCTGCCAGTTGCTTATACTTCTCATTTGACTTAAGCAATCATTCATGAACAATTCTGTGACATCCCTGCAATTCATTCACGAAATCACAAGCTCGTTTGACAACTCCCTTCTGATATGGCATTGTCGTCGAATCCAACGGTCCTTTCGGAATTGCTGAATATACAACTTGAAACAGACTGAATCCAATACTTCGATTAACAGCGTGATTATGTGTAAATTCTGCCTGACATAACTTCATATCCCAACTCTTCAAATTATCTTTCAAAGACATCTCAACAAGTTTCCCAACGATCTGTTAACCACCTCCGTTTGCCCATCTGTTTGTGGATGATAGGCGCTACTAAAGTTCAGCTTAGTCCCAACCATCTTCCATAGACTCGACCAAAAATGACTCAGAAATCTAGTATCCCGATCAGAAACAATGGTCTCAGGTAGCCCATGTAGTCGATAAACCTCTTTAAAGAACAATTGAGCAACACGGACTGCGTCGATGGTCTTTTTACAAGCTATGAAATGTGCCATCGTCGAAAATCTATCTATCACCACATATATGGAATCATTTCCATGTTGAGTTCTTGGCAAACCCAAAACGAAATCCATGCTGATATCAACCCATTGTCTGGTAGGCATAGGCAATGGCATATACAATCCTGCATTCGTAGATGTCCCTTTGGAAACTTGACATATGTGACATCTCTCCACAAATCTTTCAACTTCTTTTCTCATGGAAGGCCAAAAATATGAATGAGAAATCAACCGCAAAGTATGATCTCTTCCCGCATGTCCTTCTTCGTGTAATTCCTTTACAATCTTCATTTGTAAACTGCAGTCTGGTATACACAATCGATTACCCTTAAATAGAAAACCATCTACCATCACATACTCATCCGTCTTCCCTTTATTGACTTCATCCACCATCTTCGCAAGGTAAGGAAACAATTCTGGAAGTAATTCAAACCCCGTCACTTCAACCTTCATTGTAGTCAACAAATGATTCCTTGTGCTCAATGCATCTACCACACGGTTTGTAACTCCCGATTTGTGTTTCACAACAAATGTAAACTGTTGTAAGTATGCAATCCACGAAGCATGCCTGGCTGCAATCTTATCTTGTCCTTGCAAATGTTTCAACGCCTCATGATCAGTATATAAAACAAATTATTTATGGAACAAATAGTGTCTCCAATGCTTTATCGCTTGAACAATAGCATAGAATTCCACATCATAAGTATTATATCTCATCTTTGCTCCCAAAAGCTTCTCACTGAAATAAGCAATTGGACGGCCTCTCTGACTTAACACCCCTCCAATTCCAACTTTAGATGCGTCTGTATGTAGGTCAAACAACAACTGAAAGTCTGGTAATACTAGAATTGGTACTGACGTCAAAAGTTCCTTGATTCGCTCAAAAGCAAATCCTGCTTCCTCCGACCATGAAAACTGCTTGCCCTTCATACAATCAGTAACAGGTGCCATCACACTACTAAAGTGCGGTATAAATCTCCGATAAAACGAAGACAACCCATGAAAACTTCGGACTTCTGTTATAGTCTTTGGCTGTGGCCAATCTCTGATTGCTTCAACTTTATTCTGATCCATCTGTATTCCTCCTTCCGATACAATATATCCCAGAAATAAAACACTCCGCGTCATAAACATGCATTTCTTCGTCGCTGCATATAACTGTTCTTGACGAAGAATAATTAGCACCTTTCGCAAATGTTGAATATGCTCCTCTATGCTCGCACTATAAATCAAAATATCATCAAAGTAAACTACCACAAACTTCCCAATGTATGGTCTGAAAATTTGGTTCATCACCCTCATAAATGTACTTGGTGTATTCGATAGACCAAACGGCATAACCAGCCATTCATACAACCCTTCCCGTGTCTTGAATGTTGTCTTCCACTCGTTCCCTGGTCTAATTCGGATCTGATGATAACCACTCTTAAGATCAATCTTCGAAAAGATAACAGCTCCACTGATTTGATCCAACAGGTCATCAAGCCTTCGCATCGGAAACCTGTATCGGACAGTTATTTTGTTGAGAGCCCTGCTATCTGTACACATCCTCCACGAAACATCCTTCTTCGGCACTAATAATACTGGTACAGCACAAGGACTGAGACTCTCCTAAACACGTCCTTTTTCAATCAACTCCTCAACCTGTCTTCTCAACTACTCGTGTTCCTTTGGACTCATCATGTAATGTGGTCTATGCGGTAACACGGCTCCTGGAACAAGATCTATTTGGTGTTGTATATCCCTCAATCGTGGTAACTCTTTGGGCAACTCTTCTGGAAATACATCTTCAAATTCTTTCAGCACTGGCTTTACTTCTTCAGGAATTTCAACCACTTCATAACTTTCACGTCCAATCAACAAAAATACTTCAGGTTCATCTTCGACTTCTTTAACAAACTCCTTCAAAGATAGCAAAGTCTTCAGTTCTTCAATCTCCTCCAACTTGCTTTCTTCTTGTTGTCGCTTTTTAGAAACTAAAGTGATTTTGGTGCCCTCGAACATGAAACTATAACAGTTAGTTCTCCCATCATGTTGCACAGCTCTATCGTACTGCCATGGTCTTCCCAGCAACAAATGACATACATCCATATCCACAACATCACACCAGATTTCATCTTTATACTTCTTTTCGATGGAAAAAGTTACACTACCTCTTCGACTAACCTTCACTTCACCACCTTTTCTCAACCAAGCTAACTTGTAGGGTTTTGGATGCTTCTCTGTCTTTAACGCCAACTTCTTTACAGCTTCTGAAGAGATGATATTATCACAACTTCCTGCATCAATGACAAACTTGCAAACCTTTCCCAAGATAGTACATCTTGACTGGAAAATATTACTCCTCAACCAACTTGACTCATCCTCTTGTTTTGGTGTCAAACACGACCTCCTCATCATCAAGTTACAACCTTCATTTCCCGACAATTCTTCTTCCTCCTCAGCTTGTGGTGAATTTAAACACTCTATTTCTGCAACCTCATCCTCAACCTCAGCAACCATCACTCGCTTCTTCGGCTTCGGACATTCATTGCTTTTATGACCAAATTCCTGACAATTAAAGCACTTGAAATTGTTGTTGACCTTGGTCTTAGCAACTTCATTGACAACCGCTTTACTGACTGCTTTGGAAACATTAGCGTTGCTACTAGCACCTTTCACTTAATTGTTGGAATTTGTAAACACACCACCTCCTCTTCTACCTTGCTTCTCCCAAGCTAGAGCTTTCTGGTGTGCTTCAGCAACGGATCTTGGATCAAACATATTCACTATATCCTGAATTTGCATTCTCAACCCTCCAACAAATCTAGTTGTCAATTGTTCCTCCGTCTCCGTGATGTCATTTCTAGCAATCAACTGATAAAATTCATCTGCATAATCATTCACCGTCTTTGTTCCCTGTCTCAAATTTTGTAAGCGTTGGTACATAAGAGACTGATAATTATAAGGTAAGAAAGTAGCTTTCATCAACTTCTTCATCTTCCCCCATGAAACAATCTTTGGCTTTCCCATTCTTTCCCACGTAAGTTTAGTTTGCTGCCACCATGCCAAAGCTCTTACTCTCAGTCGTGTAGCAACCAACTTAACTCTTCGATGCTCGGGAACTACCTTGAAATCAAAAATTTCTTCAACATCACATAACCAATCCAAAAACTCTTCAGCTATCATTCCACCTTTGAATTCTGGAATTTCAGTCTTCATCCTCGACTCCCATTTACGATCATCTTCTACCTCCCGATATGGATTCCGTACTTGGTCTCGATCTCGATAATGAGCACTATATCTATCACCATCTTCATCATAATCAAATGTACTTCGATATCGATCTCGACCATCAACATCTTTATGATCACGCATATCTCTTCTACTATGTCTTTCAGCATCACGATATGGCTCATCTCTAAACTCACATGGAGTTCTTCTCTCTTCATTTCTATACTCATGGTGTTCTCGTCTCATTGAAGCTGATGATTCCCTTCTATCTCGATAAGATTGTGGTGACACCCTCCTCGCTTCCGTAACCGATGGCGAAACTCTGTTTCCTCCATGGTACGAGATTGGTGATCTTCCCCGTTGACTTTGATTCATATCGGTCATCAGTTTCTCCAATCTACCAATTCCCTCATCCAACTTCTCATTGAATTTATTGCTAATTCGTTGTTCCATTTGTTCAGCATCTTCTCTTTTATACAAATATTCAACATTCTGATGACGATTAGCTCTTCTCGGCATTGTAGAATCTTCAAAAACACACTTCAATAACTCAAAACTTCTCCCAATAGGCTTGGCTTAGCTATGATTGGCCAAGTCTAGCTTTGATACCAAACTGACGCAGCAAATATAACGAGTGACAGCGAAATGAAGATTTCGTGTCAAACTAATCGATGAAATGATTAGATGAAACAAGATAAATCGATGGTTTGAAAATACCAAAAGCCAAAATTCGTTGATCTCGAGAGATACCGAATTCTAGCTATCTCCAACATGTTGATTGCGCACGATACCGTGTTAAAAGATCTACGATTCTTCTACGTTGATCTCGTGCACGAGATTTCATGAATTGGCTTCAAATCCGTTGATTCGAGCGCACTCGAATAACCGAAAATGGAGAAAGGAGACAACGCTCAACTTTCAATTTCAAAAGAGGCACAAAGCACTCAAATAAAGTTTCATTCAAAAATTCCCCCCTTACAAATGACCCAACATCCCTATTTATAGAGATCTACATCACACACAAACACTTGCATCACAATGCACCACAATACCAGATCTTCACGACCTAACATATTTACACATACATGACCGACCTAACATGGGTCGTTAACGACCTAACCTACACAGGTTACAAATACAACATAAAGAAAAGGATACAACACACGACCCAAGACATCAACGACCTAAGGCATACGACCTTGGATGCAAGCGACTTAAGCTTTCAATGGCACAAGCTTCATGTCAGGCGACTTAGGCTTCAGCGACCTAAGACAATGGCTCCTGGCACACCCTAAGAAATGTAGCGACCTAAGGCTTCAATGATTTGCGACCTAAGCTTCAAGGCGGTTTAAGAACAATCTTCTTCATTCTGTGTTGTGAGTTAGGTCGTTCGCGACCTTCGTTGGAGCGACCTAAAGCTTTCCGACCTATGGAGCGAGGCAATCCGTAGCGCGATAAAGGAAATGCGGCACCATTTGTTAGCTCGCCTATATGACTCGTTCGCGACCTAAGGATGCGATCTGGTCTTAGCTTGCTAGGTCGCTTGAGCGATCTAAAGCTTAACTCGCCATTAGTAGTTTGCGCTGCATCAGGTAGGCCGATCTTGTATGGCAGGGTATCCAGGCATGGTCCTCAATACATTGTTCTAGAGGTGTACTGTGATGGGCAGTACCTTAGTGGCCCAATCATTTGTTGGAATCCAGTCTCCGATACGAGCTTACGGTTTTGTTTGTAGAGCCTAATATGCTGGAATTTAATTAATGTAACAATTTCAGCTATTTGAATAAGTACTTGTATTTAGACACTATTATAATATCACCAGATTTTTGTATAAAGTGTTTTGGTTAAGGTAAAAACCCGCCGTGTTTATATGTGGCGCGGTCTTACGAGAAACCTTTGTTTTTCAAAGGATTTTGACAACTCTAATAATTCAAATTGAGTGTGTTTTCTCATGCTGGTTTCCAGACTGTCTCGGGTGTTATTTTATTATAATGCTCGGGTTAGACCGAGTATTACAGATTTAAGATAAAATGCTATAGAGCTCAAGGAGGCGAGCCGGAGAAATAGAGATGTATCTCCATACTTGATTTATATTTCTGCTTTATGAGGACAAGTTAGTAAACTATTCAGATTGATTGTTGTATCTTGTACTCTGATAATGGTATGTATATTAACAACACAGTTCTTGTATTAAAATATGTTGATATATATGTGAGAAATGCGGATTACAGATCTTAAGGCTAGAATTTACACTAGAGGGGGGTGAATAGTGTTTAACGAATTACTAGATCTTTTTGAGTTTATGTTAATTTGAACACAAATGTATGTAATATTCAGACACAGATATGATCACAGAATCAAACACAGATGCAGAAATAAAGTAAAAGTAATAAAGAAAAAACACACCAGATTTTATACTGGTTCGGAGTTATCCTACATCCAGCCTCGCACACAAGTACAGATTTCCTTTAAAAAGCAATTTTTACAATTACACCCTCGATTTCAAGGCCACGAGGTACACCACTCCAGATTCACAATCCTCTAGGTAGAGTTACTTGATTTTATGGGCAACAAGTTCACCCAATTGATTTCACAGGCTACAATCACACATTTTCTCGCTTGACTGGTTTCATAGGCTACAATCACACCTTTTCTCGCTTAATTTATTAAAAAGAAGCCTATAACACTGTAGCACTGAGATCTTGTTAAGATAGTGATAGAGAATCAAACCAGAGATGATCTAGTTAGATTCAATGGTGATTTCGACAGAGCAATGGTAAAAACATGTATAAAGAAATGTGAAAGAAGAAGAGGAGTGAAATCAGAGAGAATATGAATATAAATTCATTTAAAACTGCCCCTATTTATAGTAGAACAACAACCATGTCCATTCGTGAAAGGATATGACGAATAGACACTTCTTTTGAAATTCAAAATTTTAAAATCAACTGCCACCTTGTCGACAGGGGTACCTAGGGGTTGTCGATAAGCCTATGGTGTTTTTGGTGATTTGTTTTTCTTTGAAAATAACTTCTATCTTGTATTAAAATTATTTTTAAACTTTATAGATATACTTAACTATAGTTAAAATACATAAATAAATATAGAGAATAATATTTTGATATATATATATATATATATATAATTTTACTATAATTTTATATTTAAATCTAAGTATAAATATTAAAAGTTAAATATATTATTATTAAAAGATAGTTTAAAACCAAGGATAATTTGATTTTGAAAATAAAGATTATTTTGAGGCTAAAAGTATTTAAAACCCGGATAGATTTTTTTGATTCTTTTAAAAGGAAGGTTTTAAAATCATTTTGAAAACAAGATATAATTTTGTAAAAACATTTGAATAGAAGTTAGTGGATACAAAACAATGTTCCACTAGATTTTTCGTAGGTTCCATCCTACTTAGGGTTCCATCCCTTTAACAGGCTCGAAGTGGATTCCATTCCACGAGTAAATTGGATTTTAAGATGTCAGTGCTTTTCTAGGGGTCTTAACAAAATTCCTAACTAAATTACTTATTCTTGAACTCTTGATAATCTTGATACTCATGAGTCTTCAATCTTGATATCTTCGGTCTTGAATCTCTATATTGTACAGTCTTCATTCTTTGATACATGCATGGTTAAATCCTACATAAACATATATATCTAAACTATAATGTTAGTATTTATTTTATAATCTTATTCTAAGATTGTTGTCATCAAAACTATCTTCTTAGGGACTAACAATCTCCCCCTTTTTGATGATGACAAACTTTTTTTATGAAATATTACTTCCATCCTAATAACTCCCCTTTAATCTATGCCTAACTATCCTATTTTATACTTCTCCCCCTTTGTCATCACAAAAACTAACTCTAAACTATACAACCCCCCCTAAAACTAATACTATATGACATGTAATTATAATGATAGTGTTATCATAAATAATCATCACTTAATTCTAAAACTAAAACTTAGTCCTTAATTAATAACTATCCTAACTAAGAATCCATATATGATAATACTTATAATAGTGATAATGTGAGAAATCAAATATAAGAACGCAAATTATTTATTAATTATATATTGTTTTATTTACATTTGCGTAGAAGATGAAAGTAAGATCATACAAAAATAGGAAAGAGAGAAAAAAACTAATGTGCATCCTTGAAAATGGGAGATCTGTGAACCGAACAATTTGGGTAGTGGAAACAGAAATTTCCACGTTGTTCAATTAGATTTCCATCCTTGTCAAATCACACTTCGCCAACGCAAACGACTTTGTCGTCATCTTCAGCGTGCTCTTCTTCCATGAAGGCTTCTTCTTCTTCTTCCTCGTTGTCCTCTTGCACTTGATCTCCTGAAGATTCTTCATCAATCAAGATCAGATTAGCGTGATTTTCCGCTATAAATTTTTGCAAATTTCTAAGGATTTTGCCTTGCCGTTCTTGTTCTTTGGCCATTCTGAGTTGCACTACTTGAATTTCAGTCATTAGTTGCAGTGGATCCTTGAAGGAATCCTCCATTTTCATCACTCATGCAAGCGTAGTTCGTTGAAATGGTCCAGTAGAAGGAGAAGGGAACGAAAAGGTTGAATTTTTGTTTGATTTGAAAGAGGAGGCCATTGTTTTATTATTTTCAGAAGTTAGAACAGAGAAAGGACAGAAGGAATGAACAAAATTTCGAAATAAGAAGAACATATAACCACTTATTTGAATTTTGGTGGGAAAATTTCAAAAATAAAAAAAATCGTTACGTGTTGACAGGAAGAGGGGGTTTCGACATGGTACTTGATATTTTTGCTATTTGATTTATTTTAATTTAATTTTTAATTACACTTTGTTATTTATATTCTATATTTCAGTTATTGAACAAATACCTAATTCTCTTCTTAGTTTAGTAAATATAGATTCATTTAAGGGTTTTGTTAAGATATCAGCAATTTGGTTCTTGGAATTGATATAATCGAGAGTAATTACTTCCTTACTTATATTATCTCTGAGAAAGTGATGTCTGATATCAATATGTTTAGTTCGAGCATGATGAGTATTATTTTTGGATAAATTAATTGCACTAGTATTATCACAATTAATTGGTGATTTTGAGATATTTAAACCAAAATCTTTTAAAATTTGTTGCATATATATTACTTGAGAACAAGCCAAAGCAACAGAAATATACTCTACTTCAGTTGTTGATAAAGAAACTATGTTTTGCTTTTTACTAAACCAGGAAATCAGAGAATGCCCCAAAAAGTGACAAGTTCCACTTGTACTTTTTCGGTCTGATTTACAACCAACATAATCAGCATCACGGTAAGATATTAATTCAAAAGAATCATTTTTAGGATAAAATAAGTCATAATCAAAGGTGTGTATAACATATCTTATGATACGTTTTACAACTTTTAAGTGGGTATCTTTAGGTTTGGATTGATATCTTGCACAGAGACAAACACTATGCATGATATCAGGTGTACTAGCAGTGATATAGAGTAGTGATCCAATCATTCCTCTATATAATTTTTGATCTACATCTTTCGAGAGATCTTCTTTACTTAGGTACTCATTGGTTGCCATGGAAATGGGTTTTCCACTTGCAGTAGTCAAACCAAATTTACTAACTAGGTCTTTAGCATATTTTTCTTGACTTATAAAGATACTATTATCTAATTGTTTTATTTGTAATCTTAGAAAGAAGTTTAATTCACCCATATGACTCATCTCAAACTCTTTTGTCATTATTTCATAAAATTCTTTATTCATTTCAAAATTAGTTGATCCAAAAATGATATCATCTACGTGAACTTGAACTAGTTGAATATCATTTTTATTTCTTTTAATAAAAAGAGCATTATCTACTTTACAAATGTCAAAGTTTGATTGCAATAAGTAAGATCTTAGTCTATCATACCAGGCTCTAGGAGCTTGTTTTAGACCATATAGAGCTTTCTTAAGTTTGTAAACATGATTTGGTAATTTTTCATTTTCAAAAAGTGGTGGTTGTACAATATATACTTCCCCTTTTACAAATCCATTTAAAAAGGCACTTTTAACATCCATTTGATATAATTTGAAATTATTATGATTTGCGAAAGCAAGTAGAATCCTAATGGCTTCCAATCTTGCTACGGGAGCAAGGGTTTCATCAAAATCTATTCCTTCTTCTTGACAATAATCTTGAGCGACTAACCGAGCTTTATTTCTAACAACCTCTCCTTGTTCATTCATTTTATTTTTATAAACCCATTTAGTTCCAATTATAGTTTTATTTTCAGGTCTAGGAACAAGTTACCAAACATCATTTCTAGTGAATTGATTTAGTTCTTCTTGCATAGCCAAAATCCATGAATCATCAGTTGATGCTTCTTTTGGATTTTTGGGTTCAATAGTTGAATAAAGGATACATTGCTCATTTTACATAGTCGATTTCTAGTTGTAACAACAGATTGCATATCTTCTAGTGTATTTTCTATAGGATGGTCTTTTAAAAGTTTAATATTTTTATTAGGATGATTAATTTCATTATTAGTTTCAGTTGACACTTGATTTTGAGTGTTTAAATCCTCTTCATCATTTGTATCTTCAAATTTTTTGAGATTTTCATCGAATAAAACATGCATTGTTTCTTCGATGGTGTTAGTTCTTAAATTAAGCACTCTGTACACTTTGCTTCTATTAGAATATCCGATAAAGATACCTTTGTCGGATTTAGGATCAAATTTATCTAAGTTACCTTTTTTATTTAAAATAAAACATTTACTTTCAAAAATTCTAAAATAAGGTACTTTAGGTTTCTTTGTGTGAAGAAGTTCATAAGATGTCTTATCAGATAAAGGTCTAATTAAAATTTTATTTAAAATATAACAGGCGGTAGCAACTGCTTCTGCCCAAAAATACTTTGGTAATTTACTATCTGAAAGCATAGTTCTCACACACTCTTGAATTGTCCTATTTTTGCGTTCTACTACTCCGTTTTGTTGTGGAGTTCTTGAAAATGAAAAATTGTGAGTTATTCCCTTTTTATTGCAGAATTCCTCAAACTTTTCATTTTCAAATTCACCACCGTGATCACTACGGATTGTTATAACTTTTTGAGAAAGTTGATTTTGAATCCTTTTTGTAAAGTTCTTAAAAACATTCAAAAGTATCACTTTTATGTTTCAAAAATATTGTCCATGTAAATCTAGAATAATCATCTACAATTGCAAAAACATATTTACTATGATTTATTGACAGAATTTGAGATGGACCAAATAAATCAAGATGAAGTAATTCAAGAGGTTTTGAGGTTGAAATCATATCTTTTAATTTAAAGGAACTTTTTCTAAGTTTTTCTAATTAACATGCATCACATAAACTACCTACTTTAAAATTCATTTTAGGGAGACCTCTTACAAGATAATGTTTTGACAGTCTAGATAAGAGTTTGAAATTCAAATGCCCAAATCTCTTATGCGAAATCCAGGGGTCACTTGTATTTGCCAAAAGACATGGGTTATCATTTGAAATTTTCATACTAAGAATATAAATATTCTTTTTCCTAATTCCCTCAAATATTATGGTTGAATTATTATCTTCAATGTGACACTCATCTTTTTCAAATTTAATTTTATATCCTTCATCGCAAAGTTGACTAATACTTAGCAAATTATGTTTCAGATTCTTAACTAGCAAAACATTAGTAATAATAGGAGTTTCAGAGTTACCGACTTTGCCGACGCCAACCACATATCCTTTTGAGTTGTCTCCAAAGTTAACCAGTCCTCCATCTTTGTATATGATATCATTCAGCATATCTGGATTACCAGTCATGTGTCTAGAGCATCCACTATCGAGTATCCATTTATTCGTTTTGATCTGCATAATTTTTCCATTGTGAATTGTTTCCTCAATACCCATAAAGCATGTTTCCTGCACATCATACAATTTTGGTAGACAACTTGAATTTGAATATTGATTATATGCAGACTCAAAAGACAATGAAGATCTGAATATTCCTAAACTAGTATTAACAAGTTTTTTAAACATAGCCATTTTAAAAGCTTTTTCAAAAATCATATTATGAAACTTTGAAAATCTTGCTCTAATACCAAATGTGAGAAATGCGGATTACGGATCTTAAGGCTAGAATTAACACTAGAGGGGGTGTGAATAGTGTTTAACGAATTACTAAATATTTTTGAGATTATGTTAATTTGAACACAAAAGTATGCAATATTCAGACATAGATATGATCACAGAATCAAACATAGACACAGAAATAAAGTAAAAGCAATAAAGGAAAGAACACATCGGATTTTATACTGGTTCGGAGTTACCCTACATCCAGTCCCGCACACAAGTACAGATTTCTTTTCAAAAGCAATTTTTACAATTACACCCACGATTTCAAGGCCACGAGGTACACCACTCTAGATTCACAATCTTCTGGGTAGAGATACTTGATTTTACGGGCAACAAGTTCACCCAATTGATTTCACAGGCTACAATCACACATTTTATCGCTTGATTGATTTCACAGGATACAATCACACCTTTTCTCACTTAATTTATTACAAAGAAGCCTATAACTCTGAATAGCACCGAAATCTTGTTAAGATAGTGATAGAGAATCAAACCATAGATGATCTAGTTAGACTCAATGGTGATTTCGACAGAGTAATGGTAAAAATATATATAACGAAATGTGAAAGAAGAAGAGGAGTGAAATCAGAGAGAATATGAATATAAATTCATTTAAAACTGCCCCTATTTATAGTAGAACAACAGCCATGTCCATTCGTGAAAGGATATGACGAATAGACACTTCTTTTGAAATTCAAAATTTTAAAATCAACTGCCACCTTGTCGATAGGGGTATCTAGGGTTGTCGACAAGCCTATGGTATTTTTGGTGATTTGTTTTTCTTTGAAAATAACTTCTATCTTGTATTAAAACTATTTGTAAACTTTATAACTATACTTAACTATAGTTAAAATACATAAATAAATATAGAGAATAATATTTTGATATATATATAAAATTTTACAATAATTTTATATTTAAATCTAAGTATAAATATTAAAAGTTAAATATATTATTATTAAAAGATTGTTTAAAACCAAGGATAATTTGATTTTGAAAATAAAGATTATATTGAGGCTAAAAGTATTTAAAACCAGGATAGATGTTTTTGATTCTTTTAAAATGAAGGTTTTGAATTAATTTTGAAAATAAGATATAATTTTGTAAGAACATTTGAATAAATGTTAGTGGATACAAAACAATGTTCCTCTAGATTTTTCATAGGTTCCATCCTACTTAGGGTTCCATCCCTTTAACAGGCTCGAAGTAGATTCCATTCCACGAATAAATTGGATTTTAAGATGCCAGTGCTTTTCTAGGAGTTTTAACAAAATTCCTAACTAAATTAGTTATTCTTGAACTCTTGATAATCTTGATACTCATGGGTCTACAATCTTGATATCTTCATTCTGAATCTGTATATTGTACAGTCTTCATTCTTTGATACCTACATGGTTAAATCCAGCATATACATATATATCTAAACTATAATGTTTGTATTTATTTTATAATCTTATTCTAAGTTTGTTGTCATCAAAACCATCTTCCCAGGGAGTAACAATATTTATATTTTGCTCCGCTGTGATTGTGAGATTCTGTTGTTGTTGATCTATCTTCTTCTACCTTCCTTCTTCTTACCCTAAAGATCTGTATTTCTATCCAATTTGAGTTGAGCTGATGTGGTATATTGTCAACTCAAAAGGGGTACGGATTTACGGGTTTTTACACTTTCAGTCGACAAGTGAACACTTCATGTTTGGCATATGAGTTGGCTTTGATCAGGAATATGAAAGGTTATGCTTTCAGGCTGCATAAGAATACTTCGGGTTGGGTAGGAAGAAATCCCGAGGAAAATGATGAATGTGCCCGAAGTCGACCAGATTTAAAAAAAATCACGCTAATTTACATGTCGATATGTTTGATTTACAAAAGTCAACATTTACAAAAAAACAGGCCAACTTGTCTAATCAATAGGTCGAGATGTGTTGCTTGCTAATTGTTTTTTGTTTATTTTTTTTTTCATTTTAATTTTTGTTTAGACCACTTCGAAAATTTTCAAAATATTATGAAATATATCTTAAGATATTTGAAATGTTGTGTCAAAATAGGGTTCAAAGATCTTTTGTGGGGCTATAACAAATCTAAACTAATATGATTCGATAGATAAACATTCGAATTTTTGTACCCATTTGTTTATCTTCTAATAATTCTTCAACATTGTTATATTCGATAGATTTTTTAACTCTTTGTTGAATGCTTGTTCTCCATTGCAGATGTCCTTATTTGATTTATTTTGATATTTTTTATATATTCGTCTCTATTGGAGTTCTACCGAGGACTGTTAATGAGTACTCGAAAAATCCGAAATCTGTCCGTATCTATTTCTGAAATATGAAAAATTATCCGACATTCGAAAAACAGATGCGGATACAGCCATATCCGTATTTGATAATTATCAGTACATTTTTTAACAAGATTATAGTCATATTTTTTGTGTATTTTAGTACATAATGATTGTCGTTTACTATTTTATTTAGGTAAAAAAATTAATAAGTATACATAAATCAATTTTTATCGTTTAAAATTATTTTTCTTAGTGTATTTATATATTTTATATATTTAGTACAAAAATGGATTTATAATAAATCGAAATTTTCTATTTTTTTGTTTAGCTTTACTGATTGTGAACTGATCGAATAATATCCGATATCCATCTGCATTCACGGATACGGATATGACACTATGCATATCCGTAAATATCCGTTTACAGACCTAGTTCTACCGACCGTCATCATAGCTCAACTTTGATATTAGTACAACACCTTAAATAGCTAAATAAGATTATCTTAAAATTGTTATCATTAAAACCCTAAAACCACGTTCCTAAGAGTATTAGTTTGTTTGATTATTGAATTACTTTTGCTTATCGTCGTTTCCATGCAAATGCTCATGGATCTGATATTTATGAAGCTTTCATTGTTGGACCAATTAGATTTAAGCAATGTGATGTCAAATCTACATGCTTATTTTTTTATTTTAGTTGTAATAATACTTAGTTGGTACTATATTGTACTGTGATTAATATAAAACAAATTTATATTTAGAAACAAGGAATGACGACGAGATTAGTATAAAACCACTGGACATCAATAATGTAGAATAGACCATAGATTTACTGAACTAGAATTGAACAAACTAGTGTAATTAATTAGCAGCAAGCCAGCAAGCGAATAGGTGGGGTTTAACAAGAAATGCAGTTAGAGGGTTATGCACAGATAGTAAACCCAGTTTGGTGACCCCCAAGTAGGAAAGCAATGAAAAACAAAGCATGTTAGTGGGGCCGTGGGTGGGGCACCCACGCACGAGGGTGAGTGGGGGAAGGCAGGGACAGCTGTCAGTTTCGGGTGGGGGCCCACGGAAACAGCCCACGCACAAATGAAAGGGATGCACATAGGAGGTGCCAGAGAGGACTGTCTGTTCATTGCGGGCGGGGCCCACCGTAAGGAAGGATTGAACTTGCAACCGCGTTGCGTTTTCGTTTGGTACCGGGAAGATGACGCCAACGCTGTAACGGATCTTATCCCTTTCCTCAACTGATTGGACTCATGATATGATTACGAGCATATCCATTGGTTTCTATATGTATGGGTTGCCATGAGTTAGTTTGTGGTTACATTTCACACTTTTTTTTATTTGTATTGTTCTTATTTTTCATATTGGCAACATGAGTTGAAGCTATGAAACTAGCTTGACGTTAGATTTTAAAATTCTATTTGCCATTTTAGTGAATTAGGTTGGAAAATATAGTGTTTTATTCAGATTCCAAAACCGAAATCACTTCTATTCTACTGTAGACGGGATATTCAAAACTTCTGTACTTCTAAATACTAAAAAATAAAAAATAAAAAAAATTAATTTTTTTTAGATCAGAGAACTAATCTTTGCTTTGCTTGTGAACTGAATCCACTTCAATTTTTTATGTAATTCTCAAAAAGATACGGTTAGTGATGATTCAACCCTCGAGTTCTCGACCTTTAAAATGAGCGTTCCATATTCTAATCAATTGTCCTGCGCAGGGGCTATGAAATTTGAGTTATCGTGTCCAAATGACTTACTCACAACGGGATAGATTTAAGCCATGAATGCGTATTTTGCATTAAAAAAATAGCTCGTAAGAGTAAACAGTGGAAATGATAGACAGTGCACAAGAAAGCTGAATATGAAATAAAATAATAGTGCTTCGAAAAGGGAAGCAATTCGCGTTCCCAAGGCGATGGATGACGTTCTTTATTTTTTTATAACCAACTCGATAATTGCTGACCTATTACAGGCATCCGATTATAACACGTGCCTATTTTCTGTTTCAATGTGGACCTGCTATTCTTCACTATACATACAGGTCCTTTAATTCTGTTAAATTTACTGCTTTTAATTTTATTTACTTGCGCAGTAATAAATTATTTGCATGTCTGTCTATGTTGATCATAAATCATTCCACCCTTTATGCCACTCATCGAAGGAAGTAAGACATTTTCATGTGCTGGTCCAGACACAATGTTACCTCTTTTTTTTTTTTTTTTGTGGTTGAACGGTACCTTGTATACAACAAATCACTGTGACAACATCACATGTCAATAAACGTTCGAATCACACTACGTAAGTTTCAAACTTGTGACCTCTCGCATAAAAGTTAAATAATTTAACCACTGAAACAATGATGCTTGACGACACATTCCTACTTTTATTTTAGGTATATACTACGTTTTGGATTTTGGTGCTAGTCTGAGACCGATATAAAAATACGTCATTCTTATCCTGATCGAACCTTTTTCTTTCAATGCTTTGCAGAACTAAACGATGAAAACAACAACAACAATAAATAAAATTAAGTTTTACAAATACACTACTTGTTCCATTCACATTATCGAAGCATTGGACGTCTCCAACACGTTAAAAATTGGGTACGTAGGCTCACTGCCACGTTCCAAGGAAGCAGAAAAGAGGTAGATCGTTGGCTCATAAGGCATCTGATGACCACGACTATTCTCATACAAGTTGTATTTATCTTTCTTTTCCTTTTTAAAATTTTCACATATATCTTTCCTCCCACCGCAACCAAATTCGAAATTCAACACAATTTCTAACTTCATCTGATCATCATTTGAGATACTGCAATACAAGAGAAACATGGATTTTTGAAGACTCGCAGCCGTCTGTGGCCGTCGTGAGCCGCCAGAAATGCCGTCGGAATACGGACCACGAATTTCATCCATTTGTGACGGCTTCAACGAAGTAATTGCGACAGCGACCGACGACTCTTCCGACGACGTCCACGTGATATGGAAATTTTCCAATAAACCGTCACACATCATTGAAAATTGTACCACGTAAGCCGTAGAAAATTTTAGCACGTAAGCCGCCCGGAGCCATTGGAAATCCGAATATTTTTTTTTTTGCAGCCAAGCATCACTTCCATAACAATATATAATACAACTCATCAAAATCAATATATAAATCAAATATATAAGTTGAAATCAACATCAACATCAATATTAGTATAAAACTCAAACATTATCATATCAAACGCAAATATATTCAATCAGTACAAAACAAACCTTCGATCATCAGTCTCACCCATCCGACTGCAATGTCTACATCCAACATCAATGTACAATTATACATCAAACATCAAACATCAAGCTCTTCAAGTCCACAAATCAACCTCACAAATCAACCAACAAATCAATGTCAAACACCACATGTCCATAAATAAACCTCTCAGTCACTTAATATTTATATACATCAGTTAAAAAAACTGCAAATCGTACCTCATGATTCATCATCAGCTCCGGAACCACCAGACGAAGGGAATGCTCCATATACTCGGCCAAACGCTGGTTCAGTTGCTCCATTTGTGTTGCTCGAAGGCGGTCCTGCTCCTGCAGCTGTGCAATCTGCTGTCGAAGCTCATTAATCTTTACGCTGTTTTGAGCCCTTTGGTAAGTGCTTTGTGATGCCCGAGCCTACAAAACAAGTCGAAATATGTTTAATTTATTACGTAACTTTTATAAAAATTAAGCAAATTTTACAACTTAGTCAATTTCTGTAAATTATCAATTTATTACTGTGCCTATTTATCTTTGTCGGGTCCTTAATAGGGTCGAAGATCGCATCCTTCTAATTAATGGTCAACTGCTCCTGTCCCAAAAGCTCAAGCATCTACGCACGTGCTTGCATAAATTCTTCCTACAATGTAAAATTAAATACAAATAAATATTAAATGACATTATTGTAATATTTTATAACTAATTAATTAAAATGATTATTATTAATAACTTACAACTTAAAATATACTTACATGTATGAGTATGTTTTATCAACCTTATGTCAGGCATACGACACTAATCCCTCGTCTTCTGTCTGCCTGACGACATGGGTATACTCAAACACGTCCATATACGAGACATGACCCTCATGCGCTCTTTCCTGCAATAATTGGTGTATATTATTGTTGTTCACAGAAATTTATATTAAAAATGTAATAACTGTTCGTAATTGTAATTAATCAATTTACCAGGTCCTCACGATGTTGCTGAAATGATTTCGAGCCGCTATGGCGTGTGACTGGATTTTTCTGCCTGTTCGCAGAGTTCCTATCCGACTCCGCCTACAAATTAAAAATTAAGATTATATTTTACAGGTATAAATTATATATTCTGTACTGAATAAATTAAGGTGGTATTTGATAGACTTGTCTTGAATTCGTCGTTACTCCACCACGCGACCCAAGCATCCCAGACCTTGGCGCCCATTCAGCTTGGCTTCTTTCCACTTTTTCTTATAGTAGACATCGTATCTCTTAATTCTTTACCACTTTAGCGTACCAGTGGCGCTGGCAAAGAGACACGTCTTCCTTTTGTAAGTCTATCGCCCCCTATATATATGTTGAAAAAAATATAAGTTATACATTTATACTTAGTTAGCAGATTGTATAGTGATTATATATAATGATATATAATATTACATTTACCAGGAAGTTCTATCAGATGCTCTTCCATCTGGGATCCTGCTCTATTTCAGCCAGCATGTAGTCATACGATTCATGTATGCCTGCTTCAATATGCTAAGCAATGTTTGTAGGCTCAAGCTCAAAACCCCTTCATTAAATATGATACGGACAAATCATGACTAATATATCATATAAAATATTTACAATGCTGAAGTAAATTTAATACTTACGAGCCATTAGCTTTCGTTAACAATCTAATTACTGTACGCGGCGCCTCCTGCGAAGGGCTGCTGCCGTCACCTCCACTGCAACCGGTCCCTCTCCGAGACGAAGAGGGGGAACCAAACTGCGAACAACTCCGCCTCCTAAAGAAGAACATCTATAGTACCTGTCATATACATATCATTTTATTATGGCAGAATATATCATTCAATTAGGAGTAAACATATCAAGATTTAACATCAATAATCGTATATAACACACAAAAAGTGTAACAACAATACTCCCATAAATTACGTTTTTTCAGCATGTATACTATTAAATCAGTCCTCGTCGTTTTCTGATTCAGACTCGGTCTCGTATTCTATATTGTTTTCCTCTTTGGTCTCAAATGCTTCTACTAATACATTTGATTCCTCATTTAGAGGACCAAAATCGGTTTGATCATCTGTTATTGCAAATTTTCCATTTTCGTCGATAATCACTTGGCACGCTTATTTATCCGGAATATTCTTTCCATCAAAGTAAATCCTACCATCGTTTTAAAACCGCTGACCAGTCTTCTTTATCTCTTTTTATAGATGGATAAGGAGCATAATAAACTTGTAGGGCCTGTTTTGCTAGTATAAACGGATCGTACTTAAGTTAACGTGATGTATGCTTTATTTTAATAATATTATATTTTTGATGCATGTTGATTCCAGAACCTGAAACATTACTAAACCAGTTGCATCTAAACAAATAAACTTCTTCCACAGGTCTGGTGAAACATGTTAATGGCAAATCTTGAGTTAACTCGCCGTAAAAATTATTTATGTGATCATTTGGATCATCACTACCTTTAACATATACACCGGTATTGTTAATTAATTTTTCGGCCCCATATTCTTTGGCATTGAATTTATATCCATTGACAAAAAATATTGGATATACCTTGAATTTTATTTTTGGTCCCATCGCAAGATGTTTCAACCCTTCGTCGACCACACAATTTACGTGATCGTATATGTGGTTCGAAAACCAATTAGCAAAATATTTGCTAATATCCCCACTTGGATGTTGTGATTCGTAAATACTGCGTATATAAATAATATATTGCATAGTAATTAATAAACACATGGATTATTCAAATAAATAATTTTAGATGTGTTATTCATTAATACCTAACAAATGCCGCAACTTCTGCACAGTTAAGAAGAACATATATGTGGGCTACTTGGTAATCTCTGTCGTCTAACCACACCTTCATACATTTTCTAGTAGGGCATCCCTGCTGTCTAAAAATAGATAGCACCGATTCAGAAGAATCTTGTTCAATGCCCTCATCGTTTCACATAGCACTTTTAAAAGATAAGTTCACATGATCAATGAAATAATGAGAGAAAAAGAACAAAGCTTCTTCTTCGATATATGATTTGCATATTGAACCTTCAAATCGTGCTTTTTGTCTCACTTTTTTCTTTAGATGATTTAAGTACCTATCAAGAATAATTATAATTAAATTTTATTTCAAGTGGTTAAAATAAAATTTAACATACTCAATATTAATACCTTTCAAATAGATACATCCATCCACATTACACAGAACCTCGAAGACATGCTTCTAACGGAAGATGAACAGGTAAACGCTCCATTACATTAAAGAAACTAGGAGGAAATATTTTCTCCAGTTTGCAGAGTAGTATAGGAATTTCTTCCTCAAGTTTACGTAGATGATCAATTTTTAACGTAGTTGAACAATGTTTCTTATAAAACAAATTAAGTTATGTTACAAACATCCAAATTTTTGTGGGCAACAGTTCTTTGAAAACGACGGGTAACAAATGTTCTAACGTTACATGACAATCATTACTTTTCATCCTATTCAATTTACCATTCTTATAGTCGACACATTTATGAAGATTAGATAAAATCCTATCAGGAAATCTTAATCCTTCCACCTACTTTAACAGTACTTTAACTTGGTTACTGTCTAGCTCGTAGCATGCTTTGAGTTTTTTATGTCATTTGGCTTCATATGAAGCTCAAGACGATTGCATAATGCTTCTATATCACGTCTTGATTTCAAATTGTAACGACTCTGACTCGACCTTCGAAAATCGGCACCAAATACATCACCCGCATTCGAATGCCGCAAATTCAAACGTCGAATCTGGTTCGTCGGAGCTTATAACACATTAAGTACAACAACACAGCGGAAAACAAATGAATGACTATATTGATATACAACAGTTGATTACAACAATGATACAACGTTTTGATACAAATGTTATCAATATCATAGATAGATATACAGATTCACAAGACAACAGCGGAAGAATAAAGCAACAACGACGGAATGACAGTATCTCTAATGCAAAAACTCCAAACTCCAAGCCAGAAGGTCGAATTACCATCATGTTGTATTAAGAAACTCCAATCCCAGAGAAATAAATGTGATCGCCAAATCCAAAGTCTGGGCGCTATTAAATCTACACCTACTATTTGATTATCTGAAAATTCCAACTCTAGGCTGTCCGTGTGGAAAATTGTGGGCATCCAGAGTTTAGAAAGGGAACAATAAATTCTGGGTCAGTTATGGGACTGGCATGAGCAAACAAAAATAGTTTTTATCTTGAAGAAAAACAACAAAAGAATTTAAAATTGAAATCCGCAATGCTTTTTGAAAAATGAAACTACCATTAGGCCTCCCCGCGCACATACAATGCAAGCACACAATTGGAGGAGATTTCTCCTTATGATAGTCAAACATGCTTGATACGTGAAATCCTTTTGATATTATTATTATTAGTGCATAGTGGAAAACTTTTTCAAGTATAACATTAATCTTAGCCAGCATACGTACCATTATAGCATGCCTACTATAGCTATCGTGTTAAATGGAAGGTTCTACAACTAAAAACCTACAAGGCGTGTATCGATGATTGGATTTCCAACAAAGGGTCAAGCAAATGGACTTCCTGGGCCACATGGGTATGCCTCTGGAGGGACGCCCTGAGAACCTAACCGGATCTCTACCAACACAAGACCGGATTACCTTTGTAACTAGGTAATTAACTGTCATGAGTATGCCATCCCTCGGTCGTAACCGACCTTTATCCGGGGACCCAACAACAACCACAAAGCAATAGATTTGCAGCAACAACATAGGTTAAGTATCTGGGTTCCATACCTTGATACCACCTCTATCCAGAAGGAAATGGACATACCCTCAGGGGACGCTACCCCCAAATAACCTTGCTACATTCTTCCTGTTTCGACCATTTCAGGGTCGTGAGGTCCGACGAGGTCACGTACATAAAGCTACGCTTTACACAAAAGCCATGCTTCAATCAACACATGATCGGAAGCACTTCGTCTCCCACGTTACTAAATTGGGAATGTATCACCAGTAACCATCAACTACATAACCTCTGGGCTCGTACGTCTCAGAGAAGGGTGTTAAGCTAAGAGAATAAATTCTCTGCCACCAAACAGAAATCTATTTGATAGAAACCAGCTTTATGTTTTATAGTGTAACGTCAAACATACGTCCATACAAGTCTGTTCCGGGTTCGAACAGAACCGAAGGCACTTCACGAAGAAGCCCTTGCAATCCGGATAAACCCTAATCACGTCCGGACTCCCCATCACAAAGAGTGATCAAATCTCTATATCGGGGTCATTCGGTGCAGAGACATTCGATAGGTCATCCTTTCACTTTCGAAAATATCCGGTCTGCACCACCGATCTTCAAATACAATCCATAAAGTCGTATCATTATTCGAAATGGGTTATATGACACAAGGTCCTCTCCCGGCTAAACCGTATAATGAGCGTAGTATTTATAAACATATGGATATATGGGATTTCAGTTAAGTCACAACTTAAAGCCCAAAACCTTTCTTTCAAATGGTTTAAACAATTTCCATTTCAAATCTTTTACACAAAAGATACACTTTTTAATCTTTTAAACAAAAGATCTACCCTTGAAGATCTTCTTAAATTTGAAAACGAAGTTCACCAATCTTTCACCAAGATTTATTCATAGCTTTCAAAACTATTCTGTTTCAGATTTTTTTATAAAAAAGACACATCCTTTAAGATCCTTTCAAATTTGAAAACAAAGTTTATCCATCTTTATCAAAGATTTATTTATAGTTTTCAAAACAATTCCATTTCAAATTTGAAACCTTTTCAACAAAAACTGGAAATCCTTTCTTTATTTGAAAGCAATTATTATTTGAAAACAAATACTTTTCTTTTCGGAAAAATCCGATCAAATATGCACAAGTTATAGCTTTTAAAGTATAAACTTGGGTTAAATTTATATTCCCAAAGTAATACTTTTAAAATATTTTAAAGACGGTTTGAAAATCCATATAGATATATATTATATAACTTGTATAACCTTTTTAAACCATAATTTTCCAAGTATATATGTATATATGCATATATATATATATATATATATATATATATATATGCAACTTCAAATCTAAAATTCAAATTCAAATCAAACTATTTAAATTTCAAAACTTTATCAAGTTATTCAAAATAATTTTCATCTTCAAAACTCCTTTCAAAGGCTTTTAATATTTAACCCAATTCCAATTTCAAACCATTTTTGGATTCAAAATTCAACTTTCAAAACCATATTGAATTAAATTCAAATATCTGTGACTTAACCGATTTCCTCGTGAAATCCATATTCGTGTGTGTATAGTGTAGTATAGGGGTTTTGCACAATAGTGCAACATTATCAATCATTACAGATTCAAGCACAACAATATCGATAAGCGGTATAATCCTATAACTCTTATCTCCATTCAACGATTCACAGATAAATAATATACATTCATCACAGATAAATAAATTACATTCTTCACAGCTCGAATCAAAATAATTCATATCACAAAGCATCATACATCAGGGATATCAAACAATTCAACATTCAATAGAATCCAATCATCCATAAGTAAGGTCATTTAATTATCTGATTAATTTAAATCAGATAAATTACTTATGAATAAACTGCTATTCCTTGTTAATTAATATTAAATAATTACAAACCATCTTGATTAATTATCCTTTAATCATTTATTAATTAACCCTTTGTTTATTAATTAATCAACCTTAATAAATTAATTAACTTTTAATCATTGAATAATTAACCTTTAATTATTTAATTATTCTTTAATTAACTATCTTTAATTAATTACATTAATTAATTAACCCTTAATTAATCAACATTTAATTAATTATCCTTAATTAATTACAATAAGTGATTATCCCTAATCACTTATATTAATAAATCACAAATTAATTTTAATCACTTGATTTATCAACTTGATCATTAATTAATTACTTTTAATAAGTAATTATCTTTAAGTAATTAATTACCCTTAATTACTTGTCATTAATTAAACTTTACTGAATTAATCATTCTTTAACGTAATTACATAGAGTAATTATCTTTAATTAAGTAATAATCTTTTATTAATTAAAACAAGTAATTATACTTAATGGATTTTATTAAGTAATCATCCTTTAATTACTCATCATTTATTAATTAATTCTTAACAAATTAATTAATCCCTCATTAATACTTAACTATCATTAATATATTTAAAAACATTTTATCTTTAAAAATTAACTTAATTAAATTATATAATCTAAGTTTTAAAATAAAATAAACATTTAACCTAACCAAATTAGGTAGAACAAGTTATAAATTCTTTTAATCAAGTAATTTAAAATATTATCATATAATAATTTAAACTAAATTCAATTTAAATTTAAAACTTTCTTTTATAAAACCATAAATTTCCTTAAATCTTTAATTAACCCACACATGTATACATATTGTATAAAATGATTAATTTAACAAATTTTTTTAAAACTTGATTTAAACTTTGAAAACTTGTTTTAAAATTTTAAACTTTTACAACTATCACCTTGAACCCGAGTCAAACCTGAAGTAAACCAGAGTTCAACTTCGAGTAACCCCGCATCGTATTAACTTCGAGCCAAACCCACAACTGCAAGCGTACAAACCCGAGCAATTTCGTCTTCCCAAAATTGATAACTAGACCAGACACTGGTGATACGTGGTGTACGTGCACACGATCGTCGATCGATTCTGGTCCTTGCCGTGGCCACCAACATCATGTCAATGATCAGCCCTCTCAACCTCGACTAGCTGAGCTTCGGAACAAACACCTTGCCGACGACCCAAACACCTTGCCGACGACAACTTAGTTCACCAGAGATCATGCCACTCCACCCAGAGCTACGCCATAACATGCCGCATCGAATCCCCCCAATCTGGTCGCTTACGATCAACTATGGATGTTGTACGAACTCACGAATCGTCGACGACAAAAACTGCTACTTAAACCCTAAATCATTTGTGATCGACCACCACGGCATATTATAAAATCACCTATGATTTTTCTGACAACCACCATCCCATCAACCACCTTCCACTTCAATTCCGAGACCCCTGACCACCACGATCGCCAGTATTTACTCAAAATACAATTTCCGTTCAACTCATGATTTCCCACAATTCCCAAATTTAAAAATCACAATATTATTATTAAAATTCGTCATTTTCGAATGCAAATTCGATTGCAGAATCAAAACATAATAATTTAATACTTGACTTTTTTGACTTAAATTGATTCTACACTGTAATCACCAAATTCCAAATTATTTACTAAATATTTTACTTTGAAACTGTTTTCGGTAATGATGATTCACTTATACAAATAGTTTTCATTTTGAAACCAAAGTCAAAAATTTATTATATAAAGAGCAATTGAAATTTTTTCCCCTAATATAAGCCTATATTTTTTTTACAAAGGTAAGTATATATGCATATACCCATACATTACTCAGATATATACATGCATCTACATTTATTCATACATACAGAACATTATCCACTACCTTACTTCAGGAATCAATCACAATTATCAAAATATATGAATAATTCAGGTTTAGTTTGCTCACCTTGATTTGGTTTGAAAGCAGAGAACAAAATTCTTTTGCCTAGAAATGGTTTTTGACTTTGAACTGGAAATTTATTTTCTTGAGTTTGATCTGTTATTGATTTGAATCCAAGCCTGATTTCAGATCTTCTTTGATCTTGTTGAATCTAAAGCTTGATTTGTTTTCCAGGTTTGAGATGAATTGATTCCAGTTTTGATTAAACATTCTCAGGATTGTTTCCAGGTTTTAATTTGAAAACTATTGTGGATTTGGGATGGTTTGATCTTTGTTTGATTGCTATTGTTTTGATTCAGGTTTGGATCTACTACTTGATTTTTGCTGAATTGAATCTTTTCTTTGAATTTAGTTTCCTAATTTGTTTTCTGGTTTGTGTTTTATTTATTTTTATTCCAGGTTTTGTATGTGAAAGAAAAACGAGGCATGTTTTCTCACTAATGTATGTTATTATATAATTAAATTTTTAAAGAAATTTTTTGCATGCCACTTGTTAATACAAAGTACACTAAATCTACACTTGTTAATTCATTTTGTTATTATTTTACATTCGTTATTACATGTTCCCCTTATTTTAAAAATGTCACTTGTTATTTGAATTGTGTTTAAGTCCTTGTTTTAAATTAATTTATAACTTTGTTTTAAACCCGTACTTATTATTTTCTTATGTATGCTAATTTATGCATTATAGCATATATTTATATAATTTTTACACTATTTACTTTTTAGATATGTATATTTATCTATTATGGTTTTAATAAATTTAATTTAAGTATTACATTTATATGCATACAAACTATGTTCATTCTAGAAGAAAGCAAAAGGAATGAACCTGTTACAAAATCTATGTTTATACCTTTATTATACGTATACAAACCATTTGAATTAATTATCCTTTTATTAAAAAACATAACCTTTAATAAATCTTATTTAATTAAACTCAAGTTGTTATACTTATATTAATAACTATAGGAAATACTAGTATTAAAAATATTCAGTTAATCTTTAATTTGTTTTTAGAAAATTATTATATTAAATTCAAATATAACTTCCTTAATGTATATACCTATAAATATATATAATAATTAGAAAAAAATTTAATTTTTTTAAAATATAGAGTTTTCAAATCCAATTTATTTTTATTCCCACATTTTTAAATTAATTCACAAATAAATTCTCAATTTAATTCTAAAAATTAAATTAATTACCAAATTAAAATCCAGCTTAAAAACCGGGATCGTTACAGATTCCCCCCTTAAGAAAATTTCATCCCCGAAATTTGCTAGACAGGGAGATAAAAAAGAACAAATGGAGAATGTTTTACCAGATCAAACTGAATATCTATTCTGCATTTGGCTAACCAAATCAGAATATCATCAATAATTATGAGAACGAACTCATTCAATACTAGACAAGATACTCAGGTCACCATATCTACGAAATAAGCAGGGGCATCGGTTAGTTCGAAGGGATAACTAACCGTTCGTAGAACATATCTGGACCCAATAGAGCAAACAATGGATCCTCAATTAAAGTTGGAATACCTAAAGTTCAACTTGTCCCTCTCCAGACTTGGATCCTAAAAGAATAAACAAACGAATACCATTTAATTCGGCTTCATATTTTATTAATCGATTTATCTCAATTTAAATTCTAAATTCATTAAAGTTTGAAATGAAAAGCTGATCGAAAACTGATGAAGAGAATATGAAATAGGGATTAGAACCTTTTCTACAACGATTTGCAGGGCCACCATCACACCGAAGCTTCTCCCTCGAGCTACCATGAAGCAATCAAAGAATTGGAAGTGAACGATGATCAAAGAGATTGATAGAAAGTTGTTTCCGTTGTGGTAGGATATTGACCATTTGTAGTGGTACTCCCCTGTCCCCTATCTCGTCCTCTTCTTGCACTCATACTCACTATCAGTGGATTGTAGGAGAATTTACTGAGGCATACAGACGGATATCTTAGGGATATACTCATTCTAGGGTAATTGTAACCCTATTTCTAATGAGTCACCTAATGTGTTATACTCCTGAGCTAAAAATTTTACTCAACCTTCAGCTCTGATACCAAGTGTGACGACCCTGACTCGACCTTCGAAAATCGGCACCAAATACATCACCCGTATTCGAATGCCATAGATTCAAACGTCGAATCTAGTTCGCCGGAGCTTATAACACATTAAGTACAACAACACAGCAGAAAAAAATGAATGACTATATTGATATACAAAGTGGATTACATCAATGATACAACATTTTGATACAAATGTTATCAATATCAGAGATAGATACACAAATTCACAAGACAACAGTGGAAGGACAGTGTCTCTAATGCCAAAACTCCAAACTCCAAGCCAGAAGCTCTAATTACCATCATGTTGTATTAAGAAACTCCAATCCCAGAGAAACAAATGCGATCGCCAAATCCAAAGGCTGGGTGCTATCGAATCTACACCTACTATTTGATTATTTGAAAATCCTAACTCTAGGCTGCTCGTGTGGAAAATTGTGGGCATCCAGAGTTTAGAAAGGGAAAAATAAACTCCGGGTCAGTCATGGGACAGGTATAAGCAAACAAAAACAGTTTTTATCTTGAACAAAAACAACAAAAGAATTTAAAATTGAAATCCGCAAGGCTTTTTGGAAAATAAAACAACCATAAGGCCTCCCTTCACACACACAATGCAAGCACACAATTGGAGGAGATTTCTCCTTATGATAGTCCAACATGCTTGATACACGAAATCCTTTTGATATTATTATTAGCGCATAGTGGAAAACATTTGCAAGTATATATTAATCTTAGCCAACATATGTACCATTATAGTATGCCTATTATAGCTACCATGTTAAATGGCAGGTTCTACAACTAAAACCGTACAAGGCATGTATTGGTCATTGGATTTCCAACACATGGTTAGGCAAAGTAACTTCCTGGGCCACATAGGTACACTCTAGAAGGATGCCCCGAGAACCTGACCGGATCTCTGCCAACACAAGGCCAGGTTACCTCTGTAACAAGGTAACTAACTGTCACTAGTATGCCATCCGCCGGTCGTAACCGACCTTTATTCGGGGACGCAACAACAACAACCACAAAGTAATAGATTTTCACCAATCACATAGGTTAAGTAACTGGGGTCCATACCTTGATACCACCTCTATCTAGAAGGAAATGGACATACCCTCAGGAGGCGCTACCCCAAAATAACCTTGCCACATTCTTCCTGTTTCGACCATTTTCGGGTTGTGAGGTCCGACGAGGTCACGTCCAAAAAGCTACGCTTTACACGAAATCCATGCTTCGATCAACACATGATCAATAGCACTTCGTATGCCATATTACCAAATTGGGAATGTATCACTAGTAACCATCAACTACATAACCTCTGAGCTCGTACGTCTCAGAGAAGGGTGTTAAGCTATGAGAATAAATTCTCCGCCACCAAACAAAAATGTATTTGATAGAACCAGCTTTACATCTCAAAGTGTAACGTTAGACATACATCCATACAAGTCTGTTCCTGGTTCGAACAGAACCGAAGGCACTTCACGAAGAAGCCCTTGCAATCCAGATAATCCCTAATCATGTCCAGACTCCCCATCACAAAGGGTGATCAAATCTCTATACCGGGGCCATTCGGTGCAGAGACATTCGACAGGTCATCCTTTCGCTTTTGAAAATATCTGGTCTTCACCATTGGTCTTCAAATGCAATCCATAACGTCGTATCATTATTCGGAATGAGTTATATGACACAAGGTCCTCTCCTGGCTAAACCGAATAATGAGCGTAGTATTTAAAAACATATGTATATATGGGATTTTAGTTAAGTCACAACTTCAAGTCCAAAACCTTTCTTTCAAATGGTTTAAACAATTTCTATTTCAAATCTTTTACACAAAAGATACACCTTTTTAATCTTTTAAACAAAAGATCTACCCTTGAAGATCCTCTTAAATTTGAAAACGAAGTTCACCAATCTTTCACAAAGATTTATTCACAGCTTTCAAAACTATTCCGTTTCAGGTCTTTTATACAAAATATACATCCTTTAAGATCCTTTTAAATTTGAAACCAAAGTTCATCCATCTTTATCAAAGATTTATTTATAGTTTTCAAAAATATTCCATTTCAAATTTGAAACCTTTTCAACAAAAACTGGAAATTCTTTCTTTATTTGAAAGCCATTATCATTTGAAAACAAATACTTTTCATTTCGAAAAAATCCGATCAAATATGCACAAGTTATAGCTTTTAAAGTATAAACTTTAGTTAAATTTAAATTCCCAAAGTAATACTTTTAAAATACTTTAAAGATGGTTTTAAAATCCATATATAATAACTTGTATAACCTTTTTAAATCATAATTTTCCAAGTAAACACACACACACACACACACACACACATATATGTGTGTGTGTGTGTGTGTATACAACTTTAAATCTTGAATTCAAATTCGAATCAAACTATTTAAATTTCAAAACGTTATCAAGTTATTCAAAATAATTTTCATCTTCAAAACTTCTTTCAAACGCTTTTCATATTTAACCCAATTCTAATTCCAAACCATTTTTGGATTCAAAATTCAACTTTCAAAAACATTTTGAATTAAATACAAATATATATGACTTAACCGATTTTCTCATGAAATCCATATTCGTGTGCGTATAGTGTAGTCCAGGGGTTTTTCACAATAGTGCAACATCATCAATCATTACAGATTCAAGCATAACAATATCGATGAGCAGTATAATCCTATAACGCTTATCTCCATGTACAGGTTCCAGATAAATAATATACATTCATCACAAATAAATAAAGTCCATTCTTCATACCTCGAATCAAAATAATTCATATCACAAAGCATCAAACATTAGAGATATCAAACTATTCAACATTCAATAGAATCCAAACATTCATAAGTAAGGTCAAATTAATTTAAATCCAATAAATTACTTATGAATAAACTACTAATCTTGGTTAATTAATATTAAATAATTACAAACCATCTTGATTAATTATCCTTTAATCATTTATTAATTAACCCTTTGTTTATTAATTAATCAACCTTAATAAATAAACCAACCTTTAATTATTAAATAATTAACCTTTAATTATTTAATTATTATTTAATTAAATATCTTTAATTAATTACATTAACTAATTAACCCTTAATTAATCACCATTTAATTATTATCCTTAAATAATTATAATAAGTGATTATCGTTATCCCGCTTTTTGGCAAAGCCGCGATACCAAAAGATTGATCGAAAGCGAAGAATAGTTCGTATCAGAAGTTGGTCATACTCCGTTTCGCTATGGATATCGCTGAATTTTGTCCGAGCCCGGATTGTGCCACAATTGATGGGACACGACAAGAAAGATCATAGAAGTCGACATCTCAAATTTCGAGTCAATCCGAGTTCATACGCTCAAGTTATGATCGATTCAACTTGAAGGCAAAGACATTGGTTTCGAACCCATCATGGTAGGTGTCTTCGAATCCATCATCCAACACCATTCGAACCGATCACCTTCGAACCGATGAACTTCGAACCCATCGAAATGCCTCGGTTCGACTCCATCAACTTCGAATCCATCTAGTTCGTGCCGGTAGGCCATATGTCCATAGAGGGGTTGCAAAGCTCGTATCCATCCAAAGAATCCTTGTTTGAATCCACTAAGCATCAGCTGTTCGAACCCATTATTGGAGCCTTGTTCGAACCCATCTGTGAAGCTTCATTCGAATCCACTGGGTCAACTAGCCACAATGATGTGTCATCCATCGGTTCGAATGCACCGAGATACATGGAGTCGAAGCGGTCAACTCGGAGTGAAGACCGAATCGGTTCGAAGTTTGCGCTCCACGTCACCACGAGGGCGCGTGCCACCATCGGTTCGAAACCATCGGTTCGAATGGATGGTTTCAAACCAAACAGCCACACAATGAACCCCATCTCGAATCCATCATATCTCTCAATCCACTGATCCAAATGTCACGAAATTTTCACAGAAGCTTATATTCATGTCAAGGAATGTCCACACCAAATTTCACCTTAATTGGGTGAATTCTTGATTGATTCGAATGGAGTTCGAACCGATGCCAAAGTGGGCCCAAATCTCCTAAGGCTGGGCGTGTGGGCCCCTCACATGCCAGAAGTGGTCTCCCGAATTTTCAGCGAAATATCAGCAGCCTATGCCTATAAATAGAGCCCCAGGGCCAACAGAAAAGGGATCTTTCGACTCTCAAGCTCCCAGACTCTGCCGGATTGAGATCTTCATCACTTTACATCGTATACTAGTTGTTGATTTCGAATTTTCAGTTGTAACCTGCTGTTGCTTGTTGTAATCTCTTGTAAACGTTGAAAGAGAATCAATAAAATTGCTAAAAACTTCACAGTGGACGTAGGCAACGTGCCGAACCACTATAAATCACTTGCCTTTGTCTTAATTTTACCGTTATGTGGAGTTTTTGATAGATAATCCTCATTTTAAATTCATATTCTTCATTTATTATCTCTTCAAAAGACTCCCGAAGAGTGTTGTGCCCAATTTTGGTACAAACACTTTGGTGCTTTCATTGAGAAAACCCAGTTTTTCTCCTGCTCCTTGGATCTGTCGCCGATACCGGATTGCATAAATCTAAGGGAGAGATCCAGATTTCAGCTTCAGATTCCTTCTGTTCTATTCAGATTTGCCAAAGTCTAGGGAAGGAGTTCACTATCTAAAATGGTTAGCACAAGAACCGCATCTGCCGCTGGTCAAGAAGGTCGAGATAGACAAAATCCCGCGCAACTACCTCCACCTAACCAAGATGATACCGGGCATTCCGACCCCTCAGGTCCGGTCACCAGGCAAGAGTTCGAGACATTGCTCCAAGAACTGACTCAAAGTCGGCAACAGCTAGCCGAGCAGTTGTGCGTCAACACTGAGTTAGCCAACCAACTAGATCGCGAAGGGCGTAGAAGATCTAGGAGGGATCATGCGTCTCGTTCCTCCATAGAAAGTTCTGCTTCATCCGACTACAATCACAGATCCACCCGATCCAGGCTAGAGGGAAATTATGCACAGGCCGTTGACCACCAGCCAGCATTGACCGTGAGACAGATAAGAGTCGGCCCATCCGCTAGTTTTCATACAGGGCCCTCATCCCGAGGGGGCGCTGTTCCGCAACACACCGCGGATAACCATGCCGCCACCGCTGCGGTCGACATAGGAGTAGATACCCGAAATCACTCCAACCAGACTTACCACCAGCAGGAGCGAGCACCAGAACCCTATGTCCCGGAAGACATTGTGCCAAGGAGGCGAGACGCAGATCGTCGACAGCGTCCGATCCCATCTCGCTTGTGAAACCCGACCACACTTTGGCTCACCACCCTCACAATGTAGCAACACCAAACCTCTCAGCCATGGTACGCCAAATGATTCGCGAGAGTCAAGGCCTAACAAATGACGATTGGGGAATCTCCCGAAGTCATACCCCGTTCACTGATGACATATTGTATGTTGAACCTCCTCGGCGATTCAGAATGCCAACCCTACCCATGTATGAAGGGAATTCTGACCCAAATCAACATATTTTGAAATACGAATGGTCGATGACAGCTGCGAGAGCCGATGACGCAGTAAAATGTCGTAGTTTTCCCATTTCCTTAGGGGGAATTGCGACAATGTGGTTTACACGACTGCCACCGCGATCTATTTCTTCTTTTGATCAGTTAGCTACCAAATTTGTTGAGCAGTTTCGTATGCATATTGCCAGACCTAAGGATGTTAATACCTTGTCAAGTGTTACTCAAGCTCCCAGAGAAACACTTAGACGATATTTGGAGAGGTTTAATGCTGCGTGCGCAGAGATCACCAACCCCAATGATAATTCTATCTTAATGGCTTTTACTAAAGGAATCGATCCTGATTCCAAGTTTGGCAATTGGTTGGCTGGAAAGCCTCCCGCATCGTTGGACCGTTTCTATTCCAAAGCCGCTCAATTCTTGAGGCGAGAGGATGCGAAACAGTCTAGGGAGCAGGACGATGCAAGGCCCAGCAGTGAAGGGATTCAAAGTAATGTTGCGGTTAAAAAATCCGGAGAAAGTTCAGGAAAAGTCGAGTTGAATATTCAAAATAAACAGACTCAACGATCGAGAAACGGTGATAGCCGAAGCAAGAAGCAAGACCAGAATCATGGTCCGAGATATAGGGCCACAATGTTTGACAGTTATACACCGCTTAACACGTCGCTGGAAAACGTATACCTACAGACTTGTAATACTATGCAATACAAGAAGCTTGCTCCGAAGCCTTCGTCGGAGAGGCAGATTCAAACAGGAAAATTTTGTAGGTTTCATGAAAGTTATGGGCATAATACCAATGAGTGTAGGCATTTGCAAGACCTCATTAAAAAGTTGATCAGAGAGAGAAAGTTGGACCAGTTTGTTCGGGCGCCGCAGTCTGGTGGGGCGGGCCCATCCAATCAAAATCGTACGCAGAATCAGGAAAGACAGGGTGAACCCGCTCGTACGGGCGGGAGTTTGGTTATCAATACAATACGTGGTGGTCCTTATCCAGTAGACAGAAGCTAGAGGGAAATGGAGTCGTATGCCAGTTCGATCAGGCATGCGGACTTCGAGTGTTGTAGCAATTCTGAAGACGGGGCTCCGGCTAAACAACAGAAGACGATGACAGACGACATCGTGTTTAGAAGTAGAGATGCCGATAGAATTGAAGCCCCCGCGATCGACCCACTGGTTATATCCGCTCAAGTTGGTCCTGCTTGGATGAAGAGGATCTTGGTAGACAGTGGGAGTTCTGTGAACATACTGTTTAAAAGAGCATATGATTTAATGAAAATGGAAGCTAAGGACTTAAAACCTTGTCAATCACAAGTCCACGGCTTCAACGGAAGTGCGACGATACCAACCGGAATGGTTGAATTGCCGGTGGAGTTGGGAGTGGGAGAATGCCGAAGAGTTCGAATGTTGCAATTCGTTGTCTCGGATATTCCTTCTCCGTATAATGCTTTCTTGGGCCGACTGGCGCTCGCTGAATTTAGGGCTGCTATTGCCCCATGGTGTTTGACCCTTAAGTTCCCTACTGATCGCGGGATAGGGATTGTACAAGGAGATCAAGCTGCGGGGAGAGCTTGCTCTGTTGCTGAGCTGCGAGAGGCGTAGCGGAAGGAAAAAGGAAAGGGCGTAGAGGAATCTCTCTGCGTCCGTTTCGCCGACAATTGACAATTAACGCCTGGGCCTCGGCCCGGGCATCACAACCAATTCCAGAAGGATCTAGAACCCCGAGACAATGAGAATAAAGATGAATCTAGAGAAATTCAGGCTTCACCAGCTGAATTAACAATCGACGTTCTGATCAGTGGTAACGATAATTCAAAGATGTTGAAAATTGGGTCGCAGTTGAGCCTGCGAGCACAACGGGAATTGGTCGAGTTTCTCAAAGAAAATCTGGACGTATTTGCTTGGACGCATTCTGATATGTGTGGGATCTCGCTAGATATCACGAGCCACACCCTAAATATTGACCCGCGGTTTGTCCCGGTCAAGCAAAAAAGGCGTGGTATGGATCCAGAGAGATCTGCCGCCCTGAAAGAAGAGGTCGATAAATTGAAATCAAATGGGTTCATTCGAGACGCTTCATACCCAGAGTGGGTGTCCAACCCGTACTCGTCCGGAAACCAAACGGGAAATGGAGAACGTGTATTGATTACTCAGACCTGAATAAAGCCTGTCCGAAAGACAGCTTTCCACTTCCCCCAATCGATCAACTGGTAGATTTAACTGCAGGACACGAATTATTATCCTTCATGGATGCCTACTCAGGTTACAATCAGATACCCATGCATGTACCCAATCAAGAGCATATAAGCTTCGTAACTGACTTGGGATTATACTGCTACAAGGTCATGCCTTTTGGATTAAAGAATGCTGGCGCAACTTATCAACGCTTAGTCAACCGAATGTTTGCCGATCAGATTGGGAAGACTATGGAGGTTTATGTATACGACATGTTGGTGAAATCACGATACTCCGTTGATCATGTCAAAGACTTGGAGTCAATGTTCAGTATCCTCCAGAAATACGGGATGAAGCTTAATCCACTAAAGTGTCATTTCGGAGTCGCATCCGGAAAATTCCTTGGGTTCATTGTCAATGCCCGAGGAATAGAGGCCAACCCCGAGAAGATCTGGGCTACCAGAAATCTTCAGACTCCGAGAACCATAAAGCAAGTTCAGATCCTTAATGGAAAAGTTGCAGCACTGAGCAGGTTTATCTCGAAGTCGACCGACAAATGCATTCCCTTCTTCGATTTGATTCGAAAAGGGAAACGAAACTTCGAATGGACTGCGGAATGCGAGGGCGCATTTCAATCGCTAGTCCAACATCTTTCTGTACCACCAATCCTTTCAAAGCCTGTAGATCATGAACAGTTATATCTCTACCTGGCGGTATCTGAAAATGCAATCAGTGCTGCATTAATTCAGGAGGAAGACCGAGTGCAAAAACCGGTCTACTATGTGAGTAAACGATTGATCGAAGCCGAGGGAAATTATCCAAAGCTCGAAAAGTTGGGATATTGCCTAGTCATTGCCTCGAGGAAGCTCCATCCATATTTTCAAGCTCATCCTATTACTGTGTACACCGATCAGCCGTTACGACAGGTCCTCACGCGGCCTGAGACGTCTGGTAGATTACTAAAATGGAACATCGAACTGAGTCAATTTGACATCACTTACACTCCAAGGAGGTCTATTCACGGCCAAGTCCTAGCAGATTTTATAGCCGAGTTCACTGTTCCTGAAGACTTGCCTGAGACCAGCAAATCTCCTGAGTATATCTGGAAGCTACACACTGACGGTGCATCCAACGATCGGTGCTCGGGCGCTGGGGTAATACTTGAAACCCCTGAGGGCCGATCCATATGTTATGCCCTAAGGTTCGAGTTCCGTGCAACCAATAATGAAGCTGAATACGAAGCTCTACTTGCTAGTCTAAAGCTTGCCCGTGATCTGAAAATCATTGCTGTAGAGATCTACTGTGATTCCCAGTTGATAGTATGTCAAGTTCGAGGAGAATATCAGGCCAAAGACCGAAGATTGGCTGCTTATCTAACTCGAGTTCTAGAGATGCTTGATCAATTCGATTACTATGCCATTTTCTACATACCACGAGAGCACAATCAGAAAGCTTATTCGTTAGCAAAGTTAGCAAGTACGGGTGAGGCTCAGCAGTTGGGGGTCATTCCGGTTGAAACCCTATCCTCTCCGAGCATTGATAGATGGGAGACCGATTTCACATTTGAAGCTACCTCCAATAGGGAGTCGTGGATGACTCCTTATCAAGATTATATCGAACATGGTGTATTGCCCGAGCGTCGAAGCGAGAAAAGGCAAATTCTACGAAAGGCCTCACGATTTGTTATTCAAAATGGAGTTATGTATCGAAGGGGATATTCCATTCCTCTTCTCCGGTGTATCGCGCACGACGAAATCAAACGAGTGTTGCACGATGTACACGAAGGAGAATGTGGCGATCACACTGGGGGACAAGCACTTGCCAAGAAAATACTCCGATACGGATATTATTGGCCTACCGTAAATCGCGATGCCATGGACTATGCCAAAAAATATGATGGATGCCAAAAACACGCTCGGATTCCTAGAGCCCCGCCTACTGAGATAACCCTAATGGTCAGTCCATGGCCATTTGCAATATGGGGGATTGATATAATTGGTACATTGCCTTTAGCCAAAGGTGGCGCGAAGTATGCCATCGTCGCAGTCGATTACTTCACAAAATGGGCGGAAGCTGAACCTCTTGCAACAATCACGACGAAGAAAGTTATCAACTTTGTAGTACGCAATATCATCTGTCGGTTCGGTCTCCCGCATACTATTATTACTGATAACGGAGCCCAATTTGACAGCGCTGAATTCAAAAATTTCTGTCCACGATTCCATATCCATAAGAAATTCTCCGCTGTTGCGCACCCGCAAGCAAATGGCCAAGTCAAAGCCGTTAATAAGGTCATCAAATATATTTTGAAGAAACGACTGGAAAAGGCCGGGGGCAAGTGGGTTGATGAACTTCCCATGGCCTTGTGGGCTTACCGGACGACTCACAAAACTGCAACCGGCCACACTCCTTTTTCTCTATCTTATGGCGCTGAAGCCGTTATTCCGGTTGAAATGGAAGTTCATTCTCATCGTCTGACATATTATGATCCGTAAACAAATGCTATACTACATGCCGAATCCCTGGATCTGCTCGATGAGAGGCGCGAAGAGGCTGATTTAAGGGCAGCCGCATATCGGAGTCGAGTCGCCCGAATGTACAATGCCAAGGTCCGACCGTGGACCTTCGAACTTGGCGACCTTGTACTCAAAAGAATTTATACGGTTCCTTCTCACATGAAGCCAAATTGGGAAGGACCATATGTGATTTCACAAAAGCTCGGAGATGGCACATTCAAGTTATCGACCGTTGACGGTCTAACTCTGCCGAGAGCCTGGAATAGCGAGAATCTCCGTCGCTACTATACATGACAGGCTTTATTTGTTTTACCCCGTTATTTCCTTTGCATTTTATTTTCGCATTTTAAAACTTGGACTTGTAATAAAGCAGCTGACTTTGCCATATTTTCTTATTTCAGCAATAAAATGCTATCTCTTCAAGCCAGAGCTGTGATTTATTGAATACGCCGCAAAACATCACAATGCTCGAAGAGCTAAGTTCCGTCATACGGTGGGATTTAATTCAAGTAGGGAGTGACTGTGATACGACCGGTCACTCGCTATGTGAAGCCCAAGCTCGGGGGCATGCCGCCACGTTAATACTTAAAAGGATTGATACGCGACAATCCTCGCACCAACTCCAGATTCCCAGAGTGCGAACTGGAGTATAAACGTTGAAATAACTCTAAGTCCCCGGAGCGCAGACTAGAGTATAAACACGGACTCCAACTTCCCAGAGTGTGAATTGGAGTATAAATATTCAATAACTCGTTCCCGGAGTGCGAACAGACTCCAACTTCCCAGAGTGTGAATTGGAGTATAAATATTCAATAACTCGTTCCTGGAGTGCGAACGGACTTCAACTTCCCAGAGTGTGAATTGGAGCATAAATATTCAATAACTCATTCCCGGAGTGCGAACGGACTCCAACTTCTCAGAGTGTGAATTGGAGTATAAATATTCAATAACTCGATCCCGGAGTGCGAACGGACTCCAACTTCCAGAGTGTGAATTGGAGTATAAATATTCAATAACTCGTTCCCGGAGTGCGAGCGGACTCCAAATTCCTAGATTATGATTTGGAGTATAGACATTCAGCAAATCACTCCCAGAGTGCAAGCGGACTCTAGATTCCCGAAGCACGAGTCGAAGTGCAAACATCAATTCTAGGTTCCCGGAATGTGAACCGGATTATCGATCTCGAATTATCCTAAGTCCCCAGAATGCGGACATGTGCTAAAGGTTTGCAATAAATGCGGTCAACAACCGAAATACAAATGTTATTCCCCGAGACTAGGGGAAAAAAAAACTAAGTGTTAATCACTAACCAAAGTGATGCGATGTCCAAAATTCAACTTATTCGTCGATCACAACTCGCGACCAAGATTCTCAGACTTGGCAAATAAAACGAATTCTACTTGACGGTAAGAACACCACAAGTACACCGGACTAGAAGCTAAACACTGCAGGTGCTTAAGCACAAATAAAACGAGAATTGAAATAAAGAAACCGAATTTTATTTCAACTAACTAGAAACAAAGATTTACATGCAAAAATGTTCTTCCAAATAAAAAGAATTTCTACTTGCAGGGGCCGAACCTGCATCTATACACGACCTATCTACCAAAAAATCTGCTCAAATGACCCATCTACTTCTTATTTTTGGATCTCCTTATCAGCGGTTCGTCTTCAGACTCACTGGAGACGAAGATCCTTCGTTTGGAGCGCTTTCTCTCCGGTGGCTGCTCTTCGGCGGGGGGCATAATGTCAATGTCCTCCTCAGAGCTCGAATCTATGTGAAGGCTTTCCACCGGAGGAGTAGGAGGAACTGGGTCTGCGACTGAAGGTGTGATAATGACGCCTGATGATGTTACCCTTACAGGTGTTGGGCTATGCGCTGCCGTGCCGCCACCAATACTACCACTTTGCCCCGCAGCCTCTATTTCGGCGTTGATCTCGGCCAATATTTCCTCGTCCCGGACTGATTGGGCCTGGCTGGGGGCAGTTGTGGTCTGCGTCACAAAACCAGAGGTCGACGGAAGATCACTAATGATAAATGGCAAGTCTGTAAAGGGATCACCCTGTTGACCAAGCAGCTCACTCACCATTTGTTAATCAAGAGATAAGGATCTCCCCTGCGCCACCTCAGTAGACACTGCCATCGCCACGACAGTTTTTTCAGTGGTGATGGCTTTTTGCCCGTGAATAGACTCCTGAGCCGAAGATGCCGGAGTGGTTTTAGTTACCGAACAAAGAGGAGAAGGGAATATAAGCAATCACTTCAAAACAAATGCTTTACTAGAAACACACTTGAGTTATGTTCAAAGTACCTTCCTCAGTTTGACTCGGTGACGGTTGGACGGCCTCAGAGACGTGCTCCCAAATGGGAGATAACCGCGGCTGTTCTGGGTCATAAGCAGGAACAGATTGTGAACCGACAGCAGATACAGGCACTATCGAAGGTGGGGCGGTGATTTCGGTAACAGTAGAGTGATGCTCAACACCTGATCCCTCTCCAACCTCCAGAGATCGGCCACCAACCATCTCCTTCTCATGAGCAATAATAGCGTCGTGGAGGATCTTCTTCTCATCATCTGTCAGCAACCGGTTTTCGAGTTCGAATCGGTCGACCGATTCGTCCGGATGCGCTTCTTCTTCTTCCTCAACCAATCGACCCCAAGCGCTACGGAGGTGTACCGCATAATCTTGGAGCCAGGCCAAATTTCTGTGTATCAACACATTGGCATTGTAAGTGATCAGCAAATCTTCAATATCGGCCTCTAGCCTGGCCTCCGCTTGTTGTACTTTCTCCTCAACCTCCATCTCGACCGCCTGGGCCTTGGCTACTGCCGCATCCCGTTCAGTCCGGAGAATCACGGCTTGTTCACACGCCTCCTGGGCTGTAGTATTCGCATCATCCCTATCCCTGGCTATTTCGGCAAATTTGGACTTAAGCTCGTTTAACTCCTTCAGGGCTGCATCCCTCTCGGCAGTGACCAGGGTGTTACGATAGCCCATATCCTCTACTGTGGCATAATGCTCATGTTTTGTCCTATCCATCGTTGCTTGGGCTTCGTCGGCTTTTTTGATAGCCTCCATTTCATATTTTCGAGAAGATTCAGCCTCAGGGTTTAGCACCCCAATAATATGACTCTTTTGAGCTAGCTCGGCCTGCAATCTCTCGATGGTAGCCCCATGCTCAAAGGCCAATGCGGATGCTTTGTCAGCCGCTTTCGACCACGCTTTGTACTGAGCATAAAATCGTGTACGTAGTCATGTACCAGCTGCTCAGCTTCCTCCGGGATCTTCTTTAAATTGGGGGAAAGATATAGTTGTCGAAGCAGATGTTTGGAAAATCTTTCTTTAACTGAGCAAGCCTGATTGCTCCTTCCCCTGAAATTTCCATGGGGGGCTGTTCTGTAATGGAAGTAGTTATTGTTTCGCTCCTAGAACGGCGAGATTCATGCCTAGAAGATTGAGAGCCTGACACGTAATGTGAAAATTCAGAAGGACGAGAGACATGAACAGGAGGTTGTATGGGATCTCTGGGAGGAGGAGGAGTACGCGATCGAGATCGACGCTTATAACCTCTGTCTGTATCTTATCTTTCTTGACCAGAGTACTCAGAGCGTCCCTGGTCATAGTCTCTGTCCCCTTCTCGTCTGCACGAATCATAATATGAAGACTTGCGGGCCTGTCGGAGACTCCCTAACATCGAACCTCTCCTAGACATGGTATCTGCAGAGCAAAATAAAATAGAATTAATCACTCTTCGATACAGATGGTTTATCGTCAAAGGTTATGCAGTGTTGTGAAATATGAATGAATGTGCAACCCCCCGACCAACCGGATGTGTCTGCCACACCAGTGGGAAAAGACTCGCTCAAAACTAGAGTTTCTAAAAAGCTCTTCCAATACGACATCGTGCTACAGGGACACATCGTCCGGAATTGGAATATCGACGAGCCCTTCATAAAGATTTTCGGTTCTTGGAGGAGACATCTCCGAAATTCTGACTCCGGGAGAGGATCGGGCCGTGACAACCGATTTCCATCTCCCCTTCTTAGTCGGCGTGACGACGGATGCCTTTCCTTTTCTCTGCTCTGCGACATCCTGAACTACATCCGTAGGCTCAGTCAGAGGCTCATCGTCGGTATGGGTCCTTTCAGAATCAGCCTCCTCGGCTATGATAACTTTGGGCTTCTTGTGCTTGGCTCATTTTTTAGAGACAGTCCTTAGTGCCCCGTCAAACAGTATGCTCTGCCCTCGTTCAATCAACCCGTAAGTCCGGAGGTTCCTATCCGTCAAGAGCAGCTCGATATCCCTATCTTCCCTCGGGACTCCCCGGAGTATTCTTACTACCTCCTTAAACCGTTCACCTTCAGGCCGCTGAATCGTTGCTATAAAAAGGAAAGATATAAGTTCCAGTTTGGCCGCAATTGCCTTAATAATTACTTGATAACTCGGTTACACTCACGTCTGAATAACCATCGCCGGGCAAACCCCGGAGGACACCTAACATAGAACCATTCCGTCCTGTAATAACTCAACCTGGTCCAGGACCCAGTGACCACTTGGCAATTCCTCACCGCTTCCATAAATGTGAAGGAAGGGTAATCACCTCGAGTTTTGAAATTAAATAGATATCTGATCTCGGTCGACATCGGGGTCTATGAAGGTACTCCATGAAGACGATGAATAAACTATTCACGGAAGCATACCCGTTTGGGTGTAGTTGTGATGGAGCGATCCTTAAAAAAGACAACACTTCCCTTATGTACTCGTTAAACGGAGGAAGCGTCCCAGCCGCGCACGCGTGGCGATTAAATTCTGTATATCCCTCCGGCGGGTTGTGTGGTCTATCATTCGGACCTGGCAATAACACGTCGTCCAGTGACAGGCCGTGCCTCAAGCATATTCTCCCTAACATATCTTCAGAAATATTGGATTGAACGGAATCCGACGGATTGGCAATGAAAGACGCATTGGGAAGTTCGTCCGGAGCTGGACCGATGATCTCAGGTTCAATGTCTGGAACCTCTAGTCTCGGGGTGACTGTACTTTGAATCCCCTGCTGCTGTGAAGTCGAAGGTTCCATAACTAGCTAACTCATAAGAAACCATCATTAGACGACAAAGGACCCGTGCATTTCCCCAGTGTAAAGTGTATGAATGTATGTTGTACAGTGCCATGCATTACTTGAATAAGTGTCACAGAATTATAGGAAAAATGCAATCGACAAAGCTAATTTCCCCAGTTATAATGACCGTCATCGCTGACCGTCATCACTAAACCGTTTGTATGATGGAATTTGATTGGGATAGAAGTTGTTATGGTTCCATCGGCGAGCTTCGAAGGGTGGTCAAGAATACAATGTGATTATCAAGTCCAAATATGCAAGGATGAAGCTCACAGAATTATGCTTAGAAAATGTCAAACTTTTTTATCCATCATAGAGGGTTCGAACCGAACAAAGGGAACTCATTCGAACCCATACTAACGTCACTTCGAATCGATGCAGAAAGGCGCACTTCGAACCGATGATCAGGTGTCAAGTTCGAATCGATCCATGAAGGATAACTTCGAATCGATCCTTGGTTAACTGGTTCGAACCGATAAGGGAATCCTCAACTTAACATCGACCACGTTCGAATCGATACCCTTCGTATCGATGCAAAGTTGAGAACTTCGAACCGATAGCTGAGTGGATTCGAAACCATCGATTCGAATGGACTCATCAAAGATGGTCTATCGGTGCGAACTGCGTCACCCCCCTAAAGTCATTCCAGGGATCGATGCGAAATCCAAGGGAAAATGACGTCGCCATTGTCGATTCGAACTCGAGCCCACGAATCAATTCGAAGTTCCCCCAAGCCAGATCTGGTTTTGCCAACCACCGGAGTGAGCAATCGATGAAGAAGAGATGGGTTCGAAATAACTTTTCCGTTTGAATTCGAGGCTAATTACCTAGTTTGAATAATGGATTCGAAGAATTGAAGACTTGAATCTTGATTGGTTCAGTGACGTGACACAGTGCCTTCTTCTCTGAGGCTTCGAGACAAGGCGAAACACAGTAAAAGCAAGGCGAGAGTAAAAAGTGAAAAGTGCAAAAGTGGCAAGCCCACTGCTATTTATATGGAGCTTTGAGGGCGACCGAGATGATTCCCCTTCCGGTAAATGTGACCGGTCGCAACCAGTCAAGGCGTGGATCGTTTCGAAATCTCCATTCGAAACCATTTGCCTAGTGCCTTGTGGGTTCGAAGTTAACCTCATATGTCATCGATACGAAGCACATGGCAAAACATCAAGTCGCACCGATGCGAAGCAAACAATGGGCACATCAATTCGAAGCCCCTGTTCACAACTCCATCCGCAACCTACCGATACGAACGACGATTTCGTATCCATCATTTCCTATCGATACGAACTACTATTTCGTAACCGTCCTTTCACATCGGTTCGAATGTCAGTTTCGTACCCATCATAACATGAGTGTACTCCACCCATACGAATGTAGATTTCGAACCCATCAATGCTCCAACACATCGGTTCGAAGTATTACATTCACACAACCCAAAGTCAATTCCTTCGACCTCCTATATCGATTCAGGAGAGGATCGATACGAAGGGACTTTTCAAAACGACCATCATGCGTTGTCTCAATTTAAATTTCCAAATCGGTTCAGGAGAGAATGGATAAGAAATTCAATAGCAAACCAAACTGACAACGACTCGTGGGCGCACGACGTTAACAAGGGTCAAACTAACATATGTGCGTATATGTCGAACTAACATTCGACTTTAAACGTTTACAGGGATCGAATATTCATCTTGTTACAAATGCAACGGCCAACGGCTAAGCACCATCATACAATAGTCAACCATATCAACGTAAGGTTACAGCAATACTGGGTACGAGTCTCAACAAAAAAGAGAACAATGGTTGTTCGAAGAGAAATTGCAGCTATTCAAAGCACGTCATGTTCCCACAAGAGTACTTTGGGGGGTAAAATGTTATACCGCTTTTTGGCAAAGCCGCGATACCAAAAGATTGATCGAAAGCGAAGAATAGTTCGTATCAGAAGTTGGTCATACTCCGTTTTTCTATGGATATCGCTGAATTTTGTCCAAGCCCGGATTGTGCCACAATTGATGGGACACGACAAGAAAGATCATAGAAGTCGGCATCTCAAATTTCGAGTCAATCCGAGTTCATACGCTCAAGTTATGATCGATTCAACCTGAAGGCAAAAACACTGGTTTCGAACCCATCATGGTAGGTGTCTTCGAATCCATCATCCAACACCATTCGAACCGATCACCTTCGAACCGATGAACTTCGAACCCATCGAAATGCCTCGGTTCGACTCCATCAACATCGAATCCATCTAGTTCGTGCCGGTAGGCCATATGTCTATGGAGGGGTTGCAAAGCTCGTATCCATCCAAAGAATCCTTGTTTGAATCCACTAAGCATCAGCTGTTCGAACCCATTATTGGAGCCTTGTTCGAACCTATCTGTGAAGCTTCATTCGAATCCACTGGGTCAACTAGCCACGATGACATGTCATCCATCGGTTCGAATGCGTCGAGATACATGGAGTCGAAGCGGTCAACTCGGAGTGAAGACCGGATCGGTTCGAAGTTTGCGCTCCACGTCACCACGAGGGCGCGTGCCACCATCGGTTCGAAACCATCAGTTCGAATGGATGGTTTCGAACCAAACAACCACACAATGAACCCCATCTCGAATCCATCATATCTCTCAATCCACTGATCCAAATGTCACGAAATTTTCACAGAAGCTTATATCATGTCAAGGAATGTCCACACCAAATTTCACCTCAATTGGGTGAATTCTTGATCGATTCGAATGGAGTTCGAACCGATGCGAAAGTGGGCCCAAATCTCCTGAGGCTGGGCGTGTGGGCCCCCTCACGTGCCAGAAGTGGTCTCCTGAGTTTTCAGCGAAATATCAGCAGCCTACGCCTATAAATAGAGCCCCAGGGCCAACAGAAAAGAGATCTTTCGACTCTCAAGCACCCAGACTCTGCCGAATTGAGATCTTCATCACTTTACATCGTATACTAGTTGTTGATTTCGAATTTTCAGTTGTAACCTGCTGTTGGTTGCTGTAATCTCTTGTAAACGTTGAAAGAGAATCAATAAAATTGCTAAAAACTTCACAGTGGACGTAGGCAACGTGCCGAACCACTATAAATTGCTTGCCTTTGTCTTAATTTTACTGTTATGTGGAGTTTTTAATAGATAATCCTCATTTTCAATTCATATTCTTAATTGATTATCTCTTCAAAAGACTCCCGAAGAGTGTTGTGCCCAATTTTGGTACAAACAATTATCCCTAATCACTTATATTAATAAATCAAAATTTAATTTTAATCACTTGATTAATCAACTTTGATCATTAATTAATTACTTTTAATTAAGTAATTATCTTTAAGTAATTAATTACCCTTAATTACTTGCCATTAATTAAACTTTACTTAATTAATCATTCTTTAATGTAATTACATAGAGTAATTATCTTTAATTAAGTAATAATCTTTTATTAATTAAAACAAGTAATTATACTTAATGGATTTTATTAAGTAATCATCCTTTAATTACTCATCATTTATTAATTAATTCTTTACAAATTAATTAATCCCTCATTAATACTTAACTATCATTAACATATTTAAAAACATTTTATCTTTAAAAATTAACTTGCTTAATTAAATTACATAGTCTAAGTTTTAGAATAAAATAAATATTTAACCTAACAAAACTGGGTACAACAAGTTATAACTTCTTTTAATCAGGTAATTTAAAACATTATCATATAATAATTTAAACTAAATTCAATTTAAATTTAAAACTTACTTAAAACCATTAATCAACTTAAATCTTTAATTAACCCACACATGAATACCTATTGCATAAAATGATTAATTTAACAATATTTGTTAAAACTTGATTTAAACTGTGAAAACTTGTTTTAAATTTTTAATCTTTTACAACTATCACCTTGAACCCCGCAAAGTAAACCCAAGTTCAACTTCGAGTAACCTTGCATCGTATTAACTTCGAGCCAAACCCTCAACTGCAAGCGTACGAACCCGAGCAACTTCGTCTTTCCAAATATGATAACCAGACCAGACACTGGTGATACTTGGTGTACGTGCACACGATTGCCGATCGATTCTGGTCCTTGCTTAGACCACCAGCAACACGTCAATGATCAACCCTCTCAACCTCAACCACCTGAGCTTTGGAACAACCATGAAATCGACGTTGAGCATTACAATTCAAAACTGGAACCCAAGCCTCCAACCTAAATAGCTTGCCGACGATAACCTAGTTCACTAGATATTATGCCACTCCACCCAGAGCTACGCCACAAGATGCTGCATCGAATCCCCTCGGTCCGGTCGCTTACGATCAACTGTGGATGTCGCACGAACCCACGAATTGCCGACAACCAATACTGCTACTTAAAACCTAAATCATTTATGATAGACCACCATGGCGTATTATAAAATCACCCATGATTTTTTCGACAACCACCATCCCATCAGCCTCCTCCCACTTCAATTCCGAGACCCCTGACCCCCGCAATCGCCAGTATTTACCCAAAATACAAATTCCGTTCAACTCATGATTTCCCACAATTTCCAAATTTAAAAATCACAATATTATTATTAAAATTCATCATTTTCGAATGCGAATTCGATTACATAATCAAACATAATAATTTAATACTTGACTTTTTTGACTTAAATTGATTCTACACTGTAATCAACAAATTCCAAATTATTTACTAAATATTTTAATTTGAAAATGCTTTCAGTAATGATGATTCACTTATACAAAAAGTTTTCATTTTGAAATCAAAGTCAAAAATTTATTATATAAAGAGCAATTGAAATTTTTTCCCAAATATAAGCCTGTATATTCTTTTACTGAGGTAAGTATATATACATATACCCATACATTGCTCAGATATATACATGCATCTACATATATTAATACATACAGAACATTATCCACTACCCTACTTTAGGAATCATTCACAATTATCAAAATATAGGAATAAATTCAGGCTTATTTTTCTCACCTTGATTTGGTTTGAAAGCAGTGAACAAAATTCTTTTGCCTGGAAATGGTTTTTGACTTTGAACTGGAAATTTATTTCCTTGAGTTTGATCTGTTATTGATTTGAATCTAAGCCTGATTTCAGATCTTCTTTGATCTTGTTGAATCTGAAGCTTGATTTGTTTTCCATGTTTGAGATTAATTGATTCCAGTTTTCATTATAACTTTCTCAGGATTGTTTCCAGGTTTTAATTTGAAAACTATTGTTGATTTGGGATGGTTTGATCTTTGTTTGATTGCTGTTGTTTTGATTCAGGTTTGGGTCTGCCACTTGATTTTTGCTGAATTGAATCTTTGTGTAACAACCCTAGATTTTTGAAATATTTTTGAATTTGATTTTTATTTCATTTTGAAAATATTTTAAAATTTATTTTATTTCAAGATTTTTATTTTAAAACATTTTAAAAGTATGGTTATAATTTTCCAAAGTTTATTGTATTTTGTTTACAATTTTAAATCCTAGTTTCAATTATTAAGCTATTTTCTTAATTATTTTATGTTTTTCTAAAATTATTTATTTATTTTCTTTCCTACTTTATTTTGTTTTTTCTATTTTATTTACTTACTTTTATTTTGTTTAAATTGAATAAAAGAATTAAGAAATGCAAAGAGTCAAAAACTTTTCATATGCATATGACTTTTCACTGACCTTTTGTCTTTTCATTTTGCAATTGACTTGTCATTGATTATAGCCGTCCATTTCTTTCTCTTAGTCGTATATCCTTTTCATTTTCACAGGAGAAAATTTTCTTTTCATCTCAAAAGTTCGGCCATTACAATTTCTGAAAATTTCTTTGGTAAGTCATGGCATTTTTCTCTTCTTTTCTTCTTAGTTTTCCTTGAATTCTTGCCTTGCTTCTACCAAGATTTGCTCAGCCATAAACCCCTCCATCACCACCGACCATCACCTCCACCTTGTCTAGATCAGGCCGTGGCATCCCTATGATGCAAACTCCTCAAAAATTGCAAACACTCCTTAAAACAAGCATAGCCGACCCTAAATGCCACATACCTTCACATATCCACTTCGGCCACCCCATGAACCACCACCACCAGCAACTACATGACCTTTGGCCGCTGCTACACCATCACCAGGTCTGAACCATGCAACGGCGAGCCACCATTTGCCCTAGGCCGAGCCTAGTTGTTGACCAAAATTCCACTATGTTGCCTTGACTTTGTGTGTGTTTCATATTATCACCACTACCCCTTCATCTCCCTACTAGCCGAGCCATATTGACTCATACCTTACCTAAACACATAGCCATGGCCGAGCACTTGAACCCTACGTCCGAGCATATGAGTGGTGAAAGCAAGGTCGAGTTATGTATTTCTTTGTTGCTTTATATTTCAAGTTGTTCTATGATATTTGTGTTGTAAATTTATGTTTGCTATATCTTGTTTTGTTTGTTGTGTACAAGATCATCATCTTGGCTCTCCCCTCACTTGAATCCATAGTCGTGCTATCGTGATTTCTGGATCTTTGTTTGTGTGTCTTGATTTGCTAACTCCAGTGTTAAGAGGTGAGTATTCACACATGACATCTATACTTATATAATTAGTGAATTGATAACAAGTGAATGTGTAAAATAATATTATCATGTTATACCTGCCTGTGAGATGAATCATATGATGTTAACCTTGTTTATAAACCTGTCATGTCATCTGTTACTGCTATATGATGCTATACTGTCTATTTATATCTGTTTCTCACACTGCAAGTTCCTTGTAGAATAGAATCACTATGAGTTGAAATGATACATACTCGAATGGACTTTAGAATAAGGAAAAATCGTTATAGGCTGAAATAATGGGCCTCAACGATTTTTATTTATTTCATTTAACTTGGGACTGCGGGTTTGAAAAGATAGAACCCGGATTTTCCTTTGTAACTTACGGATTGAAATGGTATATTATCCATATCACTTGACCTAGGCTAGAAAATATTATACAGACCCATGGTCAAGGTATATTTTAAAGCATTTAAAAATGTAAATTTATGATAATTAAATTTAAAATTGAATTTAAAATGATTTTTATAAAGCGTTAATGATTTTTGTACAAGTTAAAATGTGAAATAAATAAATGGTTAAGTTGAAATTTGAAATATAACTTAATTTTGAAATTTGAGAATTTTGTTTAAAAGTGAATTTTAAATTAAGTAAATAAAAGTGAAAAATAAGTTATATTTTAAAATGGCAATTTAAATTTAAGTGTTAAGTTAATTTTTTTTAAATATAAAGAATAGAAATTGCATGCTTGAATTTAATAAATGAATTATTTAAAAATTTGATTTTTGTATGAAATTTTACTTTATAAAATCATAAGTTAACGGGTATTTAAATTAACAATTTTTGAGTGAGAAAATATGATTTTTATAAGTTAAAAGAATTAAAATCAAAGTTTAATTTGTTCTAAAATTGTATTGAAATCTGGAAATTTAATTAACAACATTTCAGAAATGCTATCATTTCTGAAGTTAACTTGAATTCATAAGTAAAAGATATTACAGCATTTTAAAGTGCTATAGTTGATACAAATGAACTATAGCTAAAAAATTAACTAAGTGATATTACAGCACTTTGTAAGTGCTATAGTTGCATAAACTAAAACTTGAACCTGAACTATTATAGCAGTTTTTTTAAATGCCGTCGTTTCTGAATTGAATTGTTTTCAAATGTAACTTACCGTAGCATTTTCTAAATGCTGCGAAAGTTGAAATTTCGCTGTTTTAATAAATTTAAGTGAATAAATGAACTCTAAAAAGGCAAAAATTTGGGAATTTAATATTTGATTATCAAGTATAATAACTTCATTTTTAAATGCTTTAAATGGAGTATTTTGATTTGAAATATAAACCATTTTGAAATGTGATTTGGAATGATATTTAAATTTAATAAACATGAATGAGGTTTTGGAAAGATATGATATTTTCATATTTTGAAATGGATTTGAAATGATATTTGATTTTTGAGGTATAAAATACCATTTTTAAAATTTATAACCACGGGTTATGACAACAATTGGTTGTTAAAGGGACCGGGATCGGATATGGACATTCTCTCTGTCGATACTGAAAACCATTTTAACAACTGTGTATGCGGTGGAGATTCCAGAATGAAATAGGATGGTGGCGACGTTCTTGAGGTATATTACATGGACCCGACTCCTATGAGTTGGCTTAAGGTGGCTAAAACAGGAGCGATCTCCGGCCAAAAGGGGTAGCTTCTCTGGTCAGACACATTTCTTCGATACCATTCTATTACTTTGTGATTGTTTGGTGGCCACCCTTTGATTTGAGAGTGTGTTCTGAGGTGGGCGTAGTGGCTACTACGTTACCGCCAGCCCGTGCGCGTAATTGGTATATCTACCCGGGCATTGCCTCGTATGCTGTGTCACCTACCATAGCGAGCCTTACTACGAGTTTCTATTTATGTCGTACCTATACAGTATTTATGAAAGCCTCCCGATCTGGTGGTAGAATGGTACTGTATAGACTATTGGCATTATATTATGTTGAGGGGAATATTGGCTTACTCCTTAACGCTATTTTTAAGTATGTTTATTTTACCATTAGACATTATTATAATAACGAAATATTACTACATAGTAAATAGTTTAATGGATCCTTAGAGGATGGGTGGTCCCAAGCATCCTTTAAGTTACTTGTTCATTTATTGCAGTTCACTTGAGTTGGTTTACATTATATAAGTATGTATGTCCTGACTCGAGTGTTTTGTGTTTTGCTTTACGCTCGGTTCAGACTGAGTATTCACAGTTTTGAATTTCTCTTTCTGGAGCTAGGAATCGTAGGAGATTCTGCTTATCTTGTTATCTATCTATTTCAGTTTCAGTTGTTCTAGTTTAGCTTTTTTATTAGTGAACTTCTATGTATTTCGGATTTCTATTATGTTGTTTTTCATACTGATATTATGTTTTTTTTTGAGACTTTGTTATAGTAGCTTCATGAACTACCATGTTATTTTAATTTGCGCTGCGAGTTATTCTGATATTTCTGTGTCTGTGATTCTGTGTGATTGATTTTATTTGCTCCAAAATTTTATTACAACCTGTTATTTTGCACCATTCAAGTCTGACATGTGTGAATTATTGTCGATTTAATTGGTCCAAATGGGTCGTTACATTTGGTATCGGAGCTTTGTTTTAGGCAAACCATAGCCTATGGAGCAAAAACTCATTAGAGATAGAGTAGATATACCCTAGAATGAGTGAAATCAACCTCAAAAACATTCTTTGTGAGAGAACTATTTTAAAGTATAAAATGATTTTTCAAAGGATTTTTCAAAGATTATTTTGACATAAAAATTTTCTTGTTTTTAAAGGAAATTTTCTTCTTAACTTCCTTCCTTTCGTATCCACCTTTTTAGTGTTTTCTTTCTTTAGGATATTCATCCAAGTGAATTTATCATGTCTTATCTTAATTTATCTATGTCTTCTCTTTGTCTCGATTCTTGATTTTTCAAGATGAATCGAGGAAATGCTAGAGGTAGGGATCGTGGAATTGCCCCAGCTCCTCAGTCTGTTGCACCTCTTAGGTTTACTATTCTCTGTAAGGAATTCTCTCAACTTGGTGGAACCCAGTTTACTGGTTCAGAGAGCATTGTTGAAGCCTTGCAATGGTTGCGGAATTTAGAGAGGATATTTAATGGTCTTGAGATTACTGATGCCCAGAAGCATCAGTTAGCAGCATGGCAGTTGTAGGAGGCTGCCCTAGATTGGTGGGAGTCTATTACGGCTAACACGGTCGAGGCTGATCTTACTTGGGAGCAGTCTAGGTATCTTCTCGTGTTTCTTTGAATTCTTTTTTTCTATCTCTTCGTGCCTTTTCTAAGTTTATCTTTCATCTTTTCAGGGATGCTTTCATAGCTAAGTGGATGCCCGAGGCTGGGAAATCCCAGCTTTATAGAGAGTTCATGGATCTCAAGTAGGGAAGCATGTCTTTTTCTGAGTATGAGAGGAAGTTCAACGAACTTTCCAAGTTCGGTCCTAGCCTGATAGACACTCATCTCAAGAAGAATGAGAAGTTCATAGCTGGCACTCGTCTTGAGTATTATGATCGTCTCATTTCTCATGTTCATGGCACTTTTACCCAGCTTATGGATATGGCTATCCGTTATGAGAACCCTACTTCGAAGGGTCCTGCTGTTTCTGGTGCTCCTTCATCTTGGTATTCCTCTGCTAACTCTAAGAAGCGAAAGCTTAATTTACACCAGCAGAAGAAGAATTGGATCAAGAATCCGGGTTTGGGATCTTCATCATCTTCTCCTTCTCAGAGGCAGCCTGTTGACCTTTCTACCATCACCTGCTTCAGATGTGATCAGAAGGGACACTATGCCAATAGTTGTCCTACTTTAGCTAGTGCTGCTGTTCCTCCACCTGCTCAGTTGAAGAGGCGTGATCTCTGTCATTTCTGTCATCAGCCTGGCCATTTCAGGAAGGATTGCCCTACACAGCAGAAGGGTAAGCCTTCTGGTATATTTGCTGTCACCTCTGCATCTTCTCCAGCTCCGGCACTTGCTCCTGCTCCTAGTGATGACCAAGGTACTCTTCAGGGCACCTTTTCTTTATTTCAACATCCCGTTCATGTTTTATTTGATACTGGAGCATCCCATAGTTTTATTTCTGTTCATTTGTGTGATAAATTCGAGCATATCCTTTCTCCTGAATATGCTTCTGTACCTTTATGTGTTTCAAATCCAATTGGGGGTCCCGTAAACCTTAATCGGATTTGGAAGCAAGTGAAACTTTTCTATTCTGATCACTGCTTCAGTGATAATTTCTATGTTTTGGGCTTCGATGCTTTTGATTTATTGCTTGGAAGTGATTGGCTTGGAAGGCATGATGCCTGTATATCTTGTAAACCCCGGTCTGTTTATCTAATTGATGATCAAGTAAATTCCTTGATTATTCAGTGCCGCATGCCTCAGGATTTTGCTGACAGTTTTATTTATTCTCTGGATTCTTCTCCTGGTGATCTTCATTCGACCCATGTGGTCAGATTCTATCCAGATGTATTCGGTGAAGTCACTGCTTTACCTCCTAAGAAGGAAATTGATTTTCGCATTGATCTTATTCCTGGAGCTCAACCTATAGTTCTTCCTCCTAGAAGAATGGCAACCCGTGAGAAGGTTGAGTTAGCAAAGAAAATTGGGGACTTGTTCTCCAAAGGTCTGATCAGACCTTGCCATTCAGAATGGGAAGCAGCGGTGGTTTTCGTCACCAAGTCCGATGGATCTTTGGGGATGTGTTCTGATTATAAAGAGCTGAACAAGCTCATCATAAAAAACAGATATCCAATTCCTCATATCAATGATATGTTTGATCAGCTTTATGGTGCCACTGTTTTCTCTCAGCTTGATCTTGCCACAGGTTTTCACCAACTCAGAGTTGCTGAGGATAGCATTCCCAAGACTTCTTTCTGTTCCGAGAACGGGTTTTATGAATGGTTAGTCATGCCTTTCGGTTTGACTAATGCTCCTTCTTTCTTTGTTGATTTGATGAATCGTGTTTTTCGTGATGTTCTTAATAAATTTGTTCTAGTCTTTGTTGATGATATCCTTGTCTTCTCTAAGACCAAGGAAGAGCATGAGTCGCATTTGAAATTTGTTCTGGACAATCTTAGAAATCATCAGTTGAAGGCTAAATTTTCTATATGCCATTTCTGGAAGGATGAAGTCCGATTCCTTGGACATATTGTTTCCGGTAATAGATTTTCCGTTGATCCAGCCAAGATCGTTGCGATCAATGTAAGTCTTTCTTTCTCCTTTTTCTTCGTCATTTAATTATTCTATCTTTTCTGTTGTTCTTATTTCTCCCTATTCTATTTCAAAATTGGGAAACTCCTAAGACTGCTTCTGATATTCATAGTTTTCTGGGCCTTGTCGAGTATTACCGGAGAGTCATTGAGAATTTTGCTCGGATTGCTGCACCTCTCACTGCTTTGACTCGTGAGAATGCTAAGTTTATCTGGGATAAGAAGTGTGAAGCTGCATTCGATGAGTTAAAGAGCAAGCTAACTTCCACACCAGTTCTTACCGTTCCGAATGGAAATGAGGGATTGACGGTATATACTGATGCTAGTCGTGAGGGATTGGGTGCTGTTCTCATGCAGGATGGTAAGGTCATCGCCTATGCTAGCCATCCGTTGAAAACCCATGAAGCTAATTATGCTTCTCATGATTTAGAATTGCTTGCCGTTGTCTTTGCTTTGAAGCTCCAGAGGCATCATCTTCTGGAAGCTAATTTTGAGCTTTTCACCGATCATCAGTCTCTGAGATATATCTTCACCCAGAAGGATTTGAATCAGAGGCAAGTTCATTGGCTTGAGTTTCTGGCTTCTTACGACCTCGATATTAGCTATACTCTTGGTAAAGCTAATGTTATGGCTGATGCTCTGAGTCGGAAGAAGGCTTTGTTGTGTCAGCTTGTTGTTTCTTCTCCTCATTTGGATCGTATCAAGGTTAAGCAGGATGAGGATGAGATGCTTAGAATGATAAAGGAGAGTGTTCATAGTAGAGTTGGTGGTAGTAGTAGTGGTAGCAGTGGAGCCCAGATCGATGATTGTGGGATTTAGAGGATTAATGGTTGGATTTGTGTCCCGAATGTTGATGGATTGAGGCAAGAGTTGCTTCGGGAGAATCATCGATCTAGACTTTCTATTCATCCTGGTGTGTCGAAGATGTATCAGGATATGAAGAAGCTTTATTGGTGGAGAGGGATGAAACGTGATATCTCTATCTTTGTTAGTCGGTGTGCGACATGTCAGCAAGTCAAGGCCGATCATCTGAAGGCCTCTAGTTTGTTGCAGCCCCTTGAGATTCCCAATTGGAAGTGGGAACAGGTTTCCATGGATTTCATAGATGGATTACCGAGGACTGGGACGGGTAATGAGTGTATCTGGGTTATTGTGGATAGACTGGCCAAGTCTGCTCATTTCATTCCGGTCAAGTCTACTCGTTCTGCTTCTAGCTTGTTTGAGATTTACACGAGAGAGATTGTTCGTCTCCATGGTGTTCCTCTTAGCATTGTTTCTGATCGTGATTCTTTCTTTACCAGTCAGTTTTGGAAAGCTTTTCAAGAATCTTTGTGTACTCATCTGAATCTGAGCACTGCTTACCATCCTCATACCAACGGTCAAATGGAAAGAGTGAATCAGATTCTCGAAGATCTTCTTCATGCTTCTGTGCTTGATTATGGAGGATCTTGGGAAGATCATCTCCATCTTATCGAATTCACCTACAATAATAGTTATCAGGTATAATCTAATCTTCTGTTTTAATCTTATCTTGATCCATTGTCTATCTCATTCCGTCTTTGAATTCAGGCCAGTTTCCAATGTCTCTATTTGCTGCTCTTTACGGACGACCTTTTAGACATCCATCTTGCTGGATTGAATCCGGTAATCGTTTGGTTCTTGGTCCTGATTTGGTTTTGGAGGCTTCTGAGAGAGTTGAGGAGATTAAGAGGAAGTTGAGGGTTGCTCAGGATAGGCAGAAGAAGTACGCTGATAGGCGTAGGCGGAGTTTAGAGTTTGCTGTTGGTGATCAGGTTTTCCTTAAGGTCTCTCCGTTGAGGAATGTCATTCTCTATGGCCATAGAGGGAAGCTTTCTCCTAGGTTCATTGGCCCTTTCTGCATTGTGGAAAGAGTTAGTTCTTTGGCTTATCGTCTAGATTTGCCCGAGAAGCTTTCTGGAGTGCATGATGTATTCCATATCTCTCATCTTCGTCGGTATCTTCATGACCCTTCTCTTATTGTTCAGCCTTCTGCTCTTGATAGTTTGGATATTGAGCCTAATCCGACTGTCGAGAGGAAGCCACTTCGTATTGTCGATAGAGGTAAGAAGCAACTAAGAAGGAAATCTGTTAGTCTGGTCAAAGTACAGTGGATTACTGATGATCGAGATTGTACCTGGGAGACGGAGGAGAGCATTCGTGCTTTGAATCCAGAATTGTTTGTTTCAGGTACTATTTTGATTTTCTATCTTGTTTCCTTATTTTCCTTATTCGTTCTTTTCGAGGACGAAAAGATTTGAGTGGGGGAGAGTGTAACAACCATAGATTTTTGAAATATTTTTAAATTTGATTTTTATTTCATTTTGAAAATATTATATCAAGATTTTTATTTTAAAACATTTTAAAGCGTGGTTATAATTTCCAAAGCTTATTGTATTTTATTTACAATTTTAAATCCTAGTTTCAATTATTAAGCCATTTTCTTAATTATTTTACATTTTTCTAAAAATTATTATTTTTTATTTTCTTTCCTACTTTATTTTGTTTTGTTTTTCTATTTTATTTACTTACTTTTATTTTGTTTAAATTGAATAAAAGAATTAAGAAACGCAAAGAGTCAAAAACTTTTCATATGCATATGACTTTTCACTTACCTTTTGTCTTTTCATTTTGCAATTGACTTTTCATTGAATATAGCCGTCCATTTCTTTCTCGTAGCCGTATATCTTTTTCATTTTCACGTGAGAAAATTTTCTTTTCATCTCAAAAGTTCGGCCGTTACAATTTCTGAAAATTTCTTAGGTAAGTTATGGCATTTTTCTCTTCTTTTCTTCTTAGTTTTCCTTGAATTCTTGCCTTGCTTCTACCTAGATTTGCTTGGCTATAAACCCCTCCATCACCATCGACCATCACCTCCACCTTGCACAACAACAACCATCATCAACCACCTTATCCAGATCAGGCCGTGGCATCCCTATGATGCAAACTCCTCAAAAATTGCAAACACTCCTTAAAACAAGCATTACCGACCCTAAATTCCACCATACCTTCACATATCCACTTTGGCCACCCCTAGAACCACCACCACCAGCAACTACATGACCTTTGGCCGCTGCTGCGCCATCGTCAGGTCTGAATCATGCAAGGCCGAGCCACGATTTGCCCTAGGCCGAGCCTACTTGTTGACCAAAACTCCACTATGTTGCCTTGACTTTGTGTATGTTTCATCTTATCACCACTACCCCTTCATTTCCTTACTAGCCGAGCCATATTGACTCATACCTGACCCAAACACATAGCCATGGCCGAGCACTTGAACCCTATGGCCGAGCATATGAGTGGTGAAAGCAAGGTCGAGTTATGTAGTTCGTTGTTGCTTTATATTTCAAGTTGTTCTATGATATTTGTGTCGTAAATTTATATTTGCTATATCTTGTTTTGTTCATTGCGTACAAGATCATCATTTTGGCTCTCCCCTCACTTGAATCCGTAGTCGTGCTATCATGCTTTCTGGATCTTTGTTTGTGTCTTGATTTGCTAACTCCAGCGTTAAGAGGTGAGTATTCACACATAACATCTATACTTATATAATTAGTGAATTAATAGCAAGTGAACGTGTAGAATAATATTATCATGTTATACCTGCCTGTGAGATGAATCATATGATGTTAACCCTGTTTATAAACCTGTCATGTCATCTGTTACTGCTATATGATGCTATACAGTTTAATTATATCTGTTTCTCACACTGCAAGTTCCCTGTAGAATAGAATCACTATGAGTTGAAATGATACATACCCGAACGGACTTTAGAATAAGGAAAAATCATTATGAGCTGAAATGATAAGCCTGAACGATTTTTATTTATTTCATTTAACTTGGGACGGAGGGTTTGAAATGATAGAACTCGGATTTTTCTTTGTAACTTATGGATTGAAATGATATATTATCCGTATCACTTAACTTAGGCTAGAAAATATTATACAGACCCGTGGTCAAGGTATATTTTCTGTAATTTTTAAAGTATTTAAAAATGTAAATTTATGATAATTTAATTTAAAATTGAATTTAAAATGATTTTTTATAAAGTGTTAATGATTTTTGTACAAGTTAAAATGTGAAATAAATAATTGGTTAAGTTGAAATTTGAAATATAACTTAATTTTGAAATTTGAGAATTTTGTTTAAAAGTGAATTTTAAATTAAGTAAATAAAAGAGAAAAATAAGTTATATTTTAAAATGGTGATTTAAATTTAAGTGTTAAGTTATTTTTTTTTAAATATAAAGAATAGAAATTGCATGCTTGAATTTAATAAATGAATTATTTAAAAATTTGATTTTTGTATGAAATTTTACTTTATAAAAATCATAAGTTAACGGGTATTTTAATTAACAATTTTTGAGTGAGAAACTATGACTTTTATAAGTTAAAAGAACTAAAATCAAAGTTTAATTTGTTCCTGAAATTGTATTGAAATCTGGAAATTTAATTAACAGCATTTCAGAAATGCTATCATTTCTGAAGTTAACTTGAATTCATAAGTAAAAGATATTACAACATTTTAAAGTGATGTAGTCGATACAAATGAACTACAGCTAAAAATTTATCTAAGTGATATTACAGCACTTTGTAAGTGCTATAGTTGTAGAAACTAAATCTTGAGCCTGAACTATTACAGCAGTTCTTTTAGATGCTGTCTATTCTGAATTGAATTGTTTTCAAATATAACTTACCGTAGCATTTTCAAAATGCTGCGAAAGTTGAAATTTCACGATTTTAATAAATTTAACTATATAAAAGAACTCTGAAGAGGAAAAAATTTGGGAATTTAATATTTGATTATTATAACTTTATTTTTTAATGGTTTAAATTGAGTATGTTGATTTGAAATATAAACCATTTTGAAATGTGATTTGGAATGATATTTAAATTTAATAACAATGAATGAGGTTTTGGAAAGATATGATATTTTGATATTCTGAAATGGATTTGAAATGATATTTGATTTTTGAAGTACAAAATACCATTTTTGAAATTTATAACCACGGGTTATAATAACGATTGGTTGTTAAAGAGACCGGGATCGGATATGAACATACTCTCTGTCGATACTGAAAACCACTTTAACAACTATGTACGCGGTGGAGATTCCAAAATGATGTGTGGCTACGTTCTTGAGGTATATTACGTGGACCCGACTCCCGTGAGTTGGCTTAAGGTGGCTTAAACAGGAGTGATCTCGGGCCAAAAGAGGTAGCTGCTCTGGTTCGACACATTTCTTCGATACCATTCTATTACTTTGTGATTGTTTGGTGGCCACCCTTTGATTTGGAAGTGTGTTCTGAGGTGTGCGTAGTGGCTTCTACGTTACCGCCAGCCCGTGTGCGTAACTATTATATCTACCCTGGCATTGCCTCGTGTGCCATGTCACCTACCATAGCGAGCCTTTCTACGAGTTTCTATTTGTGTCGTACCTATGCAGTATTTATGGTAGCCTCCCGATCTGGAGGTATGATGGTACTGTATAGACTATTGGCATTATATTGTCTTAAGGGGAATATTGGGTCACTCCTTAACGCTATTTTTAAGTATGTTTATTTTACTATTAGACATTATTATAATAGCGAAATATTACTACATAGTAAATAGTTTAACGGATCCTTAGAGGATGGGCGGTCCCAAGCATCTTTAAGTTACTTTTTCATTTACCAAAGTTCACTTGAGTTGGTTTACATTATATAAGTATGTATGTCCTGACTCGAGTGTTTTGTGTTTTGCTTTACGCTCGGGTCATCCTAAGTGTTCACAGCTTTGGATTCCTCTTTCTGGAGCTAGTAATCGCTGGAGATTCTGCTTATCTAGTTATCTATCTATTTCAGTTTCAGTTGTTCTAGTTCAGCTTTTGTATTAGTGAACTTCTATGCATTTGGGATTTCTATTATGTTGTTTTTCAGACTGATATTATGTATTTGTTTTGAGACTTTATTATAGTAGCTTCATGAACTACCATGGTATTTTAATTTGCGCTGTGAGTTATTCTGATATTTCTGTGTCTGTGATTCTATGTGATAGATTTTATTTGCTCCAAATTTTATTACAATATGTTATTTTTCATCATTCAAGTCTGACATGTGTGGATTATTATAGATTTGAATGGTCCAAAATAGTGGGCCGCTACACTTTGCTTTGAATTTAGTTTCCTGATTTGTTTTCTGGTTTGTGTTTTATTTATTTTTATTCCAGGTTTCTTTAGTCAAAGAGAAATGAGGCATGATTTTCTCACTAATGTATGTTATTATATAATTAAATATTTAAAGAAATTTTTTGCATGTCACTTGTTAATACAAAGTACACTAAATCTACACTTGTTAATTCATTTTGTTATTACTTTACATTTGTTATTACATGCTCCCCTTATTTTACAAATGTCATTTGTTATTTAAATTGTGTTTAAGTCCTTGTTTTAAATTAATTTATAACTTTGTTTTAAACCCATAATTATTTTCTTATGTATTTAATTTTTGCATTAATGTTTTTAGTATATATTTATATAATTTATACACTGTTTACTTTTTATACATATATATTTATCTATTATGGTCTTAATAAATTAATTTTAAATATTACATTTATATGCATGCAAACTATGTTCATTCTTGAAGAAAGCAAAAGGAATGAACCTTTTACAAGATCTATGTTTATATCTTTATTATACATATACAAACCGTTTGAATTAATTATCCTTTAATTAAAAAAATAAAAATTAACCTTTAATAAATGTTATTTAAAATTAAACTCAAGTTTTTATACTTATTTTAATAACTATAGGAAATACTAGTATTAAAATGTTCAATTAATCTTTAAGTTTTTTAGAGAATTATTATATTAAATTCAAATATAACTTCCTTAATGTATATACCTACAAATAGATATAATAATCACAAAATAAATTTTATAAAATTTTAAAATATAGTGTTTTCAAATCCAATTTATTTTTATTCCCACATTTTCAAATTAATTCACAAATCTGGCTTTAAAACCGGGATCGTTACACAATTGTCTTTAGTCTTTCCTTTAACATTCAAAACCGTGTTAAATACATTATCGAACACGTTTTTCTCATTGTGCATAATGTCGATATTTTGACGAATTTGGAGATTTTTCCAATAAAGAAACTCTTAAAATATATTTTGTTTGCACCAATTATGAATCATCGATTTACCTTGAATTTCAGTTTGTTCGTCGGGTTTATGTATCTTTGGCTAACTGTTTACATACTCATAAATATCTTCGCTTGACCAAATCGTTGGTGGTCGCAAGGTCTCAAGTCTATTACTTGTAAAGGTTTTTTTTATCTTTTCTAAAAGAGTGATTAATATGGAGAAAATACCGATGACTGTGAAACCACGAAATTTTCTTTTCGTGCGGTAAAGAAAAATGCTCATGTTTCTTCCATACAATAAGGGTAAGCTAGACAACCAGCCGTACTCCAACCCGAAAGCATTGCATACGCAGGAAAATCGCTTATAGTCCACAGTAGAGAAGTGACCTACAATTTTTTTTTTGAAATTTCATATGTTTCAACACCTTCATTCCATAGTTTTTTCAATTTTTCAATCAACGGTTGTAAATATACGTCGATTGCTTGTGTCAGATCATTAAGACCAGGGATAATAATAGTGAGAAACATATATGGAGTTTTCATACACATGCATGGAGGTAAATTGTAAGGTGTAATGATTATACGCCGAGATGAATATTTTGAACCAAATTCAGAGAAAGGTGAAAATCCATCCGTACATAAACCAAGTCTAACATTACGGCTCTCCACTGTTGAAGCGGGGTATGTCTTATCAAAATGCTTCCATGCTTCTCCATCGGTTGGGTGCGTTAACATACCTTCTTCATGTATTCTCACACAGTGCCATCTCATATGATGCGTAGTTACAAAAGTTGCATATAAACTTTGAAGCCTAGGAGTGATGGGTAAGTAATGCATACGCTTGTACGGAACTTCCTTTCCCTTCTTTTATTCTTGGTTTGTATCTTTCTTGATTACATATTTTACGAATCCTAAGATTGATGTCTTCTTTCCAAAACAACATGCAACCATTTAAACATGTATCTAATTTTTGATAAGGCAAACAAAAAGTAGACATAAGTTTTTTTACTTCATAATGATTTTCGCACATTAAATTATCGGATGGTATATACCATTTTGCAGCTTGTACGATAGCTGTAAACCCGGCTTCTGTGAGGTTGTATTTTGATTTCATCGCAATGTATTCTACAGTTACTAATAGTTGAGTACCGCTTGTATAGCCATCCTAAAGGGGTTTCTTAGTAGCATTCAATAAATCATAAAAAAAAATTGCTCCAATACTTGGTTCTTCTTCGGCATGAACATCGTTACCATCAACTTCAATAGTAGAGAACACTGAACACGCTGCATCTTCAACCATATCTTCTATGAGATTCATCGAAACAATTTCATTATCCATCTCCTCCTCTAAATGTACAAGATTAGGTACTACAAGTTCTCCATGACGATCCTACACCAAATAATTCGGCACGATTCCATATTGACGCAAATGAACTTTTACCATATCCGGTAACAAATGCTTCAATAATTTGCACCTACAACATGAGCAATGAATTTCTTCGTCGTTCCCTATATTGTTTAAAGCGAATTTAATAAAGATGTGCACACCATTTTGAAAATGTTCACTTACCGAGTCTCCAATTTCACTTCTTTGTTGGTACATCCAGCTCCGACCGATAAAATAATTGACCATTTTTCCGACTTTAAAACATAAAAACGCATTAACCATATACGTATTGAAATTTTATTTTTCAATTAATCTTACATTTAAATTTTCATAAATATATAATATTATTCTATTTAATTTTATTTCCTAACGGATTTACACAAATTATTATATGAATAAAATCTACAATTTTTAAGTTATTGCTTTATTTTTTGATGGTTGGTCATCCTACTTTCCGTTACAAACACAGTAGTAATTATATTTTCCAGATCATTTCATTTTAAATGATTCAACAAAATTTCGGCAGCACTTCTGTTTTGTTCCCTGTATCGTACACAAATGCTCGTACAAAGGGAACAAAAACAAAGTGTTGTCGAAATTTTGTGAACCGTTTAAAATGAAATGATTTACAAAATATAATTACTTTATTGTGTTTGTAACTTTTCCAATGCATGGACAAATCCTAAAAATATTGTATTGGATAAATATAAATGTCCGTTCTGTAATAATAATTAATATACATACAATGATTATATACAATATTTGTAAGAGGGGCCAAAAACTCTCTAAGGGGTTTACAAAAAGTAAAGCGTATTATACAATAATTTTTATAATAATTTATTTACATTCTAAAAAATGCATACATTAAATCGTCGTTTTCGTCATCTTGAAATCGGATATACTAAATTCTGAGCATCGACTCTAATTAGTCCGAAGCAGCCCTAATGCGTGTATGCACTAATTAATCAACGCATATACACCAATTAATGCACACATAAACTAAACGAATTTCTCTCTCAACATTTAAATGATAAATAATTATAATAACAACTTAATTAGCATTCAATAGGGTATAACAAACGATCAATGGGGTAATATACAACTATAACAACAAATTAACCATAATTTAACAAATCAAAATTAATTAGCATTTTGGAATAAAACCTGGAGATTGATGAAGGGCCTAGGTTTGTCTAGAGTGGAGAATGATGAAGTTGGAGATGCTCGGGGAGGCGTGGAGGTAGGCTGACGACGGGGTCGAGGTGGTGAGGGTAGGGGTTTTTATTAATTGGGGGAGAATTGAATAATGAAGTAGCTCTCGGCTAGGTGCCTGCATACACGATAATTTTGGACGGCTAGCGACGACCGTCGACAGCTATTCTGCTTCGGTTTTCGACGGATTGCGTCGGCTATTATATTTTATTTATGAAAACAATACGGTGATCGACAGTCATCGCTAGCCGTCGATACCAGCCCATGACGGCCTTCGGAAGCCTTCGCCGCTATTTACTATTGTTCCAGTAGTGTTGCTTATTTCGCTATTCTTTTAACATATACATTTTTTATTTATTTTTTATATTTTCTAACAAATTTCAGGATGTTTTCCTCCTATATCGAGCATCGAGGATGACAATAATAGACTTTTGGTAAAGGATAATGAGACAAAAAATAAATGGAGAGAATACTTCGATAAACTATTCAACGAACAAGGAGATAGCACTACGATCGAGCGGGATGACTCTTTTGATGGCATTTGTAGACATTTTGTTTGGAGAATTCAAGAGTTCAAAGTAAAAGAGGTGGTAAAACAAATGAAAGCAGGCACGACATTGGTGCCTGATTACATATCAATTGAGGTAAGGAGGTGCCTTGGAGATGTAGGGTTAGCCTGGCTAACGAAGTTGTTCAATAATATTTTCAAATGAAACATGATTCCAGAAGAGTAGAGGAGAAACATATTAGTTTCAATCTTCAAGAATAAAGGAGATATTCAAAGTTGCACAAACTATAGAGGAGTTAAGCTTATGAGTCATATAATGAAGCTTTGGGAGAGAGTCATTGAACGACGATTAAGAAGGATGACAAGCATTTCAAAAAACTAATTTGATTGCATGCTTGGGAGGCCGACCACAAAGATGATTTTCTTGATACAACAACTTATGGAGAGATTTAGGGATCAAAAGAAGTATCTACGCATGGTATCTATCGATTTGGAGAAAACTTATGGCAGAGTACCGAGAAAGGTTATGTGGTGGGCTATGGAAAACAAAAGATTTCCAACAAAGTACATTACCCTTATCAAGAATGTGTTTGATGATGTTTTGACTACTGTCAGAGCATGGGATGGTGAAACCAGTAACTTTTCCATTAATATAGGATTATATCAAAGGTCAAACTTGAGCCCCTGCATTTTTTCCCTAGTGATGGATGAGATTACAAAGGGTATACAAGATGAGATTCCTTGTGGAGGCAGACTTTATAATATAAGTGTTTTAGGCTTAGTAGAAATAAAACAGAATGTATGAAGTGCGAGTTCAGCGACGTCAGGTCAGTCGACGGAGATGTCACTCTGGTCGGACAAGTAGTGCCTAAGAAGGAATCCTTTCGAAATTTAGGATCAATGTTGTAATGATCTTGAATTTTTATTCAGTTTAAATGAACAATTAATTTGATTTTTGATAAAAAAATTGTGAAATTATTTGGTTAATCGATTTGAGTTTTTCTGTAACAACCCGGAATTTCGCTGTTATTTTATTATCGTCGTTAGACGATTAATATTGTTGTCAATTGCTAATTTGAGTTTTTAATCTGTTGGAATTCTATTGAAAATGGGTTAGTGGTTATGCGGGCTTAAAATTTAATTGGCCCATTTCTTTTAATTTGTTGTTGTGAATATCATTTGTACGGTTCCCCTTTTCTTACACTTTCCCATTCTCTAACCCTAAAACAAAATCGAATGAAAGAAAACAAATGGCGGCCTCGTTTTCATCTTCAACAACTAGGGCTTGTTCAAATCGAAGGCTTCGACTCCGGTAGCTTGTTCCGCCGATGATCTCGGCCTAGCCTTGGCGATCGACGCTTCATGTCTGCTTGCGGCTACTATTGGTTGGGATTCGTCGTCAAAGACCCGAGTTATTTCAGGTTGTAGATATCTTACTTTGGAGTTGCTGCTAGAGCTATGAAGTCTTTTCATACTCTTTGGAGTAGATGTTGTCATAGTATAGGATGTTGTATATTCTTGTATATTATTTACGATAATGTACTTGTGTATATAAGTTCCTGAGTCGACAGTTGTAGTTGTATCATATGTATTGTATCACATGTATCATAACTGACATCAGTTATTATATATATATGAGACATTTTTGTTTTATCTGTGTTCCGCATATATATTATCTGTGTTATTATTATATCTATTGTCCTAGACTATTATGAACCATCATAGTTCATTTTATACTGGAATGGGAGATGTTGATGGGAGTAAATAAATAAGAGATGAAAAATAAAAAATATATACCACTCCTATCAAGATAACCAATACTAGTGTAAGGCCTAACTACGGATGGCCGCTCCTATCCAGCCTTATTCTTCGTGATAACAGACAGTATTTCTTTTAATACTCTTTGTTATTGCGAGCATAGAGGTGGGGCGTCACATTTTCCAAATTCAAATAAATTATGTTATTTATTAATAAAGAGATAGTTTCTTTTATAAATTGTTTTAATTTAATAACGAGTTATTATTTTTACAATGTTTATAATGTAATGTCTTTACAAATAGATTTTTTTAATATAAATAGAAACTGTATATAGATATTTTGGAAGAAACTATGATTTGTAAATTTGAAATAAAGTCTTTCAAAATGTTTAAATTAAAATAAACCTTATAAATATTAAGCATAAGTTAAAAGATAAATAATAATTAAATGTAGCATTTGATAGTCTAAGTTTAAAATAAAGAGTGGTAAAGTAAATATATGTACTTAGGCATAAGCAAGACCAGGCAAGAAATAAACATAAACAAAGTGTACAAGCAAAATATTAGTATAAAAAAAACAAAAGAAAAGACACAATGTAAAAATAAATATATGTGTAAACATAAAGGACTTGAGTAATTAATGCAACATACCTCTAGCATTTAATACAAACATCTTCAGCCATGCCTTGTATTGTACAAAACAATATATATATTTACCTGTACAAGATAATGTTACCCTGTACAAATTCTATCACCAGTACTCTCCCTTTCTATACATCAAACTCTTACCCTCATTTCGATCATAAAAGCTGAGTAAACTGAGGAAAGCAACAACATCTTCACTTTAAAACAACAATATATATCAAATCAAATTAGAGGATCAGAAAGGGAAGCTTCAGCCTGCATTTTCTTAAAACCTGTTTCAACTTGAGGCTCTGTTCTTTTTCTAAAAGCAAAGTGAGTAACCTCATTTTTAAATGGTTAAGTATATATATCTGTTGCATGATCATCTTTGAATAAGTATGAAATGTGTATATATAAATTCAATTCTGTTGAGTGCATATGAATGTATGATATGTAATGCATGTGTATTATCAGAGTGCTCTCTATATTTAGCTTCCAGGTCTTATTTTGTTAAAAATTAAAATCTTTTAGTTTAATCTCTGTTTAAACTTAAGATTCAAAGGAAAATCGTTTTTTTTACCACAAAATTTAGTTTGGAATTTTATTCAAGGTAAAATAATATTAATATGACTCTGGAATCAAATTTAACTGATCTAGTCTAAAACAAGAGGAAATTTAAATATCCTAATTTATTATTTCAGAGTTAGAATTTGGAACACCATGCAAAAATATGAATTTTGAAACTAAAATCAAGATTTTTAGTAAAGAGGTTAGAGTGCAGTTCTAGTTTGAACTGAAAATGGGAAACTGAGGATTTCTGGTGATCTCGTCGATGGGGGAGATCTGGGTTTCGGATGGTGATGGAGGAGCAAACAATGGTTCTAGGAAAAATAATGGTTGGACTTGCAGATCGACGTGGCGGCGGCGACGAATGATTTTTGGCTGGAAACCTAATTTGGTGAAGCTCTGTATTTTTGTTTGGTTCGTCGTCGGTGATCGACCGAGTGTGCCGTGGTGTTGGGAAATGGTTGAGGGGAGGATGACGAGTGCTTGGCCGGAATTGTAGACCTTTAGATGGTCAGAGTTGCGAGCACGAGGCGTTGACAGGTGGTGTGGTGTTTCCTGTTCGTGTTTTCCAGGTTTCAATATGATGCTCGTTTTTTCGTTTTCGAATGTTCGGGGAGATTCAGGTGGTCGGAGGATGGTTTGAGGTTGGTTGGTGACTTGTTCGACCTAATGGCGATGACCGAAGGGGAGCGACGGAGCGGTGCACGTTCACCGTGCCATCATTGTGTCTGGGAATTTTGGTCGAGTGGGGGAGTGTTAGTGGGTGTTTCGAGTTTTACTCGAATTTTTGTGTGTGTTGGGCTTGAGGAAATCATGAAGGGGATTGGGTATGTGATGTTGTACAGGTTTAAACCTGTTTCTGTTTGAATTGAAAATTTTAATTTAAATCTGACAAACAAAGTTTTAACTAAGTTTTAAATTAAAGTTTTAATAATAAATTCAAGTTTGTCTGAAACTTAGATTGTGAATGAATAAAGTCATTAAATTAAATTGTTAATTACTTAAAACTTAATTAAGTGAAATTAAAAAATTTGAAGTCAAATGAAATTTGACACTGGAAAGGAAAGTTTAAGTTAAAATTTGTAACCTGGACTTAAGTTTAAATTGGGATTCCAGATTTTTTTTGAAAGGAGAGAAAATTTAAAAATATAAAATGTTTTTCATAAGTTTAAATATCTCGAATTTAAGGGAATTTGATTCCAAAGTCTTTTAAATTTCCTTTATAACAAAATATTCTTTAACATGTAAATTTAAAAATGTGAGGGAAATTTGTTTTAAACTTTATTCAAGGTAAATAAGAATTTATTTCAAATCTTAAATTGAAATTGAAATTAAAAGAAAATTTGAAATCAATGTTTTCAAACATATTGTGAAAAATAATTATATCATAAATATGAATGAGTTTTACTTTAAATATTGAAGAGTTAATGATTTATAATTTCATTAAGAATGAGTAATTATCGTTTATATGGATTTAACTAATAGTTGTAAGCTTTTAAATTTATAAATTAAAGTTAAGTTAATTTAATTAAGGAATAATTTAATTGAAATTGAGAATTCATTAAGTTACAAGTAATACTTAATTACTTCCAAAAATGGATTATTAATGGTAAATCAATTTTAACGATTAATGTAAGTAGTTTTTGTAGAACAGTAATTAAAGAATTGTTATTAGTAAATGAAGGTCATTAACTAAGATTATTTAAATAATTTATTAATGTGATAAACTTTTTTTATGATTTATTTAGATTAATAAATTTATGACAATCATTATGAAACTGTGTAAGTGTAGTTACTTTATGGAAGTAATTAAGAAATTAATTGCTCATTGTAACTAATTGATTATTAATTTACCATGACTAGCAAAATTATTCATAGAAATCTATCTGATTTAAATTAATCAGATAATTAAATTGACCATATTTATGGATGTTTGTATTTTATTGAATGGTTGAATTGTTTGATATCCCTGATATGTGATGCTTTGTGATATATCCTGATTTGTGCTGTGATCTGTGGTGTAATTTATTATCTGTGATATATGTATCTGTGATCTGTAAGATAAGCGTTATAGTTTATATCGCTTATCAACTATATTTCAGTGTTTTGACATATGATGATTGAATGATGTTGCACTATTGTGTTAAACCACTTATACACACACAAACATGGATTTCACGAGGAAATCGATTAGGTCACAGATTTTTGAAGTTATTTTTTAATAGACAATTTGAATTCGAATGTTTTGGAAATGGATTGGGTTTAAAAGTGAAAAGCTTTTGAAATGGAGTTTCAAAGATAAAATTTATTTTGAATAACTTGATTGAGTTTTGAAATTTTAATAATTTGATTTAAACTTAAATTCAAGATTTGAAATTAAATTCTATGTTTGGAAACTAGGAACTAAAGATGTTATACTAGTTATATATGGGTTAAACAATTTTAAAAGTATTGATTTGGTAATGTGAATAAAATTTTAGGGCTTTAACTCGTGCAAATATAATTGGATCTTTCTAAAACGAAAACTATTTGTTTCAAATAATAAAAGCTTTCACATAAGTAATGAACTTCCGATTTGTGTTAAAGGGATTTCAAGTTTAAATGAAAATGATTTTCCAAGTTATGAAAACTAGTTTGAAAGCCATAAGTTAAATCTTTGATTTAAAGATTTGAATAAGTTAATCCTAATCGAAATGGGAATTGTTTTGGAATCTGTAAATGGATCTTTGTGAAACTGGGTGAACTTAGTATATTGAATCTTTTTGTTTAAAAGGATTTGAAATGGTAATTTGTTTAAACCATTTGAAAGAAAAGTTTTGGGTAAAAAGTTGTGACTTAACTGAGACCCCAATATCCATATGTTTCTTGTAAATATTGCGCGCACTATTCGGTTTAGCCGGGAGAGGACCTTTGTGTCATATAGCCCATTTCGAATATGTGATACGACGTTATGGATAGCATTTGAAGACCGTATATTTTCAAAAGCGAAAGGATAACTCGTCGAATGTTTTTGCATCGACTGGTTCCGGGTATAGAGAATCCATATGTGATGGGAAGTCCGGACATGTTAGGGATTATCTGGATTTGCAAGGGCTTCTTCGGAAGTGCCTTCAGCTCTGTTCGAACCCAGAACAGACTTGTATGGATTGTATGTCTTACATTACAATTTGAGATATAAAGCAGATTTCTTTCAAATACATTTCTGTTGGTGGCGGAGAATTTATTCTCTTAGCTTAACACCCTTCTCTGAGACGTACGAGCTCAGAGGTTATGTAGTTGAAGGTTATCAGTAATATATTCCCAACTTGGTAATGTGGCATGCTGAGTGCTGCTGAGCATTTGTTGATCAAAGCGTGGCTTTTGTGAAAAGCGTAGCTTTGTGGACGAGACTTCCTTGTCTTAGTGAAATGTGATGGGGGGTTCTCGCTTCGCGATTTGGTGGCGGACGGGAGAATCTTACCCCTACACGTCCTCTTTACGGGGTTGGTTAGGCGTAACCCGTGACAGTCCAATGGCTGGCCGTAAAAGCAAGTTTCGGGTACCAGTGTAAGCCACGGTGGGTCTGGGATGGTTGCAAAGCCTACCGTTCGCCGCTGCTTCGTATCGTCACATTGTGTTGGGCTCAGGGAAATCATGAAGGGGCTTGGGTGTGTGACGTTGTACAGGTTTTTAAACCTGTTTCTGTTTGTATTGTAAAATTTAATTTAAATCTGACAAACAAAGTTTTAACTAAGTTTTAAATCAAAGTTTTAATAATAAATTCAAGTTTGTCTGAAACTTAGTTTGTGAATGAATAAAGTCATTAAATTACATTGTTAATTACTTAAAACTTAATTAAGTGAAATTAAAAGATTTAAAGTCAAATGAAATTTGACACTGGAAAGGAAAGTTTAAGTTAAAATTTTGTAACCTGGACTTAAGTTTAAATTGGGATTCCAGATTTTTTTTGAAAAGGAGAGAAAATTTAAAAATTTAAATGTTTTACATAAGTTTAAATATCTCAAATTTAAAGGAAATTTGATTCCAAAGTCTTTTAAATTTCCTTTATAACAAAATGTTCTTTAACATGTAAATTTAAAAATGTTAGGGTAATTTGTTTTAAACTTTATTCAAGGTAAACAAGAATTTATTTCAAATCTTAAATTTAAATTGAAATTAAAAGATAATTTGAAGCCAATGTTTTCTAACATATTGTGAAAAATAATTAAATCATAAATATGAATGAGTTTTACTTTAAATAGTGAAGAGTTAATGATTTATAATATCATTAAGAATGAGTAATTATCGTTTATATGGATTTAACTAATAGTTGTAAGCTTTTAAATTTATAAATTAAAGTTAAGTTAATTTAATTAAGGAATAATTTAATTGAAATTGAGATTTCATTAAGTTACAAGTAACACTTAATTTGTTCCAAAAATGGACTATTAATGGTAAATCAATTTTAATGATTAATGTAAGAAATTTTTGTGGAATAGTAATTAAAGAATTGTTATTAGTAAATGAAGGTCATTAAATAAGATTATTTAAATAATTTATTAATGTGATAAACATTTTTTATGATTTATTTAGATTAATAAATTTATGATAATCATTATGAAATTGTGTAAATGTAGTTACTTTATGGAAGTAATTAAGAAATTAGCTACTCATTATAACTAATTGATTATTAATTTACCATGACTAGCAAATTTATTCATAGAAATCTATCTGATTGAAATTAATCAGATAATTAAATTGACCATATTTATGGATGTTTGTATTTTATTGAATGGTTGAATTGTTTGATATCCCTGATATGTGATGCTTTGTGATATATCCTGATTTGTGCTGTGATCTATGATGTAATTTATTATCTATGATATATATCTATGATCTGTAAGATAAGCGTTATAGTTTATATCGCTTATCAACTATATTTCAGTGTTTTGATATATGATGATTGAATGATGTTGCATTATTGTGTTAAACCCCTGTACCACACTTATACACACACAAACATGGATTTCACGAGGAAATCGATTAGGTCACAGATTTTTGAAGTTATTTTTTAATAGACAAATTGAATTCAAATGTTTTGGAAATGGATTGGGTTTAAAAGTGAAAAGCTTTTGAACTGGAGTTTCTAAGATAAAATTTATTTTGAATAACTTGATTGAGTTTTGAAATTTTAATAATTTGATTTAAACTTAAACTCAAGATTTGAAATTAAATTCTATGTTTGAAAACTAGGAACTAAAGATGTTATACCAGTTATATATGGGTTAAACTATTTTATAAGTATTGATTTGGGAATGTGAATAAAATTTAAGGGATTTAACTCATGCAAATATAATTGGATCTTTCTAAAAGGAAAACTATTTGTTTCAAATAATAAAAGCTTTCACTTAAGTAATGAACTTCCGATTTGTGTTAAAGGGATTTCAAGTTTAAATGAAAATGATTTTCCAAGTTATGAAAACTAGTTTGAAAGCTATAAGTTAAACCTTGGATTTAAAGATTTGAATAAGTTAATCCTAATTGAAATGGGAATTGTTTTGGAATCCGTAAATGGATCTTTGTGAAACTGGATGAACTTAGTGAACTGAATCTTTTTGTTTAAAAGGATTTGAAATGGTAATTTGTTTAAACCATTTGGAAGAAAAGTTTTGGGTAAAAAGTTGTGACTTAACTGAGACCCCAATATCCATTTGTTTCTTGTAAATATTGCGCTCACTATTCGGTTTAGCCGGGAGAGGACCTTTGTGTCATATAGCCCATTCCGAATATGTGATACGACGTTATGGATAACATTTAAAGACCGGTGGTGAAGATCAGATATTTTCGAAAGCGAAAGGATAACTCGTCGAATGTCTTTGCATCGACTGGTGCCCGGTATAGAGACTCCATATGTGATGGGAAGTCCGGACGTGATTAGAGATTATCCGGATTTGCAAGGGCTTCTTCGGAAGCGCCTTCAGCTCTGTTCGAACCCAGAACAGACTTGTATGGATTGTATGTCTGACATTACAATTTGAGATATAAAGCAGATTTCTTTCAAGTACATTTCCGTTGGTGGCGGAGAATTTATTCTCTTAGCTTAACACCCTTCTCTGAGACGTACGAGCGCAGAGGTTATGTAGTTGAAGGTTATCAGTAATATATTCCCAACTTGGTAATGTGGTATGCTGAGTGCTGCTGAGCATTTGTTGATCAAAGCGTGGCTTTTGTGAAAAGCGTAGCATTATGGACGAGACTTCGTCGGACATCACACCCCGAAAATGTCGAAACAGGAAATATGCAGCAAGGTTATTTGAGGGTAGCGCCCTCTGAGGGTATGTCATTTCCTTCTGGATAGAAGTGGTATCATGGTATGGATCCCAGATACTTAACTTATGTGGATATCGCAGATATATATATTACTTTGTGATTATTGTTGGGGCCCCGAATAAAGGTCGGTTACTACCGGGGGATGGCATACACTTGTCAGTAGTTACCTAGCTAGAGGTAACCCGGCCTTGTGTTGTCAGAGATCCGGTTAGGTTCTCGGGGCGTCCTTCCAGAGGCGTACCCATGTGGCAATGGGAAGTTCCTTGGCCTGACCATTTATTGGAAATCCAAACTCCAATACGCAGCTTGTACGGTTTTAGTTGTAGAACCTGCCATTTACTTGTGGTGGCGCCCCACTGTTTAGTTGGTAGCTATAGTAGGCATAGTTCGAAACGTCTATGTTGGCTAAGATTAATATTATAATTTTGAAATGTTTTCCTACACTTTGCACTTATAGTAATAATATCAAATAAATTTTCATATCAAGCATGTTTAACTATCATAAGGAGAAATCTCCTCCGGTTCTACGTTTGCATTGTGTGTGTGTGCAGGAGGCCTTATGGTAGTTACATTTTCTAAAAGCATTGCGGATCTATTTTAAAATATTTCTTTGTCTGTTTTAAAGATAAATTGTTTTTTTAGTTCTCACACCAGTCCCATGACTGACCTAGAGTTTATTGTTCCCTTCCTAAACTCTGGGTGCCCATAATTTTTCACATGGGCAGTTTAGAGTTGGGTTTTTTAGATAGCTAGGTTTAGTAGATTATTTGGAGCAAGTTCAGTCTTTGGATGCGGACAACACTTTCTTATCTTTGTGCATCGTTAGTGGGAGTTCGTTCTGCTGCTGCTGCTGGAGTTCTCTCTTGAAGACCGTCTTGGAGTTACTTGTTCCGCTGCTGATGTTATCTATTTTTCTTTTCCGCTTCTATTTTATTGTATCATATCTCTGATGTATATTGATATCTATTGTATCATCTGTTGTATCAGATATTGTATCATGCTGTATATCAATGTATTATTCTTTTTCTTCCGCTGTGTTGTTTACTTAATTATGTTATAAGCTTCGGTGATTCGGATTCAAACCGTCGAATCTACGGCATTCGAGTACGATGTAAAGTATAGATGTCGATTTTCGAACGCGAAAATTCGTATCGTCACATTAATGTTGCAGTATGATGGTAGTATTGATGAAGATGTTAATTTTAGAATTCAAACAGGATGGGTGAAATAACGACTAGAATCTGGCATTCTCTGTGACAAGAAAGTCCAACAAAAACTTAAAAGAAAGTTCTACAGTATGAAAATCAGGTTTGCGATGTTGTATGATGTAGAATGTTGGCCTATTAAAAGAAAACGCGCCTGGAAGATAAGCGTAGCAGAGATGCGTATGCTGCGATGGAGCTGCGGTTATACAAGATGAGACTGAATTAGAAATTCTGATATACATGACAAACTTGGAGCAGCACCAATCAAAGAGAAGCTAGTCCAACAATGCTTAAGATGGTTTGGACATCTCCAACGTTGGCCTCTTGAGGCACCTATGCGCTGTAACGATCCACCTTTTGTGATGGTTTAAATCGACAATAAACCACACATGTCAACTCAAACCATTCAAAAGGAAGGATTGTTAATAGGGTAAATATGAAAATAAGAGAAAAGAAGGAAAAAAAACATAGAATCTCAAAGAGAATGACAAAATATAATAATCAAATAAACAGTTCATGAAGTTGTTTACAAATACATTTGATTACACTTTACAATACAATTCGGAGTTATACATACAGCATGAATAATAATAAAATAAGGCAGCGGAACAACATGATGTAGTGGGATAAAATAATACTAAACTCCGTCTTCTTCCTCCAAAATAATGTCTTCAACACTAAAAAGCTCAGGCTGACCCGAGCATAACGAAAATAATACCCTCGAGTCAAAACTAGAAATTCCTATGTAAGTCAAATCAATCTTAAATAAAATATGAGTAAAATGGCTTCAGAGATGTTACGAAATTTTCCATCTCTTATCAAGTGTGCAACGTGAATATAATTATTTAAGAGATTTCAAATAATTCGAAGTACTAATTTTAATCACTTTAATTAAAATAAATCCGAAGTTTAAATTAAAATTTATACCTTTTAAATAATTCATTTCCAATACATAATTCAAATTAAAGAAATTGTATGGGTATATATCATTTCAACAAGTATCCCGAATCAAAATTCCAAATCAATAAAAATTGCTTGGGTTTATTATTTCACCCATAACGATTTTCCCTAATATATATGATCATTCGGGTATGTATCATTTCAACCCATAGTGATAGCAGAGATATAGACATAAATAAGCGTCTAATCATCCAAAATGTCAACCAATAACATCCATCACAATCAACATCCAAATCAGCTAATAAATCACTATAATTAATTGCTTATCATTATTAGGTGTTTAACTAACAATTTAAATTCAATATCAATTTAAATGGCAATTTAATTCAATATACAATCAAATTAAACTTAAACGACAATTTAAATTACCAAATAGTAATCAATAAATTTCTAATCACATCATAAATTTAATTTAACTAACATAAGATGTTTCAGTATTTGTGAGTGGGATAAAACACTCACCTTTGATTTTCAGTCGATTTATAACCCAAATAAAGCCCAAAAATCCAACAGTCTCAGAATTCGACCAAACTAGTTCCATGTCATCCAAAATTTTGATACGATCACAATAGAGAAAACCGCGTCCAAATTCGAGCTCGTATGAGAAAGTTAATGTAACGACCCGATTTTTCAACGCTCGAAAATCGACCTCAATACGTCCACTGTATCAAATGCCGAACAATCGAATGTCGAAAAACCGAACCATTAGGGTTAAAGAAGAAGGAGGTAGAAGAAGAAAAAGAAACAATATCAGAATCTCATCATCGCAGCGGAACAATATATAATAGATAAATGACTGATCTTTAAACAAAAGTACTATTTCTGTTTATAAATACATCATCAGAGTACATCCAAATCTATAGCACATAACTGGACAATTATATTAACCTGCTCTCACAAAACTGACCATGCAGTTAAACAGACACAGTAGAATATACATCAAATACGTATGATAAGTCTCGCCATCCAGCTCGTCTCTTGAGCTCCACAGCATCCTTCTTGTATTCTATAATACTCGGTCTGACTTGAGCATTTTAGTTAAATAACACCTGAGTCAGTCTATAAAACCGGCGTTAGAAAACACACTCAATTGGATTATTAAAGTTTTCAAAATTATTTTGAAAATCAAAGGTATCTCATAAGACCACGCCACAAATAAACATGCCGGGTTTTTACCTTACGATAACCAAAACATTTCTTATAAAATCCTCTAATATTATAGTACTGTCTATATACAAATACTTATTCAAATAGCCGAAATTGTTACGTGATTGAATTCCAGCATAATAGGTTCTACAAACAAATCGTAAAGGCATGTATGGAAAATGGATTTCCATCAATGGCAGGGCTACTAGGGTACCGCCCGTCACAGTACGTGGTCTAGATCATCGTACCGAGGATCCACACCGGTCCCCTGCATCACAAGACCGGAGCTACCCCTTACTGGATAGTCCAAATAAGTTCACCCGGCGGTTGGGATCAGCAACCACCCACACAGCTAAAATAAAGGGACATCTAGACAGGGATTGTAACGATCTCGGTTTTTTAGTCAAATTTAATTTAATAATCAATTTAAATATTTGAGATTAATTATGAATTAATTTAAAATTTTCAAATTTAATAACAAATGTGCTTGTTTATTTATATATAGATTGAGATTTAAAATTTGAATTTGAAATTCAAGAGCAAATATCTTAGAAAATAAACTATATTTTAAAATTAATAAGAATTTGTTTTCTAATTTTAATGTATATATGTAGTATGAAAATTGTGTTTTGAATTTAATATATAAGTTTTCAAAAGTTGTTTAAAGTTAATTTTTAAAAAGAAACTTATATATATAATAAGTGTGTTTATTTATTATGAATAATTAGTTTTAAAATCATTTTTAAGGTAATATAAATGATAATAAAGAAAAAAGTATTTATTTAAATAGGAAATATAATGTAAAGTTATATTTAAATATTATTAACATGAAGATTTATAGTGTTTAAAAATATATTGAAAACAAAAAATTAATTTATATTTGGGGATTAATATAGAAATTGAGTTTTTAAAACATTTTCTCTAAAAAGTTATATAAGAATAAATAACAGGAAATGGATTAATAAAAAATGTAAAACAAATATTAATATAACGTTAATATATAAGTGATAAATTAATTTGAAATAAAGTGAAGGTTTAAACATAAATTCTTGCATTTAACAAGTGTTTAATTTATTTTTATTAAAACATGAAAGTACATGTGTATGCATTTCAATAAAAAGATTAACAAGTGTAAATAAATCGTCATGCAAATTTTATAAGTGCCATTTAAGTTTTTCTTTTAGTTTAAATTTTAATAACATGTTTTAAAAATAGAAACTAGGCTTCTTCAATTTCTTTTCTACATTTTTCTTCATCTTTCAAACCAAACTAGAGAAGAATTCAAATCCTTTCAATTCTAAAAATCTGGAAAACAAGATCCAGATCAAACAATTTTAAATCTGAAGGAAGATTGAAATTCAAAACAAACCAGTAAAGCATCTCAAATTAAAGCCTGGAAAAAGAAAAATAAATAAGCAAACAAACCTCTTCAGATTTTGGAACATGGAAGCAAATGAAAATGCTAGTTCCAAAGCAACTAAAACACGATTCAAATCAACCTAAATCAAGTATCAGATCAAAACAAGTTTAAAAGCCTGGAAACTCAAAGATCTGAAGCAACTCAACAAATCAGAAAAACAGTAAGCAATTAATTAAAACTTGAAGTTAGAAAAGGAAAATCAAAAGAAAGAAATTTAACAAAATCCGGATCAAAATTAAAGCAGTATGTCCTCTGTTCTTTCAAAAATCAGGCGAGCAAACTAATCTTTTTGTTGATACTTTGTGATGTTGTGATGAATGCTTGATGTTGATGCTGTGAAAATCACTGGTATGAATACGAATATGTGTGTGTATATATGTGTAATGGATGTGCATGCCTGTCTATGTGGAGATAGGTTTCTGTTTAGTAACAGGGTAGCCAAAACTCAAGAAAAAATCGTATCTCAGATTATAAATAGATTTAAGTAATTATTTCTAAATGGAAGTTGATCATAACAGTATAATACTAATTCTAAAAATAATTTCAAATGCATTTACGGAGTAAACATTCTAAAATTTTAGAATTACAGTGATAAACATTTAATATGGGAAAATTCAAGTGTTATAATTTCTAGTTTCAGTTATATGATTGGATTCGCATCTGAAATCTATGAATTTTGGTAATAATATTGGAATTTTTAAACTTAAAATTGATGGGAATCTTCAAGTTGATCAACATTGGGAGTTTTTGCATTTTTTGGTGATCGGCTATAAACTGGATGACGGGGTTCATGCTGAAGAAGGTTGGAGGTGTTGTGATCATCGAAAAAATACGAATCCAATTTATAAATGAACGATGCGATGGAACGAGGGAACTTTAGGGTTTAATCCCAGATTTTTTCAATCATGTTCTCGAGGCAGTAACGTCGTCTAGTTTAAATCGGACAATATCGCACATGGGGGAAAAGACTCATGGGTTATCGAAGCATCTCTGGTGGCGGCGACGAGGTTTCAAGCGGCTGGGTTTCGCGGCACGAACCATTTTTAGGTGATCGAGTTTGTTCTAGTGGAAGCTGGATTTGTTCGATTTTGATTTCCAGCATGCATCGTTAATATTGGAGTTCAAGTGAGTCGATGTGATGATTGTCGACGTGCATAACGTCTCGGCGTTGATCTGAGGTGATTCAACCACCTGTGCATGTGCACCTGTCAGTGAACTTGAGTAATGGATGATTGTCAGGGCCCGATTCTTCGACTTTCGAAAATTCAACATCGACACTCACTTTATCGACTGCCGAGTAATCGAACGACGGAAAACCGAACACTGAGGGTTTTTAAGAAAGAAGAAAAGAAAAAGAAGAGAGGAAAGAAGAGAGAAAATAGGGAGGAGAGAAAACAGAAAATAGAACGGAACAGAAATAACCGAACAACATCAGAATCTCACAATTCGCAGCGGAACAACATATAATAATAAATGAATAATCTTAAATCAAAGAACTATATCAGTTATTACATCACATTATGTTACATTACATCAAATCATCAGAGTGTACAACAACAAACAATTTTAAACAGCGGAAAAGAAATACTATATACTAGTAATACGCCATCCAGCTTGCCTCCAGCAACTCCTGAATTCCAGAATATCCTGATAAACCTAACTCTTGACTGCCCGTGTGGAAATTGATGGGCACCCAGAGTTTAGGAAGGAAAACAATAAACTCCAAGTCAGTCATGTGACTGGTGCGAGAACTCAAAACAGTTTATTTTTCTTTAAAAACAAAATAGAAGAATATTTTTAAAATCAATTTGCAATGCTTTTAAAAATGAGACTACCATAAGGCCTCCCGCACACACACACAATGCAAACGCAGAATCAGAGGAGATTTCTCCTTATGATAGTCAAAGATGCTTGATACGCATTTAAAATAACATTTGATATTATTATTAGTGTATAGTGTAGGAAAAATTCATTTCGAAAGTAGAATATAAATCTTAGCCAGCATAGACATTTCGAACTATGCCTACTATAGCTACCATCCAAACAGTGGTGACCACCATAAGTGAATGGTAGGTTCTACAACTAATACCGTACAAGTTTCATATTGGGAATTGGATTTCCAACGAATGATCAGGCCAAGGAACTTCCCATTGCCACATGAGAATGCCTCTGGATGGACATCCCCGAGAACCAAACCGGATCTCTACCAACACAAGGCCGGGTTACCCCTAACTGAGTAACAACTGACCGAATATGCCATCCCCCGGTCCTTTGGGACCTTTTTAACCGAGCGCTCGTAATCAATTCAAACCATCATTCAAATATTTAAAATTAATTAAATATTCTCAATTTAAATTGTTAAAAATTCTGGGTCGTTACAATCTTTCCCCCTTAAAAGAATTTCGTCCCGAAATTACAAGTTAAGAAGAATGCCCTTATCCCGTCTATGATTTTTTTTTTCACAATTCAAATAGTTTTATCAACCTTCTAACCTAAATCTTTTTACTAGAGATTCACTATCCTTTCAACTAGCTTTCCAACTTCAATTATAGGTTCCAAGCAATATTGTTTTCCTAACCATTCAAATTTAAATTTAAATTCAAATTTCAAACTTTCAAAATCTCTCAAAATTTTTCTAACACCCTAAATTTTCGAAAAATTTCGCCAGCGTCTCCTTTGCGCGGCTAGCTCGGTACGACTGCAAAATGGCACCACGGCCCCTCAGAATCGAAAAGAAAAGAGAAAAGCCAAGTGGCTAGAGAAGAAAGTCATCAAATTTCATACTGAAATTGAAATACGTACCTTTTTGTCGAGCAATTCAATTTTAACTTTGAAATCAAAATCTCAATTCCTTTATACACCTGTATAACCTGCTACTAGTAGTAGCATACAAATCCAAATACAATATTCAAACTAATTTGCCAATTCTATTGCAAAATTTCGATATATGTTCTTATTAAATTTTACATTTCAATTCATTTGAACTCAATTCTTAATTCCAAACATTGAATTCTAACGATTAACTTTCATTTGCTAATTCATATTAAATTTCAATTTCCATATTCAATTCATTCCAATTGAAATTATTTCACAAATGAATAAATTATCAAGTTAATTTACTTGAATTCAATCCATTTTATTTAATTCCATATACTAATGATAATAATTCAATATTATCACTTCCTAACAATCATGCAACCATATACCATAATAATTCATAGAAAACCATTTCTTTTCTATACAAAATAGTTTTGGGCAAAATTATCTTATTTACTCGATTCAAAAACAATTTTATATTCACTAACAAATACGCGCTCATATCTATTATTACACTCAAACTCATTCTAGAGTACAGCTGACTCTATCTCTAACGAGTAATACCCTACAGAACCATGGTTGACGCTTAACCAACAACGCTCTGATACCACATTGTCAGGACCCGATTCTTCGACTTTCGAAAATTCAACATCGACACTCACTTTATCGACTGCCGAGTAATCGAACGACGGAAAATCGAACACTGAGAGTTTTTAAGAAAGAAGAAAAGAAAAAGAAGAGAGGAAAGAAGATAGAAAATAGGGACGAGAGAAAACAGAAAATAGAACGGAACAGAAATAACCGAACAACATCAGAATCTCACAATTCGCAGCGGAACAACATATAATAATAAATGAATAATCTTAAATCAAAGAACTATATCAGTTATTACATCACATTATGTTACATTACATCAAATCATCAGAGTGTACAACAACAAACAATTTTAAACAGCGGAAAAGAAATACTATATACCAGTAATACGCCATCCAGCTTGCCTCCAGCAACTCCTGAATTCCAGAATATCCTGATAAACCTAACTCTTGACTGCCCGTGTGGAAATTGGTGGGCACCCAGAGTTTAGGAAGGAAAACAATAAACTCCAAGTCAGTCATGTGACTGGTGCGAGAACTCAAAACAGTTTATTTTTCTTTAAAAACAAAATAGAAGAATATTTTTAAAATCAATTTGCAATGCTTTTAAAAATGAGACTACCATAAGGCCTCCCGCACACACACACAATGCAAACGTAGAATCGGAGGAGATTTCTCCTTATGATAGTCAAAGATGCTTGATACGCATTTAAAATAACATTTGATATTATTATTAGTGTATAGTGTAGGAAAAATTCATTTCGAAAGTAGAATATAAATCTTATCCAGCATAGACATTTCGAACTATGCCTACTATAGCTACCATCCAAACAGTGGTGACCACCATAAGTGAATGGCAGGTTCTACAACTAATACCGTACAAGTTTCATATTGGGAATTGGATTTCCAACGAATGATCAGGCCAAGGAACTTCCCATTGCCACATGAGAATGCCTCTGGATGGACATCCCCGAGAACCAAACCGGATCTCTACCAACACAAGGCCGGGTTACCCCTAACTGAGTAACAACTGACCGAATATGCCATCCCCCGGTCCTTTGGGACCTTTTTAACCGAGCGCTCGTAATCAATTCACACAATCATAAAGTGTTTTCAACATGAGTAAGTATCTGGGCTCCATACCATGATACCACCCTTTTCCAGAAGGAAATGCACACATCCTAAAGGGCGCTACCCCTCATAACCTTGCTGCTTCTTTCCTGTTTTGACCATTCCGGGGTGTGAGGCTCGACGAAGTCACGTCCACAAAAACACACTTTATACAAAAAGCCGTGCTTTGGGTCAACAAATGATCATAGAAATGATCACCAAGATAGATGATCAAACAAATGATCCTATCACAAATAATCAACACAATGATCATTTACAGCTACACTCAGCATGTCACATTACCAAATTGGGAATATATCGCTGATAATTTCAACTATATAACCTCTGAGCTCGTACATCTCAGAGAAGAGTGTTAAGCTAAGAGAATAAATTCTCCGCCACCAACAGAAATATATTTGAAAGAAATCGGCTTTACATCTCAATTTGTAATGTCAGGCATACTATCCATACAAGTCTGTTCCGGGATCGAACAGAACCGAAGGCACTTACAAAGAAGTCCTTGCAATCCGAATAATCTCTAATCACGTTCGGATTTCCCATCACATATGGAGATCTCAATACCGGGGATCAGCCAGTGCAGAGACAATCAACAAGAAACACTTTCGTTTTCGAAAATATCCGGTCTTCAACACCGGTCTTCGAATGCAATTCATAACGACGTATCACATATTCGGAATGGGTTATACGACCCCAAGGTCCTTTCCCGGTTAACCCGAATAGTGAGCGCTTATTTTTAAAAAATAAGTGTGGCATTCAATTTCAAACAATTCACAACAAATACCATTCAAAGGTAAATATCGATAGTCGATTATTGAACTATCAATGGATATGCCAACATCACCAGGTTCCAAATAATTTTCCAAATTATTTATTTCCCAAAAATATCTTTAGAAGATATAAACTTTCCATGCTTCAAAAATAAATCAATATTTATTTTTAAACCCAAATTATTTATTTCCCAAAAATATCTTTAGAAGATATAAACTTTCCATGCTTCAAAAATAAATCAATATTTATTTTTAAACCCAATTTCCCAATTTCATTTATAAATTCTATATTGAATTTTCATTCCAGAATATTTATGAATATACGATTTCCATTCGTTTTCAAATATTCATTTCAATTTATCAAGATAAATTCAAAATATTCACTTAATATTGGAAAAACATTTCCATACTTATTTATTTATAAGTAATTCACAAGCCTTTTTATTTTCTATGCTTAGAAAATATTTAATATACTCTAATCGAAATTAAGTATATATTTCATCCTTTAAGGAAATCATTCACTTAACCATATTTATTTGGGTTAAAACGAATGTTGCGTAAAACATCGTTACGACAACCCAAAATCACTAGTATAGGGATTTGAAATTAAAATAGAAATATAAATCCCAATACTATACAAAACATTTCCTTTCGGAAATCATCTATTATAACAACAGTGTTATAATCTACTATTTCCTTCTATTTCTCGAAAACGTCTATTTCAACAATGAATGTTGGAATCTATGATTTCGAATCTCAATATATTTTAAAACATCGTTAGATCGTTTTAATTCTATTTCAAACAACACTTTTCAAAATAATTTCTTTAACATATTATTCACTGTTCAAAAACGTGAATATACCTTGTTAATAAATTTCATCACTTCTATTCATTTTATTTTAAGGAATTATTCATTGTCTAAAACATGAATATAACTCCATTAACAAATTTCAACAATTTACTTATCAAGATAAGTCTTTGCGGATTTATAAAACAATGTTTATAAATTCTATTTTTATTTATTTTATATCAACTCCCTTTTTTTTTTTATATTCCTTTATTAACCTATCTCAATTCATATCACAATGATATATTAAAAATTCATATTATAAGTCAAATACTTATAATTTATTTATTTACAAAAATCATTCCTTTAAACTTCATAATTTTTATAAATCTTATAACTTATAAGATTCATTCATTTATCCAAACCCATTTCTTTAAATAACTTTACAAATTTTATAAACCTACTGTTTATAAAATTCTATTTATAACTTGACTGTTATAATTCTATAATTCCAATTTATGAAATTCATTTACAATTCTTTCTAACACTTAGAAAAGTTCGGTTTACACTTCTAATATTTTTAATTAATAAATATCAATTTATAAATCTTTTAATATAAAATAATTTATATTACTATTTTTAAAACATCTTTAAACTCTTTTATAATTTCATCCTTTGATTTATAAAATAATCCAATTTTATAAATCCTATTTTAAACTTTTTATAATAGATTCAAAAATCCCAGTTTAAGCTATTTTTTAAATCATAAATCCCATATTTTCTAAAATCAACCTTTAACTATATTTCTCAAAAATATAATTTTTATAACATTAAGATTTATAACGTTTATTTATTTATAATGGATCAATTCCAAAAATATTTTATAAACGTATATTTCCAAAAATCACTTTAGAAATTCCTTAAAAATCAAATTTTTTTTTAAAACATCTAAAAATTGGATCTGATGATGCAACACATCAATATTCAATCACAACTTTCAAACATCATATATCATCCATGATAACAATCAAATATCACAATATATGAAATCAAATAAATATTTGTGAGGAATCCAGTTGGATCCCTCCAACCTGTTTCCCTGCATCCACAGACATTAGCACAATACCAATTCCGTTTCAAGACGGAATATCGCGGTATATGGGATTTTATAAATATATATCCGCTTACTAACGGCGCAATAGGGTCTCATCCGCTAAAAAAAACGCGGGAAATCAATCAACTGCAGTATATACATATGCCAATATATATATATATATTGCTATATATATAATATAATACCAATTCCACTTCGAGGTGGAATATCGCGGTATATGTGTGTAATAAATAACCTCCGCTTACTAGCGGCGTATAGGGTCTATTCACATCCAATATATATATATATATATATATATATATATATATATATCATCATTCAATCATTCAATCAACACAGTCAAACAATTTTAAATCTAACTATTTAAAATTTAAATAAACTATAAAATTCCTTTTGAGTGAGAAGTTCTCACCTTTATTCCCGTTTGAATCCACTTCCAATTCAACTTGTTTTCTTCATTTATACCTTGTATAAATATTTGCACAATTTATTAATATTCGAACAGATCGAATAATAAATTTTCATTAGATTGTTTTAATTATTCAATGGTTTTGTTCTAAACCAATTCCTTTAATAATTTTATTCAACTACAATTTAATTTTAAACTAAATTTTCTTCTTTAATAAAATATTTAATTTCAATTAAAAATTCAAAACTAAGTTTCGTTTATTAAATTATTTTTAATGACAAAAATTAAATTCAAAACTATTCTTTATAAATCCAAATCTTTATTTTATATAACATTTGGACAAATCGCATAATTAATTCCCATTTGCTATATTTAATTAACCAATGTTCGATTTTAAATCAGTTTCTTCTTTAATAAATTTATTTAAACTACAATTTAATTTCCCTTTGAATAAATTATTTTTAACCACTTAACTTAAATTTAAACAAATTTTCTTTTAAATAACTTTATAAATTTTTAAACAAAATCCCTTTTTTAAAATAAGTTTTCCTTTTTATAATTTATTTAACTAAAATTTAATTTAAACAATTAAACTTCCATTAAAAATTTATTTTTTTAGTAACTTAAACGAATCAAATAAATATTTGTTAACGAGTTAATCACTTTAATGTAACTATTAAATATTCTTTCTAGGTTTAAACATGATAACAATATTTAATTTCAATTTATTTTTAAAACTAACTTTTCCTTTATTAAATTATTTTTTAATACCTATATGTAAGTATATTTTTTTTTCTGAAATCAAAATAAACTTGTAATTAGACTAAAATCTCATTTACACATATATTTACGTTCTGTTTATAAAATTTCATTTTCTGCTTAAAATTAAATTCTCAACAATAATTTATTAAATTTCAAAACTTGAATTTATAAACTAAAGAACACTTACTGTCTGCATTTATAAATTTTTAATTTAACATCTATAAACTAAAAATTTTCTTTATTCATAATTTCTGTTCAACTAAACCCTACCCAAAATATATAAATATCTAAATAAAATAAAATAAATAATAAGATGAATAAAAAAAAAATACCTAACATCCGACCCCTCCCCAAATAGGTCGATATCGAATCGCGACCCAGAACTGTCGTGACCCCCACCATCGATGTGCCACCCACCACCTCGTCGCCGCCGCTTCTTCTCCACGCGCGAGCACGCGCAAGCTTCGAATCTGCCACATACGCACGCGAGCGCCAGCCCCTTCACTTGCCACTGCCTCACCGCCGCCACATCCATATGCGTGCGCGCCTGCTATCGCGACTCCCCTCCATCGCCTCGCGCCGACTCGACTCGCCGCCGTCCCCTCGTGCTAGCACCAATCGCGACGCTGCGCAAATCCCATACGCGCGGGCGCGATTCAATCTAGGGCTTCGGCCATTATTGTTCTTTTTTTTTCAGCGTTTTGATTTTGTAACTGAGGAAAGAAGGGAGAGGGATGCGTGAATTTAAAACGTGGAAGAGTATGGTTTGCATGATCTCGTTTTCGTGATTTTGCAGAGAGAATCGCATGAATTTAGGCATGAGAAAAGGAAGCCTAAATTTATATTTAAATTTAAATTTAAATCATTGAAAATTTTGACGCGTTTACGTGTCGTGTGCTCACATATTAACTCCAAAAAATATGAAATTTGAAATCCGGCAATAATTCAATATTACGGACCCAATGGAACTGGTTTCGTCGAATTCCAAGACTGTGCCTCGGACGGCTATTTTTAAATATCGATTCAAACGATTTAATTCAAAACTGAACAAATCACTTTCTAATTAAATTCTGAAGCTTCGATTATCTTCAATATTATCAATATAAATTTTACAAGCCTTTGAAATATTTTTAATTGGCTTAAAATTGAAGATTCAAATTTTTATTCAACTTTCAATAGATTAAATACTATAATTTAATCGTCAAATTCAAAGTTATATTGAAAATTCAATTCAAACCATCATTCAAATATTTAAAATTAATTAAATATTCTCAATTTAAATTGTTAAAAATTCTGGGTCGTTACAATGATGGTTAAAGAAGATGATGGTAGCTCGGGTTTACACTCGAGAAAACGTGATGGTAGCTTGGGTTGGCGTTCAGGTTAATACACGAATGATTTTAATAGTTTTAAAAGTTTTAAAATGAATCAAAGTTTTAAAAGAAAGAAAAAAATAAAGAAGGGAGACTTAGGGGTTTTGAAGTCTGACTCGAAGCAGATCTCGGGAAAAATGGTATTTGGCTCGGGTAAGTACTTGAGTTATCTCGGGTACAATAGTAGTAGATTTTAAGTCTTCAAATAAATCAAGTTTTTAAATTTTTGGGTCAACCTAGCTTTGAACCATCCTCTTAAACAAATTACTTTTAAATAATTAATATTTAAATGTTTGGATAAATAAGAATTGAATAATTTGTTTTAACTTGAATTTATTAAGACAATTTTCAAGTTTATTTAGAATAAATTAAACGGTGTAATTAAGAAATATTTTAAAGTTTTGATTAACTTAAAGGTTTAGTTTAACCTGTAGGTTAATAGTAAATTTTGTTTTAAAGCTTAAATTTTAAGGCCTATTTTAAAATTTTATTAACTTGCGTTTAAAATAACTTTTATTTAAGATCCCAAGTGTTTTCAAAGTATAATATTGTAATCAAGTGATTAAAAGTTAATTATTTAATAATTAAAGGGGTTTTGTTAATTTATTAATCAAGGATTAATTATCTAAACTACTTAAAAATTTGTTAGTTACTGAGAGTGATTAAAGAATAATTGATTAATGCAGGTGATTAAATTACTTAAAGATAATTACTTAATTAAAAGTAATTAATTAATAATTTAAAATTAGATAAATCAGGTGATTAAAGAATAATTACTCAAAATAATTGAATTGTGATTTATTAAAAGTAATTTCTTTCACACCTTTTAAAAATAAACCACTATTTATTTTTAAACAAATCAACCTTTCCTTATATATTCCCATCCTGAATTTATATTTCCAAATTATCCTCTAATAAATATTTCATTTTATTTATAAACCCTGTTTATAAATTTCACAAACTCATTCTCTTTATTCACATTTTCAACACTTAGTCGGGTTTCAGATCGATTTCCAAAACCAACTCCATTTTAAAATAAATTCCTTTACCTATCCAATTTGATTTCAAAACTCATTTATCTAGTATTCACACCTTTATTTATGATTTAAATTCTTATTTGAATCGAAAATACCAATTTGATTACTTTATTTCAAATTCTTCTATTATTATTTTTAAACTGATTTCAAATCTTAAATTTCAAAAATATATTTCTTCGTACTTTACAAACAATATTGCTTAAGTCTTTATTTAAATAAAATCCTTTTCCCATTTATTCAAATCCCTATCTTCTCCCATCTTTGAATTTAATATATAGGGTTAAAAATCAATCCTTTATCTTTTTCCCAAATTCATTACTTTAATTTATTTGAATTCACTATAATTAGTTTACTTAAAAATACTTTTTTTATTTCCTTTTAAAAGTCCAACTTTATATAGATTTCATTTTTCTCAAATACTAATATATATTCAACCAAGCCATAGCATTTAATAATTTCAATTACTAATATAATCTATCCGAGATTGTTAAATAAATCAGATCACAGAATATTAAAATAATCTGAATATTTTGAGGAATCTAGTTGGAACCCTCCAACCTTTTTTCCTGCATCCACAGAAGTTAGCACAACAATTTAAAATACCAATCCCGCTTCAAGGCGGGATATCGCAGTATAAGGGGTCTTCCGCTATTATGCGGGACGCATAGGGTCTCATCCGCTATATAATGCGGGAAATCAATAATTCCAATATATATTATATATACTACTATATATATGTACTATCACATCCAGACCGATAACAATTATCAATGCAATCAAACAATCAATAGTTTAAATTTAACTGTGCTAAATTTAGATGGTTCTCCAAACCAGTGTGATTAACTCACTTTGATTTTTGAATTGAAATCCGATCCAACCCGCCTTGCTTCCTTTTAGATTTTGACCATGTAAACATTTATATAGTTTTATTAATATTGAACTAATCAAATAATAAATTCCCATTTAATAAATTTAATTATCCCATAATTTTATTTAAGCTAAATTTCCTATAATAAATCTTTAAGTTACAAAAATAATCTAAATAAGTAAATTCCCATAATACATCATTTTAAAATAAACGGGTAAGTGATGTATATATATTTTATATAGACAATTTACATTTATATATATACTTTGAAACCAAACAGTAAGTTCAGTATCTTTCTTTTCTCTCTCTCTGTTCGTAAGTATGGAAATTTAAAAATCTGCATATACTATTTCACTATAATTTTTTCCTTTTACTGTTAACAAAATTATTCTAAAATAAATGACGAGGAAGAAGAAATCATACCCAAAAATCGAGCTCGGACACCAATCAAAGCCTTGCGCACGCCACTGTCGGCCAGCCTCTCAAACGACCATGAAGACATTGCGCTGCCCCTCCTCGAATTCGAGCTCCATGCCATGTCTTGAGCTTGAGCTTCCCACAGTGGCGATGTCGCGACGCCTCTAACAAGCTCACAAGTCCCTACCTGCCGTTCACGATTTAATCGCGATCCCCTCCTCATTCGATTGCTTCAAAACGACTTTGCCCTATCTCGGTCCCCTACCCCCTTGCTAACGTCGCCGCATCCTCAAGGTCATCGCAACAATATGAGGCTCTAATCCCCTTGAATGGTTTGAATCCCGATGTTGATCAGCATTCGATCGTGCCAAACTGAGATAGAGGAGATAGGGCTTCACTTGATTTTAAATTTCCCATATCTCTCATTGTTTCTCGGCCATAATTAGCTTTGAATTCGTGAAGAAAGAAATTGGGGATGAAGATAAGGTACACGGTTATTTTAAGTTGATTTTCATTTTCGTCCTTTTTATTGTTCTGAATATACTTACATCTATATAAAAAATGAAGGACATTTGGAGCTAGATAAAAAAACAGTAGACACGTGTTCTTAGGTTAAAAAGTGTCATATTTGTGAATATATATATACACACACACACACACACACACATAATTCAAATTCAAACCGTCTCAATCTACGCACTCTAAATTCCGAACCCCTATCGAGGCGTGCCACCAGGCGTTTATATATACCCCTATTTCAAACGCAATGGAAACGGTTTCGAGACCTAATTTGACCATATGGAAAAGATAGCTTTTTGATCCCAGTTATTGTATTGAATTTTCGATATAAATTTCAGCACGTTTACTTATCGTACGATCACACGACAACTCCAAATGCTACGAAATTTGAAATCCGATAATAGAACACTATTACGGATCCAATGGAACTGGTTTCGCCGAATTCTGAGGCTGTGCCTCGGAAGGCTATTTTTAAATACCAATTTAAACAATATGTTTTCAAACTGAACAAAACAGTTTTTTAAATTCAGTTTTTAAAGGTTCTATTACCTCTAGTATTATCAATATATATTTTGTAAACCTTCAAATTATTTTTAGCAGACTCAAAATCCAAAATTCATATTCTACCTGATTTTCCAATTGTTTAATTCAATAGTTTATTTGTCAACCAAATAGTGATATTTAAAATTCAAGTTGAAAATTAACTTTTGAATATTTAAAATTAATTAAATATTCAAATTTCAAATATCAGAAAATTTCGGGTTGTCACAGTTATTCATGTTAGAAGTTTAAAAGTTTAAATAAAAATAAAACAATGGCGTTTTGGTAAATACCTTACCTTTCTCAACAGTCGTTCACGCATGCGTTCGAAAACCAAATGCACATAGCCACCACCATAATGTCTAGATTGCCGACCGCCAGAGGCCACGCCGCCACGATCAAAGCGCCTCCCTGCCATCCCCTCATCGAGCCGCTCCTCCACCCTTGGCACAAACGCCACCACCGCCGCCACTACCGCCGCCGCCGCCTTAACACGCCAATTATGGCATAGCCCAGACCACTTAGACCAAATCAACCGTGCCGATGCACTCTACTCGATGCCCTTTACCAGCAGCAACTTCTCGATCGTCAAAGGGGTGAAGATCGATCGTTGAATCGACAACCCTAGTTTCAACGACCGGGACTTCCCCAATGAATTCTGGCCAAATGATGCATCAAATCGAAAAAATTTGCAATAGTAGATTGCGCTCATCAAGGGCTTTCCAATGATGTATAATATGACATAGTTTGATGAGTTTAGTTTTCTTGAATTTGATTTAAAATTGAATCTGGAAATTAGATTTTGATGTTCTGGCATATGAGAGGGAGGAATAAATGATAAGTAAAGGCACATATAGAAATAAAATGAAAGGCAACTAGGGTTTAAGGTAATAGAATGGGCTAGGATAAACATATATTCGTAGCATATAATCAGTTGGGCCCAAATGGCAATACAAGCCCGAAAAGCTCATTTCATACCCTGAACGAAACTTGACATTCTATATATCTAAAGCGAGGTTTTCGATATTTCTGAACTCAATGGAAAAAGTCTCAAAACCTAATTTAATTGTATCTAGAAATTTGCTTTCAAAATTAGATTAATATAAATTTAAATTCTATTAATCGATTTCTACGCATTTTGAGCCCGCACGATCAAATGACAAGTCCGATTGCCACGAAAGTTGAAATTCTACAATAATTCACTATTACGGATCCGATGAAACCGGTTCCGTCGAAATCCAAGATAGTGGTCAAAATGGCTAATTTTCATGTTAATAAATAAATTATTATTATTAAATTGATTTTCACTTTTAAATTTTAAATTAAAGTTAATAATCTTTATCGTTTTTATCACATAGAAATTTATACTCTTTCAAAATAAATTTCGTTACTAAACCCACGATTTCAATATTTCATAAATTTCAACGTTCAATTATAGCTGTAATAAACCTCAATTGATTATATTTTTAATTTCAATTAGATTCTTTTATTTTGATTCTCACTGTTATTATTAAATCATAAAATACCATATGAATATAATTGATATTAATTTGCACTTCATTACATTCATATTTTACAGTTAACATCCTAACTCAAATTAATTGCAATATTTAATTTCATTGATTTCAATTTATTTACAATTAATTTCAAATGGATTTGATATCAAGATGATAATCAATCAATTGTTAAAAATTAATAATCACCTCTATTATCCTACTGCATACAAACAAAGGTTGATAAATTTCTTACCAAATATTCGTTCATTCTATATTAACCAATTTTCAATAAATTATATAGAATTTCTCCTTTTAATACAACATTGATTTAAATCCTTATTTACCTTTATTATTACCATTAATTGCAATAACCTATAGCCTTAAACAGATGTCAATCTCATTCAATCCACGTTATTAAATCATATTCTAATTATTCTCTCACCAATAAATCATAAATTTTTATTTATCACAATATTAAATTCAAAATCTTATTTAATTTAATAGTATTAATTATCGAAAAATACAGGTCGTTACACCCTCCCCCAATCAGAACTTTTCATCCTCGAAAAGGAACAAGAACGAATTAAGAAGCTTGATATGATTTTATTCAAATTATTCGATTTATAAACAATTAATTTACATATTTAAATTAAATAAAAATTTGAAAATAACTCAACCTTTATAATTTTTTTCTCTCTAAGTCCAAAATTTACGAAATAATTTCGGCAGAGTCTCCTTTGCGCAGTTAGGTCCGGAAAAATAATAATATCAATAATTGCAATATATATATATATATATATTTCAATAATAAAACATCCCAAACCATGGAAAAAACAATAAACATCGTTATAAAACCGTAATCCGAAAACATACCTATTTGTTGGGCAAACAAATTTATTTATGAAACCAAAAGCAGTAACTATTGCTTCCATAAACATATATTCCACTTTATATAACCCAAAAGACTTAAAATTTTATTAAAGAGAAATATTTAATTGTTTCAATTAGTAACCAAAGCAATCAATACAATACATATGCAAATAAAATAATACAACCATCGTATGCAACCAATGAATCCATCATGCATCCATAACAACCAAAACTAATGGTTTGTTCAGGTTCCAAAGCTTTTAATCGTACAAGAATGATTAATAACTACTAAGCATACCCTATGCTCAACAGCCTTAGATAATTACTTAATAGATTATTCATACAATCTTAAACAATTTGAAGTATCCTTTCACAAACTTCCCATTAGCCAACCAATGCAGAATTTAAATGTTATTTAAGTCTATTCAATCAGTTTCCTTCTTACACATGATTTATTTTCAGTTTCCATTCATACCAGGTGTTAACCCGCCTTTTAGCAAGGGCGTGAACATGCGTATTTAACTAAATTGACTGCTCGTTTGTCGAGGCTAGAATTTGATGGGTTTGAGTCAACTGTATCGATAGACAATCAATCATGGATGATAAATAAGATTATGAAGCCGGGTTTCGGCATAATATGGTTTGGTATGGTTGGAGTTTGGCCATGCGGCTCGGTCGTTTGGTCATACATGGCTCGGTCATGGAGAGGTGATCAAGCATGGTCGGTTACTAGTGGTTTGGCCACGCGGCTCGGTCGTTCAGACAAGATGGTTCGGTTTTACTGGAGTGGTTCGGTGGAAGTTGGTTCGGCCGAAATGGTCAAAGAAAAGTGGTTCTGTCGAGAAGGTTTCGGACCTAGTCGGTAGTGTGGATTTGGTTCGGCCCTCGTCGTTCGGCATAGGTAGATCGGCACGTGGAGATCGGTTCAGCATGTATTCGAAAATGGGATCGGCCTTAGGGTCATGTGGCTTGGCCCTTTGTGGTTCAGTTTCGGAGGGATTATGATAGGTGGATAGGCCTCTAGTGGTTCGTCCATATGGGGTCAGTCAGCATAGTTGAAAGTTAGGCATGGAAGAGTGGGTCTGCATAAGTGTAAGAGCAAGTTACTTCGAGTCAAGCGACGGAGTTGCTTCGAGTCGTGATGCACATTGCTTCGAGTCACAAGCAAATTTTTTCCAGATCATCTTTGAATCATTCCCAAGGCAATATCAGATCAGTGTGTCTTAGATCACGGTTGGCATTGTGGGTTGGTGGATGTGGATCGGCTTGCCTAGGTCGGTCGTAGTGTTGAATATGATTCAGCTATGGCCTTGATGGGCCTGGATTACTCATGAAGCCCAACAACTTAGGTTTTGCCTATAAATACGGCATGTAGGGCTTCAAAGAGGGGGATCTTCCTCAGACTGTTCCCCTTCATCTTCTATGCTAAGGCTACTCTGCCATTGTTATTCCAAAAACTCTAGATTGTAACTGTAATTGATTCTGACATCAATAAAAAGAAAATTTCTAGAGCGGACGTAGGCCGGAGTCAGCCGAACCACTATAAATCCTTTGTTCTGACTGTTTTCTTTTTAATTTTGACCGTTCTTCATATTTATACTCACTACGTACATTCTATCTGTGTTCTGTGACTATGATTTGGTGCTTTCATCTAGTTTTGGGTGTTAGTGACCAATTTTGGCGCTAACATTATGGTTCTTTCACTAAGAACGCTAGCACTCAGGGATTCAGAAGCATGGAGTTTGGATTTAAAGGCTTAGGAACTTGGATTATGGAGACTATGGCAAAGCAATTAACTAGGAGACAAAGGACGGAAAGAAGTCAGCAGGAGGGAAGTTAGGAGGCTTCCTCCAGAGCTAATCAAACCTCCGTTTACATCACTAGGGACGAGATGCGGGCCATGATGAATTTCATGCAGGAACAATTGAAAAGGAAAAAGGAAATGATGCAAACACTTTTCAGACAATTTGGACAAGCAGGAACTGTAGGAGCATAAATCCATGGAGCTGGATCAGAAGGACTTAACAGGCAAACAGATAGAGTGGTTTAGCAGGGGGCAGCCCCTAATCAGCAAACTGCTATCAATCTGGATGGACCTAGACTCAGGTGCACACCACCAGGAAATGCTGGACCAATCCATGGAGGAATACTAGATGACGAAGTGTATCCCGACGCCAACAGGAATACATGTGTACGTGACGAGGAGTATGTACCGGAATTCCCTCGAGGATTTGGAGGGCAGTTAGGAAATGTAAATGGGAGGCAACCCTTAGTAGGTAATACTGGACTGGCTGACATCATCAGGCGAACCATTCGTGGTGGTTTGACAAACAGGGATTTGGAGGGAGTAAATAAAAATCTGTTTACCCATAACATTAGAATGGCTAGGAATCCACCCGATTTCAAGTTACCCATTCTCGAAGTATACAACGGTAAGATGGATCCCATTGACCACTCGTTGAGATACACAAGGCACATGGAAGTGCTAGGTCATCAGAGGAGGTTATGCTAGGTGTTTCCCCTTGTACTTGATCGATATAGCTGCTATGTGGTTCAAACAGCTAGAGGATGGATCTATTGGAACATGGACAGAGCTAGTGGATAAGTTCTTGGGATAGTTTCGAGTTTACACAAAAAGGCCGAAGAATGTGATGACACTGACGTCAGTTAGGCAGAGGGCGGATGAATCACTCAGGACATTATTAACTCGGTTTATTGCAGCAGTTGTTTTGGTGGATCGGCCAGATCCATTAATGGTTCTGATTGCTGCAGTATCAGGAGTCAGGGATAATTTGGATTTCAAAGTATCGTTGATACGGGACCCACCAATGGAGCTCGGGGAATTCTTTCATGAAGATGAGAGATTTCTTCGACAAGGGGAAGCATGTTTGGATATGCAGGCAAAGGAAGTAAACATGGTTAAGGATGGAGGACCGCCCAATGAAAGCTCGGGTAAGGACAAGGATAAAGGGAAGAGGAAGCGCCGGGGAGAACTAAAATTCTCAACTTATACAGGACCGAATACAACATTGGAATGGATATACTTGGACTTCGGGATCACCTTCCTTATCGAAGGCCGGCAAGGAGGGAACCCTCAGAATGCGAAAGGGCATTGGGAAGGCACTGTCTCTTTCATGACCTGGATGGGCATGATACTAACAACTGCCAGCATCTAAAGGATATAGGGGAGGAACATGCAAGGAATGGTCAAATGTGACAATATGTCGAAACTCGAAATGCGGCCGTGGAACAGGAGTAGCCACCGCCTACCTTGAACGATGATGGCGTGAGGCCCAGGAATGGTGGCCGTTTGGTCATCAACTAATCGTGATGGTTTAGAATAAGTAACAAACTCCGGGGAAACGGCTAAATCACTTACTCATATACGGGGTTGGGGATAACCCTTAGGCATGCTTTGAGATGATGGTTTACCAAGACGCTCCGATTTGTGAAATCTATTTTTTCCTTTTGGCTTGGACATTTGCTTTTTCTGCTTTGGCTGTTTGAACTACCAGTTTTGTTGGTTTCTTGGTTTGGATGCTTGCTTCTTAATTTGGATTTTGATTTGAACTTTTGATGTAGATCTTTGGTTTTCTGGTTTGAATCTGGATTTTGGATTTTGCTTTACTTTTTGTCAGGTTTTTGGTTAAATAGTCATCGAGCATGAACTATGCTCGGCAAGGGTCCGGAGAGACCAGGATTTGGCCTAGGACTTAGGCCCCATAATATCTATCGGTCACTATTTCAGGTCGCCAAGTATGGACTATGATTGGCAAGGATCCGAAGAGACCCAGATACAGCCTAGGATTTATGCCTCCTATTATCTATCGGTTACAATTTCAGGTCGTCGGGTATGGACTGTGCTCGGCAAGGGTTCGTAGCGACCAGGATTTGGCTTAGAACTTAAGCCACGACATTACTCAACATTCAGGGACACTGAATTAGGAACACCATGGCATTACTTGACATAGGTCGTCAGGTGCAGGTTGCGCTTGGCAAGAACCCGAAGAGGTTACGGATTTGGATATTAGCTATGAACATCTAAGGATTTGGGCATGGACCCAGAGCGGTCCCGGATTTGGATATCGACCTGGAGAGGACATGGATATGATTATTGGTTATTGGATATGGATGGATTAGAACTCGGTTGTCGGGTTCGGATCGATATGGAATTGGATAAGGATTTGGTTACTACATAAGAATCAGATATCGACTAGGAGCAGTTGTAGATCTGGATAGGGATACGGCAATGGCACTTGGATAAAATGGATTGGATTACGAATTGGAGGGTACGGTTATGGATAACATATAGACTTCGGATATCGGATTTGAGGCTATTCAAAACACACCTTCCAATAGCAAGGCATGTTTTGGGGGGAAAATGTTAACCCACCTTTTGGCAAGGCCGTGGACAGGCATATTTAACTAAATCGACTGCTCGATTGTCAATGCTAGAATACAATGGGTACGAGTCAACTAGATGGATAAACGATCAACCACGAATGATAAATATGATTATGAAGTCGGGGTTCGGCATATTATAGTTCAGTATGGTTTGATTTTGGCCCTGTGGCTCGACCATTCAATCACACATGGCTCGGTCATGGAGAGGTGGTCAAGCATGGTTTGGTTACTGGGTTCGGCCATGGGGCTCAGCCGTTCGAACAAGATGGTTCGGTCATGCTGGAGTAGTTTGATGGAAGTTGGTTCGACCGAAATGGTCAAAACAAAGTGGTTCAGTCGAGAAGGTTTCAGACCTTGTGGGTCGGTGTGGATATGGTTTGGCCCTAGTCGTTCGGCATAGGTGGATTGACACGTGGAGATCGGTTCGACATGTATTCAAAAACTGGATCGGCCCTAGGGTCATGTGGCTCAGACCTTTGTGGTTCGGCTTGGAGGGATTATGATTGGTGGATCGGCCTCTAGTGGTTCGGCCATATAGGGTCGGTCAGCATAGTTGGAAGTTAGGCATGGAAGAGTAGGTCGGCATAAGTATAAGAGCAAGTTGCTTCGAGTCAAGTGAAGGTGTTGGTTCGAGTCGTGAAGCACATTGCTTCGAGTCACAAGCGAGTTTGCTCTGGGTCATCTTGAAGTCATTCCCGAGGCAATATCAGATCGGTGCGTCTTAGCTCACGGTCGGCATATGTGGGTCGATGGATGTGGATCGGCTTGCCTGTTCGGTCGTATGTTGAGTACAGTTCGGTTATGGCCTTGATGGGCCCGGATTACTCATAATGCCCAACAACTTAGGTTTTGCCTATAAATACGGCATGTAGGGCTTCAGAGAGGGGGATCTTCTTCATTCTATTCCCCTTCATATTCTATACTAAGGCTGCTCTGCCATTGTTACTTCAAAAACTCGGGATTGTAACTGTAATTGATTCTAACATCAATAAAAAGGAAATTTCTTGAGTGGACGTAGGCCAGAGTCAGCCGAACCACAATAAATCCTCTGTTCTTACTTCTTTCTTTTCAATTTTTCTATTCTTCATATTTATACTCTCTACATACATTATATCTGTGTTCTGTGGCTGTGATTTGGTGGTTTCATCTGGATTTGGGTGTTAGTGACCCATTTTGGCGCTAATGACATGTCGTCTTTTATAATTTTCCATTTAGTTACTTACATAATATATTTCCCAGTCAATATTTGAAATCATCATTGAATACATTATTAAAGTATTACATACATTTCATTTATTTTCAGTTTATTCATACAATGTCATTTTTCCATCAATCTACATTTATTTCTTACATATGTTATTTTCCATTCAATTATTTAGATCATCAATAAATCAATCCTAACATATGTTATTTTACATTTATTTGTGAATCAATTCATACTTAAGTTTCTACCGCCTTACTTAAGTTTATAACTTAATTCGATTATAGAATAAAAATTTAAGTTTTTGGTATTCATCTTTGAAGAGAAAGAAATATTTTAGTATATGTAAAAATTCAGTTAAAACATTTAAACTCATTCACTTAGTAAAATATAAGATATATTTAAAAAATCCTCATATAATTATGCAAATTTTTTCCAAATAGTTTAAAATAATGTTACAAATTTATATCAAAAAATGATAATAAGCTTTAAAATAAAGTTCCTTAAATTCGTAATTTATTAGACTCACTATTTTAAAATAAGTATAAACTTAAGATAATTGTAATGAAACTAATAGTATACTCAAATCTTACATTAAATTTCCAAATCAAAGCATAAAATTTCATATCTTCATAATTAATTTTTCACACTTGTTTAAATCAAATATTCACATCATGGAAAAATATGTATTTTGATTTAATTTAAAAATTCAAATAGTAAATAAAACTATAAATTTACACTTAGTACTTCGAAACCAAGTAAATATTTCTGACCATACTTCCAAAATAGAGATTCAAATTTATTTGTCAAGCATATTACTATAAATAAAACTTCCCAAATCATTTTTATAAAATTTTAAAACAGAAATATTTTGTAGTCCATTTATATAATATCTTTAAATTATATATTCAAAGAAACTTATACAAATTTTATTTGAAACATTCATTTGAAAACTTCATTTGTAAATCAATCATCTTTAATACTTAAATAATTTGCAAAAATTCATTTGTAAAATTACTTGATTCATTTCTAAACACCCTTTAAATTTTAAATGACATCTAAAAAGATATGTAAGTTGTTTGAAAATAATTATTTACATCATTACTTATATTTAAAAAGGAGCTGTTGAAAATCCTAAGTTTATTATTTATAAATTTTGTTAGTTTTAAACCTCAAAATACTTTCCAAACATCGTTAATAAATCAATAATCATTGACTTTAATATGTTTCATTTAATTAATAATTTCTCTTAATATTTACAACACTAATATTTTACTATTAAACCATGTTATACATAAATAAACAATATTTTAAACATTTTAAAGTATTTAGAAAAAAAGAAAAAAAATAACCAAAATATCCTTTATATAGTACTTTTGTCAAAATACCATTATAACTCGATGTTTAACAAGTTTATCCTCGTTCTTACTGGCTCTGGTCGTACGTTGATCAGGCGTAAGAATAGAAATCTCCAAGTACTTAGTAGACCTATTTCAACACCCAGTGAAAATACATAGAAACAGATATGAAAAGTACCGCTCAAAATCTGATGTCAAATAATGACGTTACGATAGCAGTGACCCGCTGCTGACCCAATGTTTATGCAATGGACACAAAACTATCCGGAAGATCCTTCCACCTTCCAGATTCTAAGGAAATATCCTAGCCATTTCATAAACAAGGGACCATCAACCCCTGCTGCAGTGTTACGCTGCTGATTCAATGATTTACAGAATGGATGCACTTCCTTCCCGGAAGATCCATAAACAACAAATCCCAGGGTTGAAAGCGCCTCCATTGGGTAAACTAAAGAACCATCTACCCTGAAAAATTTCGAGAAACTCATGAGTTGAAGTACGGACAACCATATCGGTTCAAATCCATTTCTGAATTCACCCAAGTATATTAGAGTTTTATTTTTGGTCGAATCCATTCCTGGATTCCCCCAGTCCATCTTGGTCGAAGCATATCATATTATTCTTCTTCCTAGAGGGTACTTCTCTATACCTTTTACTTCAAAATATATTATACCATATATGGTACCTTTTTAAAGACATAACTTCAAATATCACGCTTATATGAATTCCATTATGTACAAGATTTCATTTCCAGATGGAGTACTTTTCAAAATCAATAGTCTTGAATCAAATCATTCTTATATAAATTCCTCTGCGTATAAGATTTATCTCTTCAGATTGAATACCTTCCAAAATCGCTAGTCTTCAAAATACCTTATACTTATATAAAGTCCATCTTATATAAGAATTAATTTTTTGAAAATCAATTACAATGCATAGAAAGCCATGTGGGATTAAACATCTTTGCTTTATAAAAGGTTTTGAATTCAGAATAGTTTTGATTCTAAAATAGTTTTATAAAATAGTTTTTTATTTAAAATATTTTTGTAAAATATTGATGAATTGAAAATAGTTTTGGATTGAAGTAGTTATTTTTAGTTTGAATAAAATAAATAAAAAAATAGTTTTGCAAAATGGTGTTGAATTAATAGTGGTTTTGCATAAATAAATTTCTAATTCAAACTACAAAGGATGTCCAATCCAACAACTTTCATTGTTAGCGTCAAAGCTATATCAATTGTATTAGAACATAAGATGTGCATATGTCATCATCACCCAATATCACATTCAATCGCTCGCTCGATCACACAATTTCGCCTTCGAACTAGTATTGTTCATTCGACCTCCTAGTGCGGACTTTGATAAGGTTTCCTGACTAGAAACCATCATTCGCCTTGCATTTTCATATGCTATGATAGAGAATTTTAGAATCAAACCAAAATCCATATCAAATATTTACCATCAAGAATCGAATGAAAATCCTAACGCAAAATGGTGTAGTTCGCCTCGAACTTGTGTACTCAAATTCAGATCAAGTTAATTATGTGAATAAAACAATATACGTCCAACTTATATATTTATTCCAATTTATTTCATCACAATTATATTTTCAATTCACATTATAAATCTCATCCGTTTATACACATTTATCTCTTATAAATTAATTAAAAAAATTCTCCATTTAATGATAAAATCATTAATAAATAACATTACATCTCACTTTATTTTAAATCACACTCATTTTCACATATAGTATTTCTTATTTAATACTACATTTATTTGCAAATCATTTCATAAGAAATTTCCTTAAGTTTATAACCAATTTATAAAGGTTTAACTTCTTTTATAAGAATTTATTCGAGTTTAAAGTTATCACAACTTTAATTATAACCATTTCTTGCAACATCCATTGATTAAAACAATTTACAGGTCATGACTATATTTATACTCATTTCATTTTTAGTTCATATTTGTTTATCCAATTAGTTTTCACTCACACTTGTCAAATTATTTATGACGCATTTCATAAATTTTAACTAAGTTATAAACACTTTTAGTACCATTTTACTTTATTTATAACTCATTTCATTTCCAATTTCAACTTTTATAATTTTACAAAATTACTAAGTTTTAATACTAAAGTTAATTTCAAAATTTTAGACTGTCCAAAATTTCATAACATTCCATTTATTTCAATAGTTGGAACTACCAATCAACAAAACAACCAGATTCATTACAAAACATTTCAATTTCATAAACAAATATCCTAATTATTCACTTTTGAATAATACTATTATTATTTACAAAATATTAGGAAATCAATTTCTAAAACATCGGAATTTTAGTTAATTTTTTTTATTCCTTTACATATAGCACATAATATTAGGAAAAATTATTTCATTTCAAAAAAAACATTTTATAATATTAACAAATACGTGCTCTCGTATATACACACACACTCAAACTCATTCTAGGGTATTACTAACCCTATCTCTAATGAATTAACCCTAACAGGATAATGTATCTCTAAACCAAAGCTCTGATACCAACTATAACAACCCACCTTTTTGGCAGTTTAAATCGATAATAAGCTACACATATCAACTCAAACCATTCAAAAGGAAGGATTGTTAATCTGGTAAATAAGAAAATAAGAGGAAAAAAAGGAAAAACAAAACACAGAATCTCATAGCGGAATGACAAAACATAATAATCAAATAATCGGTTCATGAAGCTGTTTACAACTACATTTGATTACACTTTTACAATAAAAGTCAGAGTTATACATACAGCAGGAATAATAATAAAATATGGCAGTGGAACACCATGATGCAGTAGGATAAAATAATTATATAATACTAAACTTCGCCTTCGTCCTTCATAATAATTCCTTCAACACTGAAAAGCTCAGGCTGACCCGAGCATAATGAAAACAGTATACTCGGGTCGAAACTAATAATTCCTACATAAGTCAAATCAATCTCAAATAAAAATATTAGTGCAATGGCTTCAGAGATGTAAATTCCATCTCTTATCAAGTGTATAATGTGAATATAATTATTTAAGATCTTTCAAATAATTTGATGTACTAAATTTAATCACTTTAAATAAGATAAATTCGAAGTTTAAATTAAAACTTAAACCTTTCAAATAATTCAATTCCAATGCATCATCCAAATTAAAAAAATTGTATGGGTATATTTCATTTCAACAGTATCCTGAATCAAAATTTCCAATACAATAAAAATCACTCAGGTTTATCATTTTAACCCGTAACGATTTACCCTAATCTATAAGATCGCTCGGGTATGTATCATTTCTACTGATAACAGAGATATACACATAAATAAACATCCAATCATCCAAAATGTCAACCAATAACATCCATCACAATCAACATCCAATCAGCCAATAAATCACAACAATTAATTAGTTATCATTATCGGGTGTTTAACTAGCAATTTAAATTCAATATTAATTTAAATGGCAATTTAATTCAATATACAGTCAAATTAAACTTAAATGAAAATTTAAAATACCAAACAACAATCAATAAATTTCTAATCACATCATAAATTTAATTTAACTAACATAAGACATTTTAGTATTTTGAGTGGGTTAAAACACTCACTTTTGATTTTCAGTCGATTTAAAATCCAAATAAAGCCAAAAATCCCATATTCTTAAAATTTGACTAAACCTATTGCATGCCATTCAAAATTTCGATATGATCACAATAGAGAAAACCGCGTCCAAATTCGAGCTCGTATGAGAAAGTAATTCATGTTAGAAGTTCAAAAGTTTAAATTAAAATAAAACAATGGCATTTTGGTAAATGCGTAACCTCTCTCAACAGTCGTTCATGTACGCGCTCGAAGACCTAACCCACATAGCCACCACCATAACTTCTAGATCACTGGCCGCCGGAGGCCATGCCACCATGATCAAACCACCTCACCGCCATCCCCTCATCGAGCCGCTCCTCCACCCTAGGCACCAACGCCGCAGCCGCCGCCTAGTGATGGTCGCCGCCACCGCCCTAACACGCTAATTCTATCAAAGTCAAGACCACTTAAACCAAACCAACCGTGTCGATGCACTCTGCTCGATGCTTTCTACCGGCAGCAACTTCTCGTTCATCAAACGGTGAAGATCCAACGTAGAATCGACAACCGTAGTTTCAACGGCCAGGGCTTCTCCAACGATTTCTGACCAAAGGATGCATCAAATCGAAAAAAATGCAGCATTAGATTTCACTCGTCGAGTGCTTTTCAATGATATATAATATGACATAGTTTGATGAGTTTAATTTTTTTGCATTTGATTTTGATTTTAAACTGAATTTGGGAATTAGGTTTTGATGTTCTGACATTTGAGAGGGAGGAACAGATGAGAACTAAAGGCACGTACAAAAATAAAAAGAAAGGCTGCTAGGGTTTGAGATAATAGAATAGGCTTGGATAAACATATATTCACAGCATACGATCAATTGTCCCAAACGGTCGCACAGGCCTGAAAAGCTTTTTTCCAACTTTCACGAAGCCATGACATTCTATATATGGAAAGTGAGGTTTTCGATATTTCTGAAACCAATGGAATAAGTCTCAAACCCTGACTCTATTGTATCCAGAAGTTAGATTTCAAAATCAGATTATATAAATTTAAATTCCATTAATCGATTTCTACGTGTTTCGAGCCTGCACGATCAAACGACAAGTACGATCGCTATGAAAGCTGAAATCCTACAATAATTCAATGTTACAGATCCGATGAAACTAGTTCCATTGAAATCCGAGACAGTGGCCAAAATGGTTAATTTTCACGTTAATTAAATAGATTATTATTAAATTGATTTATTCACTTTTAAATTTTAAATTAAAAGTTAACAATCTTTATCGTTTTTGATCACATGGTAATTTATACTCTTTTAAAATATATTTTGTTATATACCCAAGATGTAAACATTTCACAAATTTTCAGCGTTCAATTATAACTGTAATGAGCCTTGGTTAATTATATTTTTAATTTCAATCAGATTCTTTTATTTTGATTCTCGCTCTTATTATTAAATCATAAAATACCATATGAATATAATTAACATTAATTTACATTCGTATTATACAGTTATCATCCTAACTCAAGATAGTTGCAATATTTAATCCATTGATTTCAATTTATTTACAATTAATTTCAAATGCATTTATTATCAAGATGTTAACCAATCAATTGTTATACATTAATAATTCACCTTTATTAAACCTATTGTTTAGAAGCAAAGGTGGATAAATTAGTTACCAAATATTGATTCATTCTATATTAACCAATTCTCAATTGATTATAAATAATTTCTCCTTTTAATACAACATTGATTTAAATCCTTATTTACCTTTATTATTTCCATTAATCGCAATAACCTATAACCTTAAACGGTTGTCAGTCTCGTTCAATCCACATCATTAAATCATATTCTAATTATTTTCTAATAAACAAATCATAAATTTCAATTTCTCACAATATTAAATTCAAAATCTTATTTAATTTAATAGTTTTAATTATCATAAAATACGGATCATTACATGCGCATTGGAACTAGAGGCCGTATCGAATACCCCAAAGAGGTAGAGGTCGACCAAGGTTAACATGGGAGGAAATAGTAAAAGAAACTTGAAGGATTGGAATATATCCAAAGAGCTGGTATCGGATAGAAGCGCATAAAAGTTAGCGATCCACGTACCGAACCACAAGCTAGGAGTTTTTTTGATTAGGGTTGGTTTAGGAGTAGTGTTATAAGTTTTAGAATATAGGACGTGAATAGGAACCTAAGACGTAGTGTTAATCTTCGGTCCATATTACTATTAGTACCATTACTACTACTATTATTATCATGGTTTTTTGATTTCTTTATATATTTATATTTTTAATTTTATTTTTATCTTTGTTTTTTTACTTATTTATTATTATTATTATTTTAATTATTTTATTTTATTTTATTATATTATAATTATCATGGTCTTTTTATTTTATTGTTATTATCACTTTTAAATTGACTTTGTCATTTAGTTTTGGATTCCATCTCTAGCCGACCCCAAATTGTTTGAGAACAGTGGCTTAGTTGTTGTTGTCCTCATACATCGACACTTCGATGGGAACTGTCATCTATTAAAATCTGAAGAAAACTCCTGCTTTCATCTTAGCTCTATAAGGCTTACTACTCATGAAAAACAAGATAGCTGTCATGGAACAAACTCCTACAAATAGATGGTGATGTACGATCGACCAAATTTGTATGTGTTTAAGGAGATGATGAGTAGTGAAAGACATTTGTGTATAGATTTTGTTGATTTAAAAAGCACGTTCCTTCTAAATTCAGACAGCTGGAAGAGATGTATGATGGTGCAATAAAGAACCAAAAGTGCATTCACAACATTTCTTCAGCAATTCCAGCCCACTTTAATCCTTAGCTATACTCCAATATCCTTAATGAGATAGAACATGGTTTATTCTCTAATTTTACTACCACTACTTAGCAGCTAACATATGATGACGCTTCAACGTCATGGACTAGGCAATCAGACCCGCTACTCTAAGAGAGGAAGATCCGAATTCCAGTGTGTTCAAACAAACTACTACACCAAATTTTACAAACGAGCCAAAACATTATGGGCGTGCTAGTTATGTTGAACAAGGAATTTGAAAATTGACATCGGTTGAATTATTTCATAAGAAAATTTAGATCAAGGTAGTATGATTGTTTATTTATTCAAATGTATTTTTTTGTGAAATGTACCTTTGTTGCACTGTAATGTATTTTTATATTTCTAAGTATCAATATATTAATTTAAAACAAATAAATACAAAGAATCATCTTTCTTTCACTTCCATTTTCGCACCATAAAATCATATACTTCTTTCGTCGAACTTTCCCTTTTTGTGCCCCATTCAAAAATTCCTCTTCCACATTTCCCTTTCACTTCGTAAAAATGCACTCTAACAAGAAGTGTTTTAAAATTGATTTTAATGGAACATAATATTCCTTTATGTGGTAAATTTATTTCAAGGAATACTAAGCTGATACCGATTATGCAGTGAGTTTAAGCACAGTCAACATCAATTCTATTGCTTGATTTTCTCACAAAATATAATTTGGCCCATTATATGCGATGCCCAATAAGAAATGCTTGCTAAGCTAGGTGTTGACCAAGATTTCGCATGATCAAGTTGCTTATCTGTACACCTAACATCATTCTTAAGGCTTGTTCGCCTCAACATCCCTACACGAAGCTCCATTCGTCTCTTATGCAAAACCAGTGTACACCCCCAAGGTTGGCCAAGCAACATCTCTCGAACACCTCCACTAGTATCCACCACTATGTTAGATGTCTGAATAAAGCCATGTCCCAAATCAGCATGTTTTCCTATGTTCCTTGTCTAATCACCTTTCCACCCATTCAAATTCTATTCTAACCAACTTCCTACCTATTTAGATTCTCTACCTAGACAACTTTATGCCCACCACACTTTGTCATATGCGAATTAGGATCTATTGCTAGATCTCAACCATTCCAAACAAAAGAGGCAAGACAAAGCACTATTCCCCTAACAAAAGCTGTGCAACTTTTATGAAGTTTACGTCTTATTTGATGATAGCAAATATGTTTTGTAGTTGATTTTGTCTACAGAGTATGTTACAATATAAAAACCATCAAAGCACATTTTTATTTCTAATTAAATTATCATGCACTACATCTCATATAACTGATCTTCATATATTACAATTTGAAAGATCTAATATATATTTATTATTATTATCAAAAAGAAATATTGTCAGATATTGCAGTTAATTTCCTTTTAATGATAATAATAAATATATGTTATATCTATTATGTTTGTCCAAAGTTGTATATTTATAGGTTTTTGTTATAAAATATAGTTTGCGGAGATGTTTTCTTTTAGTGCGATAAAATACTACGATATATATAAAGTAAGGGAAATAAATAGTTATTAGAAGCAAAGAACTGTATGCACAATCAAACAATATATTTTGAAAGATACAACAGAGTTTATTTTCCAGTACATACAGATTTTATTTACTACATAGGGAAACAAACAATCTCAAAAATCATTTCTTTCTCCGTATATCATCACACATGTATTTTTCCTTACATACATCCTCTCCATTAGCCTGTATAAACTTACATCGCAGCAAAAGGAAAAACTATCAGATCACAACCAATATCATCTCTCTTATCATCATCCGATCATCAACTCAAACTTACAAGTTCACTATATCACTACCTCTCTATCTCCTTTGTTCAATACAACATTATACCATACCCCTACCTTATCACAAAACCTTTGACCACATCAACTCCACTCAATGGCTCATCATACCCCACACAACCGCAACCATCTAAGCACTCGAGCACAAGACCACTTACAACTTCAACAGAATCAGATACATCTTCATGACGTCGATTTTAGCCACACCATTGTGATACAACAACTCAGGGAGTTCGATAATAAACAGTGACTCAAATCAAAGATAAATGCATTACATCGTCATTAGCGACAATGACGACATCTCCACATCATCTTTCATCGTTATGGGTTGTAGCAACAAAAAGAAATGGGCGTAGCATCATCGCGACTTAGGGTTTGAGTCAAGCGTCCCCCATTAAATTTGACATTCATCTCTCGACCATAAATTCATTAACAGCAACTAATTTGAAGTCTATGTCTTGGTAGAAAATTCATCAAGTGTCGACGTTACAGTTGATCAATTTTGGGCATTAATTCTTCACGTGAAGTTATTTAAGTGAAGATGTGATTTTTTTTGTAAAGTGGAAATAAAAAAGAAACGGTCTATAGTCAAAGGGGGATATTGTTAGGCTTGGTCACATGAATGATAAGGAGAGGAATTTAATTTTTCTTGTTTACTTATCTTTTGTGTTGTACTTTTTGGTTTAATTTATTATGACCTTTCGCAAATAATTTTTGTTATTTGAGCTATGTGTTTTAGTTTGGGGATCCTGATCTTGGGGGATTGAGTTCAGATAGAGTTATTAGGCATAGAGTTAGAATATTTGTTAGGCATGTCTGTGAGTTTACTATTTTTAAACCTTTCATTATTTAACTCTAGTAATAGCTTTGGATGCAGGAGTAGGCATTAGGCCGAAGCTGGGTCTATCTTGTGTTATTTATTTTTCTACATTTACGTTTCCGCACTCTATTCAATATTTTATCAGTAACCGTGCCGAATAATTTTAAATACCCTGGTCAACCTCTTCTAAGGTATGTTACTCAATCCTACAAGTAGTATCAGAGCCTGGGTGCTAGGTTTACTCTAGAGATATGTCTAGTTCAAATAATGCTTTTTCTGAGGGTCAATCAATAGCTAGGCCACATATGTTCAATGGTACTGATTACGCTTAATGGAAGGTTAGGATGAAAATTTATCTAATTTCTGTTGACCACGATGTTTAGGATATAGTGGAGACATGGTATACACCACCTAAGATGAAAATCAATGACATAGAATTACCTATGCTCAGAGAAAAATAGGATATAGCTGAAAATAAATTACTTTCATTAAATACTAAAGGTATGAATGCTCTTATTTGTGTTCTTGATAAAACTGAATTTAATCGAAGTTCTCATTGTTTTACTATGTAGGAAACTTGGCACACTTTGTAAGTTACACACGACGATACATCTCAAGTCAAGGAATCACATCTCGCCTTGCTCAGTAGTGAATATGAAAATTGTGTGATGTTAAAGGATGAAAGTATAAAAGAGATGTATGGATGTCTTTCAGTGTTGATATATAATTCCAGAGCTTTGGGCAAGGTGGATACTGAAGTTGAGTTGGTTCGGAAAATTCTGATAATTCTTTCAAAGAATTTTTAGGCAAAGGTGACTACTACACAAGAATCCAAAGATCTGAACAAACAAAGCATGGAGGAATTGATTGGAAATTTGATGACCTATGAATTGGAACTGAAAGCTAGAGAAGACCTTGACAATTCAAACTCCAAGAAGAAATCAATTACACCCAACAACACTCTTGACAATGATGATGAAAATAATCCTATTACTATGCCGGCAAGGTAATCGATCTTAAAAGTTTGCATTTTTTTTTTTGCTTTATTTTATTTTGAAAATCCCAAAAACAGTTTTGTACTTCCTTCTTAGAACTTCTTTTTGAAAAATCCACAAATACATTTTTACTTTCTTAGAAATATTTTTTCTTACTTTGTTCTCTATATTTATTCATGATGTGAATATTTTGAAAATGGACTTTTTGGCTAAATCTTTAACATGAATTTTTGATTAAAAAAACTTGTTTTGACAAGAGAGTCATGACTAGAGAAATTTTTGACTTGAATGTGTGGATATGAAACTTCTTATGGGCTGGGAATTGACATTCTACATTTGATATGACTTTTTGAAAATTATTCTATAAATTGAAATTTTCAAACATTGTGATGTACTTCTTGAGATGGGCTATTGGTATTCAAAACCTGAGATGATTGTTAGAGAAATTTTTTGAGCTTTGTAATGAAATTTTCTGAGGCTGAGTAGTTAATTTTGTTTTTGATATATTAAGGTGTATACCCTTAGGATATATGCTCCTCTTTACACAAATAGTTGTAAAACCAATTCATATTGCATGTTAAAGGATAGAATATAAAACTGAAAATATTTTTGAGATATTTATAGAGAATTTAGTTTTGAAGTCATATCATGGTCGATTGAACTTTCCAATGTGATTTTTATATCGGTTACATAGATGATTGAGGATATTGCATCTTGTACTTGAATAAATAATGACATTATGATATTTTGTTGATAATTAAACTACTTTATAGTTTCTATTTTTGACAATTGCATATTCCACATTATCTCTGAATCTACCATTTATATTCTATCGACTCACTTTACTTTCTTTCTTTTCACTATAATTCTTGTTCTTATATAAGTTGGCTAAATTGACATACCCAAAATTTATTGTTGAAAGCCTATGAAAAAAATCAAATAAAATTACATATACGATATAACAGACTCCCTAAGCCCCTAGCATGCATATAAAATAGGTATGCCGTTACTCGTCAAGTAACGTCCATCCTCATCTAAGGAACCTCGGGCAATGCATGGTTGAAAGGTTCTTGATCTCATCTACTTTGCGTTAGGGTAAGTTATTCTAATTTAAATAATATTCGATAGTCACATTCATTCTCATCTAAGGGACCTCATGGCAATGTAGGGATAAACGTGACTTGATTTTATAATGAATAAGCTATTTTAATTATAACAATTTTATGGGCTACATCATTCGAATTCTACTTTATATAACTACACTTATTCTGTCACTCTCTTTCCGCTCATTGGGTATGACCGTGATCAATATAATTTCTATGATTTTAGTTGATTTATTTGTTAAATAGTTATTGTCATATTTTCATCGAGTTTTATTATTTAGTACCGTTTTCTCATCGTATTAATTTGATATTTATGTTTTGGATGAAAATAAAAAAGGAGGAAAAATTTATGATTTGGCGACATTATAAACTCATTGTTAATATTGAAAGAAATATTACTGATTAATATTTTATTCATGAACACATATGCCACACATGTAGGGGGAGCGTATTAATAGGGGGAGCATGTTATACATATTGAAACAATTATGTTATGATTTTTAGCTTACGCTATCGAGTACATACTCAAACATGATACGTTTGTCAAATCTTAACATGTTATTTGTTATTATCATAAGGAGGAGATTGTGAAGTATACATCTTGTTTGATGATAATAAATATGTTTTTATATTTGATTTTGTTTTGAGGGTGTATTCTGTTTAAAAATCATCAACGCACAATTTTATTTCTAATTAAACTGTCATACACTACATCTCATATGCCCGATTTACACATATTACATTTGAAATACATCTATTTTTAATTGTAAAAATAAAACACACACACACACATATATTATAATTATCAAAAAGTAAATAATGTCAGACATTGCAGTTAATTTCCTTTAATGATAATAATAAATATATGTCACATCTAATGTTTTTTCCTAAAGTTGAATATTTATAGGTTATTGTTACAAAATATTGCTTATGAGGAAGTTTCCCTTCAGTGCAACAAAAGGCTGCAGTACGTATGAAGGAAGGCAAATAAATAGAGATTAGAAGCAAACAATTATATACACAATCAGATGATATATTTTAGAAGACACAATAGAGTTTATTTCCCAGTATATTGATTTTATTAACTACATAGGGAAACAAACTATCTCAGAAATCATTTATTTCTCCATATATAATCATACATACACCCTCTCCATTAGCCTATATAAACTCACATTGCAGCAAAAGTAAAAATCATCGGATCACAAACAATATCATCTCTCTTATCATCATCCTATCATCAACTTAAGCTTACAAGTTCACTATATCACTACCTCTGCGTCTCCTACGTTCAATGCAATATTATACCCAACCCCTACCTTATCACACCACTATTTGACCACATCATTCAACGACTCATCATACCCAGCACAATCCGCATGCAACTTCATCAAAATTAAATACATCTTCACGGCGTAAAGTTCAGCCACGCGATTATGTTAGAATCATAAACAACTCAGAGAGCTCGGTATTAGAAAGTGACACAAACCAAATGTAAATGCAATACATCATCAGTAGTGACAACGACAACATCTCCACATCATCTTTCATCGTCGTAGGTCGTAGCAATGAAGATAAAAGGACGTAGAATCATCACGAACTAGGTTTGATTCGAGCATCCTCCATCAAAATCCTCCATCAAATTTGACATTCATGTCTAGGTCATGAATTCAATGGCAACGACTAATTCGAAGTCCATATGTCGGTAGCGATTTCATCAAGTGTCGGTGTCACCGCTGATCAATTTTTGGCATCAATTTTTTGGGTGTATCAATTCCAACGAAGGCGTGATTTTTTTGTAAAGTGTGTAAAAATAAACGAGTTGAAGTCATAGAGGGATAGGGTTAGGCTTAGTCACGTGAATGATTAAGAGGGGAGATAATTTTTTGTGTTTACTTATTTTTTGTGTTATCCTTTTTTCTTTAATTTACTTTGAACTTTGTAAACTATTTTTTTATTTGAGCTACATGTTGTAGTTCGAGGATTCTAATCTTAAGGGATTGAGTTGAGACAGAGTTGCTAGGCATAGAGTTAGAATATTTGTTTGTAATATCTACGAGTTTACTATTTGTAAGCGTTTGAATATTTAACTCTAGTAATAAGTTTGGAGGCATCTGTATGCATTGGACCGAAGCTTGGAATATCCTGTGTCACTTATTTTTCTACATTTATGTTTCCACACTCTATTGTATATTTTATCAGTGATTGTGTCGAATAATTTTAAATAGCCTATTCAGTCTTCTCTAGGGTGTATTACCCGATCCTACAACCGTACCACTCTCCGACAAAAGGCATCACTTTGTGACTACTGCGCAAAAACCATTCTTTGTTCCATTCAATCCTTTTGGCAATAGAGTATTCTAACATGACCCATAACCAAATGTACAGCTAGACACTTTGTCAATGTGGCATTCGACTTGACCGTAGCTATACCGTTGATCACAATCATGGTGTTAAGGAAATTTGGCATCTAGAGCGTCAATCCAAGCCCTATAACGCGTGATCTCCATGGCTATATATATATGATAACTCATGCATTTGTACATGAACAGACCATTAAAAATCGAATTCTTTTCATTTGCAACAAGATTCTTGTCTACTTGTATTCTTGAAGAAGCCATTAATCTTAATTCTTGTAACCATACACTCAAAAGAGTAATAAGATAAGAAGTCGTAATGGATGTTGATCTCTTTTAGATCAAACCACTTTATATTGTGTTTTTTTTACTTATTTGCATTGCATTTTACTCATATTTATTCCTCATTTTCCATTCTTAACAACATTTTTAGCAAATAACCTTCACCAAAGACCTTTATTTGTCTTCAATCCTAGTTTGGATAGAAATTAATCAATATTTCGATCCTAAAAAGAAAGCCTTCAACTCGGAGCTCTTTATTTTTCATCATTCTTTTCTCCTCAGAAAACTATTCTCCTGCAAAAATTATCTATGCAGACCCATAGGAGTAACGTAAAAACTAATGTTGATAATTCTAATAGTAATAACAACAATAGCAGCACTGGCGCCATTGCCATTAGTACCATCGTGGTCATAAGAGATGATGCGCGGCTTAGCGCGGTCAATGATGTTCCAACGGTTTGTGACTTGAATGAACTCCATGCTCGGTTAGAAGCTTATAAGTCCATCGGCTATGGTCAAACTATCTTAGTAGTAGTCGAAATTTCCCTCACTTGTCTTCTCTTTCTAATGCATACAATGTTATGCACGATGTTAGAGAGAGGGTTGTGATTGAAACACCCAAAGTGATGGTCATAACATGTGATAGGGATACACCTAACATGCCCACCAACGATTTTCTCATGATGCTCCAAGACCCGAGCAAGTTCCAGTACCTAATCTTTGCACTATTTGATGTTCATCCTCCCTCGAAAGATTATTTGCCTTCGATTTTTTTTTGTTTTGTCCACATTATCATAGCGTTGGTCGAACACATTAGAAATTGGGCATGTGGGATCTTTTCCACGTTCAAGTGAACCGAATAGAAGTGGATTGCTGGCTTATGATGCATTAGATACATCTAACACCAACGGTTATTCTCATTCAAGTTGCACTTTCCTCTTTTCTCTCTTTCTATAATTTTTACACATCTTGTTCCTCCCACAATAACCTAAATTCGAAATTCAACATCATTTCTAACTTCAGTTGATCACCATTTGAGGTTTTTCTCTTCGAATGTTATATATTTTGCTATACTTTTAACATATACATTTTCTATTTTTGTATATTTATTTTTAAATTTCAAGACGTCTGTAATGGCCCAGAATTTGACCACTTAAAAATTTAACATTTAAAGGGATTTTAAAATATAAAATGTTTTATGATTCAAACAATATTAGTTATGATTTGGAAATAGACATGTACATAAAAATAGTAACATTTGCTTATATCGACAAAAGTGATAAAATACTGATTTCAGAAAAGTAAGTTTAAATTATTTAATTATTTATTTTAATTTATTTATGAGTGTTTATATTTTTAAATAACACAATACAAATTTATTTTTAAATTTGGTTTACATAAATAAATATTTTAACTAAAACGTCAAAATATATCGTAGTGCATTTTGTCAAAAATCAACGTAATGTAAATTTAAAGTTGTCGCAACGTTGTTGCACCTTTATGTACATAATTTAATATATATGTTAACATAAAAAAATAGTTAACAATTAACTAAACAAGGTTACTTTTAATAATCACATTTAGAAAATTCTAGAAAGTAATTAGCAAAAGTAAACAAAAAAAGACAAAACACATATCACATCACATGTGACATAAAGTTAAGTAATCATTCTTATTCTTTACTTAATTCTTAAGTGTTTGAATTTTAAAAGTGTGATGTGGATGGTAAGTGTTGAATTAAATAAGTTGACTTAATTCTTAAGGAAGGTTATTTAAGTAAAAACACAAATCTATATTTTATTCTCTAATATTTTCTATAAGTACCATCCTTTTCTTCTTCACTTTTACACCATTTCTTCTCTAGTTTCTTAATCTCTCTTACATCCATTAATGGCTATTCACCTTAACAAAGTTATGCCAAAATATTTCCAAAATTGAAACAAAGAAAAATATCAACAAAACTCCATCCGAACAGCTTCAAAACTCCTCCTCCCCCGCTCTTATTGCTCACACCCTTATTCACCATCAACCCGAGCCGAAACCTTTTTGGAACTCATGGCCCAAAGCTCCAAATAACACCACAAGTTAAGTCAAGCCACCTAGAAGCCTTAAAACAAGCATTCGTGAGCACCCCATTGAAGTTAGGAAAGTTATAATCACTTTAAAGCTAGTTCAATTCCAAACAAGGCGAGAATTCCTAGTTTATATGTATATATTTGATTATGATGTTGTAATATATTTGTTTGGATGTTTGGTTATGATATTGATTTCCATATATTGTTTATTCCATGAAAATATTGAAACAAGTCATAGATTTACACAATTTATAATCACATGGAAATCACTTTCCAAAAGAAATAAAATGTTTTATGAAATCATTTATACCTTGAAAAAAATTGTTTGAATATGCTTCAGAAATGGTTCCTAAGTGTTTAAACTTGTCATGGCAAAGTTTGGATATGATTCTCAAAATACGCCTAAAATTTGATGCGTCGCGTAACGGTAGTTCATATTTTCGCATTAAAAGTTCAAATGGACATACGAAGTGGAATATAGTACGAAATTCTTCGTAGTAAGAATTTTACAAATACTTATGTCCTTATCTTTCACATCATAAAAGAAAATCAACATTTCATCTTATATATTTTGAAATATGACAAAATCAATTTTCAAGAAAAAACTAGTTTTTGCACCAAATGACCAAAGTTGAAAATTGATAAAATAATCGTTTTAAAAATATGAAATATTCTAAAAATCTTTTAAAATGTTTTAAAAGCGATTTATGTTGAAAAGGCGGTTTTCTAAATATATAAAAGTTGTTTTGAGAATATAGCTTTTAAAGCACTTTTTGTAACACTATTTGCGACACTTTTCGCAACGCTTTTCAATAGCTTTTGAAATAAAGGTCGAACTAAATTATTCTTTTCCAAGTCTTATGTAAATATTTTTAAGTAAATAATAAAGTAGTTTAAAATAAATTTTAACGATTTAACATTATTTCTAAGATGGTTAAACTAATAGTTAAGTGATTTAAAAAGGGAAAATGAGTATGCGGAAACGACTAACACGTTTGTCCCACCTGTGAGATCAAAAAGTGAAAACAAGGTGTGTAACTAAGATAAGAGATGGAGAAACCAGTGCCCTGAACTTACCTGGCTTCATTTTTCTCTTTTACGCGAGGGATGGAACATATCGAAAAGAAAGCTCGGATGCTCAACTTGGATTTTATAGAAATAATCTTCTTATACTCATTATCAAAAACCGTAGAGGGAACTTGTCTTATTAGTGGAATTTAAAAGACAATCACACCATTATTCTACCCATAGCACTCAATGAATACGGAAGTTGATTTTGAATAAAAGTAGATGATTTCTATAATACTATTTTCTCAAAAGATACTCTTTTAAAATGATTTGAGAAATCTTCAAAAAAAAGTTTAAATGATTCTGTATTCACTAAAAGAATATTTTGAAAAAATATATATCTTTCGAAGATATTTTGGTAAAGGAAAATCAATGAATCAAAGACAATCACCTAATTACATCATTTTTATCGATGATTGGATTTTGAAAGAATCTAGGTCGGATTTGGGTGATTCCTATCCGAAAATCACTTCAAACCAATTTACGTGTTCGAGGATTAAAGTTGTTTGAAGACGGAGATATTAATTTGAATAATAACAAGGGACCGTTTGTTGATTAATTGGAGATAAACTCCCAATTCACTATATTGTTGCAGTGGTCTGTTTGTTATGAAAAACCTCAAAACCATTGGGCTTCTCGCCTAGTAATGGCCGATGAAAGTACCTTCGGTTTCGTTTAGTCCCAGAATGAACTTGTATGGATGAGTGTTTGACCTTGCATTCTAAATCACAATGAGTGGTCTCTATAGATGTATATCACCCGGTGGCGGAGAAGACACCTTCTCTTAGCTTAACACCCTTTCCTAAGACATGCAAGCTCAGGAAGTTATATGTTTATAGAAATCAGTCGTGTGAATATGGAATGGCAATGTGGTATTCAAAGTGAAAGAAGATGTGCTATGTGAAAAAGTAATCGTTGCCTCAAGCCTCATCAACTGGAAATGACCGAAACAGGGTTAGACGCGACAAGGCTAAGTGGATCATTCCCAATTTGCGTATGATCATCCCTTTTAGATATATTTCTTCCCGCTATGACGTTCGTGATGTAAATTAATGTGGTTTGTATGCTAAAGCACGCTCGAATAAAGTTCAATAACGACCGGGGGATGACATAGTCAGTACTATCTAGTTATGGAGATAGGTCGGTCTTGTGTTTGTAGAGTAGCTTTGTGATGATTTCTTGGGACATCCATCTAGAGGTGTACCTATCGGAATGTAGTCCCTTCACCTGGTCATTTGTATGGAAATCCATTCTCCAATAAGAAGTTACTGTTTTGTTTGTAGAACCTAGTATGCTGGAATTTAATAACGGTAACAATTTCGGCTAAGATTAATAAGTTTATTTGCAAATATTTTCAAAGAAAGTAATTACAAATAATATCCCTAAATTTTACGTACTAAAGCAATTTGGTTATCATAAGGTAAAAACCCATTTAGTGTTTATGTGCGGGGTGGTCTTATGAGATACATTTTTGTTTTTAAAACATCGTAATTTGAGTTCTCACACCAGTCCCATGACTGACCCGGAGTCTGTTTTCCTCTTTGAACTCTGGGTGTCCTATTTTTCGGGCAGCCAAGTAGTCAGGATACCTTAGGAGCATTTTGGAGCATGTTGGGGAGCATTTTGGAGAAGTCTTTTGGAGATATAAAGCTGAAGTACCTTATGTAGATATCTACTTATATTCCGCTGTATTATGCAGTATGTATTTCCCAACATATGTACGGATAGACAGTTATAACTATTCCGCTGGATTTGTATTTGATTCTAATCGTTTATGTATAATTAAATTGTTGAATGCGATATAAGATTCGATTAGCATGTTATCTTCTATCTTTGTTTTCTTTTACACTCCTGATAATCTGCCTCCCCGACACTTGGATTTACGGAACGTGAATATCGTGGATGTATTAGTGTTGATTTCTGAGGGTCGAGCAGACGGGTCATCACAATGTCCTCCTCCTTTATCGACATTCTGATGCAAACTATCGTCTATTAGAACTCATAGAAAACTCTTTTATCTTTGATCTACAAGGATTACTACTCGTAGAAAAATCCTCACGAGACAACACTCATCCTACTATGGACACCCAAAGGTTTAAGGCTTGTTGCATTTGATTAATGCAATTCGTGTTCCCTACGAAAATGGATTTACCTTAGTTTTCCTTTACTTGAGGACGAACAAAAAGATAAGTGTGGGGGTATTTGATGTGCATGTAAATGTGCATATATTTACATCCATATTTTATCCATTTTATATTTTAATATATATCATATTTGGGCATTTTAACATGTTTAAAACTAAAATTCAATTATTTTCAAATCATCATATATTCATCTTCATTCAGGGGCGAAATGGTTATTTTTGTGCTTGTATCAATTTGAGAATTTTTACTTAGACATTTTTTATGATTTTTAAAGGAATTTGGATGCATATGGAAGAGGCCTTCATGAAGATATATGAATGCACAATGGAATACAAAGGAATGAAGAGGAAATAATTCAAATTCATGATCATGGAGGACCCCACCTACCCACTTACCTAAATATGCAATTAGAAGCTAATGGATAACTAAGTAAAGGTTAAAGCTTCATGCACATTTATTGATGGATTTGTTAGTGGCTAATGGTTACTTGGTGGCCACACTTCCTAAAGGGTATTTTGGGAAGCACCATAAAAATAGAATTAGGGTTTTATGCATGTATAAATATCCCTTTTATGTACGTGTAAATATCTTCTACTCTTTGAAATTAAAAATGCAAGTTATAAGCTCTATGTTTCATGAAATATAAATGGCTTCCTAGCACTTTCTCTTCTCTTTTCTACTTGTTTTTCTTTAATTTATGTTGATGTTTATCTCTATGCTTTCTTTTATTTCATGCTTATTGCTTAGATTTACATTCATGCAAGTAGTGTAGCTTTAATTTTTATGCAAGTGGTTAGTAGCTAATCTTTTTTCTTTCTTTGCTTAGTTTCATTTCTTTGCCTTTAATGTTGAAATTTACAGGTGTTTATTTGATAACATAAATGAGTAGCTTAACCCCTTCAATTTAGGGGTAACGGAGCTCTCTAACTTTATGTATTTTCAACATTCTATGGTTTATGATCTCTTTTATTTATGCTTCATGAGAGTAGATTTTGATGTAAGTTTATACAAGTGGGTTTGATGGCTTGTGTTGCTTTTGCATATGAGCTATTCTCATTCAACATAAACACAATTTACATCATCATTTACTAATTGATTTTTGATTTTAAAAAGAAAGTAAAAACAAAATTGATGATCATTCTTACTAATTACAATAGTAAATAAATCATACTTAAATAGCTTTTGCTTTGGCTTTATTTTCATGAGAGTTTATAAGTGGTATAATAATTTGATGGTTTAAGTTATGTTAATTAATAACATAAATAAACCATACTTATGATTAATGCAGCAATTATTTCACTTAATGTCATAACTAGTGATCATAAATTATTTATTTGTTGATTTACAGAAATATGAGAGTGGATTTGCCTCTAAACCATTCTCTAATCTCATAGTTTTTAAATCTCATTTTAATTATAGTTTTAGCTTCATTTTTCTTGTAGTTAACAATTTACTCTCACTTTGGTCTAATTTGATTGATTAGAAAATTATAAAATCTTAAAAAATTCCCTACGGATCGAGCCGTACTCGCCACGTACAAAATTATACGCCATGCGCTTGTAGCTAATTTTAATACTAAATTTATTGGTAATTTTCTGAACCAATAGAATATTCATCGTTAAACAGCGGAGTACCGTAAAACTCAAATTCTAAAATCTTTTAACTAATCAAATCAATTTCAAAAAACAATCGATGAGATGTGACATTGGTTCAAAAAATATTGAATTAATTGTAAAATTGTTTAACTTAAATAAGCTCCTTTATCTTGGGGATAAAGGAGTTCATTTGATTTGAGGTAAAGCTAATTTGGTTAGTTTAAAATCTAAGTCAACACTTTATTTTATAACACTTCAAAGCTTTTCCCCTTTCCCTCTTTTGTTCTTTGTTTTTAAGGAAAGAAAAAAGGCCGATATTTCAAATTCTAAAATCAAATCCATTTCTCAACTAAAAATCGTGAAACTTGATTCCTTAAATTCGTATGGAAAAACTCTTCGAATGCATACCCATATTATAGGATGTGATCTCTTTTGGTGATGGGCGACCTTGATGTCGTGAGAATAGGGTTTCCATCGCTAGCTATTTTAGGCGATCATTGGTGGTTTTGACCTTTGATTCGTGTTTCTCCTATCAAGGGATTTCGATGGCCGAGAAATGGAGGATCTCGATCATTGTTTGGTATGCGCATCATTATGGGTGTCATTGTCTAAAACTTCTGGACGTGATTCGTTTTAGGATGGTGAGCTTGGGTTGAGAGGGTTGAACGCGGAGAGGAGGTCAAGAGGGAGTCATGGGTTAGCTCAAGGTTTCGTCGAGAGACAGACATGAAGTCGTGTGCGTGCACATTTGAGGGCACCGTGTTTTCTTATTCAAGAGTCGTGTAATTAGGCATTGGAGAAGATGAGATTTCGAGGTAATTAACTTAATTAAAGTGATTAATATAATTAATTATGTTTAATAAGTCAAATCTTATAAATTTAATTAGTTGCTCATGTGAGGTCCATTCAAGATGCAGTTAGTTTCATTGAACTTATAAGATCATTAATTATGCCATGGTATTGGTTTTGTCGAATTAAGAGCAAGTGAAAATTGGGCTGGAATCGGACGTCGTTCAATTTTTGTTCAAATTGGAATGCGAAAACGTTAACTGGAATTTCGGTGAGTTAAACTCACCAATTTGGTTAATTAGTATATTATATGGTAGAAAAATTTATTTATTGCCTGCTTGGATGTTGTATTTGCTAGTTGTTAGTTTGGATAATTTATCTGCGTCGTTAAGGATTGTTAATGAATGATGGATGATAGTTAATAGTTTTAACAAAGTATAGATTAGTGAAAAGATTATCATGATTTAATTTAATTATGCTTAAACATATTTAAATTAATTTTACCTCATTTGGGACATCTATTTTATCAGAATAAAACCCCATTCTTCAATAATAAAATTGAATTGATTACTTAAACATAAATCGAATAGAATAAATTATCATTCTGTGCTTGCAAAGTAAAAATATTATTATTATTTGACTGTCTGTTTTGGTTTTCAATTCCCGCTTGATAGTGGATGACATAAATAATCATTTTATTACAGGGTATAAAAAAGAGAAGTTGGAGTGCTTTTGTAGCGAATAAGTCGCTATGGAACACTTCGAAAACTACACATACATATGTGTGATTTACATGAGACATATGTAGAGAGACCCAAAGGGGTTTCTCACTATTATTTATTTACTATTATCTACATCATATATTTATCCTCTTAATGCTTATACTGATGTTTAGTGGAAATAAATGTGACAGTTTATTTGAATTACTTAAGTATAGTTATAGCGATTTTTCGCTATATCATCACTTATTGAATATTATCTCCCTAAATCTTTATGTGTTAAACTTGAACTTGCATTTTCACCAAATAGATGTTTAAAGTTCATTAATAATTTTTATTAATGATGTTTGAATTTAATAAATTATTGTAATTAATGATATTTAGAATTAATTAATCATTTTAATTAATGGTGATTAAATTTAGTTAACATTTTGATTAATGTTGTTTGAATCTAATTGATCATTTTAATTAATGATGTTTGAATTAGTTAATCAGTTTAGTTAATGATATTTGGATTTAATTAACAGTATTTATTAATGATGTTTGAATTTAATTAATCCATTTAGTAAATGATATTTGGATTTAATTAATAATTTTAGTTAATGGTGGTTTATAAGTCAATCAATTAAGTTAATAAAGGAGTTTAAAATAAATTAACTAATTTAATAAAAGTGTATAAATGTTGTTAACTGATTTAATGTTTCGAAGTTAATGAATTAATTTAACAATGGTGTTATAAATATAATTGATTTATTTATTAAAAAGATTATAAAGTTTAATTAATGATCCTTCAGGATAATTAACATTGGTTTGAATTTATAAAGATATTTAAATTGATTTATTATATTTTAGGATAATAAGTGCTCTTTTAAATTTTAAATGTTGGTTTATAAATAGAAAATATTTCAAAAGAAATTATTTAAAAATAAATTAGGTGTAAATTGTTTTGGTTTATAGTAAATAATATTTTAATGACATTTACTTTTGACCCTTATTTTAATACACTTAGTATTATAATTTTCCTCTTTTAAAATAATATTTAAAAGAGTATTTGTAATGTGAAAATCAAGCAAAAGCGTGAATCAAATGTTTTAAAAGTTTGATTCATTTATTGGTGGTAAGTGTATGCGATTTAATTCCTATACACAAATCACTTTGTTATTACCGATAGTTAATAATCGACTATCGATTTTGATTCTGCTAACTTCATTATATTTCATCACTCTTAGAAGATGTGTTGCTCTTTTTGAGATTTGTTATCCTTTGTTGAAAATAACTAAAAACAAAGCATGGGTAAGGGAGGTGTACTCTCCTAGTCGTTGTTGTGCTTCGTCACTTTAAGACGATTTGTCGCTCGTTCTGAGCATTGACATCTAACACCGCGGAACCGAATCCAAAGCGTGAGTGAGAGCCAAGACATGTAGGTTGCACCTATTAAGGTATATTCATGTTTATCTAGTGAATTTTATAGCATGCATGCATTGATGTAAGTATATTCGAATGCCTATGGATTTAACGGGGTTGAGATTGGAAGTTCTCTAGAGTGTTGCGCATGAGGTGTGGGCTCTTAATTATATATTATCTTGAAGTATACTTTCGGTCTAGGGGGAAGCACCCTTCTAGTATGTTGGGTAGATTCATTTTCCTTGTTATTATCTCGAATTTTGGAATTAATCATTTTGTATTTTGCGTTTTGTCAATCCAAGACGATTTGAGTGTTGCTATTTTTTTCGGTGATGACTAAAACCGAAGCGTGAGTGGAAGCCAAGCTATGTGGAGTTACTCCTATTAGGGTATTTTTACATCCACTCTAGGTCGATTTAAATTATATGCACAATAGTATGCGAATACTTGGACTCTCGGTAATGGTGGCGAGATCTGGCTTGGTATTGGCCGAGAGCCATCGTAGTTCTCAGGTATATTCTAGATCTATACTTTCAATAATGGGAGTGCACCCTCCTTATCATTTGTTGGAAAATTTCCCTTTTCTTATTCGATTCAAATCTTTGAATCGTTCTCTAATTTGCATCGAGAAGTGTCTGAAGTTCTTCTCGATGCTTAATTATTTTTGTTCATTTTATAAATTTGAATTTTGATCTTGTTTGTGCACAACCTTTATTGTTTAGATTGTTGTTCTGATTTATTTTCCACTTCTTCATATATAGATGTTGTTCTTGTGAGGTAAAAACGCATTCCGCATTTAGTGGCGCGGTCTTATAAAAATTATTATAGGTTCATCGTATTACTTGAGTTTTCTGACACTAGTTTTCCAGACTGATCTGGGTGTTATTTTATTGCAATGCTCGAGTCAAATCGAGTAATTTTCAGGTTGTCGTTGGTAGGACATGGAGCTCATGGAGTAGAGCTGGATGTTCACCTATTATAGTGTTTTGTTTTCCACTGTATTATATTTACCTATCAGAAATTGAAAGGTTAGAAATTTATGGTTGTCGAACTATTAGAATTTGTTTTAACTCTGATGCAATCTGTATTTTGGAGTGATAGATGCTACTATCGTTGTTATATTATATGTTGCCGATTCCGTTATGGGATTCTATTTTCCTTATTCTTTGCTCTATTATTTTAATTTTACCCTAGCAATCTAATTTTTCGACGTTTGGATGTTCGAAATAGAATATCGTGGATGTATTCGGTATTGACTTTCGATGGTCAAAAAGACAGGTTGTTACAATTTGGAATCAGAGTTGAAGGTTAAGCGAGAATCTTGGCTTTGGTAGGGCAGGGTTCATTAGGGATAGGGTAAGTGGAGTCCTAGAATGAGTTGAGAGTATTATATTTATGAGAGCATACTTTTTATTGCTATAAAAACTTATTATGTTATTTGGCATATTGAGTTTTTTATGAATTCTGATCAAGATATTGGCCTCCACGGTGTCGATAGGGATTTCTAAACACTCGAACAAGGCAAACAGACATGATTTTGACTTTTGAAACCGATAAATGCAATATTTTACCTAGGATTATATATTTTATATATAAATGAAGGAATAATTTTCAAATTTATATAATTATTTGTAGTGTATGTTTGTTAATGATAATACTTCTTCATTATCATCATTGTTTGAATTGTCATGCTTAGATAGATTAGGATCATTTACTATTGTTTGTTTGTTGTTAATCCATGTCAAACTGGTTTGTGAGCATTTATATTTTGATAATTATAAGTACATTAAAATGAACCCATTGTGAATTATGTTTCACAATTTGACTATAAGGTATTCAGAGAAAATGTATAGTTAAAGTAATCCTTTGCAAAAGTTGTTAAAAATAATCTAAATGGTAGAACAAGACATTTGGAGAATTAATATTTGAGAAAATTTTATTACAATAAAGGAGAATTATTATAATATGAAATGATTTTATATAAAGGTAATTACATATATATATATATGTATATATATATATATATTTGATTTATAAAATGCGTTTTAAAAAGGATTTTTGAATTTAAATCCTAGAGTCTTATGAAATAATTTCGAAAGGTTTTTGAGAAAATATGTATAGTAGCACTAATAGGAAGTATTTATAAATATAAAATTTTAGGAAAAGAAACTTTAAGTGGAATGCATTTTCTTTTGTGTAATTTGGAGGAAATCATTTTCAATTTGTTTTGTGGTAATTGGTATAATTTTCTAAATGTCGAACAGATGTTGGTTTAGGCAAACTTTGTGGGGCACTTAGCAAATTATTTCCTTTGTCATTGTGCGACTAAAATGTGTTCTATTCGTGTTGAATCTAAAGTGAGTTTTAATAAATAAATCGTCGAAGTTATTTCATATAGAAGTATTTTTGGAATATTTTCGAAAAGGAGATTTGAAATAAATAAAAAGCTAGGTATTTAGTTATAAAATTCCCATAAAGGAAATTGATTTCAAAATAAAAGATGTTTTGATAAAAGGATGATCTGATAAAGGATAAACTCTTGGATAGAAATGAGGTATTTTGGCTCAAATTTTAAAATGGGTAAAACTAGGTAGGGAGGTTTAATAGATATTGTTTTAAGAAACCTGTACATTTTATTAAAACATCTTGGCAGTGTAAACTATGTGGTGTTATTTGTCCAACCCATAAACGTATTTCGTTATAACACTCTAAGTTAAAGAAGTCGAAAGGCTGAATCAGTTTTTAAAACCCATATTATGATTGGGCCTCCATCCAAATTTTGAAAAGTAAAATGGAATTAGTATTTTGTATGTACTCTTAGGATCTAGAAGGATATTATACAGGTAAATATAGTGGAGTAAATTTCTATTTGACGATTTATAAAGAAAATTTATAAAGTAATTCATAATATAACGTTAGTGTTGAATAAAACACTAAATGGAAAATATGAGTGATCTAGAAAGATTGGTGTAGTTAAGAAACCAATATTTTTAGAGAATGAATTTATAATTTTGTCTAGGAGCTTAGATGATCTTTTAAGTAATAACCAAAGGATGATACGAAAAATGGTACACTTAGGGAACTATCTATATATTTGGACAATCAAGAAAGTTTTTTAACCTAAACTAAGATTTGTTTGTTAGTTATTTAATATTTTAAATAACGTTGATAATTCAATTTTCCCTTTTGGAATTTGATTGATTGACAGTGTTAGTATATTCCTTTATAGAGTTTGATTGGCTGATGGCGTTATTTTATAAACTACCGTTTATAAATTTTTTGTTTATTAGGAATTAAATCCCGATGCTTTCGAAAATGTGATTTCAAACGAATTTGTGGTATTAATAAAAATATTGTTTTGAAAAATATTGATGAAGTGCTATTGTTTCAAATGTCTGAAAAAATATTTTTTAAAGTGGTTTTTCATATGTTTTTTTATGACTAGATTTGGACAATTGGAGGTTTTTCGATTTGAAATGCTCGGCAGGTATGCCTCTTTACTCTAGTTGTTGTTTAGGAGGAACCATGGATGCTCCATGTTGTTTGATTCTAGAGTTACACCATGCGTTAGCAGGAGAAGCGCCTCCTTGTTATAATTGAATTTGATTTCGACTTATTTTTTTGGTGGATTTGGAAATTATATTTTGAATATAAAATCCAGAGCATTTAGTTCTAAAATTTATCTTTTGAAAAAAAAAGATTTATGCTTAGTATTTTATTATAGAGTATCCTCTGTACTTTTGTTTATTTTGGTCGTTATCTTGTTGTATTCTGATATTGCTTGTATTTATGATAGGAACTATAAAAGTTTAATAACTCATTTTAGTTAATAGTTTCTAAAACTTAAGGATTTGGGAACATTTTCTTCCTTTAGAAATTTCGAGAATGAAATTCTTGTAGGGAGGAGAATGCAACATGCCAAAATTTTATCGTTTTAATTTTTGAATATTTAATTAATTTTAAATATTTGAATAATTGGATTATAAAGTGTAATAACTTGAATTCAAATATAGTAATTATTTAGGTATTTGAATTGTTAATTAAATGGATTTGATATCTTTATTTAACTCTATTTAATTAGAAATTGTAACTGTTAATTCATTTTGTAGATCTATTTGCAATAATTGATGGTTCAAACAGATAATAAGAAGATCAATTGTTAATAAAAATGACTTACCGTTGATGATGTATTTTTATTTCTATCGTTCGCGGTTCGTACGCGGACGGGGTTTTGGGTAGCAGAAGGAAAACTAAAATTTTAAAACCTTTCAAATAAGCAAATCAAATTTAAAAAAAATAGACGGTGACGCGACATTGGATTGGAAAATATCGTTTTACTTGTAAAAATTGTTTAACTTAAGAAAACTTGATTATCATAGGGATAAAAGAATGCATTAGATTTGAGGTAAAGGGAATTTTTAGTTTAAAATTTAAGTCAACACTTAATTTCAAAACACTTCAAAACTTTTCCAGTTTTCCTCTTTTGTTCTTCATTTTCAGGGAAAAGAAAAAAATGGCCGAGATCTCAAATTTAAAAATGAAATCCATTTCCCAACTAATGGTCGTGAAACTTGATTTGTTGAATTCGTATTGCCAAAATCTTTAAATCCATACCCGTATTAGAGTATGCAATCTCGTTTGGTGATAGGTGACCTTAACATCACGAGACTAAGGTTTTGATCTCTCGCTGTTTTAGGCGATGGTTGGCAATTTCGACCTTTGATTCGTGTTTCTCCTGGCAAAATCTTTTGATGGCGGTGGAATGGAGAAGTTTAGTCATCATTTGGTGTGCGTGTCATTATGGTTATCACGGTCAAAGACTTCTAGAGGCAATCTTTTTAAGGATGTCAAGCTTGGCTTGAGGAGGATGAACGCGAAGAGGAGGTTAAGAGGGAGTCGAGGGTGAAGTCGACTCGGGGTTTCATCAAGAGATGAATGTGAAGTCGTGTGCATGCACATTTGAGTGCATTGTGTTTTCTTATTTAGGGATCATGTAATTATTGATTGCGAAAGATGATATTTCTATGCTAATAATCCTAAATAAAGTGATTAATGTAATTAATTACATTTTATTATTCAAATCTTATAAATTTAATTTCTTGCTTGTTGGAGTCCATTCAAGACGCGGCCAGTCGCGTTGAACTCATAGGATCCTTGGCTTTGTGATGGTATTGGTTGGCCGAATTTGAAGCAAGTGAAAATTTGTAATAATATCAAACGTCATTCGATTTTAGTTCAAATTGGAACGTGAAAGCGATAATTGGAATTTTAGTTTGTAAAACTCAGCTTTTTGGTTAACCAGTATATAATTTAGCAGACAAAAATTATTTATTACCTCCTTGGATGTTGTATTTGCTTGTTGTTGATTTGGATAACTTATCGGTGTTGTTCTAGATTGTTAATGAATGCTTGGTTATAGTTAATAGTTGTGCTAAAATAGATAATTGTGTACAAATTCTGCATATTCAAAAACTATGATCCCTCCAAATCTAGATAGTTGGATAAATGTATGATGATGCAATAGAGAATCAAAAGCGCATTCACAACATTTCTTCCAACCCACCTCGACACTCCAATTATCCAATATCATTTATGAGATAGTGCATGAGTTAATCTCTAGTCCCATTACCGCTACTAAACGGTGGACGTACAAATCTGCTTCATCGTCCTGGGCTAGATAATTGACACCCTCCACTCAAAGAGGGGAGGATCCAAATTCTAATGCGTTCAAACAAACTACTACAATAACGTTTTTTAAATGAGCCGCAATATTGCCAACTTACTTATTTATGTTAAACAAGGAAAATAAACATTGACGTTTTTTGATTTATTTAGTAGAGAAATTTAGATCAAGGTTGATACGATGATTGTTTATTTATTCAAATGTAATTTGTAACAAATGGTGCGTTTTTTATAATGTATCGGTTTTCCATATATTTTCTAAGTAATTTATAATTTAATATTAATTATAACATTTATTTAAAAATATTTTAAAAAATTCAAAATAATTAAATACGAAGAATCATTCCTCTTTCACTCCATTTTCATACCATAAAAATGCATTCCTGTTTCGTCGAACTTTCACCTTTCGTGCCCCTTTCAAATTGCTCCTTCCACATTCCCCCTTCACTTTGCAAAAAATGTAACATAGGATAGAGGTGCAGAATTTATATTTTGATGCAAAAATATTCCTTTAAGTGGTTGATTTACTCCAAGAATGCTACCGATTATTTAGCACGATCGAGCATAATCAACATCAGTAGCGTTGCTCGATTTTCTCACAAAATGAAATTAAGCCTATCATACCCAAAGCTCAATAGAAAGAGCTGCTTAGCAAGGTGTTGATTAAGATCACGCATGAGCCAAATGTCCGTCCATCCACCCAACATCACTATCAAGGCTTGTTCGCCTCATCATCCCTACGAAGAGCTTTATTCATCTCTTCTTGAACAACAATGTCCATTCTCGAGCCTCACCAAGCAGCATCTTCGAACCATCCTCTAGACACCTCCTCGAGATTCCACCACTATAATAACTGTTTGAATAAAGCTAAGTTTCGAACCCACATGTCCGCCTATGTATCTTCTCTAATCTCCTTCTTGCTAGTTCAAAATTCTCTCCCTAACCAACCTTTCTTCCCATTCAACTTGTCTTCCTAGCCAACCTTCTTACCCGCCTCACTTTGTCGTATATGGACAAAGATCTATCAGTTTTTCCCAACCACCCCTACCAAAAGAGGCATAAAAAGTACAATTCTCCAAAAAAAGCCATGGCACCGTACTATTCCTCTGAAAAAAGGCATCACTATATGACAATGTGCAATACCGTTTATACCTAAAAAAAATATAATCGAAACTGTATAGCTTAGAAAGACCTACACAATGGCTATAAGAATAATACCCTAATCACCCTTTAAGTTAAAATCCATTTTAGTTAATATATTATTAGCAATGTCAAATTTATAGGATGTTATAATTTCATTTCTTAAAGGAATTGCGCCCTCGCAATTTTCACAAAAAACACCCTTAACTCAGTCGACAAAGCATTATCATGGATTAACCACAAAACATGGGAAGTGTACTAATCACAAAATTAATCCCTCTAGATTAATCTCTGTAGTTAGAGCGCTTATTACTTCCATAACAGTGGAGGTGCAAAATGTTATAGTGGGAATAATGCGGGGATGCAGCGGAAAATAGCAAAGGTGCAAAAAGCTTCATTAGAAATAAAATCATATATTTAAAATTAATTTATTCGTATATTTACATCATTTTTGTCGGAAAACAATTTTTTTTAATCTCATATAACAAAATGACGAATATCATGATTTATGCAGTCCAAATTTGATGACAACAATAGATTTCTAACTTATATTTTGCAATTATGTCTTAAATTTAGTTCTTTATCTTAACTTCGTTGATATGGTTCAAAAGAGAATTAGTCAAATAAACATTTTTTTATTAATATCGCTAATGCGAATGCTATAAAGCCTCGATTTAGCCAGTGTAGAAGAAAATGGTGAGGCTTAAAGTAGATCTACTATTTAAAAATGCAATATTGAAAAAGCATAGCAGTCGAAAAATGTAATGCACTATAACAAAGATTTTGTATGGTTTTAGCGAGGCATTAACCGCTCAGAGAGTTGTACATGATGACTGCATAATACAATCAATCATGTACAATAATATTCATTCACAATAAGCAATGCAATTATCAACACACATATTATAGTTGCACATACATTTCCACAACCATTCAATTAAAACTACAGCATATAAAAATAATACTCCATCAATAGTGGGTGAAACAACTTTAATCATAAATTAAATCCATCTGTAAATCATATCATGCATCCCAATCAACCAACCATAATAAACCATAACAAAAGTTTGCAACGAAATTTAGGTTGGCCCAACTAATAATCAATAATTAGCATAACTCATCAAAACATACACACATACTCAAAATAACATGTTATCGTCACTATACTATCCTACCAACCAATTACATATATGTCTCAATCCCGACGATGAATGCACATTCATCATAATATATGTATGCTCAAAACTATAGATAAACTTCCTCATAGCCTCATCCCTAAAATAATCGGTGTACTATCTCATTTTTGCATCTTCCAATATAATACATGTGCCCACTCATGGCTACGTCCTCAAAATAATATGTGTATATCATGCCTACATCCTCAAAATAATATGTGCCTCGCTATGGCTACATCTCTAAAATAATATGACCATATACTCATGCAACAAGTGCATTAATCCTCAAGCCGCAAACCCACATCATATTGTCCCTTACAAATGACCACCATTATAAAGTTAATAAATACTCAAAATATCATGTTATCATCACCAAACTATCCTACTAACTAATAACATATATGTCTTAATCTTGATGATGACCGCAAATTCATCGTAATATATGTATGCTCAAAACTATAGATGAACTTCATTATAGACTCATCCCTAAAATAATCGGAGTACCATCTCATTTTTGCACCTTCCAATATAAAACATGTGCCCACTCATGGCTACGCCCTCAATACATACATACATACATACATACATACATACATACATACATACATACATACATACATACATACATACATATATATATATATATTCATGCCTACATCCTCAAAAAAATATGTGCCTATCCATGGCTACATCCCTAAAATAATGACCATATACTCATACTATAGTTGCTTTAATCCTCAAGCCACAGACCCACATCATAATTTCCCTTACAAGTGACCACCATCATAAGGTCAATGAATACTCAACATTATAAGAGCATTATACTTTGTGATATAAGATGATACATATGACTATCATCATAAGGTCAATGAATACTTCAACAACCTACACCTTCGAACACACTGATTCAAAGCCAAAAATGGCATTTGAAGTCGAGTCGTGCCAAGTAGTATGAGTCATTAAATTTTTATGGTTTACATGATATAGTGGAAAGTACAATTTTAAAATATTTTACATTATCGATCTCAGAGTAGAAGGAAATAAATATAAGTAATGAAAATAATCCCAAATTGGTGTTATTTCAAAATAGTTGTGGTCTATATAAGCACTGATAAAATAGTCTCTAAACGCAATACAATATAAGTATGCATGATAACTAAAATAAGGTACATGGGAGAACAACTATAAATAAATACATCACCGAAGCATAAATTCACCTTTTCCACATACCTTATCTTGATCACTTCACCTCGTTCATGCCCTCTTATAATAGACATAAAGATGAAAAAATGGAATGGATTCGATAAGGTTTAGTTAGTGGATTATATCACTAATGGTATGATCCTTACAAGTAGTTAAATTTAAGTTATAACCCATATAACCTAGGGTGTTCTTTTGTGTGCACGAACTATGTATAGAGAATTAGTTATTTTTCACAATATATGTTGATAATCCTTAGTGCATCTAAATCCAATAGCGATCTATGGAAGATTCCACCAGAAGGTTAACATCCTAAAACTAAATAAATCTTAAAATATCTCTAGTGTGGAGTCTCAATAATAGACCGCCTAACTATACATTGAGCTTACATTCTCAAGGTAGTTACTTGAGTTGCACCGAACCGAGTATAGATCACAATGCCAAGCTTACTGCTGATGCCAAAAATGGATCAACACTAAATTATGGGTTATAGGGAACCTGTAAGATCTAAATCTAGCAGATAACAGTAGAAATCAAAAAAATAATTGGGAGACATAAGTATTCGATAGTCTCTATCCTACATCCATTTTATGGCATTATTGATTATGGATTTCAAAGAGTTTGTATGAGATTACAGAGAACTAGATTCACAAGTACAAGAAGTAGACAAGTTCTTAAGCTTAGAACTACTAAGAGTAGCTACCTTGGTGACTCTTACAAGGGAGGAAGACAGTAAGCAACAATAGAATTCCAAATCCCGAGCGAAGAATAAAGATATAGGAGAAGAACCTATTTTGGTTGTAGTATGGTTTGTGTTTATTGGGATACAAAGGTACAACGTCAGAAGCTTGCTTGCCCTAGGGTTCAAGAGATAGCCAAAAGTCATACAAGAGAAATCAGATCCCTAAAACCCAAAACCATAACTCGGTACCGACCTGTAGATTTTGGTGTAAGCTGAATTATTTTACTTGCTTTGCTCTTCTATTTTCTGTCCAATATGTTCCATGCTCTTTTCTATCGACTTTGGTGGATTATGGTGACTTTTTGGTATCACTTAAGTTATCCTACTTTCTCGGTTTCCTTCTCATCAACCTTGGAACTGGTTTTCCAAATTCTGGGAAAACGATTTGATCACGAGTCATAGAGCAGTGTCGAAATGGTATAGAATTTTGTAAGTGAAAGGGGAGATAGATAGGTTGGCACCGACCTATATAACTCGGTGCCGAGTTATTACCATAGTCCTAATTTGAATAAAACTTTTCGAAGTTGCTTCCCTAGCTCTTCTAAGTGTATTCTTAATTTTTCAAGTCATTTCATCTTCGTTTTGATATTCTAAGTTCCATTGACTTCTGCTTGTTTAAAAACCATTTAACATTGGCCCCTTGATTATGCCTTCATTGAAAACAAAGCATGCTCTAGATTAAGACAAGTTCTGATTTGGTGCCCCTTGATTTCGGATAGTCGTTTAAAAACTACTTCAAAGCATTACTTTTGTTCGATAGATATTCTATCAACTGTTTTGAATAGTTAGAATTCCATTCTTCATCTTTCATGCTAAAGACAAGATTTACGCTCTGGTGATTTCTCTAGAGATCGCTCTATGCCTTATGAGAGCATGATCTCTTCATATCGTGTATTGTTTTCAATTTTTCTTTTCTGTTGCCCCAAGAGATTTTGGCCCCTGCCATCGAGTGAAATTTATCTAAGGTCGGACGAATGGTGAGCTCTGCAGTAGTGGTGATGATGGTAGTGGTGCAACTAATTGCTTCTTAGTGGAGATAGTTGAAGTTTGGGATGCACATGACCTATGATGGATCTCAAGCATGTCCTAGCACGTATTCACACCACTTTGGAGACATGTCTGAATCTCTGCCTTCTGCTAACTGTTGCCAATGCATGATAGTTTTTGTGTTGCCGCTTGCATTCCAATAAAATGGTTTGCTTCGGGAAAAGTCATGCTGGATGATTCTATTTCTATGCTTATTCTTTTGCTTTATTTCCCATGTTCCTGGTTATGTTAAATGCCAAGTTTCCTTTTCTAGAATGACTCATTGCCTCGCTTAAAGTCCAACGATGGTACGTCTACTCCTCCTGAAGCTTCTATTCTTGTTATGCTTGTACGATCAATCACGACTGGATGGCAAGGCACAGGTTTCTTATATGGATGCTGCTAAATCCGCCTCCACTACTAAGTAAGTATATAGCCTTAAGAGTCTTGGATGAATAAGGAAGAGCAAGTAGGGATTTCCTGAAGCTCACTGGCTTGTCGGTCTTCCTTTTGGTCCTATAGTTTGTACTCTTTGTTTTTGCTTCAAAAATTGGTCATGTTCCTTTCAATCAACTGCTAGTCGTGAAGACTCTCGGTACCATGCCGCTCCTTACTGTCTTGGAGCAGCAATTATGATGTTCATCCTCTATTTGTGTGATTTTTCCGTGAGCTAAATCTTGCTTATAGAACTTATTTGACAAAATGCCTGACTCTGTACACTTGTAGTGGATGAATGTTGTGAGGAAAATTATCCAATTTCCCCTAGTCTAAGTGTGTTTCCCCTATCCTGGATCAGAAAACCCAACGATACCAGCTTTATATTTCTTTATGATTACCCTTGCTTATTCTTGACCAAAGGTATCCCGCTTAGCCTATAGCTGATGTGCACGTTAATGTGCATATATTTACATCCATATTTTATCTCTTTTTATTTAAATAAACATCATATTTAGGAATTTTAACATGTTTAAAACCAAAATTCAATCATCTTCAAACCATCATATTTTCATCTTCCTTCAGGGGCAAAACGATCATTTTTGTGCGTGTGTCATTGTAAGAATTTTTACTTGGATATTTTTTCGATAATTTCTATAGGAATTTGGATGCATATGGAAGAGGCTTATATGAAGATATATGCATGCATAAATGAACACGAAGGAAAGAAGAGGGAAATAATTCAAGCTATGAACATGGAGGATGTTATCCACTTACCTAACTGTACAATTAGGAGCTAATGGACAACTAAGTGGAGGTTAAAGCTTCATGCACAATAAATGATGGATTAAGTAGTGGCTAATGGTTAGTTGGTGGCCATACTTCCTAAAGTGCAATTTAGGAAGCTCCCTAAAAATATAATTAGGGTTTTATGCATGTATAAATGGCCCTCTTATGTACGTGAACAAATCATCTTCTACTCTTTCATGGAAACTAAGAGATCAAAGTGTAAGCTCAATGTTCAATGAAATAAAAATAGCTTCTTAGCCTCTTTCTCTTCTGTTATTTACATGCTTTTACTTACTTCTCACGCTTTTATGCTCTTTCCTTTTCTTTATTAGTAAATTTGTTTTACATTTATGCAAGTAGTGTAGTTTAATTCCTTTTATTGTAAGTATTTTAATTACATTCTCTTCTTTATTTATTTTTTGATTTTCTTATCTTTAATGTTGAAATTTACTTGTGTTGCTTCAATGCCACAAATGAGTAGCTAAACCCCTTTAATTTATGGGTAATGAAGCTCTCAAATATTATGTAATTTCAACATTTTATGATTTATGATCTCATTTGGTTTATGTTTCATGAAGTGGATTTTGATGCAAGTTTGTACAAGTGGGTTTGATAGCTTATATTGGTTATGCAAATGAGCTATTCTTATTCAACATAAATACAAGTTGCATCATTATTTGCTAATCCATTTTTTGTTGTGAAATTAATGTAAAAATTAAATTTGATGATCTATATTACTAGTTACAATAGTAAATAGATCATACTCAAAATAGCTTTTGCTTTGGCTTCATTTTCATGAGAATTATAAGTGGGTTATTTGTTGTATTATAGTTTGATGGTTTGAGTTATGTTAATTAATAACATAAACAAACCATAATTATGATAAATACATCAATATTTCACTTTAATCAAAGCTAGAGATCACAAATTGTTTGTTTGTCGATTTACAAAAATATGAAAGTGGTTTTGCCTCTAAATTGTTCTCTAGTTCAATAGTTTTTTTTAAAATTTATTTCTAGTTTTAGCTTCATTTTATTTCTAGTTAACAATTTCTCTACATTTGGCCTAATTTGATTGAATAGATTTTTAAACTTTAAAAAGTCCCTGCGGATCGAGCCGTATTCGCCACGTACTATAAAGTGTATGCCGTGCGCTTGCGGTTATTTTTGTTTCGAAATTTTTCGACGGTTTTCAAACTCGATAGAATTTCCGTCAATTAACAGTAGCATTGTCATGGGAGTTTAGCCATGCACTTGTTTTGATCTTGAAAAACTGGCACATGAATTATTCCATTCGGAGCATCCTTCTTGACATTACCTATCTCCGAGAAATGGTCGATTCCTGTAAGTTGGGATCGAATAATCCCATCGATCCCCGTGTTATTATTCCTTCATGTCATCGCCTGTCTCCAAGCAATGGAAAGTCCTTGATGAATTGGGTTGAGTTTCCCTTGGCTGACTTTCCTTACAAATAGTCCAAGTTCTGCATTGCTTCCTATTGCCGGGGAACATTATCTATAATATTTACTCCTCATTCATATGTTTCCATCGTAAACTAAGTCATGTTTATGAAATTTTCGATTGTGAATTTGGGAATTAGCGTGAGTTGAACATGTAAGGCAAATTATCTAATTTCCCCCAGTTCGATAATACTTCATTCAATCTTTCATGACTATCCTTACCTTTTCCTTGACCGAGCATATCCTACTTGGTTGCCAGCGCTGTCGTTGAAACTTGGTCAAGCGCGGGTTTTAATCTCCCAAAACTAGCGTACAAATCATTATATTTCGATTACTCTTCCCTAAAGTTGTCTATTTTTAGGCAACAACAACAACTTCGATGACCATTGTTGACACTCAAATCATATACTGTTTTTTGTCTCTAGAAACTGGTATATCAATGAGTCAATTCTAAGCCTTTGGACACCGAAAGGTTCCTCTCGATATCAAGACCTTTTTACTCACTGCTCCTACATGTCCGTCTACATTCTTCGTCATGATCGTGGCAAGCAGTTTTGCTTCGCTGTCAGTAGTCGACTGCAATGATAGCAAACTTAGCTTCTTCCTTCGCCTCCAATTGCACACTGATAATGTTGATTACCCAAATTCCAAATGTCCATAGGCTGACCATTTGCATGCATTCTATCGATGGGGCTCTCAGGATTGTTCGGACAACGGAAATCCTATCGGTTTAGAAAACCGTCGAACGAATTTTAATTAAAAAAATAACCGCAAGCGCACGGTGTACGAATGTAGCACGTGACGAATACAGGTCGATCCACAGGGAATTGATGATTTTAAAATTCTATTCAATCAAATTAACCAAAGTTGAAAGTGTGATTAACTAAAAATGTAAGAAACTAACAAAAAGAAAAGAAATGCAAATATGAGAGTTAAATGACAATTTAGAGAATAAATCCACTCTCTAGATCATGTAGTTCAACATATGAAATCACGATCTCTCTTTTATGGTCATTAGTGTTTTAATTGATGTGTTTATCATAAGTATGACATATTTGAGCTATTAATTAGCCAACATAAGTCATCAAACTATAAAACACCCCTTAAAACACTTACTAACTTTCACGAAACTTGACAAAGAAAATGAAAATGAAATCTATTTTAAGTATGGCCTATTAACTATTGGTTAGAAACATAGACCATCAAATTTTAATTTCAAATCACTTTCTTATGACATAATCATATATAGATGAAGAGACATTTGTGTTAATGATTGTTTAAGCATAGCCTATTTGGTGTCAACAATATAGACTATCAAATTCAAAGCAAAAATAACAAATATAACCACTTCTATCATCATCATTAGGCACAAAAAGAGAGCATGAATTAACAAAATGCTGAAGCTACATTAATTAGAGAGCTTCATTACCCCTAAATTGAAGGAGTTTAGACTCTCATATTTGTTATCATATGAACAAATGTAGCTTGCAAAATTAAATGAAAAGAAGAAAAAAAAAGAGCAAAATGAAAGGAAAAATTATTCTACTTGCATAAAAGAGAAGAGATCTACACTACAACATGAAAGTAAATGAACATGAAAAGGAAAGAGCATGTATTAAATTGCATAAAATAAAAAAGATTACATAAAATAAAAATGGCTAAGTAGCCATGAAAAGAGAAAGAGGAGCTTTCATTTTAGTTTTGATCTACACTAAACTAAAGAGAAGGAGGCCTTAGAGAGACTAAGAGAAGAGATAGTGGATTACATGAAACATATGGGTATTTATACATGTATGAAACCCTAATTCATATTTTTGGGGAATGCCCAAAATGCCCCTTAGGAAGTGTGGAGGCCAAGGAATCATTAACATGTCTTAATCCCCCATTAAATGTACATGAAACCATTAGCTCCATAAGCATGTGCATTAGCCTTTAATTTGTACATTAAGGTAGGTGGGTAGGTGGGGACCTCCATGATCTTCACTTTGAATTATTTCCATCTTCATTCCTTATATTCTTTGTGCATGCATATTCCTTCATGAAACCACTCCTATTTGAGACCGTTTTCCTACAAAAATATATATAAATTTCCAATCAATTTTTCTCAAAGAAATATATGCACTTAAATGACCGTTTTCCCCTATATGAAGATGAATATGTGAAAATTTGGAATTAATATGAATTTTGGTTAAAACAAGTTCAAATACCCAATATGATCATTTATTTAATTTAAATAGAATAAATATGGTGGTAAAAATATGCACATTTACGTGCACATCAAGGATCTTCATAGGAATCGTTCATGATTCCACTCCCTTTACGTCTCTAGAATCCAATCTGCACACCATCCTTAACTCTAGGAGCTAGCTGTTTGATTGCTTAATTTTGAGCATTTCTATCTTGACTCTACCTATCTTTAGGTAATAACTGAGTTCCTAAAGTTCAGGGTCGAAAATCAGTTCATGCACCAGTTTCTATCTTTGAAAACTAGCGCACCGATGATTCTATTTTGAAGATTCATCCTTTATGTTGGCTATCTTCGGACTATAGCTGATATCTATAGATTAGAGTCGAATTATTTGATCAACTCAAAAATCAATACTTCTTCCTAACATTGCTAGTCTTTGGAAAATATCAGATTGTTGAAGATTTTACGATTTCACCATCCCAATATTGCCTATCTTTGGGTAATGCCAGACATTTGAATATTATAAGACGGTACCTTTCTAATGTCTCTAATCTTTGGACAGCGTCATATTCTAGAAGGTTGGGCTTAAGATTGGATCGAATTCTTGCTTCTGCCTCTAAAAGCCAGTGTATGTATGGTTCCATTCTAAGGTTTCTTCTTAGCACTACCATACTTCGGGCAATGGCACATTCCTAGACGTTGGGACAAAATGATCTGGTTAGTTCTTAAGTTGGTTATCAATTCTTCTAGCCATCCCCAGAATTCATACAACTGCAAATTCTTGAAGGCCGAAGCCTAATAATCTGATTGGTTCTTGATTTGGTTTTGAGAACCTTCTCGCCGTCGCCAATCTTCGGGTAATAATGAATTCTAGAAGGTAGATTTGTTATCAAATCTCCTCGACACCATCTATCTTCCGGCAATGACGTACTCCTAAGGGATAAGCGCCTCTTCCATCCGTTATCACATGTCTTTGGGCGATAGTGTGCTCCTGTTAGTCTCTAGTCAGCAATGATTTTTTGGAATTTGGCTTCTCTATCTGACTTTGCTGGGGCAATCACTGTTCTAAAAGTAAGGGATCGATGTGACCATTGATCCTTTAGTTTGGACCATTAACGTTGTCAGAGCGACGCCGGTTCTCAGATTATATGGTTCAATTTGACTGTCAACTCATCAATTTTGGCTCTTCCCAGCGTTGCCAATCTTGGGGCCATGCCGGTTTTCAAAAGGTTAAGGATTGATATGAACCGTCGATCCCACGGATTAGACATCCCCACGTTGCCAGTCTTGGGACAACACTACTTCTTAGTAGATTGGGGATCGATATGACCTGTCGATCCAGTGGTTTAAACCTTCTCGACGTTGTTGGTCTTAGGACAACACTTGTTATTAGAAGGCTGGAATTGATATGTTCCATCGATCCGATTTTTAAACCTTTCTGACATTGCTAGTCTTGGGACAACAGCAGTTTTGGAAGGTTGGGGATCGGTACGACCCATAGATCTGACAGTAAACACATTCCCGACATAGCCAGTCTTAGGATAACACTGCTTAGAAGGTCGAGGATCGATATGAACCATCGATCCGATGGTTCAAACCTTCCCGTTGATGCCAGTTTTGGGATATGCCAGTTCTTAGAAGATTGGGGATCGATATGAACCATCTATCCAGAGGTTAGTGAGATTACACTCCCAGTCTGTCATTCGTTGGAAGATTAGCTTTTTCTCGACTGTGTTGCTAAATGGACGATATAGGGTTTTGCTTACAAAGTCATGATTCCATCAGTTCTTGAAGCAGATTTTGTTAATGAGTAGCAAAAATGACAATTCCTGCCAATTTACAATACCCTAGTGTCCTTGGGAGGCTTATTTGTGGAACGAAATTAGATTTGGTTGAATGAATCGATATTGTTTTATGTTGCTGTTTCATTCCAAGGTGACCGACTGGCTTGAAGGTTATTTGATGACTAATCTTACATCAGCTCACCCAGCTCCTCTCCACTGGGTCTATGCAGTTTCTCTTAAGTAGGTAGATCTTGGGGTCTTGCAGTTTCTCCCTCGTTCCATGGTTCCCTAGCATACTAATGGAGCTTGTTTTTCCTTATTAGCTCTTCAATCGGATTCCTAAAGTATCAGCATCCATTGGTGTTATTCTTGTGCGTTTTTTGGAAGCGACTCCCGGAATGCTTCCCTGTTCCATTGCTTCCCTCTTGGGTGGCTTCTTATATTGCTCAGTTCTTTGAGTAGCTAGATATATATTATCTACGTATCACTTAAGGTTCTGTAATATTCCAATCCGAAGTTCATCAGATGTTTCGCATACACATTATGCCTATTACCAGAATTTTGACTTCTTTTCTTATTATTACCAGAATTTCCAATTACGATGTTGCTTTGGATTACTTCCTTACCAACCTCTATTTTGGCCAGTCCTGCTTCTTCCAACCGTAGGAACTAATTCGCATTTCGGTGAAATTCTTCCATGGTGGTGGGCAGCTTCATCTTTAACCATATACTAAAATTCATATCTGGGTGAATGCACCAAACAAAGTCTATAAATACAAGATCCTCCTTCAGATTGCTAATTTCCATAACAGCAACATTGAATCAATTTAAGAAAGCTTCCAAAGACTCCTTGGGTCCTTGAAATAATTTGGACAGTGACATCACTCCTTTGATAGGGCAACATGGACCATGAATGACTCCAGGAACTTATTAGTTAATTCATTAAAAGTCGAAATAGACTTCAGAGTGAGCCTTGTAAACCACATGGAAGTGACTCCTTCCAAGATGTTAGGGAAACATCTGCAGCGAACATCATCTGTAGCTCGTGCTCTATCCATATTCTATTTGTACTTGAATAGGTGCTACTTAGGATCCATTGTAGGATAGCATTGTTGGCATAATGACCTTCCAGTGTTATTCCTCTCTCAAGATGTTTTTCGTGAACAGAGTTTTACTTAGTCCAGAACCCCAATCGTCGTTCTTACTGCCTCTGCTTTCTTCGACCAACCGCTTAACCCTATTAGCTATGTATTCTTCATTAGCACGTGTTCTGTAGGGTGACTACCAGGGGCTGCATCAAATGTATGACTATGTAAACAGTTTCGGTTTGCCAGCTAGCGCTCTTGTCTTCGGGAAAATCACTCCTATAGTAACCAAAATTTTGACACCAAATTTTAATCAACACCCAAGAACGAGTTGTAGGGAACATGTGAGACCTATATCTAGAAGATATTAGTAAAAATCAAAGAAAAAAAATAACAAGGAGACATCAGATTTTTATAGTAGTTCAGTAATCTCTAGCCTACGACCACTTTATTGATTTATTAATTATGGATCTCAAAGATTTTGTATGAGATTACAGAGAATTAGAATCATAAGTAAAAGAAGTTGACAAGTTCTTAAGCCTTGAACTATAAAGAGTAGGAGCTTTGGTGAATATTGTGAGGGTAAAAGCTGATGGAGAGCAGTGGAATCCAAGATCCAGAGTGAAGAAAAATGATCTGGGAGGAGTTCCTGGTTTGGTTGCACTATGGTTTGTATCAATAAGAAAACAGAGGTACAAGGTCAGAAGACTGCTTGTAGTGGGGTCAAGGAGATAGCCTGAAGTCATACAGGAGAAATCAGATCCCTATGACCCAAAACCATAACTTAGTACCAACCTAAGTTAACTCGGTTCCGACCTATAGATCTTGGTGGAGGCTGAATTATTTCACTTTCTTTGCTCTTCTCTATCTAATGTGTTCCAAGTTCTTTTCTGTCGACTTTAATTTATTCTAGCGATCTTCTTGTATCATACAAGTTATCGTGCTTTCTTTGTTTGCTTCTCATCAACCTTGGAATTGGTCATCCAAAGTCTTGGAGAATGAATTAATCATGAGTACTTGGAGTAGTGTAGGAGTAGTATGGAATTAGGGAAATGAAATGGAGGGAAAAATAGGTCGGCACCAAACTATATAATCCGATGCCGAGTTATTCCCATAGTCTCAATTCGAACGAAATATTTCCAAGTTACTTCCTTAGATTTTATAAGTGTATTCTCAACTTTTCATGTCATTTTGTCTTTTTCTTGGTGTTCTAACTTTCTTTGACTTTTGCTTGGTTAAAAACCCATTTAATACTTGCCCCCAAAGTATGCCTTCATTGAAAACAAAGCGTGTTTTGGATCAACACAAGTTCTCATTTGCTATCCCTTGGTTCTGAATAGTTGTGTTGGACAATCTCATTGCCATGCTTTTCCTTTTGCTTCATTTCCCGTGTTTTTGATTGTGTTGAACACCAAGTTTCCTTCTCTAAAATGACTTGCTAATCGCCTCGCATCAGGTCTAGCGATGGTACACCTACTGCTTTTGAAGCTGGGTCCTGCACAGCTCAGGTTTCAGCTTTTATTCCTGTTATGCCTAGAGGTTCACAGTTGGATTACAAGGCATAATTGCTCTTATATGGCTATTGTTAAACCCACCTGCTCTTGTATATAGGTATATAGCCTTAAGAGTCTAGGATGAAGAGGGCAGAGCAAGTAGGGATTTCCCGAAGCTCACTGGCTTGTCGGTCTTAGTTTTTAGCATATATTCTATACTCTTTGTTTTCACTTTGAAAACAAGTCATATTCCTTTCGACCAATTGTTCCTTCCAAAGAATCCCAGTTCCACACTGCTCCTTGCTTCCTTGAGCAGTAAATGGGATGTCCATCCTTTCTTTGTGTGATCTTTGCCATGAACTAAATATGGCTTACAAAGCTTATGTTTCAAAATGCCTTACTCCACACACTAGTAATGACTGAATGTTGTAGGAAAAATCATCCAATTGCCCCTATTCTGAGTGTGTGTTTTCCCTATCCTGATCCTGGATCAGGAAATCCCAACGATACCAACTTTATATTTCTTTATGATTAACCTTTCTTATTATCGACCAAGCGTGTCCCGCTTAGCCACTAGCATTGTTGCGGAAGTTCAATCATGCACTTATTTCGATCTTTGGAAACTAGCATGTGATTTTTTTTCGAGCGTCCTTTTTGACGTTATGAACTTTCAAGTAACTATCGGTTCATGCAAGCTAGGGTGGAATAATCGAATCAATCCCCATGTGGTTATTCCTTCCTCTCGTCGCTGGTCTCTAGGGAATGGCATATCCATGATGAATTAGGTTGAGTTTCCCTTGGCCGACTTTCATTGAAAATAGTCCAAGTTTTGCATTGCTCACTATCGTCGGGGAACATTATCTATAATATTTACTCCTCATTCATTTGTTTCCATTATGAACTAAGTCTTGTTTGGAGTTACCTACCGCAAATCCAGGCATTAGTGCGAGTTAAACATGTAGGGAAAATTATCTGATGCCTCTAGTCTGATAATAACTTTTTTCAATCTTCCTTGAATATCCTAGCCTTATCCTTGACTGAGCGTATCCCGCTTGGCTCTAGCACTATCGTAGAAATCTGGCCAGACACTAGTTATAATCTTCAAAACCAAGCGCACTAGTCATCCGATTCTAATTGCTCCTCCTCGTATTTGTCTATCTCCAGGCAACAATAACAACTTTGATACCTGTGGCCGACACTCTGGCCGTGTACTGGTTTCTAACTATGAAAAGTGGTATATCCATGACTCAATTCTAAGCCTTTTGACATCGAGAGGTTCCTATGGGTATCGATACCTTTTACTCATTACTTGCACATGTCCGTATGCCTTCTTCATCGTGATTATGGCAAGCGGTTCCACTTCGTCGTCGGTGGTCGACTGGTGATAACCCGGATTTTGGTTGTCTGAAAATCGGTAATTAGCTGATCTTTCTCTTTTGAATTACTGATTTGGTTTAATTGAGTAAATAAAACTTTGATAATTAGAATATATTTGAATATATATAAGTAGATTTTACAAGGAAAATTTGGATTTGAAATTTCAAATGTAAATAATCTTAGATATGAATTGGTTTTAAAAATAACATGTACATATGATTTTCATTTGTATACGATTAGTTTTATATCATTGTCTTTAAAAGGTTTTATTAAACTAGTATAATTATTTTTAAAATGTGTAATTGGATTTTATATCATTTTTTAAAGAATTTTATATAGATAAATATAAGAGAAGTTTAAATATTAAACACTTAAGACATTTATAAATATATGTCTAAATTTAAAAATATTATATATATATATATATATATGTTTGTATATTAAAAACATGAATTTACAAATCTAAACAAATTCTCTTTGTATTATGACAAATGTAAGCAAAGGAATATGCTTAATGACAAGTGTTAATTAATTGGACAAGTGTCCCTATTTTATTTTTATTTTTAAAAAATATTTAATAAAAAGATAGGATAGATTATATATCTCCATAACTCTCTTACATTTTCTTTTATCAGTTCATTCTCTAAAAGAAACAATGAAGAAATCTGTAACAAAATCCAGTAAACAAAATCAAAATTAAAGAAACTCAACAGCAATCCAAAACCTGGTAATCAAACTAGAATCAAACAAGCTTCAGCTCATAACAATCAAGTTCAGGGCAAAGCAAGAAGATTCAAGATCCATGCAAACCAAAGTAAACCAAGTTCCAGTTCTAAATACGAGAACAGACTTCAAAATTTCAAAAGCCTGTCCTTTGTTAACTTCTATAGTGAGTAAACTATTATTTTCAAACTAGATCTATTTAAACTTTGATGCTTGAGATAATGCTGATATATTGTTGTGAAAATGATTGCATGACTGTACAAAATGTTTGCATGTTAATTTATATATAAATGAGTTGTTTTATGCATGACTGTGTATAGATATATATAACGCTTTGTTCTTGATGCAATAGGCAAGATAAGTCCTAAAAATTCAAAATCTCTTTCTCTAATCTCTTATAGCTTGTGATGTATAAACAAATCATGTTTGAATTAACAAGATTTAAATTTTAAAATTGTTTTTGAGTTTATTAGAAGGCGAGTAACTGAAAAAGTAGAAATACAGTAAAAAGGTTAATTCAAGTCAAAAATTTGATTTGTAAATTCTTAGAATTTGATTGTATAATTAGATTCGTGATGGAAAACCATGATTTCTGATGTGGGTTTTGAGATTTTTAGTGAAGTAGGGAAGAAGATAAGTGAGGTTGAATGGATTTAGGCAAGATGGCGAATTCGAGTGGCTGGGTTGATTTGAAGGCATGGCACTTGACATGGAGGAGGAGTAAGGCATGGAGATCTCAAGAAAAATGTCGCTGGAATGTCTAAGTGCTCGTGTAACCAGGTCGATCGGATATTAGGGTTTAAGGGATCTTCGACTGGCCTTGGGTTTCGAGTTGAATAGAGAAGCAAGGGGAAAATGAAAGGCTGCGTGCGTGGAGGGAACGATGCAGAAGGAGGAGGCGGGCCTTCCGATGAAGTTTGAGGGTATACGGAGGTAAGAATGGTCGGAGCGTGGTGATTGGAGTGTATCTATTCATTTCCAGTAGGGGGTCGAAGCTTGTTTTTTTAAACAAGGCTATTCGTTGGGGTTCGAGTGGTTGGATGGGGTGGGATGATTATCGTGATTAGCAGCCTAACAGGAAGTTTGGGTTGTGCGTGCATGGATATATATGCGTGCACGAGTGTATCGTTTCCAAGTAGGTGAAGAAACGAAGATAAAGGGATTGGGAGAAGAAAAGAAGAAGAGGGAGGATTTTGGGTTGGGCCAGAAAAAGGGATGGGCCGAGCTAAAAGAAAAGTAAATTTGTTGAAGTAAGCAAAGTATAAAATAAAAAAAATAGGGATGAGTATAAAAGCATAAGTATAAATAAACAAGTTTTGCCCAAGTAGTATTCTCTAACCAATTCTTTGATATTGAATGTTTACCTAAGTATCTTATGGTTAAGGGTTATAAATAAATAAATTATTTTCAACAAGCAGGGAATAATTAAGTTATATATCATTATTTAATTTAGTTCTTGAATCTATTTAAATTAAATTAATAATGTAATTTAGTCAATGGTTAAGATAAATGATTTAAACTTTTAAGTAATTAAGTCTTAAGTGATTGTAATGTTAATAAATTAATTCCAATAATTAATTTAAAATAATATAAAAAGGGATGGAATTAAGTGAGGACAATTTACTAGGATTAAGCGATTAATTTGTTCTATGTGAATTAAAATTAATTGAAATTGGTGTGACTATTATATTTATCTTATAGATAATTGCTGAATGTGATTAATTTATGTTAATTAATGAATATGAATAATTAAAGATTAATTAAAAAAAGTGTAGTAAATTAAAATTAATTAATTAAGGATAATTAAATTAAGGTAATTAATTTAAAGAATAATTAATTAAGGAAAGTGATTAGAGGATCATTAATTAATCTAATAAATTAATTAAGAAGATTAATTAAAAGTTAATAATGAGAATGGTTAAGGCCAATTAATCTATGTGGTAATTATAGGATTATTACTTAATTTGATTAAAAGATAATTAATCAATAATGATTAATAAGATGGATGATTAGAGAATGATTAATTAATTGGGGTTAATTAATTAATGTTGAGTAAGAAGGATTAAGGTAATCCAAGTGATTAAAGTTGGTAATTAATTTAATTGGAGATTAATTAAATTAATTTGAATTATATATTTAATAAATCTTGCTTATGGATGGTTAAATGATATCGGATGACTTGAATTGTTGATGTATATGATGGGCGATTGAGATATGCTGTGATATGAATGGGTGAACTATGATTATGTGGGTCACCTATCTAAAATAAATTGTTGATTAGTATGATATCCTGAATATAGATTGTATTATTTAAACTTAAAGAACAACACTGGATTTGAAGAGACCGGGATCGGGTATCATTAATACCCGAAACCACTTCGATTAGTAAACAAATTTCTTTATAAATTGGATATGTGGTATTAAACAGGCAGGAATGGAATGAATTGTGTAACATGGACATTTAACCTGAAACTGTTGTATGATAAATGTTTGACTATGAGAACTCGTAAAAGGTACGAATACCCTGGTATTCACATATGTTATAACTCAGTATTTCCATATTATATGGGTTTACTCACGCTGGTTTCCGGCCTGACCCGGGTGTTACTTTGTTGTCATGCTCGGATCAGACCGAGTATTACCGATTTTCAAGTAAGGACGTTCTAGAGCTCAAGAGGCGAGCTGGATGGTAGAAACGTACGGAGTGTTTCCGCTGTAATATATTGTTGTATATCAGGGACAAGTTGTTATACTGTCCGGTTTAAATAAGATTGGTTGTAACTCTGATGTACTTTATGTAAATTAACGGATACAGTTTTTCCTTTGTATACTGCTATTATTTGATATTATATTTTGATCCGCTGCGAATGTGATATTCTGTGACTTGTTTCTGTTTTCTTTTTCTATCTCTTTCTTCTTTTCCTAACTATCTGGAATTTTTGGGATCGGAAATTCCGAATCGTTACATTTTGGTATCAGATTAGAAGGTTGGCTCTAGTGGGTTTACTCATTAATGATAGGTTAAGTAGTACCCTAGAATGAGTTGAGTGTAGCATATATGAGAGAGCGTACTTGTTATTTTCTTATGAAATGATTTTATATAAGTTTTTTTTTGGCAAGGCCGACGGGGTTAGATGGTCCCCGACCATTTTATTGCTGCACCAATCGGAACATAACACTTACAACAGAGAGCAAAGCTCATAGAAGACAGTGGAAGACTAGGCGCAACAAGCACAAAGGGAAACATAAAACAGGAAATAAAAATAGGAAGATACATACACAGTTAAAACATTTGGAACGCGGCATATATGCCTGGGTCAAAGGAGAAGGAGAGCATAATCATTGAAGATTTAATCTCGTGAACAATCCACTGCTTGAACAAAACATCAGATTTTGCTTTGATGGCATCAAACAATCTCGTGTTACGCTCTCTCCATACTGTGCTAATGAAGCTCTTCATCACAGCGGTAAATATGCGCTTTCCTCTATGCTTGTAACCAGATCTCGCATGGATCTTTTCCCACTCAACCTGGTTATCATGGGAGACATTAGTTATTTGAAGCTTCGCCATCATGACAGTCCAAACTTCCTTAATAAATGGGCATTCAAAGAACAAGTGTTCAACTGTCTCTGGTTGGTTACAACAGAATGTGCAGTAAATATTGACACTCATGCCCATGCAAGCTAGTTTTGCTTTGGACAGTAATGCACGATTAAGAACCTTCCACAACATTAAATTTCCTCTCATACTACTATCGTTATTCCATGTCCGCTTCCACCATCTCCATGTTGGACATGTACTATTCTTCATGATGAACTCATAAGCGACTCCAATTTTGAATCTAGTCTCCCCAAACCAGACAAACAGAAGTAGAGGACTATGGAGTAAACAATCTCATTTTGTTCCAAATATTTTGTATTCTTTGATTGGAAGAAAAATGACGAGTACTTTGGTAATTATAGAGGACATCCCTGACCTTTGTCGCCGAGTGAATCCCAGTCTGCTGAATCTCAATGCACGTTAGGTGACGACGTAGAATGGACCCCTTGTCTAACCATGGCTCGTTCCAGAAACTCTCATGGTAACTTGGGTTGGAGTTCATTTGTATAAGAGGTAGAAACTTCTCCTTTATCTTGAATATACTCTGCCAAGTCCAGCTTAAGTTTTGAGGCTTAGTCATGTTCCACAAACTCCTACCTCTTATCACATTTCTGTCAGACCATATAGGCTATAGGCTGTCTGAACAATTATAGTAGGTGTCAATATGTTTCGCAAAGGCTGCTATGTTCCATTGTTTTAAGTTGAGAATACCAAGTCCCCCCTTGTCTATTGGCCTCTCAACTCTGCCAAATTTTATAGGAGCAATGTATCTGCCCGTTGTTTTGCCCTTCCATAGGAATTTCATAAAGGCACTTCTGATCATATTTATCAACTTAAAGGGGAGAATGAAGGTTCTTGACCAGTACACTTGCATTGAAAATATTACCGACTTTATTAGAGTTAGTCTTCCTGCTTGACTAAGAGACCTGGTGGTCCAGCAATTAAGTCTCGCTGTTATCTTCTCATAAAGAGGAAGACATTGAGTAGTTGTGATTTTTGACGTTGAGAGAGGAAGCCCCAGGTATGAAACAGTGTTAGAGTTAAGAGTTATGCCAGTAATATGAGTAATTTGAGCATACTGTTCATTACTTACTCCAGCCATCAAGATATCTGATTTGTTGAGATTAACCTTTAATCCCGTCATAGTATAGAACTGATCAAGAGTATGCATAATTTTCTTGACGGTATTGATGTCAGGAGTACAGAACACAACTAAATCATCAGCAAACATTAAAGCAGAGATTTGGGGTTCATTGCATGCTGGATGAAGCTTAAATTTTCCTTGGTTTATAAGTTTGTTAAACATCCTCGTAAGATGTTCCATGACCAGAATGAAAACATAAGCAGATAGCGGATATTCCTGCCTAATGCCTTGCTTACTATCAAAAAAAACCCTCTGTTATACGATTGACAGTGACTGAATAGGTCGGTGAGGAGATACAATCATATATCCATGCTATAAAGTGAGGTGGGAAGTTCATGTATCCCATGATTCGAACAATACTATCCCATTGCAGCATGTCAAAAGCTTTCATGATGGCAAGCTTCATAATCGCTTTCGGAGGAGAATTCTTACGTTTATATCCCTTAATAAGTTCGTGAGAGAGAAGGACATGGTCCAGAATGTTTCAACCTGGAAGGAAGGCAGCTTGATTTTTGGAGACAATTTTAGGTAGGACATGCTTAAGTCTCGATGCAATAACCTTTGAGATGCTTTTATATATTGTATTACAGCACAAAATAGGGCTAAATTCGTTAACACGGTGAGCATTCTTGAGTTTGGGAATTAGTGCTATATTGGTGTAATTATATGACCTGAAGATTTTACACTTTTGGAAGAATAGGAGTATAGCATTGCATACATCAGCTGAGACAATCGACCAACATGAAGTGTAGAATAGTGCGTTCAACCCATCAGGGCCACCACACGAATTAGTGTTAAGTGAAAACATAGCTTGTTTTATTTCTTCTGGGGTTACTTCATTGCATAGGAAGATATAATCATCTGCATTAAGTCTAGGTAGGATGTCAGAAGGGATCGGATCGATATTCGGAATGAAATTGTTTATGTTGCTGTACATGGCAGAGAAATGATTAACAAAAGCTTCCTGGACTTCATCAGGTGTTGTGTGTAGAATGCCTTCCATATCATAGATAATAGTAATGTTTTCTCTTCTCTGATTATTCTTGAGACTTGCATGAAAGTAAGCACTATTCCTGTCTCCTTTTTCCTTCCATTTTATTCTTGATTTCTGCCTTATCATATCGTTTTCTTTAGCTAACACTTCATAGTATTGCTGAGACAAAGTACTTTCAGTTGACGTGAGATTTACATTATTAACATTAGACATCATTGCTGTTTGGACCTCAATAAGCTTTTCTTTTATCAATGAGCTCATTTTATCACCTTTTCCAAATCTTTTAAATGCCCACTGCTTCAAGACTTCCTTCATCTCTTTAATTTTTTCCTGCAAAACAAACAAGTGATTACCATTTTTAGTTTTGTTCCAAGCTGTAACCACAGTAGATTTGTAGTCAGGTTCAGAAACCCAAGAATTAAAAAATTTAAAATTTGTTTTTCCCCTCTTGTCCGCTCCACGAAGGTGAATAATTTGTAGTGAGTGATCTGAAAGGAGAGGAGGAGGGAGATGGTTGAAGAGGAGAGGCCATTTTTTAGGGCGAATTGATTGGAGAAGGTGTGGTCTATCCTAGAAAAGGTTCTGCATCCATGTTTTCTTTTATTGTTCCACGAGTATTGCTTACCTACTAGTCTGACCATAACAAGATCCGCATCAATAAGGGTATCAACAAGTGGTTTAATTTCATTAAGTGAGAGGAGATTTCCTCCAACTCTATCAGAGAGAGAAATACTACAATTGAAGTCCCCAAGACTTATCCATGGATGAGTGGACTGTCTGAGAGCTGGAATGACAAAAAGTAAAGAGGTTCTAGAAGCTGCCGAGTTGAATACATAAACAAAGGATACGTAGAAAGATGAATTATCAGAAAGATCATTAGCTCGACAGTTTATCAGTTGGGAAGTGGTAAGGATGGGAGTGAGTTGAACATGACAGGGATTGAACAGGATCATTATTCTACCATATGATGCTTCATTCAGGTTGTGGATGTAATTCCAGTCTGGTTTAATATATTCAGCTGCTTTGATTGTCAAGGTAAGATTTAACTTTATTTCAAGTATTGCTAAGAGTGACAGGTGATGTGTTATGATAAGTTGTTTACGTTGCTCTTGCTTGATAGTATGGTGACCACCATGTATGTTCCATGCTCCAATGTGTGTCATCATTGGAGAACACGAGCATTGAGTAGTTCTATCTTCATTCTCCTAATTACTTCCAGCTTTGAGGACAAGTAATTAGGAATTTTTGCTGAAAGGGGGGTAGCTTCATTGTTGTTTGTTTCTTCAGTCGTAGGGCAGGTGGTCAGAGGAGCGAGATTTGGTATTGGTGGGGTGGATTGCTGAGAGTTTGGAGGGGAGAAAATAGACATAGGGGGAGGAGCTCTGTAAGCTGATGGCGGTTTGATTTTGGAGTATATATGTTAAGGGAAAGGGTTGGGTGAAGAGACATTTCCTGGGGGCAGAGAGTAAGTATGTTGTTTATCAGACTGATACGTTGTGCATGTGTCATCTTCATTGTGCATATCTTCTTTCTTTTGAGCATCACTTCTGAATTTGGAATTCTTGCTTGTGTTTTTACTATTTTTTCTACCACTTGAGATAGTTCCTTTTCCTTTATTACTCTCACAATTCGATCCATCGTCAATGTTACCAGCATTGTTTGTTTCAGGTCTTTGAATCTTGTTCACTACTTGATCCTCCACATATTTCCCTTGTTTCATTTTTTTATTTCCTCCTCCTAGATTATATGATTTGCAGCATTATTTTGAACCTTTACTTCAGTGCTTTCAAGTGCAGCATTACCTTGAGTATCATCTATCAAACTATCATCTTGCATGTCATTCATGTTTTCCTCCTCGTCCAGATCAAGTAGTGCGTCAAATTTATTAGATATTAAGAGTTTTTCAACTGTATCATTTTCGTCATTTTTCCTCTCTTTTCCAGGACTTTTGTCTTTTATCACGGTGTCTATTGAAGTTTTAGAGTTGGCAGTAACACCTTCATTTGCATCTTCATTATTTACTTCTCTATTACCACACTGTCCATATTCATGCTCCTCTCTTTTACTTCCATCATCCATTTTTTCTTCGTCAAATTTAACTCTATCAGTTTCATTCTCATTTTCTTCATAGCTTCCTCTATTTTGAACCATTTTATTATCCTTAACAACTGCCACTGTCTTCTTTTTGCTCACACGTTGCCATGTTTTGATATTTCTTTTCTGGAATGGTCTGTCATTTCTATTAACTCGGGCTATCTCTGTTGTTACTCCTTTGTTATCTTTACTACCACTATCTCTTATTTCCTTGTCTCTATCTTTTCGACTGTTCTCCGTAATGTCACATCTATCAGTTATATGGCCAAATTTTTTGCACAATATACAAACACCTGGCTTCCATAGATATTGTACGTATATTTTTTGATATCCTCCTTCCACTAGCTTAATCATAAAATCGTCAGGAAGCTCCTTGTCCGGTTTAACTTCAACTAAGCATTTCACGTAGCTCAATCTTTCTTGCTTTTCCGTCATCTCATTAATACATAACATTTTCCCCAAATGGCTAATAAGCCAGTTGATCCCAAGAGCCGACCAGGCAAAAATAGGGAGATTGTACAAATGAACCGAAACTGGAACTGCAGTGATTAAGCCTGTTACATTACTTATAGCTGCATCATATGGTTTGACTATGAACAACTTATTATTTATAATTATAGGATCACTTTGAAGAATCTTATTTCTATCCTCAGAACAGGAGAAGTTGAATAAGAAAATGGTTCCATCTGACTTAACTGAAACAGAGCCTTTTAATCTCCATATATTTTTAAGCTTTGTAATTGCAGCTGTGTATGATAACGGTTTGTCTAGGAAAAAACCAACCAGTGTTTCATTCCAGATCACTGCTCCAGCTTCAAGAACAGCCTGTAGTGGTACTAGAACATTATCTTCATACACTGGAGTCAGGTCAATGGGGATGTACTTCCCAGCATTCTTGGGTTTGTGCTTAAAAAGCGAAGTCCATTTCCATTCACCTTGAGTGGATGGAGGAGGAATGACGGGTTCGGTTAGAGGTGATGAGGAAGGTGGACGAAATGGGAAAGGGTCAGGAGGGACAAGCGGGGGCTATCTGGGGGGACCGAAAGAGCAGTGGGTAGAAGAAAGAGTGGATAGAGGTTAGAGTTGATGATAGAAGGGACAGTATTACTGGGAGACGGAGGCGATGATTTAGAGGAGGCTGGAGGAAGTACAGAGACCTCGGAAGGTACAATAGTGCTGACAGAGGAGGTGAGGGGAGGAACTGTTGAGTTGACGTAGGGGGTATGGGTTAGGACATCGGGGGCAGACGTGAGAGGATGTTTTGAGAGGTTAAGTTTATATGTTGAATATATATAAAGCAATAGTTTTACCAATATATAAAGAAATTGGTTATTGATTATTGGAATTAAATAAAACAATGAGAATTAAGTGATACAACCAAATTGAAATTGAATGAAGATAAGTTTGAAATGGATCCAAACTGAAACTAAAATCCTGAATTTGTAGAAGTATTTTTAGAAATTGATGATAATGAATTGGTTTTCAGATATGATAATCTTGGTTATTATCATAAATGGTTGTTGTATTTAATAATGAAATGTGTGTTAATGAGTAAGAAAAATAAAATGTTTAAGGGAGTAAACTTTTAATATAAGTATGACTTATAAATTAAGGTGGGTTGTAAATTGTGAAGTTTTAAAACCTAAATCTAGAAACATTTGAATTGTTTCAAAGTGTCAAAAGAAAAGAATAAATAATATTATTCAGACTATTTTTGAATGTAATCTTATTTGAATAATAAGAAGTTGTTTGTAAACCTTAAAAAAATATGTTTTGAATTAAAAATCAAAGGTGGTTTAAAACTTAAGGAATGACATGGTGGGCTTAGAAATAAATATGTATATATGTACGGATATACAAAAAAATAATTTGGAATAAACTCTAAAGTGGTGAGTGTTTATTTTCCCTGAAGTGTGATGTAAAAACCCAAAGTAAAATAAGTTTTTGAACTTTTAAGTGATTGTAATTTGAAATTTGAAGTGGGAATTCAAATTTGAGTAAGATTAACGAGATTAAATTGAGATTTAACATAAGGAAGTTAAATGGGTTGTTTGGAAAGGAGTTATGTGTGATCTCAGACAGGTTGAGATCTGGGAAGGGGTAGTGAATGCTATTGATGGATGTTTTTAAATAAACTAGATGTTTATTTATCCTAATATCGTCCTGTTATTATCAATAATTTTGAAATTGTGAATTGTGTAAGTTGAAATGAATTAAGAAATGGATTGGAGTAATATATATGTCCATTATAGAAACTAAATGGAAATAGAACTTTAATCAGGAAATTGAACTTATGGAGATGAAATTACTTTAAAATTAAGATTTAAATGTTCAAAAGGAACTTGGAAATTTAAATTGTTAAGGATTGGTTTCAAAAATTGAAATTGGATAATAAATTGAATTTAAAAGATTAAATTATATAAAAATGATTTGAATTATTATTTGAACCTAAGAATAGGTTTATGAGAAGTAAAGGTAATTTAAAATAGAATTTTGAAATTTGGACTCAGAATTAAATGTTTAAAGGGTTCTGAACTTTTACTTGAAAACTTAAGATAAGTAAGTAAAAGTGATCTGAATAAATATTAAAATGTTGGACTCAAAATTTAATTGTGTAAGGACTTGGGTTGTTAAATTAAAAAGTAAAGGTTAATTTGATTTAAGGAAATTAGATCAGCATTTGAAATTTAACTCGAATTTATATAATTCGAGATGATTTAAAGTGAGACTAAATTTGAAATTAGTGCAAATTGAAATTGATTTAAATAATTTAGATTTGTGATTAAAGTTGAATAATTTTAAATTCAAATGGAGTTTGATTAGAATTTGTAAAGAATCGAGGTTAATTCAACTTGAATTGGGATTAATTCAAACTGGAGTTGAAATGAAGTTGTTTACATTAATTTGGGATTGAGTCAATGTTAAGGGGTAGTGAAAATTTAAAATTGAATTGATTGGAATGAAGATTGGATAGTGGAACAGTTTGGCTTTAAAACTATTTTCAAACAAATTATTTTAAAATTAGCTTTCTTAAATCTATTTTTCCAAGCTATTTACTATATACAATCTTTCTTTTTAAAGCCAAACTATTTTATATTTTGCAATTATTTTTGGAACTGTTTCACAATTTTACAACTGTTTTACAGACTAATTATTGTTTTTCAACTGTTTTACAACTAATTGCTATTTATAGCTATTTACAATTATTTGACTATTTTATAACTATTTTATAACTACTTAACTATTTTACATCTATTTTACAAACTAATAATTATTTTCCAACTACTTATCTATTTTAAACTTTTCAAGCTATTTTCTAAATTTAAGCTTGACAGATTTCAAAATGTTTATGATTTATTACCAATTGAGATAAGAATTGAAGTGATAATCCAAATGAGGATTTAAGCAACCGTGAATAAGTGAATAGAATCATAAATGAATGTGAATAGAAAGGGAATTGTTTTAGCTAATAACCAATGAAGATAAGGACGTAGGATGTATGTATATTGTTCTATTCACGTAGTGATTTGATCCAGATTCGAGCATAGAATTTCAAGATAGTTATATCGATCCGAGTAGGGATTTTTCACTCGATTTTCAACGGCGAACTTGGATATGGATTTTTGATTGGTTTTAGGAATTCTCTATCATAATTATGACTATGCAAGGAAAATGATGGTTTCTGATCAAGAAACCAGATCTGATTCTGTGCTATGAAGTCAGGTGGATGATACTAGTTCGGAATTGAAATTGTGTGATCGAGTGAGCGATCAGATTAATATAACATATAGACGATATATGTACATCGTACAGGTTTGAATGAAATTAATATTGAAAATGTGAATATAAGAACTGTAAAATGGATTTTGAAATGAAAAGTATATTTTGTGAAATATATGATGAAATAATGTGGAAATTGGATATTTCTATGGTAGAAATTTACTTTACGGAAGTAAGTAATTTGGTAAGTGACTTTATAGAGTAATCCTTTGAATATTTGATTTTGAATAAACAAAGTTATATATCTTTGTTATATAAGATAAATCTCCCCTTGTTGAATCTACTGGTAGAAGAAAAGGGTTTTTGCAAAAGTATTTGAAATATAAAAAGGGAATTTATACAAGTATGAAGTGATTCAAAAAGATTTTTCAAGGTTATATATATATATATATATATATATATATATATATATATATATGATTGTATGAGAATGATTTTGGGAAAAGGTTTTTGGAACCTTTGGATTTGGAAAGGCTTTTTGATTTTTGGGAAAAATCAATTTTGAAAATTTGGAAAGCCTAGATTGAGAATTATCGATTTTTGGATAATCGATTTTGAGAAAGGAGATTTATATTACATTCATACTAGGTGTATGATTTGGAAGATACTGTATGTGTATAGTATAAAGTGTTTTGAAAATGGCTCTGGAGAAAAAGGCGCTCCCTTGAAATGAACTTCTTAGGAGTACCATCGGTTGGTACTGTCTTGATCCCTAAGGGGGTTCTAAAGTGGATCCTGTGAGGAAGTCCGGACAAACTGAAGTTCCTGAGGATTATTGGGTAGCGAGAGCCGAGGGCGCTGATGCCTACAAAGTCATTTGGGTTATGCTGTGTCGACAGTGTAACTCGATGTCGCTGCGATCTACTGTGGACCATAGTGGAAATCGTGTGGAGGTGAGTGTCAACGGTCTACGCTTGATTTTGTCGGAAAGTCAATGTAACATTGGTAGAATGCGATCTAGGCAACGGAATTCGAGGGCGCTGATGCCTAAAGTTATATGGGTTTTTGCTGTGACAGCAACGTAACACCAGATATTATACTCCCGAATTTTTAAGCCTAATTTATTTGATAATTAATTTAATCTTTGAAATTGAATTTTGGAATATTCCCGAATTTTTGAGCCTAATTTATTTGATAATTAATTTAATCTTTGAAATTAAATTATGAAATAATTGGTAATTAATATAAAATTCCAGAATAAAGAAAAATATGTATATTAAATACAATATTGGGAAGTAAAATTATATTGTAAATAGCATTTTGGGTTGGAGTTCAAAAATAAGTATTTTATAAAATTATATTTGAAAATTTCCAAATTAAATAAGATATACGTTTATTTATTTATATAAATGAATTTTTTTAATTGAATTTGGAATTGAAATTCAAAAATAAATTGGAATTGAAAATACTATGTTTGGAATTTATAAAAATTGTTTTCTAATCAAAATAATTTGGAAGTTATGTTTTGGAATTAATATAATAATTTTCTAAAGGTTAAATTTGAACATATTCTTTTAAATATAATATGTAAATATATAAGAAGATAATAACGTAAACACTTAAAATAAAGGCATATGTTAAGATATGAAATTTTATATGCATAAAGGGTTAAAACAAAAATTATAAAATAAATTAGAGTAAGGGTTTAAAACATAATTTGAATTTGTTTTTACATATGTAATCATCTTAACAAGGAAATAAGACAAATGTTTGATAAGTAACCATATTAATTAACAAGTGTTGCTTATAATAACAAGTGGCAAAAAACAAAGATTTCTTAAAATTTTAAAAATATAAACAAAATAGAAAAACCATATTTCAGTTTTCCCTTCATCAAAACTGAAAATCCCAAAACCTGAAAAACAAACTACCTCATACAAAATCAAACCAGAAAATCACCAAAAGCAAAACCTGTTTTCAAGCAAGTATACAACCTGATTCAAAAGCTTCAAACCTGGCAACCAAGAGAAAACCAGAAAATATAAAGTAAAGTAATCAAAGTAAAATCATCTCAAAATCTACTACAAATCTGAAAAAAAGTTTCAGATTCAGATTCAAAAGCTTGTAGCAATGCAAAGCGGATGTATAGTTCCAGTTCAAAATTTAAAACCAGAGCAAAAGCAAAGATGTAGATCAAAAAGAAAATCAAAACTCAAAACTGCATCCAATTTAAAAACCTAGGAATTAAAAGCAAGCATGGAATAAAACCTGAAAAAAATCAAATCTAAAGGCAGTAAGCATGCTTTCAAAAATCTTCAAGCTTGGAAGTGAAGAAATCAAAACAGCTTCAACAAGTAGCAGATTCATCTCAACTTCAAAATTCAGCATCCAAAAAGAATACTTTCAGTTCAAAAAGAAAACCTCTCCGCTTTGAGACCAGGTGAGTAAACTCCATTTTCAAAACCCAGTTCTCGGTGTTTATCTATATCTGGAATGATGATAATAAGTTTACATGATTGATCCTGTGTTGCATATATGTATATATAAGGTATATGTGTGTATGTATGTCTGGGTATACGTATATATACCTATGCTCCATTGATTTACAGGTTCTAACCCATAAATAAAAAAAATTCAATTGCTCCTTATTTAATTGTTTTTAGGTTACAATATCTAAAGGAAAGATAATTGAAATAGGATAACATTAATGTTAAAAATAAATTCAAATTTTTATAATGGGAATTTACTGCAAGAATAAGAAAAACAGAAGAAAATCAAAAATAAATCCAAAATCAAATGTCTGGATTTCGAGATTAAGTTATAGAGATGCATTCGTATTCCAAAAACATGATTTTTGATAATCCTTCCAGAAATTTTAAGCTTATAATTGATGAGATTTTGAGTTGATCGGAATGAGTTTTTTTATCAATTCTGGTCGATCGGCTACAAATGAAATGACGTATTTGTTGGAGAAGAAAGCTGGTGGATAGGGGATCATCAAAAAAAAATACGTTTGAATTCCAGATCGCCGGGGTAGCCGTGCAATGGTGATTTAGGGTTTAAGAGTGAGTTTTAGTTACTGTCAGTTTCGAACTAAATTCATTGACGAGGAAGCATTATGGTCGATCGGACCTAGGGGAATTAATTTGTTGTCATGTGGTGAAGCTCTGGTTGCGGCGCCATGTTTGCAGTCGATCGAATGGGTTTCAGAAGATGCCGACCTGTTCAAATTCGAATTCAATGTCGTTTCATCGATCTGAGTTATAGAGGTCATTGGTGAAGTTGTAGGTGATTCGTGGGTATTCGCGATGATGATCGAAGATGGCTCAGTTGATCGTGCACATGCACGGTGCACTCATTTATCTGGTTGTTTCACAAAGTCGTTGGAGGAGAAGGAGATTCGAAAGAGGTTTCGAGTAATTTTTTAAATGGCTTGGGGAAGTTGAAGTGGTGCCTCGAGCTCGTTCTCGAGCTTTGCAACAGGCAGATTAAACGTTGAAATAGTATAACTGGGTTTTTGATTTAAAATGAAATAAAAGAAAGGAAAAGAAGAGGAAGAAGGGAGCTCGAGGGTGGGGGGGAGTCGGAAATTTAGATGTTAAGCTTGAGGAAAATTACAAATTGGCTCGGGTCTTCTTTAATGATCAGGTTTAAAGAAAATTTTATATATATACAAGTTTTAGAAATTTGAAACAAATTAAGTTTTTTATCAAAGAATTTTTTTTAAACACTCGTCATTCCTAAATGATAAATGGTGGATTAAGTTTGAGACTACTACAAAATTTTAAGAATAAACTATTACAAACTTATTAAATTAAAGTGTTTTTAATTTATATAACCTTTATTTTAAGAGTTTTTCAATAAACTTAATATTATAATTTAATGGATAATTAAGAAATGAATGTTTTAAAAAGTTAATTTTAACTTAAAAAGTTTTTAAGTTAATTGAAACGACCCGTAGTTCCGTACCCCTTGAGTCAACGCTATTCTACATCAATTGAATCAAGATGAACAGAAATACAAACCATTTGGATTAAAGAAGAAGAGGTAGTAGAAGAGAAAAAATAGAAAACAATAACAGAATCTTACCATCGCAGCGGAATAAAATATAATAGAAAATAACAGATCTTTACACAAAAGAAAACTACATCTATTTTATACATACATCACCAGAATACATCATCAGAGTTCAACAACATCAATAACATACAACTGGACAGTCATATAAACTTGTCCTCAAACTGAATACACAGTGGAATAATAATCATGTACGGAAGTATGTATCGCCATCCTGCTCATCTTCGAAACTCCACAGCATCCTTTCCTGTATCCTATAATACTCGGTCTGACCGGTGCATTATAGTTAAACAACACCCAAGTCAGTCTGGGATACCAGCGTGAGAAAAACCACACTCAAATTGAATATTAAAGTTTCAAAAATTCTTTGAGAACAAAAGCATCTCTTAAGACCACGCCATAAATAAACATGTCGGATTTTTACCTTACGATAGCTAAAACACTTTTTATTAAAATCCTCTAATATTATAATAGTGTCTATAGAAAGTAAAATAGAATCTAGCTGAAATGCTTGCATCTCACGTTTCAGCAATAGTTGGGCACAATCAAAATCATACAGGCACGTAGGGAGAATGGATTTCCAACTAATGACTAGGCATTGGGTACCACCTGTCATGGTACCTGGTCTAGATCAGCATACCGAAGATCACACCCGACCCCCTGCAACACAAGACTGGGACTACTACTTACTAGATAATCCCGAGTAAGATCACCCCACATTTGGGATCAGCAACCGCACCACTAAGCCGAAATAAAAGGGACATCTAGACAGGGATGACCTCACCCAAAATGGGTGCTACCCACCTAGCCTTGCTGCATAACCCATGATTTTCAGTCATTCTCGGTTGATGAGGCTTGAGGCTAAGCGTTACCTTTAGGGAACTCATCTCTTAGAATGGTCATCGTCCACCTGACGTTGTTCTGAAAGCATTCATCCATACAAGTCCGTCCCGGGTTCGAACGGAACCATATGCATTATTCTTACTACATCCATTTTGGAATCATTCTAAGGATTAGTAGCGACTAGCCCTTGCACTTCACTGCTCCATCCTCAAATTCAAACTCGTCTTCCTCATGAAAACGTTCAAACCGGATCGAAGTGGTTTTTGAGAAACAAATCGCGATCCCGGTCTCTTCGAAACGATCAAAAGCATTGGCCAATATTGATAGTCGGTTATATAACTATCAATTAACATTCACAAACATCCATCAAATAATAAATAATTTCCCCAAATTATTTATTATCCCCGAAATATCATCGCCATATATATTTCCATTTCCAACCCTTTTTGAAAACAGTTTTCAAACACACTTTTCTCATGAAATAAATTTCCAAATATTTATCTCCACTGAAAACACCAAGCACAAAAACTTTAGATTTTTAAAATAATTTAAAACACTTTACTATAAAATATTCTTTGAAACATTTAAATTAAAAATTACTTTAATACTTACTCAAAGTATACACTTTAAGAATATTTAAATTAAAACTACTTTGTATAATATAAAACTGAATTCTAATCTTTAAAACATAATACCAAGTCGCCTTTAAATAATAACTGCTATAATAGATTAAAAGAAAATACTTACTTTAGAATTTAAATATTTAGGAATAATAAGTTTTCTAAACATGCTTTTTAAACAACTTAAAATTCTTTACTTATACTTAAAATTTGTTTAAACGTACTTAGCTATCCAGGGAAATATACTTCTCTTCACATCCTTTGAAAATAAATCACTATTTATTTTTTAGCAAATTTTCTCATTCCCTTAATAAATCCCCACCGTGAATTTATTCTTTCAAATATCCACTGATATATTGCTTTGCTTTTATAAACCCCAATTTATAAATTTCATTGGCACATTCTCCTTTAAATTCCCAATTTCAAACATTTAAATCAATTTCCAAATTGATTTCCAATTTACTCCATTTTGAAATAAATTCCATCATTTACTCATCTATTTCAAAACCCATTAACTTCAAATATTTATTTCTTACTTACGATTTAAAATCTTTTAACTGAAACATACCAATTTCAGATTTCTAAAATTCCTTTTAAATAAATTTAAACCTTGAATTTTAAAATAAATTCTTTATCCCTCTAAATAATATAACATAAGTTTTATAATTCATTATTTTTCTGTTTATTCAAAATCTCTTTTTCCATACTTGGAATTACTTATTAGAATTTTATAATCACTTTTATTCTTATCAGTTCATTCTTAAATTTATTCAAATTTTCTATGATTATTTTACTTAAAAATTCACTCTTTTATTTTTCAAAAATCCAATTCTATATATTTTGCTAACTCAGTGAACCGAAATATATTCAAGTAAACCATAGCATTCAATATTCCAATCATCAATAATATTCATCACGGAACATCAAATACTCATAACACAGAATATCAAACAATCTAAATAATTTTGAGTAATCAAGTTGGATCCCTCCAATTTGTTGCCCTGCATCCACAGATGTTAGCACAATATAAAATACCAATTCCTCTTTGTGGTGGAATATCGCGGTATATGGGATTAATATAATATCATCCGCTATTATGCGGCGCGTAGGGTCTCATCCGATATATATGCGGGAAAATCAATCACCCAATATATACTATATACTACTATATATAATATAGCACATCAAATCAATTCAATCATTCAACCCATTATTTAAATTTAACCATTTAAATTAAAACCCAGATGAGTGAGATTAACTCACCTTTACTTTTTTGTTTTGCCAACCACTTCCATCTCGACACGGTTTCTCGATTTTTGACCTTGTATAACATTATATGATTTTTTTAATATTTAAAATAATCGAACAGTTAATTATCATTTAATAAATTTACTTAACTAACTTTTTAATTTAACTAATAATTTTCCTTTTTAAAATCTTTTAGTAACTAAAATAAATTAAATAAGTTCATTAAACAAATTAATCTCCATCATATATTATTTTTAAAATTAGACAAATAAATGAAAATAGGTATATTTATATATGTTTATTTTATTTTTCTTCCTTGAAACTACTAATAACAGAAATAATACACACAGATATGTGTATATATATATATATATATATATATATATTAAATTCTAATAAGATAAATTTCCTTTCCAAACCTATATATATTTATTGAAAAAAAGAGCTACTTTAATTTTCTTTTCTGTGTTCATACACATATTTATATATATGTCTATATAAATTGTAAATGGTCTACCTATATATTTCTCACTATAAAGATTTCCCTCAAAACAGTTTATAGTAGAAGTGTGTGTGTGTGTGTTTATGTATATTAATACATATCTAATAGATTTAATAAAAATAAAAGAAACTGTCCTGACACCTTGCTGCCGTAGACTCGAGTCCAACATTGCCGAACTCCTCCCATGACCTTCCATCGCTGATCGCGGCCCACTCGAACTTCCACTGCCACCTTCCAATCGAGCAAGCCGAGTTCCCAACCTCCAATTGTCGTATGCGAACCCTGAGTCTTCATCACAATCTTCGCTCCTTAACCCAAGGTCACGATATCTTGAATAGAAATGATCGCGGACCCTAGTTTGCGTTTCCACCTGTCGACAATTGCGAGCAACGCGACTGCCCCTCCTCTCGTTAGCAACCCTTGGCTGCCCTGACTTCCGATCGATCAAGTTGACATCATGATTTATTCACGTGTTGAGCACGCGAAATCGCCTCTTTTTTTTCGAAAATCGATTTCGATTTGGGGAAACCTTTTTTTTTCGATCGGCTCTGGTTGAGGAGGAAAAAGATGAAGAAGGGTTCAGCCTTCTATTTTCTATTTAGCTCGGCTGCGAAGTAAGAGAAGGGACGTGGATTAAAAAGAAGGGCGACGTGCAGGAGAAGATTGGCTACAGCGGTTTTGAATTGAAAGGAAAAAGTGATGAAGTGAAATAATTTCAACTAAATGTGACAAGGATATAAGTATATATTTTAAATTTTCAATTCAAATCATCTCGATAAATGCAACTTAAAAATTTAAATCCCTATCGACACGTGCCGCTAGGCGTTCATAACGTTATACCCCTATTCCGAGCGCAATGGAAAAGGTTTCGAGTCCAAATTAGATCATATGGAGAAGATAGCTTTTTGAACCCAGCTATTATATTAAATTTCAATTTAATTATCAACGCGTTTATTTATCGTACGACCAAACGGTCACTCCAACACTACGAAAATTGAAATCCAATAATAAAACAATATTACGGATCCAATAGAACTGGTTTCGTCGAATTCCCAGACTACGCCTCGGAAGGCTATTTTTAAACGTTAATTTAAACGATATATTTTTAAAATTGAACAAATCACTGTTAAATTCAATTTTAAAAGTTCTATCACCTTCAGTATTATTAATATAAATTTGTAAGCCTTCAAATTAATTTTAACAAGCTAAATATCCCAGATTTCATATTTTACCTAATTTTCAATAGTTTAATTCAAAATTAAACTATCCAGTAAATGGTGATATTTGAAATTCAAGTTAAAATTACTCTTTTTAGTATTTAAAACCAATTAAATATTCCTATTTTAAATATACAAAATTTCGGGTCGTCACATAATTGGTAATCAATATTTAAATCCAAAGGCAGTTAATAGGATTTAAAAGATAATCAAAGTGATTAATAAAGATAAAATGGTTTATCTTATAATAAATTAAGAAGTAATTAGTAATTTATAAATTTAAGCAAGTTATTAAGGATAATTACTTATTGAAAGTGGTAAGAGGATAATTAATGTGATTAATTAAAAGAATAATTACTTAATTTATTTAGGGATAATCAATTAATATGATTAACTAATTAATGTAATTAACTAAAGGTTAATTAGGTAGTTAATTAATTTAATTAATTAAAAGTAAATTGATAAATTAAAGGGTAATTTATTAACGATTAAATATGGATTAATTTATAATTACTTAATACAATTAATTGAAGATAAATTAATTAGTAATTAACTTAAAAGTTAAATTAATTAAAGGATAATTAATCAAGGTGATTATGTGAAAAATTAATGATTAATTAATTAAGGATAATTAATTGAAATGAAGAATTAAGATTGATTAATTAATTTATATCAAATGATTTGTAATTAATTAATCAGGATTGGGTGATTAATTCAAAAGAAATTAATTTAATTGGAAATTAAATTTGAATTAATTAAGGTTGAACAATTAATTAATCCGCATTATAAATGATTATTATATGTTTGGATTGCTTATAGATGTATGAATTGTGTTGAATGTTTGAATGGATGATCATCTCTGATCTATGATATCCCATTCTATGAATTGTGTTATCCCGCCTTTTGGCAAGGCCGTGATACCCAAAAACTGACTGGAAACTAAAGACAGTTCATCTCAAAGATTGGTTATATATTGTTTCGCCATGAACGTCGATGAATTTTGTCCGAGCCCGGATAAGGCTACAATTGATATGACACGACTAGCACAACTAGGAAAGCCTACATTCCAAATTTCAAGTCAATCCGAGTTCGTATGCTCAAGTTATGGCCAATACAATTTGAAGGGAAAAGCTCCGCCTTCGTATCCATCATCGAACTCCGGTTCGAATTGTTTATGTTCATATCGATCAGGGGCCCAGCCTTCATATCCATCACTATGGTTGATTTCGTATCCATCAAGTGTGCGCTCGGTTCGTATCGATCATGTTCGCATCGATCGGTTAATAGCAGTCCGTATCGATCAGGTTCGCAGTGTTCGAATCCATCGAATTCGTATCGATGGACTTCATATCCATCAGCAGCTGTTGTGCCTCGTAACGATTGGCCAGTGTCCACTTCGCATCCATCATAGAATCCTCTCTTCGTATCCATCAGGTAGCTGCTGTTCGTATCCATCAGGTCACCTTACTTCAAATCCATCAAAAGGCTCCAGTTCGCATCGATTGGCTTCGTATCCATCAAGAAGCTACATGGTTCATATCCATCAAGGAAAGGCTTGTTCGTAACCATTGACCATTAGTAGTTCGTGTCCATTGATGACTGCTATTCGAATCCATAAATGAGGACTTATTCGAATCCATCAAGTCAACAAACCTGAGTGACGTGTCATCCCTCGATACGAACAAGGCGAGATTTGTGGAGTCGATGCGGTCAACTCGGAGTAAAGTCCGGATGGAGGCGAAGTATGCATGCCACATCATCATGAGACCATGTGAGGTGATCAAGTCGAAGGGATCGTTTCGAAGTGATGGATTCGAACCAAACAGCCACCGAAAATGTCCATTTCGTATCGACTATTTCTCCCAATCCACTTATCCAAATGCAATGAAATTTTCACAGGAGCTTGCGTACGCACTATAGAATGTCTCTGCCAAATTTCAGCTCGATTGGACATCATCTTGATCGATACGAAATGAATTCGTATCGATCACAGATCGAGTCGAAACTTTCTGAAATTGGTCGCGTGGGCCCACTCACGTGCCAGAACGAGTCTCCCGAAGTTTGAGCGAAATCTCAGCCTTATACGCCTATAAATAGAGCCCCAGAGCCTACGGAAGAAGGATCTTTTGATTCTCAAGCGCGCAGACTCTGCCGGATCGAGACCTACATCATACTTTTGCTGTTGAATTTGAATTTGCGGTTGTATCTTGCTGTTGTTTGCTGTACTCGCTTGTAATCATTGAAAGAGAATCAATAAAGTTGTAAAAACTTCACAGTGGACATAGGCAACACGCCGAACCACTTTAAATTGCTTGTCTACGCATTTACATTCTTGTTCATTGGAGTTTTTGCTAGATAATCCTCATTTTTAATTTATATTCTTTATTATTATCTCTTCAAAAACTTCCGAAGAGTGTTGTGACCAATTTTGGTGCAAACACTTTGGTGCTTTCACTGAGAAAACGCAGATTTTATCCTGCTCGTCGGATCTGTCGTCGATACCGAATTGAATAAATCTACGATAGAGATCCAGATCACAAATCCAGATTCTTTCCATTCTATTCAGATTTGCAAAAATCTAAGGAAAGAAGTTCATTATTCAAGATGGTAAGTACCAGAACCACCTCTAACGTTGGCGATCAAGAAGGCCACAAACTAGTCAAAATGTAGCCGGACCCTTAGATTCACAAGTCCCGATTACTAGGCAAGAGTTCCAGTTGCTGCTTCAAGAGCTAACGCAAAGCCATCAGCAACTAACCGAACAGCTACGTGCGAACGCTGAGCTAACAAATCAGCTGAACCGCCAGAAACGCAGAAGACATAGAAGGGACCAGGGCTCTCATTCCTCCATAGAAAGCTCTGCTTCCTCTGGGTACAATCGCAGATCCGTCCATCCTCGTCCGGACGAAGGCTATGCACAAGCTTCAGGACATTAGCGCACATTGACCGTTGGGCAGTTAAGGGTTGGACCATCAGCCAGCTTCCACACTAGACCCTCTTCCAGGGGAGGGACTGTGCCTCAATACACCATAGATAACCGTGCCACCGCTACTGCAGTTGACATAGGGATTGATACCCGAAACCAGCAAGGACGTACTCCTGAACCGTGCGTTCCAGAAGACATTGAGCCAAGGAGGCCAGACGTCGACCGTCGACAACGCCCGGTCCAACCTCGCGATGTGGAACCCGACCACACTTTGGCCCAACGTGTGCAGAATGTTGCAATGTCAGACCTTTCAAACAAGATAAGACAAATGATCCGAGAAAGCCAGGGCCTTACCAATGACGATTGGGGAATCTCCCAGGGTCACAACCCGTTTACAGACGAGATTCTTTGTGCTGAACCTCCTTGGCAATTCAGAATGCGGACACTGCTGATGTATGAAGGAAATTCAGACCCTAACCAACATATTTTGAAATATGAGTGGTCGATGAGTGCCGCAAGGGCTGATGATGCGGTAAAATGTAGAAGTTTTCCAATTTCTCTGGGAGGCATTGCGATGATGTGGTTCACAAGACTACCCCCTCGATCTATTGCTTCATTCGATCAGCTGGCCAATAAGTTTGTAGAACAGTTTCGTAGGCATGTTGCTAGACCAAAGGATGTTAATACGTTGTCCAGTGTCACACAAGCTCCAGGAGAAACACTTAGGCGTTATTTGGAAAGGTTCCACGCAGCATGTGCAGAGATCAACAACCCCAACGACAACTCAATTTTGATGGCACTAACTAAGGGGATTGACCCTGATTCCGAGTTCGGAAATTGGTTAGCTGGGAAAACCCCCGCGTCGTTGGACCGTTTCTACTCCAAAGCCGCTCAATTCTTAAGGTGTGAGGACACGAAATAGTCTAGGAAGCAGGACGACGTGGGACCCAGTAATAAGGGGATTCAGAGTAATGTGGCAGCTAAACAATCGGGTGAGAGTTCTAGGAAAGTACAGTTGAACATACAGAACAAGCGGTCTCAGCCAAGAAATAATGAAAATCAAAACAAGAAACGGGATCAAAACCGTGGCCCGCGGCGTAGGGCTCCAATGTTTGATAGCTATACACCACTGAATACGTCGCTGGAGAACGTATATTTGCAAACTTGCAATGCTATGCAGTATAAGAAACCTGCTTCGAAGCCATCGTCGGAAAGGCAGATTCAAACAGGAATGTTCTGTAGATTCCATGAGAGTTATGGACATAATACCAATGAGTGTAGACATTTTCAAGACCTTGTTGAAAAGTTGATCAGGGAGAGAAAGTTAGATCAATTCGTGCCCGTCAAACCAGAACCATGCATAGAATCAAGAAAGATAGGAGGAACCTGCTCGTACGGGTGGGAGATTGGTTATTAATACGGTCAGTGGTGGTCCCCATCCAGCAGACCGAAGCTGGAGGGAAATGGAGTCGTATGCCAATTTTATCAGGCATGCGGATTTTGAGTGTTGCAGTAATTTTGATGAAGGGGCTCCGGCCAAACTACAAAGGATGATGACGAATGACATCGTATTTAGAAGCCGGGATGCTAATATGGTCGAAGCCCCAACTATTGACCCACTAGTCATATGTGCCCAGGTTGGTCCTGCTTGAATGAAGAGGATCCTGGTGGACAGTGGGAGTTCAGTGAATATTTTGTTTAAGAGAGCATATGATTAGATGAAAATGGAAGCCAAAGATTTAAAGCATTTTCAATCTAGAATCCATGGTTTCGATGGAAGTGCCAATATACCCACTGGAGTGGTAGAGTTGCCAGTGGAGTTGGGAGTTAGGGAGTACCGGAGAGTCCGGATTTTACAGTTTGTTGTATTGGACATTCAATCCCCCTATAACGCATTTTTGGGCCAACCGGCCCTCGCTGAATTCAGGGCAGCAATTTCCCCACGGTGTTTAACTTTGAAATTCCCCACCGATCATGGGATTGGAGTCATTCAGCGAGATCAGGCTGCTGGGAGAGCCTGTTATGTTGCTGAGCTGCGCGAGGCGCAGCGAAAGGTGAAAGGAAAGGGCGTAGGGGAATCTCTCTGCGTTCGTTTTGTGAATAATTGACAATTAGTGCCTGGGTCTCGGCCCGGGCACCACAACCAATTCCAAAGGGATCTTGACCCCAGAGACAATGAAAACAAGGAAGAATCTATAGAAAGTCAGGCTTCCCCGGCTGAGCTGACGATTGATGTTCCAATCGATGGTGACGATGATGATGACTCGAGAATGTTAAAGGTTGGGTCTCAGTTGAGCCAAGAGACACAATAGGAATTGGTTGAATTTCTCCGGGCGAATCTCGACGTGTTCATCTGGACACGCTCTAATATGTGTGGGATCTCGCCGAACATCGCGAGCCACACCCTGATCATTGACCCGCGGTATATCCCGGTCAAACAGAAAAGGCATGGTATGGATCCAGAGAGATCTGCCGCCCTTAAGGAAGAAGTTGATTAGCTGAAAACGAACTGGTTTATCCGAGATGCTCTATATCCGGAGTGGGTATCCAACCCCGTACTTGTCCGAAAGCCCAATGGGAAATGGAGAACATGTATTGACTATTCTGACTTAAACAAAGCCTGTCTGAAAGACAGCTTTCCACTTCCCCGAATTGATCAACTCGTGGATTCAACGGCCGGACATGAATTATTATCTTTCATGGATGCTTACTCAGCCTGCAATAAAATACCCATGCATGTACCTGACCAGGAACATACCAGTTTCATAACCGATCTAGGACTATACTGCTATAAAGTCATGCCTTTCGGACTAAAGAACACCGGAGCAACTTACCAGTGCTTGGTTAACTGGATGTTCGCTGACCAGATCGGGAAGACCATGGAAGTTTACGTAGATGACATGCTGGTGAAATCACGATACTCCACCGATCACGTCAAAGATTTGGAATCAATGTTCAATATCCTTCGGAAATACGGGATGAAGCTCAACCTGCTAAAGTGTCATTTTGGAGTCGCGTCCGGAAAGTTCCTTGGGTTCATCGTCAACACCCGAGGAATAGAAGCCAACCCCGAGAAGATCTGGGCTATTAGAAACTTGCAAACGCAGAGAACTATAAAGCAGGTCCAGAGTCTCAACGGAAAGGTAGCGGCATTGAGCAAGTTCATATCAAAGTCCACTGATAAATGCATCCCATTCTTCGATTTGATCCGAAAGGGAAAGCGGAACTTCGAATGGACTACAGAATGCGAGGGCGCATTTCAGGCACTGGTTCGACATCTTTCCACACCACCGATTCTTTCGAAGCCTATCAACCATGAGCAGTTGTATCTTTACCTGACGGTATCAGAGAATGCAATCAGCGCTGCCCTTGTTCGGGAGGAAGACCGAGTGCAGAAGCCGGTCTATTATGTTAGCAAGCGAGTAAACGGAGATGAAAGAAACTACCTAAAGCTGGAGAAACTAGCCTATTGCTTAGTCATTGCCTCGAGGAAGCTCCGTCCATATTTCCAGGCTCATCCTATCACTGTGTACATCGATCAACCGTTACGACAGGTCCTCACACGGCATGAGACGTCTGGTAGGTTACTCAAATGGAACATCGAACTGAGTCAATTCGACATCACTTATACTCCAAGGAGGGCCATTCACGGTCAAGTCCTAGCAGATTTTATAGCAAAATTCACTGTTCTTGAAGACTTTCCTGAGACCATCAAATCTCCCGAATATAACTGGAAGTTACACACTGATGGTGCATCCAACGATCGGTGCTCGGGTGTTGGGGTGGTGGTTGAAACCCCTGAGGGCCGATCCATATGCTATGCTTTAAAATTCGAGTTCCGTGCAACCAACAATGAAGCCGAGTATGAAGCTTTACTTACTGGATTGAAGCTAGCCCGTGATCTAAGAATTACTACGGTGGAAATCTACTGTGACTCCCAACTAGTTGTATGCTAAGTTCGAGGTGAATATCAGGCCAAGGATCGAAGACTAGCCGCTTATCTAGCTCGAGTCCGGGAGGTGCTTGATCAGTTTGATTACTATTCCATTTTCTACATACCCCGAGAGCATAATCAGAAAGCCAATTCGTTGGCAAAGTTATCAAGTACGGGAGAAGCTCAACAGTTGGGGCTCGTTCCCGTTGAAACTCTATCTTCTCCAAGCATCGATCAGATGGAGACCGACTGCATATTTGAGACTGCTCCCGAAAAAGAGTCATGGATGACCCCCTATCGAAACTATTTCGAGCACGGTGTATTGCCCGAGCATAGGAGTGAAAGGAGACAGGTTATTCGAAACGCCTTGCAGTTTACCATTCAGGATGGAATCTTGTATAGAAGAGGATATTCAGTTCCCCTCCTTCGGTGCATCGCCCACGACGAAATCAAAAGGGTGCTATGTGATGCGCATGAGGGAGAATGTGGTGATTAGACTGGGGGGCAAGCCCTCTCCAAGAAAGTGCTTCGATATGGATATTTCTGACCAACTGTGAACCGTGATGCATCGGATTATGCAAGAAAATGTGATAAATGCCAAATACATGCTCGAATTCCTAGGACCCCACCTACTGAGATAACCCAAATGGTCAGTCCCTGGCCGTTTGCAATATGGGGCATTGATATCATCGGTACTCTACCACTTGCCAAAGGATGGGCAAAATATGCAATCGTCGCAGTCGATTACTTTACTAAGTGGGCTGAAGCCGAACCACTCGCGATGATTACAACGAAAAAAGTCATCAACTTTGTAGTTCGCAATATCATCTGCCGGTTTGGTCTCCCGTATACCATTATCACTGATAACGGAGCCCAATTCGACAGTGTTGAATTCAAAAATTTCGGCCAACGGTTCCACATCCATAAGAAATTCCTGGCAGTTGCACACCCTCAGGCAAATGGCCAAGTCGAAGTCGTTAATAAAGTTATCAAATCTATTCTGAAAAAACGACTGGAAAAGGCTGGGGGCAAGTGGGTTGATGAACTACCTATGGCTTTATGGGCTTATCGAACGACCTATAAGTCCACGACCGGACACACCCCCTTCTCTCTGTCCTACGGCTCAGAAGCTGTTATCTCGATCGAAATGGAAGTACCTTCTCATCGGATAACTTACTATGATCCGAAGACTAACGCCATATTACTCGCTGAATCTTTGGACTTACTGGATGAAAAACGTGAAGAGGCTGAATTGAGGGCAGCCGCATATCGAAATCGAGTCGCCCGATTATATAATGCCAAGGTCCAACCACGGACCTTCGAACTTGGCGATGTCGTTCTGAAAAGAGTTTATCCGGTCCCTTCGCATATGAAGACAAATTGGGTAGGGCCATATGTGATCATTCAAAAGCTCGGAGACGGCACATTCAAGTTGTCGACTGTTGACGGTCTTACTCTGCCAAGAGCTTGGAATAGTGAAAGCCTCCGTCGCTACTACATATGACAGGCTTTATTTACTTTAGTCTATTTCTTCTTTTGCATTTTATTTTCGCATTTCGGAATTTGAATTTGTAATAAGGCAACTGACTTTACCATATTTTCTTATTTCAGCAATAAAATGCCATCTCTTCGAGCCAGAGCTGTGACTTATTGAATATACAACATCACGATGCACGGAGAGCTAGGTTCCATCATACGGTGGAATTTATTCAAATAGGGAGTGTCTGTGATACGACCGGTCACTCACTAAGTGAAACCCAAGCTCGGGGGCATGTCACCACACCAATATCTAAAAGGATTGACACACGACAATCCTCCCACTAACTCCAAATTTCCATAGTGCGAATTGGAGTATAAACCTCAACTCTAGGTTCCCAGAGCGTGAACCGGAGTATAAACACTAACTCCAAATTCCCAGAGTGTGAATTGGAGTATAAACATCAACTCTAGGTTCCCAGAGTGCGAACCGGAGCATAAACATTAACTCCAAACTCCCAGAGTGCGAGTTGGAGTATAAACATATAAATGCAGTTCCAGAGAGGGTGGACCCGTCTGCCTAACGACTTCGGCTGTATCCTAACCAAGTTTGAGGAAGATGGACCCGTCCGTCTAACGACCTCGCTTGTTAACTCGAGGTGGATCTGATCCGACCATTCATGATCCCGATAAATCCATCGTTCCCAGAGTGTGAACGAATTCCTAAAAAGCCTAAACAGATGTGACTGACCATCTGTCGGCTAACTCCAACTTCCCAGAGCGTGAATCGGAGTATGAACATAAATTCTAGATTCCCGGAGTGCGAACCGAAACGTACACGCTAACTCCAGATTCCTAGAGCGCGAGTTGGAGTATAAACATGAATTCCAGGTTCCCGGAGTGTGAACCGAAATATACATGCTGACTCCAAATTCCCAGAGTGTGAATTAGAGTACAAATACCAAGTCAAAGTTCCTAAAGTGCAAACTGTGTTTACAAATATCGATAACTCTCAAATTTCCAGTGTGCGAGCCAGATTATCGATCACAGATGGTCTTAAGTCCCCGGAGTGTGGACGTGTGCTCAAGGCTTGCAATAGGTGCGATTAACCACCGAAATACAAATGCTGGTCCCTAGAACCAGAGGCAAAAGCTTAAGTGTTAATCACTAACCAAAATGATACAATGTCCAAAATTCAACTCATTCATCGGTTATGGCGTGTAATCAAGATTTTCAGACTTGGCAAACAAAACGAACTCAACTTGAAGGTAGAAACACCACAAGTACACTGGACTGAAAGCCAAATACTGCAAATACTTAAACACAAAAAGAAATGAGAGTTGAAGCAAAGAAACTAAATGTCATTTCAACTAACTGTATATGAAGATTCATGTACAAGTTATTCCAAAAAATTCCTGCTAGCAGGGGGCCGAGCCTGCATCTATACACGGCCTACTAAAGCAAAGAATGAACTCCTATCTATCTCAAAAAAGAATGCTTGAGGAATCCATCTACTCTTTCTTTCCTCCGTCTTTTCTTCGATGAGGAGCCACCAGCCTCGCTCACAGTCTTTCGCTTGGAGCTTTTCTCTTCATGCGGAGAATCTCCGAGCGAAGGCATGATGTCAATCTCTTCCTCTGAACTCGAGGCTACGGGAATGCTTCCTTCAGGAGGAGTCGGAAGAGTGGGATCTGCAACCGGGGGTGGAATAGACACTCTGGTATCAACAAGTGTCCCCCCGGATGGAATTATCCTAAGTGGGGTCGGACCCAGCGCCGTCGTTCTACCCTCCGAATCATCGCCACGAGCCGCTGCCTCCATCTCAGCGTTAATTTCGGCCAATATCTGCGCTTCGCGAGCGGCACGGGCTTCACTGCGATAAGTAGTGGTCTGTGTAGAGGTACAAGAGACCGGTGGAAATCTGCTAAGGACAAATGGCATGTCAGCAAAAGGGTCACTGTGTTGGCTCAAGAGTTCATTCATCATCTGCTCGTCGAAAGTGATTGAACCCCCCTGTGTCCCCTCGGTCGGCGAGACTTTCGTCGTGGTGATCGCTTCAGTAATAATGGCCTCCTGCTCTTGATGTGACTCTTGGACTGCAGGAGGCACTATCACTGTAACTCCGCTCACTAGACAGCAAAGAAGAGAAGTTGTTAGAACACATTTCGAAACGAGCGCTTCATTTCAGACACATATAACGTTTGTGCAAAGTACCTTCCTCTACTTGACTTGTAGCTGGCTAAACAACCTCTGAAGAATGCTCCCTTATGGGAGATAAGCGTGGCTGCTCAGGGTCATAGCCTGGGACCGGCTGCGACTCAATCACTGGCGTCGGTTCGGATCCAGATGAAGTAATCATCCTAGAACTTGTAGCTGGGTGTACGACGCCAGAACCCTCACCAACTTCCAAGCATTGGGTACCCAGTCTCTCTCTAGCATGGGAGATCATAAAATCGTGGAGAACCTTCTTCTCATCATCATTCAGTATGCGGTTCTCCAACTCGAACTCATCAAAAGCTTCACCCAGCTGTGCTGCCTTCTCTTCTTCAACTAACAAATTCCAGGCAATGAATAAGTGTGTCGGGTTGTCATCGAGCCACGCCAAGTTTCTGTGCCTCAGTACATTGGCATTATAAATAATGAGAAGTTCTTCTATTTCTGACTCGAGCTTAGTCTCTGCCAACCGAACTTTCTCATCGACCCCGGCTTCCACTTCGCGGACCCTTTCCATGGCCGCGTCTCTCTCCCTTCGGAGTTCTACCGCCTGATCGCACGCCTCTTGTGCAGGAATGCTAGCGGCGTCCCTCTCCTTCATGAACTCTGAGACTTTGGACTTAAGCTCATTTAACTCCTTCAAGGTTGCGTCCCGCTCGGCGATTACCATGGTATTCCGCTGGCCCATGTCCTCCGCTGTGGCGTAATGCTCACGCTTCATCCTATCCATTATCGCCCGAGCCTCGTCAGCTTTCTTAAGGGCCTCGAGTTTAGACTTACGAGAAGACTCAGCCTCACTATTGAGCATCTGAAAATCCTATCCTTTTGACCGAGCTCCTTCTCTAACTTCTCAATCACGACCGCCCGTTCAAAAGCCACTTTCGATGCTTTCTTCACGGCCTTGGACCATTCCCGATACTAGAAAAATATATCGGTGAGATAATCATGCATCATGGGTTCGATCGACATGGGCACCCTTTTTAGATGCAGGGGGAAGACAAACCCGTCAAAGCAGATCTCAGGGAAATCATTCTTTAGCTGAGCAAGTTTCGCCGCTCCTTTCCCCGAAGGATCAGTCAGTGTCTGCTCTGTTATTGTGGGGGCCACGATCTCCGTTCTACGGTGTGTTTCAGACCTCGACCGTTGGGAGGACGGCTTGTGTCGTGGAGCTTCCGAAGGACGTGAGGCGTGAGTAGAAGGCTGTACAGAAACACTAGGAGGGGGTGTGCGAGACCGAGAATGATGTGCATATTCCCTGTCCCTATCAGTCCTTTCTTGGCCAGAATACCCTTGGTCATAATCTCGATCTCCTTCCCTCCTACGCGAATCATAATAAGAGGAAGATCGACGTTTGTGGCATAGGCTGCCGAGCATCGAGCCGTGACCAGACATACTATCTGCAAATATAAACGGAGGCAAAAGTTAGTAATCAATCGTAGTGAGTATACTACATTCAGAATTAGTGTAGTGCTGTGAAGTGTGGATGTATGTGCAACCCTCTGACCAAACAGATGTGTCAACCGCGCTAGCGGGTAGAGACTCGCTTAAAGTTAGGGCATGTTGGAGTTCGTCCAATCCGACGTCGTGCTGCATGGACACATCGTCCGGAATTGGAAGATGGGCAAGCCTTTCATAAAGACTTTCTATTCTTGGAGGAGACACCTCCTAAATTCTAATTCCAGAGACGAGCCGGGACGTGACAACGAATTTCCGTCTCCCCTTTTTAGGTGACTTAAAAACGGCTGCCGTGTCTTTTCTTTACTCTTCAGTATCCTGGGCAACATCTGCAGGTTCGTCCAAGTGTTCCTCATCAGTGTGAGTTCTCTCGGAGTCAACCTCCTCAATTACGACAACTTTTGGCTTTTTTCGTTTGACTCGCTCTCTCGAGGTGGTTCTCAATGCGCCATCGAGCATGATACTTTGTCTCCGCTCAATCAACCCAAGAGTTCTGAGATTCCTGTCCGTCAAAAGCAATCGGATATTTCTCTCCTCACTTGGGACTTCGTGGAAGACCCGAACTATCTCCTTGAAATATCCACCTTCGGGACGTTGAATTATTGCTATAAAGAAAGAAAAAAGAAATATAAGCTCGACGTCATCTATGGCTGTCTCAACAACTACCCCAGAAGATGACAATACTCACGTCTGAATAGCCATCACCTAGCGAATCCTGAAGGACATCGAACGTTGAACCACTCCGTTTTGAAGTAGATTAACCTGGTCCAGGACCCGGTGACCACTTAACAGTTCCGTACCGCCTCCAGGAACGTAAAAGATGGGCTATATGTCCGGCTTTTGAAGTTGAATAAGTATCTAATATCAGTTGGAAGCGGTGGATGATGAAGGTACTCCATAAAGACATGAATTTATCTTGAATCGGGATCTTTTGGACGTCCCCTATTGGGATGTACTATTAAACCAAAATTGGGATTATCCGCAAAAAACTACGGTAGAGCAGTTTACGAATGTCTACGTGGTGGGCTTGATTTTACCAAGGATGATGAAAATGTGAACTCCCAGCCTTTTATGCGTTGGAGAGACCGTTTCTTATTTTGTGCTGAAGCTATTTATAAAGCGCAAGCTGAAACAGGTGAAATCAAAGGGCATTACTTGAATGCAACTGCATGAACAAGCTATTGAGCGAAGCGTATCCATTCGGGTGTAGCTGAGATGGGTCAATCCCCAAAAATGATAACACTTCTCTTATATATTCGTTGAATGGAGGAAGCGTCCCGGCTGCATACGCGTGACGGTTAAATGCAGTGTATCCTTCTGGTGGATTATGCGGTCTGTCATTTGGCCCCGGCAATAATACGTCATCCATCGATAAACCATGTCTTAAGCATATTCTTCCTAGCATGTCTTCCAAAATGTTGGATAGAACTGAGTCTGATGGGTTACTAATGAAGGATGCGTCGGGTAGCTCGTCCGGAGCTGGACCGATAACTTCAATCTCAATCTCCGGTACTTCAAGCACGTGAGGGCCTGAACTCTGAGTTTCTTGCGGCTGCGAACTTGAAGTTTCCTTAACTAGCTAACTCACGAGAAATCATCATTAGACGATAAAGAGCCCATGCATTCCCCAGTGTAAAGTGTATGAATGTGTTGTGCAGTGTAGTGCTGTCATTACTTGAGAAAATTCTACGAAATAAACCGGAAATGACCGTTGTCGTTGACCGTCACAACCGTGCCATCCAAATGCTAACGACCGATTCAAGTTAAAGTTCGTTATGATTTTGTTAAGTTACGGTTCCATCGACGAGCTTCGAAAGGTAGTCCAATATGCATTTCTGCAATCAAGTTCAGTCGTGAAAGGCAGAAGCTCGTCGGAGTCGAATGTTTTAATGTCCAAAAGTTCTCTAAGTTCGTCTAATTTCAACTTGGAATCGGTCGCCGCAGTTCAAATTCATATCGAGTTAGAGATGCATCATTTTTCGTATCGACCATGTTCGAATCGATACCTTCATATCGATCAGATTCGACTCGATACAATTCGAATCGATCGATAACAGAGGCTCAGGTTCGAATCGATATGTTTCGTATCGATTGGTGGAGTATGTCTCGCATCGATCAGAAATTCTTAGCTTCACATCCATGACCGTTCTTGTTTTCATATCGACCGTTAGAGCGATCGATACGAACCACTTCGTTCCACTTAGCCTTTTCGGGATAGATACGAACATCGATACGAAATCATGTGATCTGGATCGATTCGAAAACTCCTATTACAGATCGACATGAAACGAAGACAGAGTCGTTCCTCCACAACTCCTTCTTCTCCAAAGGGCCTTGACCCCATTTCCTTCCTCCATCCTTGACCTTACACTGACCCATCCCTGATCTCGATTTCGTCAGAATCGATAACAAAGGCAAATAGAATGGAAGGATTTCAAGTCTCGTCGTTTACACGTTAGATTTGTTCGATGAATTACCTAGATCTGAAAATTGATTTTGAGAATTGAGAAATCTGGATCGGTTCGAAGGTAATTGTTTTCTCTCCGGACCTGATCAATGCGAAAGCAGAGGATAAAGTAAAAAGTGAAAAAATGTCGAAGTCCAATATATTTATATGGAGCCTAAAGAGAGACTGGGCCGTTTCGCCTCCCAGTCAACGTGACCGGTCGCAACCGGTCAAATAATGGATCGATGCGAATGCTCCTTTCGAATCCATCGGAATTTTCCTTCATCGAGGCGAAGTTACCACCGGATTTCATCCCTTCGAAGTACACAACGAAGGCTGCACTAAAGGCATCGAACTCCATCGATTCGAAGTGGCCATTTTACAACCATCGACTCACAACAATGCAGGTCTATCGATACGAACGTTGATTTCGTATCCTTCGAAGTTCATCGATACGAACGAATATTTCGTATCCATCGAAACTCATCAACGCGAAGCAAGGCCCACCAAAGTTCGTGACCATCAGTACGAATGGCCATTTCGTATCCCTAAAGGTGGATTGCATCGTTATGAAAAACTGGTTTTCGACCTCTTACATCGATTCAGGAGAGGATCGATACAGGAGGATAATCAAGAACAACCATCAAGTGTTGTTGTAACTCGAATTTCAAATCGATTCAGGAGAGAATCGATACAAAATTCGATAACAAACTAAACTGACAACGACTCGTGAACACGCAACATTAACGAGAGTCAAGTTAACATATATGCATATATGTCGGACAAATATTCGATTTTCAACAATCACAGGGACCGAATACTCATTTCATTACGATTACGATGACGAACAGCTAATCACTATCACACAGCAGCCAGTAACAGCAATAAAGAGTACAACTTTCAACGAAAAATACGATGATTATTCAGAGAGAAACTACAGCTTTTCAAAGCACGTCATGTTTCCACAAGACGTACTTTGGGGGGCAAATGTTATCCTACCTTTTGGCAAGGTTGTGACACCCAAAAACTCACTGAAAACTAAAGACAGTTCATCTCAAAGATTGGTTATATATTGTTTCGCCATGGACGTCGGTGAATTTTGTCCGAGCTCGGATAAGGCTACAATTGATATGACACGACTAGCACAACCAGGAAAGCCTGCATTCCAAATTTCAAGCCAATCTGAGTTCGTATGCTCAAGTTATGGCCAATACAATTTGAAGGGAAAAGCTCCGTCTTCGTATCCATCATCGAACTCCGGTTCGAATAGTTCATGTTCGTATCGATCAGGGGCCCAGCCTTTATATCCATCACTATAGTTGATTTCGTATCCATCAAGAGTGCGCTCGGTTCGTATCGATCATGTTCGCATCGATCAGTTAATAGCAGTTCGTATCGATCAGGTTGGCAGTGTTCGAATCCGTCGAATTCGTATCGATGGACTTCGTATCCATCAACAGGTGTTGTGCCTCGTAACGATTAGCCAGTGTCTGCTTCGCATCCATCATAGAAGCCTCTCTTCGTATCCATCAGGTAGCTGTTGTTCGTATCCATCAGGTCACCTTACTTCGAATCCATCAAAGGCTCCAGTTCGCATCGATTGGCTTCGTATCCATCGAGAAGCTACGTGGTTCGTATCCATCAAGGAAAGGCTTGTTCGTAACCATCAACCATCAGTAGTTCGTGTCCATCGATGACTGCTATTCGAATCCATGAGTGAGGCCTTATTCGAATCCATCAAGTCAACAAACCTGGGTGACGTGTCATCCCTCGATACGAACAAGGCGAGATTTATGGAGTCGATGCGGTCAACTCGGAGTAAAGTCTGGATCGAGGCGAAGTATGTGTGCCACATCATCACGAGACTATGTGAGGTGATCGAGTCGAAGGGATCGTTTCGAAGTGATGGATTCGAACCAAACAGCCACCAAAAAAGTCCATTTCATATCGACTATTTCTCCCAATCCACTCAAATGCAATGAAATTTTCACAGGAGCTTGCGTACACACTATAGAATGTCTCTGCCAAATTTCAGCTCGATTGGACATCAACTTGATCGACACGAAATGAATTCGTATCGATCGCAGATCGATTCGAAACTTTATGAGATTGGTTGCGTGTGCCCACACACGTGCCAGAACGAGTCTGCCGAAGTTTGAGCGAAATCTCAGCCTCATACGCCTATATATCGAGCCCCAGAGCCTACAGAAGAAGGATCTTTTTATTCTCAAGCGTCCAGACTCCACCGGATCGAGACCTACATCATACTTTTGCTGTTGAATTCGAATTTGCACTTGTATCTTTCTATTGTTTGGTGTACTCGCTTGTAATCATTGAAAGAGAATCAATAAAGTTGCAAAAAATTCACAGTGGACGTAGGCAACACGCCGAACCACTTTAAATTGCTTGTCTACGCATTTACGTTCTTGTTGATTTGAGTTTTTGTTAGAAAATCCTCATTTTTAATTTATATTCTTCATTATTATCTCTTCAAAAACTTCCGAAGAGTGTTGTGACCAATTTTGGTGCAAAAAAATTGAGCTATGTGTAATTTATTTATTTATTTATCTGTGATGTATGTGTATCATTTATCTGTGAATCTGTGAATGAAGATAAGCGTTATAGATTATACCGCTTATCGATATTGATGTGCTTAAATCTGTGATGATTGATGATGTTGCACTATTGTTTAAAACCCCTGGGTTGCACCATACTCATACAAATATGGATTGCATGAGGAAATTGGTTAAGTCATAGATTATTGAAATTGTTTTAAAAGTTGAATTTTGATTCCAAACGGTTTTGGAAATGGAATTGGGTTAAAAGTGAAAAGCTTTTGAAAAGGAGTTTTAAAGATAAAAGTTATCGACAACTTGATAAAGTTTTGAAACTTAAATAATTTGATTTGAATTTTAATTCAAGATTTGAAATTGAATTCTATATTTGGAAAATTATGGTTAAAAAGATTATAGTTATAACAGTGGTTATACGGGTTTTAAACCATTTTAAAACTATTGTTTTGGGAATTTAAATTCAACCCAAGTTTATACTTAAAAGGCTTTAACTCGTGCAAATGTAATCTAAATTTTACAAAACGAAAACTATCGGTTTTCAAATAATAATAGCTTTCATATGAAGAAAGGATTTCCAAATTGTGTTGAAAAGATTTCAAGTTTGAAATAGAATTGTTTGGAAGCTATGAATAAATCTTTGCGAAGGATTATTGAACCTTGTATGAAATTGAAGAGGATTTTAAATGGTGTATCTTTCATAAAAGATTTGAAATGGGAAACGTTTTGAAAGCTATGAATGAATCTTTGGAAATGGTTTTGAAAGTTATGAATTGAGTCTTTGATTTAATGATTGGATGAGTTAATCCAATTTGAAAAGAAAATTGGTTTGTAAGTTGTGAATGAATCTTTGTGAAAGATTGGTGAACTTTGTGAAGTAAATCTTTTTGTTTAAAGATTTGTAAATGGTAATTTGTTTAAACCATTTGAAGAAAGGCTTTGGGTTTTTAAGTGGTGACTTAACTAAAATCCCAATATCCATATGTTTTTAAATATTGCGCTCATTATTCGGTTTAGCCGGGAGAGGACCATGTATCATATAACCCATTCCGAATAATAATATGACGATATGGATATCATTTGAAGACCGGTGGTGAAGACTGAATATTTTCGAAAGCGAAAGGATAACTCGTCGAATGTCTCTACACCAGTTGATCCCCGGTATAGAGATTTGATCATCCCATGTGATGGGGAGTCCGGACGTGCATAGGGATTATCCGGATTTGCAAAGGCTTCTTTGGAAGTGCATTCGGTTCTGTTCGAACCCGGAACAGACTTGTATGGATGTGTGTCTAACATTACACTTTGAGATGTAAAACCAGTTTCTATCAAATACATTTATGCTTGGTGGCGGACAATTTATTCTCTTAGTTTAACACCCATTTCTGAGACGTACGAGCTCAGAGGTTATGTAGTTGATATTTACTAGTGATGCATTCCCAATTTGGTAATGTGGCATACAAAGTGTTGCTGATCCTTTGTTGATCAAAGCATGGCTTTGTGAAAAAGTGTAGCTTTGTGGACGAGACTACATTAGGACCTCACACCCCGAAAACATTCGAAACAGGAAAGATGCGGCAAGGTTACGAGGGTCGCGCCCTTTGGGGTGTGTCATTCCCTTCTGGTAAAGGGTGGTATCATGGTATGGAGCCCAGATCTTAACTCATGTAGTCACTGCAAATCTATTACTCTGTGATTGCTTTGTAACCTAGTTTGAGTAGTAGTTACCTAGTTACAATGGTAACCCGACCTTGTGTTGGCGGAGACACGGGAGGTTCTCGTGGCGTCCCTTCGGAGGCGTACCCATGTGGTTGTAGGAAGTTCCTTAGCATGGCCATTTGTTGGAAATCCAATTACTAATATGCGCCTCGCATGGTTTTAGTTGTAGAACCTGCTATTTACTTATGGTGGTCACCACTGTTTAGATGGTAGCTATAGTAGGCATAATAATGGTTGTATGCTGGCTAAGATTAATATTATACTTTCGAAATTATTTCTGCACTATGCACTAATAATAATATCAAAATGGTTTTCACATACCAAGCACATTTGACTATCATAAGGAGAAATCTCCTCCAATTCTGCGTTTGCATTGTCTCTGCGGTGGGAGGCTTATGGTAGTTTCATTTTCCAAAAAGCATTGCCGATTTAAATTTTAAAATCCTTTTTTGTTTGTTTTAAAGATAAATTGTTTTTGTTTGCTCATACCAGTCCCATGACTAACCTGGAGTTTATTGTTCCCTATCTAAACTCTAGGTGCCCACAATTTTCCATACGAGCAGTCTAGAGTTGGATTTTTCAGATAATCAAATAGTAGGAGTAGATTCGATAGCATTCAATCTCTGGATATTGGCAATCGCGTTTGGGATCGCCTCTGCTTAATTCAGCTTGATGGGTGTTTGAGCTATCTTTGGACTGGAGATGGAGTTGTAGATATTGGAGTTCTAACTTGGTGGTTCAAGTTCAAGTTATTTATTCCGCTTCAGCATTGTATATTGCGCTTTGATATATTTTAGTGATTAGTGTTGTATCATATTTGGATATTGTATCATTGGAGTTATATGATATATTCATTCATTTCTTCCGCTGTATTGTTATACTTAATGTGTTATAAGCTCCGACGAACCAGATTCGACATTTGAATCTGCGACATTTGAATATATGTGATATATTCGGTGTAGATTTTCGAAGGTCGAGTTAGGGTCATTAGAAATTGGTATCAGAGCTGAAGGTTGAAACGTTAGCTCAGGGGTATAACACATTAGGTAACTCACTAGAGATAGGGTGAAGTATACCCTAGAATGAGTATTCCCTATGATATCCGTCTTTATGCCTCAGTAAATTCTCTTACTATCCACTGATAGTGAGTGTGAGTGCAAGAAGAGGACGAGATAGGAGACAAGGGAGTACCACTACAAATGGTCAATACCCTGCGACAGTGGAAACAACTTTCTTCTCAATCACCATTCAATTTTGATTCTTTGGTTGCTTCGTGACAGCTCGAGGGAGAAGCTTTGGTGTGGTGGCTCTGCGAATCATTATAGATAGGTTCTTAATTCGTATTCTCTTCATCGGATTCTTATCAGCTTTTCGTTTTAACTTCAATGAATTTGAGATATTATTTGAGATAAATTGGTTAACAAATATGAAGATAGATAAATTTTTATCGATTAAAACGACTTCGATTAAAACCAAATTTGAAATTCTGTTGTAATTTCCCTTGAGGATCAAAGTCCGATGGGGGAAAAGTTTGCGTACACTTTGGGGTATTCCGACTTAGGTTTGGAATCCATATCTAGTGTTTGAGAATTGTGGAAGATTGAATCCATTTGTCAATTCTATGGGGTCCATATATATTCTACGAACGGTTAGTTATCCCTTCGAACTAACCGATGCCCCTACATATTCATAGATCTAGTGACCCAAACATCTTATGAGATATGGAATGAGTTCATTCTCATATCTATTGTTGATATTCTGATTTGGTAAGCCAAATGCAGAATAGTTATTCAATTTGATCTGGAAAAATATTTCTCTATCTTTCTATATTCTTTTGTTGTTTCTCACCTTGCAAATTTCGAGGATGAAATTTTCTTAAGGGGGAAATCTGTAATATTCTCGAATTTTGAGCCTAATTTATTTGATAATTAATTTAATCTTTGAAATTAAATTTTGAAATAATTGGTAATTAATAAAATTCCAGAATAAAGAAAAACATGTATATTAAATACAATATTCGGAAGTAAAATTATATTGTAAATAGAATTTTGGGTTGGAATTCAAAAATAAGTATTTTATAAAATTGTATTTAAAATTTCCAAATTAAATAAGATGTATGTTTATTTATTTATATACATGGATTTTTTTTAATTGAATTTGGAATTGAAATTCAAAAATAAATTGGAATTGAAAATACTATGTTTAGAATTTATAAAAATTGTTTTCTAATAATAATAATTTGGAATTATGTTTTGAAATTAATATAATAATTTTCTAAAGGTTAAATTTGCACATTTTTTTTAAATATAATATGCAAATATATAAGAAGATAATAACATAAACATTTAAAATAGAGGCATATGTTAAGATATGAAATTTTATATGCATAAAGGGTTAAATCAAAAATTATAAAATAAATTAGAGCAAGGGTTTAAAACATAATTTGAATTTGTTTTAACATGTGTAATCATATTAGCAAGGAAATAAGACAAATGTTTGATAAGTAACCATATTAATTAACAAGTGTAGCTTATAATAACAAGTGGCAAAAAAAAGATTTCTTAAAATTTGAAAAATATAAACAAAAGAGAAAAACATATTTCAGGTTTTCCTTCATCAAAACTGAAAATCCCAAAACCTGAAAAACAGACTACCTCATACAAAATCAAACCAAAAAATCACCAAAAGCAAAACCTGTTTTCAAGCGAGCAAACAACCTGATTCAAAAGCTTCAAACCTGGCAACCAAGAGCAAACCAAAAAATATAAAGTAAAGTAATGAAAGTAAAATCATCTCAAACTCTGCTACAAATCTGAAAACAAGTTTCAGATTCAGATTCAGATTCAAAAGCTTGTAGCAATGCAAAGCAGATGTATAGTTCCAGTTCAAAATTTAAAACCAGAGCAAAAGCAAAGATGCAGATCAAAAATAAAATCAAAACTCAAAAATGCATTCAATTTGAAAACCTAGGAATTAAAAGCAAGCACAGAATAAAACCTGAAAAAAATCAAATCTAAAGCCAGTAAGCATGCTTGCAAAAATCTTCAAGCTTGGAAATAAAGAAATCAAAACAGCTTCAACATGTAGCAGATTCATCTCAACTTCAAAAATTCAACATCCAAAAAGAATACTTTCAGTATAAAAAGAAAACCTCTATGCTTTTAGACCAGGTGAGTAAACTCCATTTTCAAAACCCAGTTCTCTGTGTTTATCTATACCTGGAATGAAGATAATAAGTTTACATGATTGATCATGTGTTGCATGTATGTATATATAAGGTATATGTGTGTATGTACGCCTAGGTATCTGTATATATACCTATGCTATGTTGATTTACAGATTCTAACCCTTAAATAAATAAAAAAATTCAATTGCTTCTTATTTAATTGTTTTTAGGTTACAATATTTAAAGGAAAGATAATTGAAATAGGATAACATCAATGTTAAAAATAAATTCAAAATTTTATATTGGGAATTTACTGCAAGAACAAGAAAAACAGTAGAAAATCAAAAATAAATCCAAAATCAAATGTTTGGATTTCAAGATTAAATTATAGAGATGTATTTGTATTCCAAAAACATGATTACTGAAAATCCTTCCAGAAATTTTAACTTATAATTGATGTGAAAATTTGAGTTGATCAGAATGGGTTTTTTTGTCAATTCTGGTCGATTGGCTACAAATGAAATGACGTGTTTGTTGGAGAAGAAAGCTGGTGGACAGGGGATCATCAAAAAAATATATGTTTAATTCCAGATCTCCGTGGTAGCCGTGCAATGGTGATTTAGGATTTAAGAGTGAGTTTTAGTTACTATCAGTTTCGAACTAAATTCATTGACGAGGAAGCATTATGGTCGATCCGACCTGGGGGAATTAATTTGTTGTCATGTGGTGAAGCTCTGGTTGCAGCGGCATGGTGGCAGTCGATCGATAGTGATCGCGTGAGGTATTTTTTTGGTCAATCAAATGGTTTCTGAAGACGTCGACCTGTTCAAATTCGAATTCAATGTTGTTTCATCGATCTGAGTTATAGTGGTCATTGGTGAAATTGTATGTGATTCGTTGGTAATCGCGATGATGATCGGAGGTGGCTCAGTTGATCGTGCACATTCACGATGCACTCATTTATCTGGTTGTTTCACAAAGTCGTGGGAGGAGAAGGAGATTCGAAGGAGGTTTCGAGTAATCCGATAAATGGCTTGGGGAAGTTAAAGTGGTGCCTCGGGTTCGTTCTCAAGCTTTGCACCAGGTAGATTAAACGTTGAAACAGTATAACAGGGTTTTTGATTTAAACTGAAATAATACTTTAAAGAAAGAAAGGAAAAGAAGAGGAAGAAGGGAGCTCGGGAGGGAAGGGACTCGGAAATTTAGATGTTAGGCTCGAGAAAAATTACAAATTGGCTTGGGTCTTCTTTAATGATCAGCTTTAAAGAAAATTTTATATGTATACAAGTTTAGAAATTTTAAACAAATTAAGTTTTTAATCAAAGAATTTTTTTAAAATACTTTTCTTTCCTAAATAATAAACGGTTGATTAAGTTTGAGATTACTTCAAAATTTTAAGAATAAACTATTTCAAACATATTAAATTAAAGTTTTTTAATTTATATAACCTTTATCTTAAGAGTTTTTAAATAAACTTAATGTTATTATTGAATGGATAATTAAGAAACGAAATGTTTTAAAAAGTTAATTTTAACCTAAAAAGTTTTTTAAGTTAATTGGTAATGAATATTTAAGTCCAAAGGCTATAATAGGATTTAAAAGATAATCAAATTAATTAATAAAGATAAAATGGTTTATCTTTTATTAAATGAAGAAGTAATTAGTAATTTACAAATTTAGAAAGTAATTAAGGGTAATTACTTATTGAAAGTGGTCAGAGGATAAAAATTAATGTGATTAATTAAAAGAATAATTACTTAATAAAAGTGATTAAAAGGCTAATTACTTAACATATTTAAGGATAATTAATTAATATGATTAACTAATTAATGTAATTAACTAAAGGTTAATTAGGTAGTTAATTAATGTAATTAATTAAAAGTAAATTGATAAATTAAAGGTTAATTAATTAACGATTAAAGGTGGATTAATTTATAATTACTTAATGTAATTAATTGAAGATAAATTAATTATGTAATTAACTTAAAAGTTAAATTAATTAAAGGATAATTAATCAAGGTGATTATGTGAAAAATTAATGGTTAATTAATTAAGGTAATTAATTAAGGATAATTAATTAAAATGAAGAATTAAGAATGATTAATTAATTTATATCAAATAATTTGTAATTAATTAATCAGGATTGGGTAATTAATTCAAAACAAATTAATTTAATTGGAAATTAAATTTGAATTAATTAAGGGTTGAACAATTAATTAATCCCGATTATAAATGATTATTGTATGTTTGGATTGCATATAGATGTATAAATTGTATTGAATGTTTGAATGGTTGATTGTCTTTCATCTATGATATCCTGTTCTATGAATTGAGCTGTGTGTGATTTATTTATTTATCGTGATGAATGTATACCATTTATATGGGAATCTGTGAATGAAGATAAGCGTTATAGATTATACCGCTTATCGATATTTATGTGCTTAAATCTGTGATGATTGATGATGTTGCACTATTGTGTAAAACCCTTGGACTACACCATACACACACAAATATGGATTGCATGAGGAAATTGGTTAAGTCACATATTTTTTAAATGGTTTTAAAATTTGAATTTTGAATCCAAACGGTTTTGGAAATGGAATTGGGTTAAAAGTGAAAAGCTTTTGAAAAGGAGTTTTAAAGATAAAAGTTATTTCGAATAACTTGATAAAGTTTTGAAATTTAGTAATTAGATTTGAATTCAAGATTTGAAATTGAATTCTATATTTGGAAAATTATGGTTTAAAAAGATTATACCAGTTATAACTGTGGTAGTATGGGTTTTAAACCATTTTAAAAGTATTGTTTTGGGACTTTAAATTCAACCCAAGTTTATACGTAAAAGGCTTTAACTCGTGCAAATGTAATCGGAGTTTTCCGAAATGAAAACTATTGGTTTTCAAATAATAATAGCTTTCATATAAAGAAAGAATTTCCAAATTGTGTTGGAAAGATTTCAAGTTTGAAATAGAATTGTTTGGAAGCTATGAATAAATCTTTGCGAAAGATTATTGAACCTTGTTTGAAATTGAAGAGGATTTTAAATGGTGTATCTTTCATAAAAGATTTGAAATGGGAATTGTTTTGAAAGTTATGAACGAATCTTTGGAAATGGTTTTGAAAGCTATGAATTGAGTCTTTGATTTAATGATTGGATGAGTTAATCCAATTTGAAAAGAAAATTGGTTTGAAAGTTGTGAATGAATCTTTGTGAAAGATTGGTGAACTTTGTGAAGTAAAACTTTTTGTTTAAAGATTTGTAAATGGTAATTTGTTTAGACCATTTGAAGAAAGGTTTTGGGTTTTTTAGTGGTGACTTAACTGAAATCCCAATATCCATATGTTTTTAAATATTGCGCTCATTATTCAGTTTTTCTAGGAGAGGACCTTGTGCCATATAACCCATTCGGAATAATGATACAACTGTTTGCGCCAAAAATGGTCACAAACCCCAAATACCGTGAAAGCACCAGTGTATGGACACAAATCAACAATATTCAAGCACAAATATCAGATCTCAGCAAATAAAAACAGCAATTCAGAAATTATAATCAGAAACACAGGATTTATAGTGGTTCGACTATCTCCGGCCTACGTTCACTTCAAAGTTTTATCCTTTTATTGATTATCCTTGCTGGTTACAGATTATTACAGTAATAGCAATGAAGAATTTCGAGTACAATAGTTATATTGAAGTGTAGAAATGAATCCGGCAGAATCTGGACGTCCAATAGCCAAAAGGTTCTTTTTCTATAGGCTCCGGGCTATATTTATAGGCGTAGGAGGCTGAGATCGAGCTAAAACTTCGGGAGACTTCTTCTGGCACGTGAGCGGGCCCACGCGACCGACCCCACCAAGTTTCGACTCGATCTGTGATCGATACGAAATTATTTCGTATCCATCAAAAAATGATCCAATCGAGCTGAAACTAGGCAGGATTGTTCTTTATCATGTATGCAAGCTACTGTGAAAATTTCGTTGCATTTGGATCAGGGGTTTTGGAGATACAATCGATACGATCTGATGTTCTTCGTGGACTACATATTTTGAATCCATGCTTTCGCATCCATCTTCTTCGAGTCGATTAGAAGCACGTGCGCATCGATGACGTGGCGCTACTCCCAAGGCTCGATCCATACCCCCCACCGCTTTGACCGCTTCTTTCCTGGAGACGTGGACTTGCATCCATGTTTTATGCTTCGTCCATATCCATAACTTCACAACGGCATGCTTGTACCCTTCGATTCATGTTTCTCTTTGTATCGATTCCAGGAGTACACTTCGCATCGATCATTCACGAATTGATCGATACGAAACGACTATGGGGGTTATCGATACGAAGTGGTTGTGATGGAGCGGAGGGTGGATACGAAGCTCATCCTCGGGATGGATATGAGCGAGACCTTACCTGATGGATATGAAGAAAGCTTTACCTGATGGATACGAAAGTGCCAAATCCTTATGCTATCGATACGAGAGTATCGATTCGAGACATGCCACATCTTTCCATCCTGACCGATATGAAACCATCAAGTCGAACCAAAACCCGATCGATGCGAACCCCATCGAGTCGAACTTCTGCCGATCGATACGAAGCCGATCGATACGAAACGCCAACTACCTGATCGATACGAAATGTATCGATACGAACCATCCCTGTGCGCCGATGGATACGAACAGCATGCTCTTCCTACCTTGCATCGATCGTATCTCCTTCATACGAACTCTGATTAACCTGAAATTTGAAACATAGCCTCTCCTAATCCTTATCATCATCTCCAATTGATTCTGTCCCGATCGAAGCTCAACCAAATTTTGACGACATCGATTGCAGCCTTGATTCCAATCGATCTCCAATCCCAATATCCATCATTTCTTGCCAATTTGTTGATATTCCAGCTTTAACCAAAAGGTGGGATAACATTTGCCACCCAAAACATGCCTTGTTATAAGAAGGCGTGTTTTGAATAGTTCCGAATCCGATATCCGAAGTCCATAACCAATTCCATGTCCATTCGAACTCGACAACCGAGTCCTAATCCATCCTTATCCAATAGCCAATAACGGAATCCAGGACCTCTCAGGGTCGATATCGAAATCCATAACCACTCCGAGCTCTTGCTAAGCGCAATCCACATCTGACGACCATGGTCCAGTGTCCCTGGACGTTGAGCTAACCTCTCCGGGTTCTTGCCAAGCGTAATCCACACTTGACGACCGTGGTCCAGTGTCCTTGGATGTTGTACAATTCCATGGTTTAAGTCCTAAGCCGAATCCTGATCTCTCCGGACCCTTGTTGAGTATAGTCCATACTCAACACCTGAAACAATAATCGATAATATGGGGCCTAAGTCCTAGGCCGAATCCTGGTCACTCCGGACCCTTGATGAGCATAGTCCATATTCAGCGGCTTGAAAATAACTATTGATAATACAGGGCCTAAGTCCTAGGCTGAATCCTGGTCACTCCCGACCCTTGTTGAGCATAGTCCATACTCAACGACCTGAATGAGTCAATTTACCACGTTCGGGCAAAGCGACCCACCCCTTGCCAGGCATAATCCATACCCGACGACCTTTTATCAAAAACCAGATAAAAATCCAATCAAAATCCAATCCAAAATCCAAATCAAACCAAAAAAATCAAAAATCCAAACCAGCATCCAAAATCGAAAACAATCATCCAATGGAAAATCCAAATCAGAAAGAAAACAAAACCAGGAGTTCAATCCAAACTCCAAAACCAAACCAGAAAAATCAGTGTCCAATCCGAAAGCAAAAGACAAATTTCACAAACCATAGCATCGTGGTTTATCATCATTTAGAGCATGCTTAGGGGCTATCTCCGTCCCCATACATGTGTAAATGACTTTGCCGTTTGCCAGTAGCTTGTTACTTATTTCATATTATCCCGGTTAATTGATAACCAATCGACCATCATTCCTGGGCCTCACACCATCATGGTGTGAGGTAGGCGGTGGCTGTTCTTGCTCCACCGCTGCATTCCGTGCTCCAACATACTGCCTCAGTTGTCCATTCCTGACATGTTCCTCAATTATGTCCTTTAAGTGTCTGCAGCTGTTGGTATCATGTCCGTCCAAATCGTGGAAGAGACAGTGCCTTCCTGATGCCCTCCCCCGTTCGGATGGTTCTCTCCTGGCCGGCCTCCGGTAAGGGAGGCGATTCCTGGTTTCCATGTATATCCGCTCCAGCGTCTCGTTTAATCCTGTGTATGTGGAAAACTATGGATTCTTCCATCGCTTCCCAGCTTTCCCTGAATTATCATCGAGCTTCCTTTTTCCCTTATCCTTATCTGAGCTTCCATTGGATGGTCCTCCACCCTCAGTCGCGTTCACCTCCTTTAGCTTTAAATCCATACTCGCATCTTCTTGCCGAAGGAACCTTTCGGCTTCGTGAAAGAATTCCTCGAGATCTTGTGGGGGATCTCATATTAGAGACATCTTAAAATCTGAATCCTCTCTGACTCCTGATACCGCCACCATCAAAACGATTGATGGATCTGGCCGATCCACCGAAGCAACTGCCGCGTTGAATCGAGTTAGAAAACCTCTAAGCGATTCATTCGTCCTTTTTTTACCGATGTCAATGTCATTACGTTCTTTGGTCTCCTGATATGAACCCAAAACTTCCCTAAAAACTTATCCACCAATTCCCTCCAATTCCTGATAGATCCCTCTCCAAGCTGCCTAAACCACATTGCAGCTAAGACCGTCAAATACAAAGGGAAGCATCGGGCCATCACCTCCTCTGATACCCCCAACACTTCCATGTGTCTAGTATACCTCATCAAATGATTAGTCAGGTCAGCCTTGCCATCATATACTTCCACACTAGGTAGCTTGAACTTAGGTGGGTTCTGTGCTATCCTAATTTCCCGAGTAAACGGACTCCCGTTTACTCCTTCCATATCTCTATTGGTCAAACCTCCTCGCATAGTTTTCCTAATGATCTCCACTAATCCAGCATTGCCTGTAAAGGGTTGCCCCCATGCCTCCGAGGAAACTCCGATACATATTCCTCGTACGGTTCGTTAGCACCAGCGTTCATTCTAGCCTGGTTGGGTTCCATCCAAAGGTCTTCCTACATTGGATCCTACGGGCCTGCCCCCAAGCCCTCGTTAATTGCCTTCCGGTTCTGTATCCTGTCCTCCATTGGGTTCCGCGACCCTAGTTCCTTGTCCTGCACTTGTAGCCGCCGTAGTTGGTCGAAGGTTTTGCGTTCCTACAGCTCCCATTTGTTCAAAGAAGGTTTGCATCATGTCCTGATAACTTTTCAACAATCTCTCTTGCAATGAATTTGCCATAGCTTCCATTTCATCCCTGGTTATGTAAATGGAAGCCTGTCCTTCTCCAGCTCCGAAGGACGCCTCTTGACTTCCTCCTGTTTGCTTCTCTCAGCTCTTTGTCTCCTTCTTGTTTGACGAGTCATTGTCTTTCAAATCTAAACTCTTCACTCTTTTCAAATCTAAACTCTTCACTCTTTTCAAATCCAAACTTCAATCTGATGTAGCGGGTGCTAGTCCTTCTCAGTGAAAGCACCAAAGTGTTTGCACCAAAAATGGTCACAAACCCCAAATACTGTGAAAGCACCAGTGTATAGACACAAATCAACAATATTCAAGCACAAATATCAGATCTCAGCAAATAAAAACAGCAATTCAGAAATTATAATCAGAAACACAGAATTTATAGTGGTTCGGCTATCTCCGGCCTACGTCCACTTCAAAATTTTATCCTTTTATTGTTTATCCTTGCTGGTTACAGATGATTACAGCAGTAGCAATGAATAATTTCGAGTACAATAGTTATATTGAAGTGTAGAAATGAATCCGGCAGAGTCTGGACGTCCAATAGCCAAAAGGACCTTTTTCTATAGGCTCTGGGGCTCTATTTATAGGCGTAGGAGGCTGAGATCGAGCTAAAACTTCGGGAGACTTCTTCTAGCACGTGAATGGGCCCACGCGACCGACCCCACCAAGTTTCGACTCGATCTGTGATCGATACGAAATGATTTCGTATCCATCAAAAAATGATCCAATCGAGCAGAAACTTGGCAGGATAGTTCTGTATCATGTATGCAAGCTGCTGTGAAAATTTCGTTGCATTTGGATCAGGGGTTAAGGAGATACGATCGATACGAGCTGATGTTCTTCGTGGACTGCAGGTTTCGAATCCATGCTTTTGCATCCATCTTCTTCGACTCGATTAGAAGCACGTACGCATCGATGACGTGGTGCTACTCCCAAGGCTCGATCCATACTCCCTGCCGCATTGACCGCTTCTTTCCTGGAGACGTGGACTTGCATCCATGTTTTATGCTTCGTTCGTATCCATAACTTCGCAACGGCATGCTCGTACCCATCGATTCGTATTTCTCTTTGCATCGATTCCAGGAGTACACTTTGCATCGATCATTCACGAATTGATCGATACGAAATGACCATGGGGGTTATCGATACGAAGTGGTTGTGATGGAGCGGAGGGTGGATACGAAGCTCATCCTTAGGATGGATACGAGCGAGACCTTACCTGGTAGATACGAAGAAAGCTTTACCTAATGGATACGAAAGTGCCAAATCCTTCTGCTATCGATACGAGAGTATCGATTCGAGACATGCCGCTTCTTTCCATCCTGACCGATACGAAACCATCAAGTCGAACCAAAACCTGATCGATGCGAACCCCATCGAGTCAAACTTCTGCCGATCGATACGAAGCCGATTGATATGAAGCACCAACTACCTGATCGATACGAAATGTATCGATACGAACCATCCCTGTGCACCGATGGATACGAACAACATGTTCTTCCTACCTTGCATCGATCATATCTCCTTCATACGAACTCCGATGTACCTAAAATTTGAAACATAGCCTCTCCTAATCCTCATCATCATCTCCAATAGATTCCGTCTCGATCGGAGCTCAATCAAATTTTGACGACATCGATTGCAGCCTTGATTCCAATCGATCTCCAATCCCAGTATCCATCATTCCTTGCCAATTTGTTGATATTCCAGCCTTGACCATATGGTGGGATAACAACGATGATATGGATATCATTTGAAGACCGGTGGTGAAGACCGAATATTTTCGAAAGTGAAAGGATAACTCGACGAATGTCTCTGCACCGGCTGATTCCCGGTATAGAGATTTGATCATCCTTTGTGATGAGGAGTCTGGATGTGATTATGGATTATCCGGATTTGCAAGGACTTCTATGGAAGTGCCTTCAGTTCTATTCGAACCCATAATAGACTTGTATGGATGTGTGTCTGAAATTACACTTAGAAATGTAAAACCAGTTTCTATAAAATACATTTCTGTTTGGTGGCGGAGAATTTATTCTCCTAGCTTAACACCTTTCTTTGAGACGTGCAAGCTCAGAGGTTATGTAGTTGATATTTACTAGTGATACATTTCCAATTTGGTAATGTGGCATACGAAATACTGTTGATCATTTATTGATCAAAGCATGGCTTTGTGAAAAAGTGTAGCTTTGTGGACAAGAATGCATCAGGACCACACACTTCGGAAATGGTCGAAACAGAAAAGATGCGGCAAGGTTATGAGGTCGCGCCCTTTGGGGTGTGTCATTCCCTTCTGGAAAAGGGTGGTATCATGGTATGGATCTCAGATACTTAACTCATGTGGTCACTGCTAATCTATTACTTTGTGATTGCTTTATGGTTGTTGGTGTAGAGGTATCTCGGATAAAGGTCGCAAACGACCGGGGGAATGCATGCTCGAGTAGTAGTTACCTAGTTGCAGAGGTAACCCGACCTTCTGTTGGCAGAGAGCCGGGTAGGTTCTCGGGGCGTCCCTCCAGAGGCGTAACCATGTGGCTGCAGGAAGTTCCTTAGCCTGACCATTTACTGGAGATCTAATCACCAATACGTGCCTTATACGGTTTTAGTTGTAGAACATGCCATTTAGTTATGGTGGTCACCACTGTTTAGATGGAAGCTATAGTAGGCATACAATAATGGTTGTTAAATGGCCAAGATTAATATTATACTTTCGAAATTATTTCCGCACTACACAGTAATAATAATATCAAAATGGTTTACGTGTATCAAGCATATTTGGCTATCATAAGGAGAAATCTCCTCCAATTCTCCGTTTGCATTGTGTGTGCGGTGGGAGCCCTAATAGTAGTTTCATTTTCCAAAAAGCATTGCGGATTTAAACTTTAAAATCCTTTGTTGTTTGCTTTAAAGTTAAGCTGTTTTTGTTTGCTCATACTAGTCCCATGACTGACTTGGAGTTTATTGTTCCCTATCTAATCTCAGGGTGCCTATAATTTTCCACACTGGCAATCTAGAGTTGGATTTTTCAGATAATCAAATAGTAGGAGTAGATTCGATAGCATTCAATCTTTGGATATTGGCAATCGCGTTTAGGATCGCATCTGCTTAATTCAGCTTGATGGGTGTTTGAGCTATCTTTGGATTGAAGATGGAGTTGCAGATATTGGAGTTCTAACTTGGTGGTTCAAGTTCAATTTATTTATTCCGCTTTAGCACTGTATATTCTGCTCTGATTTATTTGAGTGATCAGTGTTGTATCATATTTGGATATTGTATCATTGGAGTTATATGATATATTCATTCATTTCTTCGGTTGTATTGTTATACTTAATGTGTTATAAGCTCCGATGAACCAAATTCGACGTTTGAATCTGCGGCATTTGAATATAGGTGATATATTCGGTGCCGATTTTCGAAGGTCGAGTCAGGATCGTTAGAAATTGGTATCAGTGGTAAAGGTTGAAACTTTAACTCAGGAGTATAATATATTAGGTAATTCATTAGAGATAGGATGTGACGACCCAAAATTTTCAAGCAATTAAAATCGGCGTATTTAATTGATTTTAAATATTCAATAGAGCAATTTTAACTTGAATTACAAATATCATAATTTATTTGATGATTTAATTATTGAATTAAATAATTTGAAGTTGGGAAAATTATTGAATCCAGAATTTTAAGCGGATTAAGAATAATTTGAAGGCTTGTAAAATTTATATTGACAACACTGAAGATAATAGAAGTTGTAAAATTGAAATTAGTAGTGGTTTGTTCAGTTTTAAAATTTTATTGTTTAAATTGAATTTAAAAATAGCCTTCCGAGGCACAGTCTCAGAAATCGACGAAACCAGTTCCATTGGATTCGTAATATTGTATTATTATCCGATTTCGATTTTCGTAGTTTTTGGAGTTGTTATGTGAGCATACGATACATAAACGCGTTGAAAATTTACTTCGAAAATTCTATTTAAATTTTTATATATATTCACGTGCTAATCACCATCAGCTGCTTTTCCTTCAAATCGCTGCCTCCTCTCGTGCATGCCATCATCATCGTGCCTTCCTTTCTCTTATCACGCAAGCTTCATCTCCCTTAAATAAATTCACCAAAGCCACATTCTTCATAATGGAATACTCAGTTAAACTAAAATAAAAAAATGGTCGAAGCCTTAATTCCTCAAATCAAAACCCTCAAATTAAATGGCCTAAGTAAATCGCATGTTCCTTTTCAATCCAAATCGATTACCGTATAAAAAAAAAGAACGGAGAGAAGGCCGATCGAAACCAACTCTCGTATTCAACCCACCGCCTTCTCTTCTTTTGAGTTTGAATTCGTATTTGTTTAGGGATCGCGAGTCGACGATAGGGTTGAGAGCTCGTGGAGCTTGCGGTTGTCCAGGACATCGCAATAGCGAGCAGGACTCGGCGACGCGGTGAGGCGGTGGGGTCGCGTGTTTTTGGGTCGCAATCGATGACTTGCGCAAGGCGATGAGGCCTCGCGGTGAGTTCACCGATGCTGCAGCTAGGTCAGGTGGTGATGTGCTCAAGTGATTTGCGTGCGTTGGTCTATGGAAGTTTGGCGAGCGATGAGGAAGGTCGCAGGATAGGGTTCTCGTTTGGTAAGGCAGTAAGTATTCGATCCTTTTCAAATTTAAATTGATTTGTTATTATACAGAAGAAGGAAATTTAATTCTCATTTGGATTTAAATAATAGGAGTATACAATATATTTAATTCAGTTTAAATTGGAATGTATGAATATATAGGTCAGGAAATTTATAAGCAGTAAGGTATAATTCTTTTGTTTTCCAATTTATATACATAATAAAAATTTTAACTGGCAGTTAACTTAATTTATAGTTAGGGTGAAAAGCAAGTACTGAAAACTGGAGAAGTTATTTAAAATGTGAGGAGGCAGAAATTTTAATTTACTGGTCTATGTTGGAAATAAATTACTAAGGTGATTAGTTTGTTCTATTAACATATTTGATCTATTTAGTTTCTAAAAATAATTTATTAAATGAAAATTAGTTTAAATAAAATTATTTGTTAATTAAATTAAATTTAGCAAATGGAAATTATTGTTCGATTTATTCGAATATTAACAAATGAATCCAATGTTTATTCAAGGTAAAAAGTCATGAAAACGGGTCGAGACGGTAATGGACTGCAAACGAAAACAAAGGTTAGTTAACCTCACTCAGTTAATTTAAATTTAAATGATTAAATTTAAATAATTGTTTGAATGGTTGAAATTGATTGATGTGCTATAGTACGGTATATTTTGGAATTGGCATATTATATTGTGCTAACATCTGTGGATGCAGGGGAAAACAGGTTGGAGGTATCCAACTGGATCCCTCAACATTTATTATTTAATATTCTCTGTTGTGATTACTTGATATTCTGTGATGAATATATTGGAATATTGAATGTTGTGGTTTGACTGGATATATTTGGGTATAATGAATTACCAAAAATATATAAATTGGGTTTTGGAAAGAAAATAAAGAAAGTAAATTTATAAACGAAATAATATTAGAAAATTGAATAAATTAAGAATGAATTGAAAAAGAAACGAAAATATGTTAAATACTAATAAATAACTTCGAGTATGAAAAGAAAAGGGTTTGAATAAACAGTGATTAATGAATTGTAAAATTATGTGATATTAAATTAAATGAATAAAGAATTATTTTAAAACTTAAAGTTTTAAATTTATTTAAAGGTATAAGAAGTAAATTGAGAAATCTAAATTGGTATTTCAATTAAAAGTATTTTAAACCATAATTAAGGAATAAAATCTGAAATTAAAGGATTTTTGAATAAATGAAGTAAATTGAAAATCAATTTGGAAATTGATTTATGTGTTTGAAATTGGATATTTGGAAGAATAAACTCAAGGTGGGAATTTATTAAAGGAATGAGAAAAATTGTTTAAAAGTAAATAGTGATTTATTTTTAAAGGTTGTGAAGAGAAGTATATTTCTCTGGATAGCCAAGTGCGTTTTCAAAGTAAGTTTTTAAATAAAATAAAGGTTTTAACGTTGTTTTACAAAGTATGTACTTGGAAAATTATTATCTCTAAATGTTTAAATTCTAAAGTAAATATTTATTCAAATTTATTACCGTAGTAATAATTTATAAAGAGGGACTTAGTAATTCCGTCTTAAAGGTGAAAACCTAGTTTATATTTATAAAGTAACCTTACTTTCAAATATTCATATAGTATATATTTTTAATCAATTATTGAAGTAGTTTTAATTTAATTATTTTAAAGTAAATTCTAAGGTAAGTAATTTGTTAATCTATTATCGTAATAATTATTTTAAGAATGATTTAGTATTTTGTTTAAAGAAGAAAATCTATTTATATTTATAAAGTAAACTTATTTTAATTTGTTTCTAAAGTATTATTTTAAATTAAGTACTAAAGTAAAGTTTTCTAAATTAAATATTAAACATACTTTACAATTAAAGTGTTTTGAAATTATTCTAAAAATCTAAAATCTTGCGCTTGGTGATTCCAGTGGAAATAGAAATATTTGGAATTTATTCTGAGAAAGTAAGATAGTTTGAAAACTGTTTTCAAAGGGGTTTGAAAGTGAAAATATATCTTGTAAAGATATTTTGAGATAAATAAATAATTTGGAAAATTATTCATTGGTTGATGGTTTTTTATCCGGTTTGTACGTTTCGTGAAAAACGTGATCGGAGTCGAAGATGGAGCAGTAAAGTGCAAGGGTTAGTTGCTACTAATCCTGAGGATATTTTCAAAATGGATGTAGTAGGAATAGTGCCTTCAGTTCCGTTCGAACCCGCGACGGACTTGTATGGATGAATGCTTGCGAAACATCGTCAGGTGGACGATGGGCATTCTAAGGGATATGTTCTAAAAGGCCACGCTTAGCCTCAAGCCTCATCAAATGGGAATGGCTGAAAATCAGAGGTTATGCAGCAAGGCTTCGTGGATAGCCCCCACTGGAGGGTGAGGTCATCCCTGTCTAGATGCCTCTTTTATTTCGGCTTAGTGGGCGGTTGCTGATCCCAACCGCGGGGTGATCTTGCTCGGGACTGTCCAGTAAGGGACAGTTCCGGTCTTGTGTTGCAGGGGAGTTAGAATGGCTCCTCGGTACGCTGATCTAGACCAGGTACTGTGACAGGTGGTACCCCAGTGCCTAGGCATTAGTTGGAATCCATTTTCCCTACGCGCCCGTACGGTTTTGATTGTGCCCAACTATTGCTGAAACGTGAGATGTAAGCATTTCAGTTAGATTCTATTTTACTTTCTATTGACACTATTATAATATCAGAGGACTTTAATAAAAATGTTTTTAGCTATCGTAAGGTAAAAACCCGACATATTTATTTGTGACGTGGTCTTACGAGATGCTTTTGTTTTCAAAAGGATTTTCGAAACTTTAATAATCAATTGGGTGTGATTTTCTCATGCCGGTATTCCAGACTGACTCGGGTGTTATTTAACTGTAATGCTCGGGTCAGACTGTGTATTATAGGATAGAGGATTTGATGATGTGGAGCTCAGGAGACGAGCTAGATGACGATATGTACTTCCGTACTTGTTTATACATATATTCCGCTGTATTGAGTTGTTGTGTATCCATTTGTATGTCTTGTTGTTGAACCGTGATTGATGTACTCTGATAATGTAATATGTATAAACAGATATATTTGATTTGAGTAAAGATCATTTATTAGCTATTATATTTTATTTCGCTGCGATGGTTAGATTCTGATGTTGTTTCCTATTTTCTTCTTCTACCTCTTCTTCTTTAACCCAAATGGTTTGTATTTCCGTACAACTTGAGTTGATTGATGTAGAATAGTGTTGACTCAAGGGGTACGGATTTGCGGGTCGTTACACTTGGTATCAGAGCGAGGTTGGTGATAACCTTGGCTCTGGTGGGAAATTACTCAAATAGAGTTCGTAGTACTCTAGAATGAGTTTGAGCGTATTAATACTTATGAGCACGTATTTGTTAGTGAATATAAATTGTTTTAATATTGTGTTGATTGGTTTATTGAGTGGCATATGAACCTTCGCCGGCACAGTCTGGACAACTGTATCGAAGGGGTTTCTAAACACTTGAACAGACCAAATGACACGGTATTGTTTAAAATGTGGGTGAATGAAATAATTTTATCCAAAAATAAATTTTGATATAAAGAAAAGTTTTTGTAAACTATTTTAGCTAATACATGGTTGCTTGGATGTTAGAAATGATAATGTTAAAATATTATCATTGTTGTGTAAAAATTTAACTAGAAATTGAAAATATAACCAAAGTTTAAGGGAATAAATTCATTATAAAATGAGATTTATAGATATGAATTATAAATGTAATAAATGTAATTTATCAATTGAAATATAATCTAATGAAAATTTGTATAAGCACAAACTATACAAATGAAATATAGGTAAGATTGATTTAAGCAGGATTTGGAAATTTAAATCCCGGAGATTTGGAAGTATTTTGAAGATAAATAATAGTATTATTGTTTTGAAGATATTTCTGAATGGAAATCTGTTTTAAATGGATTTTGAAAGTGATATAGCTTTGAAATCACTTAGATTATTGGGAAATAATTCTGATGATGACGGCCGCATCATCAGTATTCATTTTCGAATTTCTAAGTGACGGATTGCTACCAAATTGATTTGTTCAGAAAAGCTAGTTGTTTTTGGAAATCTCAAGGAAATTTGTTGAAAATAAAAGCCAGGATTGGTTTAAATTTTTTTGAGAAATGAGATTTGAGATTTGAGAAGTTGAAGATTTTAAAATAATTTGAAATCAAAAGCCGGGAGTTTAAAAAAAAATCCTGATGAGATAGGTTATAAGCTTATAAATTAAGATGATTTTTAAAACAGGAAGGAAATATAAGCTTTGAATGTTGGAATTTGAATTTAAAGTGTAAAGTTGAAAATGAAATTAACTTGGATTGGGAAGATAAAAATTTAACTGGATTGAAATTAATTAAAAAGGCTGAAAAATAATATCCAGTTGTTTTTCGAATTAAGCTGAAATCGAATTGAGATTAAATAAATCTGAGTTTAAAATAAAATTGAACTGGAAAATAAATTGGTTAAGGATTGGATTGGAGTAAATGAATTAGAATAACTTATAAAAGAATCAGAATAAAAAAAATACGTAGAATAAAATATGCTTGGATTATAAATAAGTGTAAAACTCGAATTAAAAATAAAGGATGAATACATTCAAGCCTGGAATGAATGTGATTGTATAAAATAGTAAGTTGTGACTTATAAAATTAAAAATGGAATAGAAAACCCAAAATTAATATTTTGATGAAATGGAAAATGAAAAGAAAATCTAAACTTGAATTATTAAATAAATTGAACTAAGAAAATTAAATGAAGTGATATTTGGAATTAAAAATCAAGTGTTGAATTTTAACCAGGGAAAGAACTAAGTAAATAATAAATTGGTTAATGTAATGTTAAATAAAGCTGAATAGTGAATTAATAATGAAGATTGGAAATAAAACTCATGTTATAAATCAAATTCGACTTGAATCACAAGTGAAGAAAATATAATTGGAGGTGGCCTTGTAATTAATTAAATGAATCGAGTATGAAATTGAATTGTAAGTTAATAAATTGGATGGATTTCCAATTTGGAATTTTGGGAAAGGTTTAAATCCCTTGGAATTTGAAAGTGGTTTTCAAAGATGTTGGAGAAATAATAGTGGTATTATTTCGGGAATATTTTTGAATTGGAATTGAATATGGAGATATTTGAAAATTTAAAATATTTTTAATGTTTTTAAGAGATAAAAGCACTAAACTCTTTCGGTCGCTGGAAAATAATTCCGATGATGATCGCGACATCATCGGTGTTCATTTTCGAGTTTCCATGAGAGGAATTCAGAAATAAATTATTGAATGTGAATTAGAATTCATATGGATTCAATGAAATATACTAATTTAATTTAAACAAATGGAGCTGGCAATGAACTCAAATTAAACAAAACAGAGTTGAAATAGAGATAGTTTGAGTGGTAAATAAAATTCAAGTGAATAAAAATAAAATTGAAAATCAAATTAAGGATTTAAATTGGGAAGTGCTTATAGAAACAAAATATAACTTGAGTTTTGAAGTTGAAATGTGTTGAAGGAAAATAAAATAACTTAAGTAATATTTGAATAAAAGCTTGATTTAAGTAAAAATTGTGAAATAATTGTGTCGAGTCCTATGAAATGATTTTAAATAAAACTTGTTGGTAGATGAAATTAGTAATTGAGTTAATTAACGTAAGTTATATTAATGAGGATTTGACTTCGAATAAAATGGGAGTTAGATTGCTTTTGAAATTAATTCAATTTAAATGAGTTTGCTTGGACATAAAATGAATTTAAGTTAAGCAAGAGAGTTGCGGAATCATTTGAATTGAATAGGATGGTTTGAATATTGTTTGGAAGCATTCTAATTAAGTGTCGGAATATTTCATATGTGCTTAGGGAAATATATAATATGCACTGTTTATAGAATCCATGTTTTAGTTATTTATAATAAAGTGAAATGTTAATAAACTTTATATATTTGTCACTGACATGTTTAAATTGAGTAAGTACAGGTTTTTGGAAGCCGTTTGACTAGTTTTGACTGCGCTAATTGCTTAAATAAGTAGCTGCTTGCTTAAAATGCTAAATAAGGTACGCTAGGAAATATGAACTGTTTTCTGTTTTCCGACCGTATGGGTCGATGTATATATATTTATATCTCTTGTCAAATTGCAAAAGCTCCTCCGTACAAAGGAGACTCTGCCAAAAAATTTTGAAAATTTTAGGAGTTAGAAAATTTTTGAAAATTTTCATTAACGACAAATGATTTAAATTTGCTAAGCAAATTGAATTTGACACTGAATATTGAAATCTATTTTAACTGTGATTGTAAAGTAAGTGGAATCGAAGGGTCTAAAGAAAGTAAAGTTTGCAAATAAACATTTAGTGTGAGATTTAAATTAATTAGTAAGTGAAACTAATTCGATATTCAAAGTGGAAGTCAAATTGAATTTAAATGGAATTGTAAGGGCAAAGTGAACGGTAATGAATATAAACTTCAATGGTAAAGTGTAAATAAATGTAAGAAGTATGTAAAATATTTATATTGAACTTTAGAAGAGAATAATGAATTCTTAAGTAAATTTGGTATTGAAAGTATGCTAAGTGAATAATTGAATTAAGGTTGAGACTGATATTTGTGACTGTGGGAATTATGAATAAGGGAATAACAATCAAAATGAAAGTGAATAAAAAAGGAAATTGATATAATTGATAATCAGTTGGAATTTATACGTAGGATGTACGTATATTATTTTATTCGCATAGCTATTTGATCCAGATTCGAGCATAGAATTTCGAGATGGTAATATCGATCCGAGTTAGGATTTTTCACTCGATTTTCGACGGCGGACCTGGATATGGAGTTTTGATTGATTCTATAAATTCTCCATCATAGTTTACAGCTATGCAAGGAGAATGACGGTTTCTGATTAAGAAACCAGGTCCAAGTCCGCACTAGGAAGTCGGGTAGACGATACTAGTTCGGAGGTGAAATTGTGTGATCGAGTGAGCGATCGGATTTGGTATTGCGTACGAATGATATTTGTGCGTCGTACGGGCTTAAGTAGAACAAATATTGGAAATGTGTAAAAGAAGTCAATAAGTGTTTTTGAATGTTGTGATTGGAAATTATTGCTAAACAGGATATGCAGGTATTATAAAGAGAAAGGAGAATCGATTTTGATTTCAGATAATAAATTAGAATTGCCCGACTAAAAGGTATGTGTTTAAAATTCTATATGGGATTTGATTGGGTTTTTGGATCTAGCCACTTGGCGTTTTGTTTTCTTTTTGGATTTGGGAGCCCGTAGAGGCCTTTTGTAGTTGTACCGAGCTAGCCGCGGAAAGGAAACGCTGGCAAAAAATTTCGAGAATTTAGGGAGATAGAAAAAATTTGAGAAAATTTTGATAAGTCAAATTTGGTTTTATATTGAAATTTGAATGGTTAAACAAGTATTATAGTTTGAAACTATGGGAAGTTTGGGAAGTTAATAAGAAAGGTAATGTGTCTTTTATTAAAAAGATAGTTGGTAGGATGTTAAATTGTTGGTTTTGGAAAAATAGTAACGGGTATTATACCATTTTTTCCTAACTAGTAATTTCGGGGACGAAATTCTTTTAAGGGGGGAGGAATGTGACGACCCGAAATTTTCAAGCAATTAAAATCGGAGTATTCAATTGATTTTAAATATTCAACAGAGCAATTTTAACTTGAAGTACGAATATCACAATTTATTTGATAATTTAATTACTGAATTAAATAATTTCAAGTTGGGAAAATTATTGAATCTAGAATTTTAAGCCGATTAAGAATAATTTGAAGACTTGTAAAATCTATATTGATAACACTGAAGATAATAGAAGTTGTAAAATTGAAATTAGCAATGGTTTGTTTAGTTTTAAAATTTTATTGTTTAAATTGAATTTAAAAATAGCCTTCCGAGGCACAGTCTCAGAAATCGACGAAACTAGTTCCATTGGATCCGTAATATTGTATTATTACCGGATTTCAATTTTCGTAGTTTTTGGAGTTGTTATGTGAGCATACGATATATAAACGCGTTGAAAATTTACGTCGAAAATTCTATTTAAAATTTTATATATATTCACGTGCTAATTACCATCAGCTGCTTTTCCTTCAAATTGCTGCCTCCTCTCGTACATGCCATCATCATCGTGCCTTCCTTTCTCTTATCACACAAGCTTCATCTCCCTTAAATAAATTCACCAAAGCCTCTTTCTTCATAATGGAATACTAAGTTAAACTAAATTAAAAAAATAAAAATAAAATGGCCGAAGCCTTAATTCCTCAAATCGAAACCCTCAAATTAAATGGCCGAAGTAAATTGCGTGTTCCTCTTCAATCCAAATCGATTACCGTACAAAAAAAAGAAGGGAGAGAAGGCCGATCGAAACCATCTCTCGTATTCAACCCGCCGCCTTCTCTTCGTTTGAGTTTGAATTCGTATTTGTTTAGGGATCGCGAGTCGACTATAGGGTTGAGAGCTCGTGGAGCTTGCGGTTGTCCAAGACATCGCAATAGCGAGCAGGACTCGGCGACGCGGTGAGGCGGTGGGGTCGCGTGTTTTTGGGTCGCAATCGATGACTTGCGCAAGGCGATGAGGCCTCGCGGTGAGTTCACCGATGCCGCAGCTAGGTCAGGTGGTGATGTGCTCAAGTGATTTGCGTGCATTGGTCTATGGAAGTTTGGCGAGCGATGAGGAAGGTCGCAGGATAGGGTTCTCGTTCGGTAAGGCAGTAAGTATTCGATCCTTTTCAAATTTAAATTGATTTATTATTATACAGAAGAAGGAAATTTAATTCTCATTTGGATTTAAATAATAGGAGTATACAATATATTTAATTCAGTTTAAATTGGAATGTATGAATATATAGGTCAGGAAATTTATAAGCAGTAAGGTATAATTCTTTTGTTTCCAATTTATATACATAATAAAAAATTTAACTGGCAGTTAACTTAATTTATAGCTAGGGTGAAAAGCAAGTACTGAAAACTGGAGAAGTTATTTAAAATGTGAGGAGGCAGAAATTTTAATTTACTGGTCTATGTTGGAAATAAATTACTAAGGTGATTAGTTTGTTCTATTAACATATTTGATCTATTTTAGTTTCTAAAAATAATTTATTAAACGAAAATTAGTTTAAATAAAATTATTTGTTAATTAAATTAAATTTAGCAAATGGAAATTATTGTTCGATTTATTCGAATATTAACAAATGAATCCAATGTTTATTCAAGGTAAAAAGTCATGAAAACGGGTCGAGACGGTAATGGACTGCAAACGAAAACAAAGGTGAGTTAATCTCACTCAGTTAATTTAAATTTAAATTTAAATGACTAAATTTAAATAATTGTTTGAATGGCTGAAATTGATTGATGTGCTATAGTATGGTATATTTTGAAATTGGTATATTATATTGTGCTAACATCTGTGGATGCAGGGGAAAACAGGTTGGAGCGATCCAACTGGATCCCTCAACATTTATTATTTAATATTCTCTGTTGTGATTACTTGATATTCTGCGATGAATATATTGGAATATTGAATGTTGTGGTTTGATTTGATATATTTGGGTATAATGAATTACCAAAAATATATAAATTGGGTTTTGAAAAGAAAATAAAGGAAGTAAATTTGTAAACGAAATAATCTTAGAAAATTGAATAAATTAAGAATGAATTGAAAAAAAACGGAAATATGTTAAATACTAATAAATAACTTTGAGTATGAAAAGAAAAGGGTTTGAATAAACAGTGATTAATGAATTGTAAAATTATGTGATATTAAATTAAATGAATAAAGAATTATTTTAAAACTTAAAGTTTTAAATTTATTTAAAGGTATAAGAAGTAAATTAAGAAATAAATTAAGAAATCTAAATTGGTATTTCAATTAAAAGTATTTTAAATCGTAATTAAGGAATAAAATCTGAAATTAAAGGATTTTTGAATAAATGAAGTAAATTGAAAATCAATTTGGAAATTGATTTAAGTGTTTGAAATTGGATATTTGGAAGAATAAATTCAAGGTGGGAATTTATTAAAGGAATGAGAAAAATTGTTTAAAAGTAAATAGTGATTTATTTTTAAAGGTTGTGAAGAGAAGTATGTTTCTCTGGATAGCCAAGTACGTTTTCAAAGTAAGTTTTTAAATAAAATAAAGGTTTTAATGTTGTTTTACAAAGTATGTACTTGGAAATTTATTATCTCTAAATGTTTAAATTCTAAAGTAAATATTATTCAAATCTATTACCGTAGTAATAATTTATAAAGAGGGACTTAGTAATTCTGTCTTAAAGGTGAAAACCTAGTTTATGTTTATAAAGTAACATTATTTTCAAATATTCATTTAGTATATATTTTTAATCAATTATTGAAGTAGTTTTGATTTAATTATTTTAAAGTAAATTCTAAAGTAAGTAATTTGTTAATCTATTATCGTAATAATTATTTTAAAAATGATTTAGTATTTTGTTTAAAGAAGAAAATCTAGTTATATTTATAAAGTAAATTTATTTTAATTTGTTTCTAAAGTATTATTTTAAATTAAGTACTAAAGTAAAGTTTTCTAAATTAAATATTAAACATACTTTACAATTAAAGTGTTTTGAAATTATTTTAAAAATCTAAAATCTTGTGCATGGTGATTCCAGTGGAAATAGAAATATTTGGAATTTATTCTGAGAAAGGAAGATAGTTTGAAAACTGTTTTCAAAAGGGTTTGAAAGTGAAAATATATCTTGTAAAGATATTTTGAGATAAATAAATAATTTGGATAATTATTTATTGGTTGATGGTTGTTTGTGAATATTAATTGATAGTTAAATCACCGACTATCAATATTGGCCAAATACGTTGATCGTTTCGAAGAGACCGGGATCGAGATTTATTTCTCAAAAACCACTTCGATCCGGTTTGTACGTTTCGTGAAAAACGTGTTCGGAGTCGAAGATGGAGCAGTGAAGTGCAAGGGCAAGTTGCTACTAATCCTGAGGATATTTTCAAAATGGATGTAGTAGGAATAGTGCCTTCGGTTCCGTTCGAACCCGGGACAGACTTGTATGGATGAATGCTTGCGAAACATCGTCAGGTAGACGATGGGCATTCTAAGGGATATGTTCTAAAAGGCAACGCTTAGCCTCAAGCCTCATCAAATGGGAATGGTTGAAAATCAGGGGTTATGCGGCAAGGCTTCGTGGGTAGCCCCCACTGGAGGGTGAGGTCATCCCTGTCTAGATGTCCCTTTTATTTCGGTTTAGTGGGCGGTTGATGATCCCAACCGCGGGATGATCTTGGTCGGGACTGTCCAGTAAGGGATGGTTCCGGTCTTGTGTTGCAGGGGAGTTAGGGTGGCTCCTCGGTACGCTGATCTAGACCAGGTACTGTGACAGGTGGTACCCCAGTGCCTAGCCATTAGTTGGAATCCATTTTCCCTACGCGCCCGTACGGTTTTGATTGTGCCCAACTATTGCTGAAACTTGAGATGCAAGCATTTCAGCTAGATTCTATTTTACTTTCTATAGACACTATCATAATATCAGAGGATTTGTGGCGTGGTCTTACGAGATGCTTTTGTTTTCAAAAAGATTTTCGAAACTTTAATAATCTATTGAGTGTGATTTTCTCATGCCGGTATTCCAGACTTACTCGGGTGTTATTTAACTGTAATGCTCGGGTCAGACCGAGTATTATAGGATATAGGATTTGATGATGTGGAGCTCAAGAGACGAGCTGGATGACGATACGTACTTCCGTACTTGTTTATACATATATTCCTCTGTATTGAGTTGTTGTGTATCCATTTGTATGTTGTTGTTGTTGAACCGTGATTGATGTACTCTGATAATGTAATATGTATAAACAGATATATTTGATTTGAGTAAAGATCGATTATTAGCTATTATATTTTATTTCGCTGCGATGGATAGATTCTGATGTTGTTTCCTATTTTCTTTTTCTACCTCTTCTTCTTTAACCCAAATGGTTCGTATTTCCAGACAACTTGAGTTGATTGATGTAGAATAGTGTTGACTCAAGGGGTACGGATTTGCCTGTCATTACATAGGGTGAAGTATACTTTAGAATGAGTATTCCCTAAGATATCCGTCTGTATGCCTCAGTAAATTCTCTTAATATCCACTGATAGTGAGTATGAATGCAAGAAGAGGATGAGATAGGGAACAGGGGAGTACCACTACAAATGGTCAATACCCTACGACAGTGGAAACAACTTTCTTCTCAATAACCATTCAATTTTGATTCTTTGATTGCTTCGTGGCAGCTCGAGGGAGAAGCTTTGGTGTGTTGGCTCTGCGAATCATTATAGATAGGTTCTTAATTCGTATTCTCTTCATCGGATTCTTATCAGCTTTCCGTTTTAACTTCAATGAATTTGAGATATTATTTGAAATAAATTGGTTAACAAATATGAAGATAGATAAATTTGTATCGATAAAAATGATTTCGATTAAAACCAAATTTGAAATTCTGTTGTAATTTCTTGTGAAGATCAAAGTCCAATGAGGGACAAGTTTGAATATACTTTGGGGTATTTTGACATAAGTTTGGAATTCATATCTAGTGTTTGAGAATTGTGGAAGATTGAATCGATCTGTCTATTTTGTGGGGTCCAGATATATTCTATGAACGGTTAGTTGTCCATTCGAACTAACCGATGCCCCTGCATATTCATAGATCCGGTGACCCAAGCATCTTGTGAGATATGGAATGAGTTCATTCTCATATCTATTGTTGATATCCTTATTTGGTAAGCCAAATGCAGAATAGATATTGAATTTGATCTGGAAAGATATTTCTCTATCGTTCTATATTCTTTTGTTGTTTCCCGTCTTGCAAATTTCGGGGATGAAATTTTCTTAGGGGGGAATCTGTAATATTCTCGAATTTTTGAGCCTAATTTATTTGATAATTAATTTAATCTTTGAAATTAAATTTTGAAATAATTGGCAATTAATATAAATTTCCAGAATAAAGAAAAATATGTATATTAAATAGAATATTGGGAAGTAAACTTATAATATAAATAGAATTTTGGGTTGGAATTCAAAAATAAGTACTTTATAAAATCGTATTTGAAATTTTCCAAATTAAATAAGATGTTTGTTTATGTATTTATATAAATGGATTTTTTTTAATTGAATTTGGAATTGAAATTCAAAAATTAATTGGAATTGAAAATACTATGTTTAGAATATAGAAAAATTATTTTCCGATAATAATAATTTGGAATTTATGTTTTGAAATTAATATAATAATTTTCTAAAAGTTAAATTTGAACATTTTCTTTTAAATATAGTATGCAAATATATAAGAAGATAATAACATAAACACTTAAAATAAAGGCATATGTTAAGATATGAAATTTTATATGCATAAAGGGTTAAAACAAAAATTATAAAATAAATTAGAGTAAGGGTTTAAAACATAATTTGAATTTGTTTTAACATGTGTAATCATCTTAATAAGGAAATAAGACAAATGTTTGATAAGTAACCATATTAATTAATAAGTGTAGCTTATAATAACAAGTGGCAAAAAAACAAAGATTTCTTAAAATTTTAAAAATATAAACAAAAGAGAAAAACCATATTTCAGGTTTCCCTTCATCAAAAATGAAAATCCCAAAACCTGAAAAACAGACTACCTCATACAAAATCAAACCACAAAATCACCAAAAGCAAAACCTGTTTTCAAGCAAGCAAACAACCTGATTCAAAAGCTTCAAACCTAGCAACCAAGAGCAAACCAAAAAATATGAAGTAAAGTAATCAAAGTAAAATCATCTCAAACTCTGCTACAAATCTGAAAACAAGTTTCAGATTCAGATTCAAAAGCTTTTAGCAATGAAAAGAGGATGTATAGTTCCAGTTCAAAATTTAAAACCAGAGCAAAAGAAAGATGCAGATCAAAAAGAAAATCAAAACTCAAAACTGCATTCAATTTGAAAACCTAGGGATTAAAAGCAAGCATAGAATAAAACATGAAAAAAATCAAATCTAAAGGCAGTAAGCATGCTTGCAAAAATCTTCAAGCTTGGAAATGAAGAAATCAAAACAGCATCAACAAGTAGCAGATTCATCTCAACTTCAAAAATTCAGCATCCGAAAAGAATAGTTTCATTATAAAACGAAAACCTCTCTGCTTTTAGACCAGGAGAGTAAACTCCATTTTCAAAACCCAGTTCTCTGTGTTTATCTATATCGATCTGGAATGATTATAATAAGTTTACATGATTGATCATGTTTTGCATGTGTGTATATATAAGTTATATGTGTGTATGTATGGTTGGATATCTGTATATATACCTATGCTCTGTTGATTTACAGGTTCTAACCCTTAAATAAAAAAAATTCAATTGCTCCTTATTTAATTGTTTTTAGGTTACAATATCTAAAGGTAAGATAATTGAAATAGGATAACATCAATGTTAAAAATAAATTCAAATTTTTATATTAGGAATTTACTGCAAGAATAAGAAAAACTGTAGAAAATCAAAATAAATACAAAATCAAATGTCTGGATTTCGAGATTAAGTTATAGAGATGTATTCGTGTTCCAAAAACATGATTTTTGATAATCCTTCCAGAAATTTTAAGCTTATAATTGATGTGAAAATTTGAGTTGATCAGAATGGGTTTTTTGTCGATTCTGGTCGATCGGCTACAAATGAAATTACGTGTTTTTTTGAGAAGAAAACTGGTGGATAGGGGATCATCAGAAAAATATACATTTGAATTCTAGATTGCCGAGGTAGCCATGCGACGGTGATTTAGGGATAAAGAGTGAGTTTAGTTACTATCAGTTCCGAACTAAATTCGTTGACGAGGAAGCATTATGGTCGATCGGACGTGGGGAATTAAATTGTTGTCATGTGGTGAAGCTATAGTTATGGCAGCATGGTGGAAGTCGATCGATGGTGATCGCGTGAGGTATTTTTTTTGGTCGACCGAATGGGTTTCAGAAGACATCGACCTGTTCATATTCGAATTCAATGCCATTTCATCGATCTGAGTTATAGAGGTCATTGGTGAAGTTGTAGGTGATTCGTGGGTAATCGCGATGATGATCGAAGGTGGCTTAGTTGATCGTACACGTGCACGGTGCACTCATTTATCTGGTTGTTTCACAAAGTCGTGGGAGGAGAAGGAGATTCGAAGGAGGTTTCGAGTAATCTAATAAATGGCTCGGGAAAGTTGAGGTGGTGCCTCGAGTTCGTTCTCAAGATTTTCATCAGGTAGATTAAACGTTGAAACAGTATAACAGGGTTCTTGATTTAAACTGAAATAACACTTTAAAGAAAGAAAGGAATAGAAGAGGAAGAAGGAAGCTCGGGGGAGGGAGGAACTCGAAAATTTAGATGTTAGGCTCGAGAAAAATTACAAATTCGCTCGGGTCTTCTTTAATGATCAGGTTTAAAGAAATTTTTATATATATACAAGTTTTAGAAATTTTAAACAAATTAAGTTTTTAATCAAAGAATTTTTTTTAAAACACTTTTCTTTCCTAAATAATAAATGGTTGATTAAGTTTGAGATTACTTCAAAATTTTAAGAATCCACTATTTCAAACTTATTAAATTAATGTGTTTTTAATTTATATAACCTTTATTTTTTTAAATAAACTTAAGATTATAGTTAAATGGATAATTAGGAAATGAAATGTTTTTAAAAGTTAATTTTAAATTAAAAAGTTTTTAAGTTAATTGGTAATGAATATTAAAATCCAAAGGCTATTAATAGGATTTAAAAGATAATCAAAGTGATTAATAAAGTTAAAATGGTTTATCTTTTAATAAATTAGGAAGTAACTAGTAATTCATAAATTTTAGAAAGTAATTAAGGATAATTACTTATTGAAAGTGGTTAGAGAATAATTAATGTGATTAACTAAAAGAATAATTACTTAATAAAAGTGGTTTAAAGGGTAATTACTTAATTTATTAAGGTTAATTAATTAATATGATTAACTAATTAATGTAATTAACTAAAGGTCAATTAGGTAGTTAATTAACATAATTAATTAAAAGTAAATTGATTAATTAAAGATTAATTAATTAACGATTAAAGGTGGATTAACTTATAATCACTTAATGTAATTAATTGAAGATAAATTAATTATGTAATTAACTTAAAAGTTAAATTAATTAAAGGGTAACTAATCAAGGTGATTATGTGAAAAATTAATGGTTAATTAATTAAGGTAATTAATTAAAATGAAGAATTAAGATTGATTAGTTAATTTATATCAAATGATTTGTAATTAACTAATTAGGATTAGGTAATTAACTCAAAAGAAATTAATTTAATTGGAAATTAAATTTGAATTAATTAAGGGTTGAACAATTAATTAATCCTGATTATAAATGATTATTGTATGTTTGGATTGCTTATAGATGTATGAATTGTGTTGAATGTTTGAATGGTCGATTGTCTTTGATCTATAATATCCTGTTCTATGAATTGAGTTGTGTGTGATTTATTTATTTATTTATCGTGATGAATGTATACCATTTATCTGGGAATCTGTGAATGAAGATAAGCGTTATAGATTATACCGCTTATCGATATTGATGTGCTTAAATCTGTGGTGATTGATGATGTTGCACTATTGTGTTAAACCCCTGGACTACACCATACACACACAAATATGGATTGCACGAGGAAATTGGCTAAGTCACAGATTTTTGAAATGGTTTTAAATGTTGAATTTTGAATCCAAACGGTTTTGGAAATGGAATTGGGTTAAAAGTGAAAAGCTTTTGAAAAGGAGTTTTAAAGATAAAAGTTATTGCGAATAACTTGATAAAGTTTTGAAATTTAAATAATTTGATTTGAATTCAAGATTTGAAATTTAATTCTATATTTGGAAAATTATGGTTTAAAAAGATTATACGAGTTATAACTGTGGTAGTCTGGGTTTTAAACCATTATAAAATAATTGTTTTGGGAATTTAAATTCAACCCAAGTTTATACTTAAAAGGCTTTAACCCGTGCAAATGTAATCAGATTTTTTCGAAATGGAAACTATTGGTTTCCAAATAATAATAGCTTTCATATAAAGAAAGAATTTCCAAATTGTGTTGAAAAGATTTCAAGTTTGAAATAGAATTGTTTGGAAGCTATGAATAAATCTTTGCGAAAGATAATTGAACCTTGTTTGAAATTGAAGAGGATTTTAAATGGTGTATCTTTCATAAAAGATTTGAAATAGGAATTGTTTTGAAAGTTATGAATGAATCTTTGGAAATGGTTATGAAAGATATGAATTGAGTCTTTGATTTAATGATTGGATGAGTTAATCCAATTTGAAAAGAAAATTGGTTTGAAAGTTGTGAATGAATCTTTATGAAAGATTGGTGAACTTTTTGAAGTAAATCTTTTTTTTAAACCATTTGTTTAAAGATTGGTGAAGCTTGTGTCATATAACCCATTCCGAATAATGATACGACGATATGGATATCATTTGAAGACCGGTGGTGAAGACCGGATATTTTCGAAAGCGAAAGGATAACTCGTCGAATATCTCTGCACCGGCTGAACCCCGATATAGAGATTTGATCATCCTTTGTAATGGGGAGTCTGGACGTGATTAGGGATTATCTGGATTTGCAAGGGCTTCTTTGGAAGTGCCTTCGGTTCTGTTCGAACCCGAAACAGACTTGTATGGATGTGTGTCTGACATTACACTTTGAGATGTAAAACCAGATTCTATCAAGTACATTTCTATTTGGCGGTGGAGAATTTGTTCTCTTAGCTTAACACCCTTCTTTGCGACATACGAGCTCATAGGTTATGTAGTTGATATCTACTAGTGATACATTCCCAATTTGGTAATGTGGCATACGAAGTGCTGCCGATCATTTGTTGGTCAAAGCATGGCTTTGTGAAACAGGAAAGATGCAGCAAGATTATGAGGGTCGCGCCCTTTAGGGTGTGGCATTCCCTTCTAGAAAAGGGTGGTATCATGGTATGGAGACCAGATACTTAACTCATGTGGTCACTGCAAATCTATTACTTTGTGATTGCTTTGTGGTTGCTGGTGTAGAGGTATCTCGGATAAAGGTCGCAAACAACCGGGGGATGGCATGCTCGAGTAGTAGTTACCTAGTTACAGAGGTAACCCGGCCTTGTGTTGGCAGAGAGCCGGGTAGGTTCTCGGTGCATCCCTTCAGAGTCGTACCCATGTGGCAGTAGGAAGTTCCTTGGCCTAATCATTTGTTGGAAATCTAATCACCAATACGCACCTTATACGGTTTTAGTTGTAGAACCTGCCATTTACTTATGGTGGTCACCACTGTTTAGATGGCAGCTATAGTAGGCATACAATAACGGTTGTATGCTGGCATTCAATCTCTGGATATTGGATTTTTCAGATAATCAAATAGAGGAGTAGATTAGATAGCATTCAATCTCTGGATATTGGATTTTATATCATTTTTTTAAATAATTTTATATAGATAAATATAAGAGAAGTTTAAATACTAAACATTTAAGACATTTATAAATATATATATATATATATCTAAATTTAAAAATATTATAAATATATATATATATATACATATATATATTAAAAACATATAAAATCATGAACTTACAAATGTAAACAAATTCTCTTTGTATTATAACAAATGTAAGCAAAAGAATATGCTTAATGACAAGTGTTAATTAATTGGACAAGTGTCTCTATTTTATTTTTAATTTTCAAAAATATTTAATAAAAAGATAGGATAGATTATATATACATCTCCATACCTCTCTTACATTTTCTTTTATCAGTTCATTCTCTAAAACAAAACAAAGAGGAAATCTGTAACAAAATCCAGTAAACAAAATCAAAATCAAAGGAACTCAACAGCAATCCAAAACCTGGTAATCAAACTAAAATCAAACAAGCTTCAGCTCACAACAATCAAGTTCAGAGCAAAGCAAGAAGATTCAAGGTCCATGCAAACCAAAGTAAACCAGGTTCCAATTTTAAATACGAGAACAGATTTCAAAATTTCAAAAGCCTATCCTTTGTTATCTTCTACAGGTGAGTAAACTATTATTTCAAAACTAGATCTGTTTAAACTTTGATGCTTGAGATTAATGTTGATATAATGTTGTGAAAATGATTGCATGACTGTAAAAAATGTTTGCATGTTAATATATATATATAAATGAGTTGTTTTGTGCATGACTAAGTATAGATATATAAGGCCTTGCTCTTGATCCAGTAGGCAAGATAAGTCCCAAAAATTCAAAATCCCTTTCTCTAATCTCTTATAGCTTGTGATGTATAAACAAATCATGTTTGAATTAACAAGATTTAAATTTTAAAATTATTTTTGAGTTTATTTAGAAAGTAATTAACTAGAAAAGTAGAAATACAGTAAAAGATTAATTCAAGTCAAAAATTTGATTTGTAAATTCTTAGAATTTGATTGTATAATTAGATTCGTGATGGAAAACCATGATTTATGATGCGGGTTTTGAGATTTTTAGTGAAGTAGGGAGGAAGATAAGTGAGGTTGAATGGATTTATGCAATATGGCGAATTCGAGTGGCTGGGTTGATTTGAAGGCGTGGCACTTGACATAGAGGAGGAGTAGGGCATGGAGAACTCGAGAAAAATGTCGCTGAAATGTCTAAGTGCTTGTGGAAGCAGGTCGATAGGATATTAGGGTTTAAGGGATCTTCGACTGGCCTTGGGTTTCAAGTTGAATAGCGAAGTAAGGGGAAAATGAAAGGCTGTGCGCATGGGGGAAACGATGCACAAGGAGGAGGCGGGCCTTCCGATGAAGTTTGAGGGTATACGGAGGTAAGAATGGTCGGAGCATGGTGATTGGAGTGTATCTGTTCATTTCCAGTAGGGGGTTGAAGCTTGTTTTTTTAAACAACGCTATTCGTCAGGGTTCGAGCGGTTGCATGGGGTGGGATGATCGTGCATGATTAGCAAAGATGATCGACGGCCTAGTGGGAAGAATAGGTTGTGCATGCACGGATATATGTGCATGCACGAGTGTATCATTTCAAGGTAGGTTAAGAAAGGAAGATAAGGGATTGGGACAAGAAAAGAAGAAGAAGGAAGATTTTGGGTTAGGCCGAAAAAAGGGATAGGCTGAAGTAAAAGAAATTTGTTGAAGCCAGCAAAGTTTAAAATAAAAAATAGGGATGAGTATAAAGGCATAAGTATAAATAAACAAGCTTTGCCCAAGTAGAATTCTCTAACCAATTCTTTGATATTGAATGTTCACCTAAGTATCATATGGTTAAGGGTTATAAATAGATAAATTATTTTCAACAAGCACGGAATAATTAAGTTATATATCATTATTTAATTTAGTTCTCGAGTCTATTTAAATTAAATTAATAATGTAATTTAGTCAATGGTTAAGATAAATGTTTTAAACTTTAAAGTAATTAAGTCTTAAGTGATTGTAATGATAATAAATTAATTCCAATAATTAATTTAAAATAATATAAAAAGGGATGGAATTAAGTAAGGATAATTAACCAGGATTAAGCGATTAATTTGTTTTGTGTGAATTAAAACTAATTAAAATTGGTGTGACTAGTATATCTATCTTATAGATAATTATTGAATGTGACTAATTTAGGTTAATTAATGAATATGAATAATTAAAGATTAATTGAAAAAAGGGTAGTAAATTAAACTTAATTAATTAAGGACAATTAAATTAAGGAAGATAATTAAGGGATGATTAATTAATGTAATTAATTTAAAGAATAATCAATTAAGGAAAGTGATTAGAGGGTCATTAATTAATGTAATGAATTAATTAAGAAGATTAATTAAAAGTTAATTAATGTGAATGGTTAAGGCCAATGAATCTATGTGGTAGTTATAAGATTATTACTTAATGTAATTAAAAGATAATTAATCAAGGATGATTAATTAAGATGGATGATTAGAGAATGATCAATTAATTGGGTTGTAATTAATTAATGTTAAGTAAGTAGTATTAAAGTAATCCAAGTGATTAAAATTGGTAATTAATTCAATTGGAGATTAATTAAATTAATTAGGAATTATACATCAAATAAATCTTGCTTATGGATGGTTAAAATGATATCGAATGACTTGAATTGTTGATGTTTATGATGGGCGATTGAGATGTGTTGTGATATGAATGCGATGAACTATGATAATGTGGGTCACCTATCTAAAATAAATTATTGTGTAGTATGATATCCTGAATATAGATTGTATTGTTTAAACTTAAAGAACAACATTGGATTCAAAGAGACCGAGGTCGGGTATCAGTAATACCCGAAACCACTTGGATTAGTAAAAAAAAAATCTTTATAAATTGGATATGTGGTAATAAACAGGCTGGAATGGAATGAATTGTGTAACATGAACATTTAACCTGAAACTGTTGTGTGATAAATGTTTGACTATAAGAACTCGTAAAAGGTACGAGTTACCCTGGTATTCACATATGTTATAACTTAGATTTTCATATTATATGGGTTTACTCACGTTGGTTTCCAGCCTGACCCAGGTGTTACTTTGTTGTTATGCTCGGGTCAGACCGAGTATTACCGGTTTTCAGGTAAGACGTTCTGGAGCTCAAGAGGCGAGCTGGATGACAGGAACGTATGGAGTGTTTCCGCTGTAATATATTGTTGTATATCAGGGACAAGTTGTTATACTGTCCAGTTTATATAAGATTAGTTGTAACTCTGATGTATTGTATGTAAATTAACTGATACAGTTTTTCCTTTGTATAACTGTTATTATTTGATATTATATTTTGATCCGCTACGAATGTGAGATTCTATGACTTGTTTTTGTTTTCTTCTTTTATCTCTTTCTTCTTTTCCTAACTATCTGGAATTTTCAGGATCAGAAATTCCCGGTCGTTACATTTTGGTATCATAGTAGAAGGTTAAGCGAGAACATTGGCTCTAGTGGGTTTACTCATTAAGGATAGGGTAAGTAATACCCTAGAATGAGTTGAGTGTAGTATATATGAAAGAGCGTACTTGTTATTTTCTTATAAAATGATTTTATATAAGTTTATATTTTGAATATATATAAAGCAATAGTTTTACCAATATATAAAGAAATCGGTTATTGATTATTGGAATAAAGTAAAATAATGAGAATTAAGTGATACAACCAAATTGAAATTGAATGAAGATAAGTTTGAAATGGATCCAAACTGAAACTAAAATCCTGAATTTGTAGAAGTATTTTAAGAATAAGATGATAATAAATTGGTTTCCAGATATGATAATCTTGGTTATTATCATAAATGGTTGCTGTATTTAATAATGAAATGTGGGTTAATGAGTAAGCAAAATAAAATGTTTAAGGGAGTAAACTTTTAAGATAAGTATGACTTGTAAATTGAGTTGGGTTTTAAATTATGCAGTTTTGAAACCTAAGTCTATAAACATTTGAATTGTTTCAAAGTGTTAAAAGAAAAGATTAAGTAATATTATTCAGACTATTTTTGAGTGTAATCTTGTTTGAAATATAGGAAGTTGTTTGTAAACCTTCAAAAAAATCTGTTTTGAATTAAAAATCAAAGGTGGTTTAAACTTAAGGAATGACTTGGTGGGAATAGAAATAAATATGTATATATGTATGGATATACAAAAATGATTTGGAATAAACTCTAAAGTGATGAGTTTTTATTTTCCCTGAAGTGTGTTGTAAAAAACCAAAGTAAAATAAGTTTTTGAACTTTTAAGTGATAGCAATTTGAAATTTGAAGTGGGAATTCAAATTTGAGTAAGATTTACGGGATTAAATTGAGATTTAACTTAGGGAAGTTAAATGGGTTTATTGGAAAGGAGTTATGTGTGATCTCAAACAGGCTGAGATCCGGGAAAGGGTAGTGAATGCTATTGATGGATGTTTTTAAATAAATTGGAGTTTATTTATCCTAATATCATCCTGTTATTATCAATAATTTTGAAATGGTGAATTGTGTAGTTTAAAATGAATTAAGAAATGGATTGGAGTAATATATATGTCCATTGTAGAAACTAAATGGAAATAGAACTTTAATCAGGAAATTGAACTTGTGGAGATGAAATTACTTTGAAATTAAGATTTAAATGTTCAAAAGGAACTTGGAAATTTAAATTGTTATGGATTGGTTTCAAAAATTAAATTGGGTAATAAACTAAATTTAAAAGATTAAATTATTTAAAAAGGATTTGAATTATTATTTGAACCTAGAAATAGGTTTATGGAGAAGTAAAGGTAATTTAAAATAGAATTTTGAAATTTGGACTCAGAATTAAATGTTTAAAGGGTTCTGAACTTTTACTTGAAAACTTGAGATAAGTAAGTAAAATTGATTTGAATAAATATTAAAATGTTGGACTCAAAATTTAATTGTGTAAGCACTTGGGTTGTTAAATTAAAAAGTAAAGGTTAATTTGATTTAAGGAAATTAGATCAACATCTGAAATTTAACTCGAATTTATATAATTCGAGATGATTTAAAGTGAGATGAATTTGAAATTAGTTCAAATTGAAATTGATTTAAATAATTTGGATTTATGATTAAAGTTGAATGGTTTTAAATTCAAATATAATTTGATTTGAATTTGGAAAGAATCGAGGTTAATTCAACTTGAATTGGGATTAATTCAAACTGGAGTTGAAATGAAGTTGTTTAAATTAATTTGGGATTGAATCAATGTTAAAGGGTAGTGAAAATTTAAAATTGAATTGATTGGAATGAAGATTGGGTAGTGGAACAGTTTGGCTCTAAAACTATTTTCAACTGTTTTACAACTAATTACTATTTATAACTATTTCACAATTATTTAACTATTTTATAACTATTTTATAACTACTTAACTATTTTACAGCTATTATACAAACTAATGATTATTTTACAACTACTTATCTATTTTAAACTTTTCAAGCTATTTTCTAAATTTAAGCTGGACAGAGTTCAAACTGTTTATGATTTATTACCAATTGAGATAAGAATTGAAGTGATAATCCAAATGAGGATTGAAGCAACTGTGAATAATTGAATAGAATCATAAATGAATGTGAATTGAAAGGGAATTGTTTTAGCTAATAACCAACGAAGATAAAGATGTAGGATGTACGTATATTATTCTATTCGTATAGTGATTTGATCCAGATTCGAGCACAGAATTTCGAGATAGTTATATCGATTAGAGTAGAGATTTTTCACTCGATTTTCGGCGGCGAACCTGGATATGGTTTTTGATTGGTTCTGGGAATTCTCTATCATAGTTATGACTATGCAATGAGAATGACGGTTTCTGATCAAGAAACCAGATCTGAGTCCGCAGTAGGAAGTTGGATGGATGATACTAGTTTGGAAGTGAAATTGTGTGATCGAATGAGCGGTCAGATTAATATAGCATACATGTTAAATATGTACATCATACGGGTTTGAATGAAATTAATATTGAAAATGTGAGGATAAGAATTATAAAATGGTTTTTGAAATGAAAAGCATATTTTGTGAAATATATGATGAAATAAAGTGGAAACTGGATATTTCTATGGTAGAAATTTACTTCATGGAGGTAAGTAATTTGGTAAGTGACTTTATAAAGTAATCAAATTTGAATATTTGATTTGGAATAAACAAAGTTATATTTCTTTGTTATATAAGATAAATCTTCCATTGTTGAATCTATTGCCATAAGAAAAGAGTTTTTGAAAAGTATTTGAAATATAAAAAGTGAATTTATACAAGTATGAAGTGATTCAAAAAGATTTTTCAAGGTTATATATATCTAAGTCCATACCTATATATACATATATATATATATATATATATATAAAGGATTGTATGAGAGTGATTTTGGGAAAAGGTTTTTGGAACCTTTGGATTTGGAAAGGCTTTTGATTTTTTGGAAAAATCAATTTGGAAATTTGGAAAGCCTAGTTTGAGAATTATCGATTTTGGGATAATCGATTTTGAGAAAGGATATTTATATGAGATTCAAACTAGGTGTATGATTTGGAAGATACTATATGTGCATAGTATAAAGTGTATTGAAAATGTCTCTAGAGAAAAAGGCGCTACCGTGAAATGAACTTCTTAGGAGTACAATAGGTTGGTACTGCCTTGAGCCCAAAGGGGGTTCCTAAAGTGGATCCTATGTGGAAGTCCGGACAAACTGAAGTTCCTGAGGATTATTGGGTAGCGAAAGTCGATGGCGCTGATGCCTGTGGAGGCATTTGGGTTACGCTGTGACGACAGTGTAACTCGATGTCGCTGCGTTCTACTGTGGACCATAGCGTAAATCGTGTGGAGGTGAGTGTCAACGGTCTACACTTGATTTTGCCGGAAAGGCAACGTAACATTGGTAGACTGCGATCTATGGTCGAGTGGAGTAGAGCAGTTTCATTTTTTTGGCAGCGGAATTTGAGGGCACTTATGCCTACAGTTATATGGGTTTTTGTTGTGATAGCAACGTAACCCCAGATGTAGTTGCGATCTGTAGCAGGTTCTATGGCGTAATCGAGAGGCGTGGAGTGTCTACAGTTATCTATGGATTTTGCTGGGATGACAACGTAACCATCGGGTTAACTGTGACCATGGATGGGGGTGATGATTTCCAGAGCATTCTCACCAAAGACGTTACCTCGATTTCAAAAATATTTTCTTTATTTTCAATAAAATTATTTTCCAAATATTTTCACTGGGTGTTGAAAACTGGTTTGCCAAGTACTTATAGATTTTCAGTCTTACGATTGATCCACATATGACCGTATTTCTATAAGAAGAAGGATGGAGTAGTTGAGATATCGAGTTATAGAAAGAAATTTTGTAAAGCTATTTTTGTAATACTATGTAGATTTTAAAAGTGTTCTAAAAATTCTTAAATAATAGGGAGTTCATAGTTTAAAAATGGTCAAAAAATAATTTATCTGATATAAGTATTTTATTAGATTCTGGCTTCTTTCCTTTTCGAGGGCGAAAAGATACAAAGGGGGGAGGAATGTGATAACCCGGATTTTGATCATCTAAAAATTGGTGATTAGCTAATTTTTCTGTATTGAAATACTGATTTGCTTTGATTGAATAAATAAAACTTTGATAATTAGAATATATTTGAATATATATAAGTAGATTTTACAAGGAGAATTTGGATTTGAAATTTCAAATGTAAATAATCTTAAAAATAAATTGGTTTTAAAAATAACATGTATATATGATTTTTATTAGTATATGATTAGTTAGATTTCATTGTCTTTAAAAGGTTTTATTAAACTACTATAATTATTTTTAAAATGTGTAACTGGATTTTATATCATTTTTTAAAGAATTTTATATAAATAAATATAAGAGAAGTTTAAATATTAAACATTTAAGACATTTATAAATATATATATCTAAATTTAAAAATATTATAAATATATATATATATATATATATTAAAAAAATATAAAAACATGAATTTACAAATGTAAACAAATTCTTTGTGTACTATAACAAATGTAAGCAAAAGAATATGTTTAATGACAAGTGTTAATTAATTGGACAAGTGTTAATTAATTGGACAAGTGTCCCTATTTTAATTTTAATTTTTAAAATATTTAATAAAAAGATAGGTTAGATTATATATACATCTCCATACCTCTCTTACATTTTCTTTTATCAGTTCATTCTCTAAAACAAAACGAATAAGAAATCTGTAATAAAATCCAATAAACAAAATCAAAATCAAAGGAACTCAGCAACAATCCAAAACCTGGTAATTAAACTAGAATCAAACAAGTTTCAGCTTATAACAATCAAGTTCAGAGCAAAGCAAGAAGATTCAAGATCCATGCAAACCAAAGTAAACCAAATTCCAGTTTTAAATACAAGAACAGATTTCAAAATTTCAAAAGCCTATCCTCTGTTATCTTCTACAGGTGAGTAAACTATTATTTTTAAACTAGATTTGTTTAAACTTTGATGCTTGAGATTAATGCTGATATAATGTTGTGAAAATGATTGCATGATTGTACAAAATGTTTGCATGTTTATGTATATATAAATGAGTTGTTTTGTGCATGACTGTGTATAGATATGTAAGGCGATGTTCTTGATGCAACAGGCAAGATAAGCCTAAAAATTCAAAATTTCTTTATCTAATCTCTTATAGCTTGTGATGTATAAACAAATCATGTTTGAATTAACAAAATTTAAATTTTAAAATTATTTTTGAGTTTATTTAGAAAGTAATCAACTGGAAAAGTATAAATACAATGGCAGGTTAATTTAAGTCAAAATTTTGATTTGTAAATTCTCAGGATTTGATTGTATATTTAGATTCGTGATGGAAAACCATGATTTTTGATGTGGTTTTTGATATTTTTAGTGAAGTAGGGAGGAAGATAAGTGAGGTTGAACGGATTTGGGCAAGACGGCGAATTCGGGTGGCTAGGTTGATTTGAAGGCCTGACACTTGACGTGGAGGAGGAGTAGGGCATGGAGAGCTTAAGAAAAATGTCGCTGGAATTTCTTAGTGCTCGTGGAAGCAGGTTGATCAAGGATATTTGGGTATAAGGGATCTTCGACTGGCATTGGGTTTTGAGTTGAATAGCGAATCAAGGGGGAAAATGAAAGACTGCGCGAGTGGGGTAAACGATGCAGAAGCAGGAGGCGGGCCTTCCGATGAAGTTTGATGGTATACGGAGGTAAGAATGGTCGGAGCATGGTGATTGAAGTGTATCTGTTCATTTCCAGTAGAGGCGTCGAAGCTTGTTTTTTTAAACAAGGCTGTTACTCGAGGTTTGAGTGGTTGGATGGCGTGGGATGATCGTGCATGATTAGCAGAGATAATCGGCGGCCTAGTGGGAAGTTTGGGTTGTGCATGCAAGGATATATGTGCATGCATGAGTGTATCGTTTGAAGGTAGGTAAAGAAAGGAAGATAAGGATTGGGAGAAGAAAAGAAGAAGAGGGAAGATTTTGGGTTGGGCCGGAAAAAGGGATGGGCCGAACTAAAAGAACAGGAAATTTGTTGAAGAAAGCAAAGTTTAAAATAAAAAATAGGGATGATAATAAAGGCATAATTATAAATAAACAAGTTTTGCCCAAGTAGAATTCTCTTACCAATTCTTTGATATTGAATGTTTACCTAAGTATCATATGGTTAAAGGTTATAAATAAATTATTTTCAACAAGCATGGAATAATTAAGTTATGTATCATTATTTAATTTAGTAATTGAATCTATTTAAATTAAATTAATAATGTAATTTAGTCAATGGTTAAGATAATTGTTTTAAACTTTTAAGTAATTAAGTTTTAAGAGATTGTAATGATAATAAATTAATTCCAATAATTAATTTAAAATAATATAAAAAGGGATGGAATTAAGTAAGGACAATTAACCAGGATTAAGCGATTAATTTGTTTTATGTTAATTAAAATTAATTAAAATTGGTGTGACTAGTATATCTATCTTATAGATAATTACCGAATGTGATTAATTTAGGTTAATTAATGAATACGAATAATTAAAGATTAATTAAAAAAAAGGGTAGTGAATTAAACTTAATTAATTAAGGACAATTAAATTAAGGAAGATAATTAAGGGATGATTAATTAAGGTAATTAATTTGAAGAATAATTAATTAAGGAAAGTGATTAGAGGATCATTAATTAATGTAATAAATTAATTAAGAAGATTAATTAAAAGTTAATTAATGTGAATGGTTAAGGCCAATTAATCTATGTGGTGATTATAGGATTATTACTTAATGTAATTAAAAGATAATTAATCAAGGATGATTAATTAAGATGGATGATTAGAGAATGATTAATTAATTGGGTTGTAATGAATTAATGTTAAGTAAGCAGGTAATCCAAGTGATTAGAGTTGGTAATTAATTTAATTGGAGATTAATTAAATTAGTTAGGAATTATATATCTAATAAATCTTGCTTATGGATGGTTAAATGATATCGAATGACTTGGAATGTTGATGTTTATGATGGGCGATTGAGATGTGTTGTGATATGAATGGGATGAACTATGATAATGTGGGTCGCCTATTTGAAATAAATTGTTGTGTAGTATAATATCCTAAATATAGATTGTATTGTTTAAACTTAAAGGACAACATTGTATTCGAAGATACCGGGGTCGGGTATCAGTAAAACCCGAAACCACTTCGATTAGTAAACAAAATTCTTTATAAATTAGATATGTGGTTTAAACAGGCTGGAATGGAATGAATTGTGTAACATGGACATTTAACCTGAAACTGTTGTGTGATAAATGTTTGACTATGAGAGCACGTAAAAGGTATGAGTTACCCTGGTATTCACATATGTTATAACTCAGTATTTTCATATTATATGGGTTTACTCACGTTGGTTTCCAGCCTGACCCGGGTGTTACTTTGTTGTTATGCTCGGGTCAGACCGAGTATTACCGATTTTCAGGTAAGGGCGTTCTGGAGCTCAAGAGGCAAGATGGATGGCAGGAACGTATGGAGTGTTTCCGCTGCAATATATTGTTGTATAACGTGGGCAAGTTGTTATACTGTCCAGTTTATATAAGATTAGTTGTAACCCTGATGTATTGTATGTAAATTAACTGATACAGTTTCTCCTTTGTATAATTGCTATTAGTTGATATTATATTTTGATTCGCTGTCTATGTGAGATTCTATGACTTTTTTATGTTTTCTTTTTCTATCACTTTATTCTTTTCCTAACTATATGGAATTTTCGAGATCGGAAATTCCGGGTTGTTACAATTATAGCAAACTTAGCTTCTCCCTTTGCCTCCAATTGCGCACTGGTAATGTTGATTCCCCAAATTGCAAATGGCCATGGTCTGACCAATTGCGTGAGTTCTATCGATGGGGCTCTCAGGATCTTTAAGAGAATCGTCCATGATTCCACTCACTTTGCGATATCTAGATTCCAGTCTGCACGTTTGTCCCTAACTCTGGGAACTAGCATTTTGATTGCTCAATTTCGGGCATTCCTTTCTTGATGCTACCTATCTCTGGGCAACAATCGAATTCCTGAAGTTTACGGTTGGAATCAGGCCGTGCATCAATTGCTATCTTCAAAAACCAGCACACGGTTGGTTCTATTCTGAAGATTCATCCTTGATGTTGCCTATCTTCGAGCAAGAGCTGATATCTACCGGTTAGAGTCGAATGATTCAATCGGTTCGAAGATGAATATTTCTACCTGACGTTGCGAGTTTCTGGGAAAATCTAATTCCCGAAGATTTTATGATTACACCATCCAGATATTGCCTATTTTTGGGTGATGTTAGGCTTCTAAATGTTATAACACGGTACCTTCCTGATGTTGCTAATCATTGGGCAGCTTACAATTCCAGAATTTTGGGCAGAAGATTCGATCGAGCTTAAAGTTCTGCCTCTTAAAGCCAGTGTATCGATACCAACCTATAGATTTTGGTGTAAGCTCAATTATTTTATTTGCTTTTCTCTTCTACCTTTCGCCCAATGTTTTTCAAGCTCTTTTTTATCGACTTCGTTGATTCCGACAATCATTCTGATATCACTTAAGTTATCCTACTTTCTCAATTTCCATCCAATAAACCTTTGAATTGGTTGTCCAAACTTTGGGAAAATAACTTGATCACGATTACTTGTAGTGTTGGAGTTGTATGGGGTTTGGGAACTGAAATAGGTAGGAAAGATAGGTTCGCACCGACATATATAACTTGATGCCGAGTTATGCCCTTTGTCCCAATTTGAATGAAACATTTCCACGTTACTCACTATCTCTTTTAAGAGTACTCTTAAGTTTTTGAGCTGTTTCATCTTCGCATTGACGTTCTAACTTCCGTTTACTTTTGCTTGGTAGAAACACATTTAACACGTAAATATCAGGTTAACGATCTCGGTATAATCATTTTGTTTAATACCAATGATAACTTGTCACCCAAGCATTAAGTAACCTCTTTATTAGCGCTCGTATCATATGCCCTATATCATTCAACTTATAGCAACAGGGATCGATTAACTGATCTGACTTTTTTGTAAGATTAAATTATCCTACTATGATGAGTGTCTTCACTTACTCTCTTCTGCTTTCACCAATAGGTAATTGGAACCCGCTATCAAACAATAAGAGCATCTAATTATGATATACTTGGATGCCACATTGAGTGCCACATTTGACAACCTCATGATGTGTGAAGTTAGGTATGTCTCTGAGAATGAAACCGATCCATCTCATTGTACAACCAATGTAGTTATGTGAACTCCCAAAAGATAAGAGAATGGGAACAAGTTTCCTCGATCCATCCAACTAGGCCCGCACCAGGTCCGAATTCAACCTATGCTTGCTTCAGCAATTCAGATGATTGATTAGTTCAAACGTATGATCCTTTGTACAAAATTTACCCATTGGCATTTAGACATTTAACCTTATATTTAGACGTCTGACTTCGATTCCGTACGTTACAACAAAAGTGCAGACATTTGAATCTTGTCAGATTTAAACCATTTCATTTATTTCTAAAATCTACAGGTTTGATCTCGAATTCAGATATTTGAATTCATATTTCCGGGTATGCTGTTGTGTTCGTTTTGTTCATCGTCGTCATGGAATTAGGTATGGCTATAAATTTCATTTCTTTATGGTTTACAAGTATTTTGGTAAAATTTTCATTTTATTCGTACCCAAGTTCATGCAGTTTATCCTATCGATCATATAAAATATTTTAATCATTTATCTATGTTTTATTAAAAGTTTATAAAGTCAAATCAAGATTAATTCCAAAGTTTGACTCATTGACCTTTTTAAATATCTAAATCGATTCAACCTTATTATGTAAAATCAATTCTATAAAGTTAGATGTGGTTCCAGTCAAGTTACCCTCCCCTTCCAAATTACAACGATTATATGAAACCATTACCTAAATACCTTAAGTTATTTCAATTCACCTATATTTTCAATTAAAAATCATTGATTCAGAGTAAAGGTCGCAATTTTAAATTTAACCGGTATATAAATGAAGTTTAAATACATATTTACATCATAATCACATCGTATCTAAATCCACTCACCTTATATTCCCTTATCGCAGTCTTTAGCTCCTTCTTTTGATTTTGTATGTTGATTATCTTCCTTTGTCTTATTCTGTGATAGCCTATAAATCCGTACTCTTTTGAGTCGACAATATTCTCTATTAGTTCAACTCAAAGTGGATGGAAATACAAACCATTGGGGTTAAAGAAGAAAGAGGTAGAAGAAGAAGATAAAACAATAACACAGAATCTCACAATCACAGCAGAACAACATATGATATATAACAACAAATTAATCACTTCATTTCCAATTTTAATTCCAAGTCTCAATAAAAAGTTTATTTCCAAACTTTTACTTCTTTTAGTTCCTCCGAACAAATTCTACAATTTCACTTTATTTAACATAATTCACTTTAAATATTCCATTCTGATATTCATTTAAATTCCATTTACTAATCCTTTTAATTTACTTCATTGAATTGGTTTACGTTTCTAACTTATTTCGTTTTCGCGCTTGTTTTTAATTTAATTATCCTTAAGTTAAATTTTATTCTAAACAAATTTCAATTTTTTATAAGCTTTCAAACCCATTTATTATTCCATAAACATTTTTAATTAACTTCCACTGTTTAAGCAATTCCTTAATATTTCAAAATCACCATTGAAATCAACTATATCCAAAATACTTTGGGAAATCCAATTATTTCTTTGAATTTCAAAACCAAAATAGTTTTTGTAAACAACTCCAATTTAAAACATTTGGGTAGCATTTCCTCTATTGGAAACTCGAAAATCAATATCGATGATGCTACAGTCATCACCGAAATTAATTTTCAGCAATCGAAAAGAGTTTACTGCTTTTATCACTTTAAAAACATTTTCAAATATTTTTTGATTCCAAATCCCGCCATACTTCATATCAAAGTCAAAAATATTTTCCAAATAATATCACTATTATTCCTCTTAAACCTTTGAAAAGTCGTTTCCAAACTCAAAAGGAATTAAAAAATTTCAAATTTTTGAGTTTCAATCCTTTCAATCCATATTCAAATATTACTCTAGAATTTTATTTAAATTTATAAATCACATTTATAATTCACATTTTCAAATTCCATTCCATTGTATGAATTTATATTCTTGACTCTGATTATAACAATATTTCCTTATCATTTGGTTATAATTTCAATTCCTTATTCGATTTCCATATAACAATGATAATAATTTAATATTATCACTCCCTAAAAACCAAGCAACCATATATAGCTATAACAATTTACGAAAATTATTCCTTTAATATATAAAAATAATTTAGGCAAAATTATTTCGTTTACCCTATTTTAAAACAGTATCGTATCGAATTGTTCTATTCAAGTGTTTAGAGATCCCTATCAATAACGTTAATTACTCGTATTGACCGGAATCCATAAGCCACTCAACAAACCAGTCAACTCAATATAAAAAAATTTATATTCACTAACAAATATGCGCTCATATCTATTAATACACTCAAACTCATTCTAGGGTACTACTGACCCCATCTCTAATGAGTAATCCCTATCAGAGCCAAGGTTCTCGCTTGACCTTCAGCTCTGATACCAAGTCTAACAGCCCACAAATGCGTACCCCTTTGAGTCGACAATATTCTCCATCAGTTCAACTCAAAGTGGACGGGAATACAAACTATTGGGGTTAAAGAAGAAAGAGGTAGAAGAAGAAGATAAAACAACAACACAGAATCTCACAATCGTAGCGGAAAAACATATAATATATAACAAAAGATTTCTATACAAAAGAATCTGTAATCGCATAATACTTACAATCATCAGAGTACAACGCAATCCATAGCACACAACTGTACAGTTATAATAACTTGCCCTCACAAAGCTGAAATATACAGCATACTATACACGGTGGAATATAAGTCAAATATGTGATATACGTCTCCGTCATCCTACTCGTCTCCCGAGCTCCATAGCATCCTATCCTGTATCTGTAATACTCGGTCTGACCCAAGCATTATAATAAAATAACACCAGAGTTAGTTTGGAAAACCAGCGTGAGAAAACACACTCAATTGAATTATTTAAGTTTTCAAAATCCTTTGAAATCAAAGGTATCTCATAAGACCACGCCACAAATAAACATATTGGGTTTTTACCTTACGATAACCAAAACATTTTTATCAAATTAGTCTGCTATTATAAAAATGTTTATAGAAAGTAAAATAGAATTTAGCTAAAATGCTTGCATCCACGTTCCAGCAATAGTTGGGCACAATCAGAACCGCACGGGTGCTTATTGGAGATTGGATTCCATACAATAGCAGGGCTACTGGGGTACTGCCCGTCACACACCAGGCCTAGATCAGAGTACCGAGGACTACTCCCGATCACCTGCAACATAAGACCTGAGCTACCTCTTTCGGGATAATCCGAATAAGATCACCCTGCGGTTGGGATCAGCAACGGCCCACTAAGCCGAGATCAAAAGGGACTCTAGACAGGGATGGCCTTACCCTACTTGGATGCTACCCACTTAGCCTTGCTGCACCTCCCCTGTTTTAGCCATTCCCAGTTGATGCGGCTTGAGGCTATGCGTTGCCTTTTTAGAACACATTTCACTTAGAATGCTCATTGTCCTCTTGACGATGGTCTGATAGCATTCTTCCATACAAGTTGACCTGGGTCTGGACAAACCGAATCACAGTCTTCATCATCTTAGCAAACATTCAAACCGGATCGAAGTGGTTTTTGGATAATTAAACCCGATCTTGATCTCTTTGAAACAATCAGCGCATCGGCCAATATTGAAAGTCGGTTATTTAACTTTCAAAAAACATTCACAAGAAAAATATTTTTCCACTGGATAGCACCAAGCCTTATTAAAATTAGATTTTTAATAATTTAAATCACTTTACCCAAAAATACACACTTAAAACATTTAGAATAGAACTACTTAAAAACACTTTATTCAAAATAATAGTTATGAAATTCTATAAAAATTCTTCAAGTTAACCTTTAGCCAAAACTTCCTTCAAAATAAAAGTCATTTTTTAAAATATAAATATTAAATAATTTACCTTAAAATCATAATACTAATTTAATCTTTAAAAATAATTACTACTATATTTACCTTAAATAAATATTTACTTTAACAATTTCTAAAACAACTAATTAATAAAAAAATTAATACATTCTTTCAAAACCATTTTTGAAACTTTTAATTTATACTCTAAAATCTTCCTTTGAAAACATACTTAGCTTTTCAGGCAAATACATTCTCCACTCCAATAAAACCGTCTTGCCATTTATAAATCTACCTCGATTTATCTCAAGTTTAATTTACGTCACAATCCCGTTAATTTTCTTTTTTATACCTTTAAAAATAAAACCCCTTTTTATTTTTAAAACGAATTACCCTTTCCTTATAAATTCCCACCGAGAATTTTTAAATCCAAATTAACCACTGATAAATGTTAACTTTATTTATAAGCCCAGTTTATAAATCCCATAATCTCATTTTCCTTTTAATCACTTGTTTTCAAAGCACTTAATCGATTTCAAATTGATTCTCTGAATTAGATTCCCTTTAAAATTTATTTCCTGATTTATCCAATTTATTACAAATCCATTAATTCCTAATTCACTTCTTTATTATGATTTAATACCTTATCTATTTCACACTTTATTTCAAAATTCTCCTTTAATTTTCCCAACCCATTTAAAACTTAAATTTTAAAACAATTTCTTTGTACTTAGATCAATATTACTTAAGTCCTTACTTTTTAAAATCAGCAAATTCACATTTATCCAAAGACTCTACTCTTCTTCTATGTTTCAGAATTTATTAAATAGGATTTAAAATCAACTATTTACTTTTTGTCCTATTTCACTCTTTTAAATTTATCATTCTTTACTATAAATTCCTTCTTAAATTTTCCCGTTTTATTTCCCTTCTTAAAATTCATCATTTAATTTTTTTTACATGCTATAATATATCCATCAATATATTAACATTAAATAAATCAATTTTCCCAACATAATATATCACAAAATTATTCAACATTTCATATGTTGAATATGAAAATAAAATTCAACATTTTTGAGGAATCCAGTTGGATCCCTCCAATCTGTTTCCCTGCATCCACAGATGTTAGCACAATGTAAAATACCAATCCCACTTCGAGGGGGATATCGAGGTATATAGAGTCATCCGGTATTATGCGGGGTGCATAGGGTCTCATCTGCTATATAATGCAAGAATATCAAACACTCCAATATATATATACTACTATATATAATATCACATCCAGACTGATAATAAATTATCAATTCAAGCAATCAACCAATAATTTAATTTTTAGTAATTAAATTAGCTAGTAATCTAATTTGAGTGAGATTAACTCGCCTTTGATTTTGTTTTGCAATCCGACCCAAATCGACTTGTCTCTCTCTGATTTTAGACCCTGTATAAACATTATGTGGTTTATTAATATTTTAAACCATCGACCAATCAATTATCATTTATTAATTTGATTTAAACTAATTTTCCTTTAAATAATTGTTAGTAACTAAAATAAGTTGATAAAACAAGTTAGCCACCATTTTACACATTTTTGAAATTAAACAGCAGATTTACTATGCATATTTATATTTTTTTCTCTTTTCGGAAACTTCAGATATATTTATAAAATAATCTACATAGATTTAAAAATCTAACTTTAGGTAAATGCCTCAAATTAAATTCCTATTTTTTTTCAATTCCCGTAAATAGCCAAACACAATGTTATCTTACTGTAAAATAATATCTTTTCTGTTTCCTGTAAATAACAAGATAGAAATTTTCTTAACTGTTAAATGTTTCTTCTCTAATATATATATATATATATATATATATATATATATATATATATATATATATATATATGTTTGTGAAAATCTGGGCGTAAATTTCCTTTTTCTGTATATATATACACACACACACATACATATATATTATCAAACTTAAATTGAAAAAATTGCAGAATAAAAAAACTGCAAATACCTTACTGCCCATCGATAGAGCACACACCCAACACGACCGGAAATTCGCCGCACCACCTCTCCTCGCTGCGTGATTAAACGCGGCGCGACTAAGCTTTGCTCGCGTCGCCTGCATCTCTTTCTCACGCTCAACCTTCTATGCAGTTGCGGCCCCACTCCAATGCATGCGCACGAGCTCGAGCACACCCAGATTCGCGCCTTCATCAATTACTACTAGGTTCCCCAAAGCCCACACATTATCGCCTTCCGCCATGAGTCTTCCTGAGTGCGCGCGCGGAAACTTCGAACCCCCCAAGCCCTCCACGCGACCGCGTAATGCATTCGTTTCTTTTGATGTCCTGTTTCGATCTGTAGAGAGGGAAGAAAAAGGGAAAAACTCGATCCACCATTTCTTTTGTATCGATTTCGTTTGGCCTTTGAACAAAGAAAAAGGAAAGGGAGATCGAGATTTATAACCGAAGGCATCGATTCTCCTTTTTTTCTCTGATTTAAAACTTTTGCGTTAAAAAAAGAAATGGGGGACAAGCGGCGATGTTTGCATGCTGAGGAATGCTACAACGTTTTTGACAAAGCAAAAGCTGCTGTGAAGGAAAGAAAAAGGTTTAATGGTGAAAGAATTTCAACTGATGAGAATAATTTGACAAGTCAACTTATATATATATATATATATGTATGTATGTATATAATATTATTCATATTTAAATTGTCTCGATAAATGCAACTTAAAATCTCGAACTCCTATCAAGGCGTGTCGGCGGGCTTTTATAATGTTATACCCCCATTCCAAACGTAATGGAAAATAATTCGAGTCCTAATTCGATCGTATGAGGAAGATAACTTTTTGGACCCAATTAATATATTGATTTTCGATTAATTATTTCTAGGCATTTATATCCCGTACTATCACATGACAACTCCAAAAACTACGAAATTTGAAATCCGATAATAAAACACTATTGCGGATCCAAAGGGACTAGTTTTCTCAAAATCCGAGACTGTGCCATGAAAGGCTTTTTTAAAATGTCAATTTAAACGATATATTTTTAAAACTGAACAAATCACCCCCAAATCAAATTTAAAAACCTTTATCGTCTTCATTATTAATATAAATTTTACAAGCCTTCCATTTATTTTTAACAAGCTTAAAACTCAAGATTTAGTATTTTACCCAATTTCCAATAGTTTAATTCAATAATTAAATTATCCAATAAATATTGATATTTGAAATTCAAGTTAAAAAATATCAACACCTGAATATTTAAACCAATTAAATATTCCAATTTCAAATATCCAAAATTCTAGGTCGTTACATTCCTCCTCCTTAAAAGAATTTCGTCCCCAAAATTACTAGTTAAGAAGAATGGTCCAATACTTGTTTATTATTTCCCAACACTAAACAGTTTCAACAAGTTCCCAAAACAACCTTTTATCAAAGATACACTATCACCCTTACTTCCCAAACTCATCCATAGCATCCAAAACAATATTATTTAATCAGCCATTCAAATTGTAATTTAAAACCACATTTTAAATTGTCAAGATTTTCTCAAAAAATTTCTAACTCCCTAAATTTTCAAAAAATTTCGCCAGCGTCTCCTTTGCACGGCTAGCTCGGAACGACTACAAAATGCCTCTACGGGCCCCAAATTTTCAAAAGAAATCAAAAGCCAAGTGGCCAGATCAGAAAAACATCAATTTTCATCTGACAATTTTGAATACATACCTTTTGTCGGGAAATTCAAAATTAATCTTCTGAAATCAAAAACATCAATTTTGCTTTTGCTTTTAATTACCTACACCTCACTTAGCAATAATATCCAATCACAGAGTTTAAAATCATTTTATTTACTTCTTTCCGAAATTTTCACTATTTCATTTACTTAAGCCCGTACGATGAACATATACCATCCACGCAATATCAAATCCGATCGCTCACTCTATCACACAATTTCACTTCCGAACTATTATCGTCCACCCGACTCTCTAGTGCGGACTCAAATCTTGTTTCCTGATCAGAAACCGTTATTCTCCTTGCATAGCCATTTACTATGGTAGAGAATTCTAGAATCAATCAAAAATCCATATCCACGGTTCGCCGTCGAAAATCGAGTGAAAAATTCCAACTCGAATCAATATAAATATCTCAAAATTCTACGCTCGAATCTGGATCAAATCGTCATGCAAATAAAATAATATACGTACATCCTACATATTTATCTCAATTTATTATTAGCTATATCAATTTTCTTTTATTTACATTTATTTTGATTTCCATTTACTTATTCACAATTATCATTTCACATACCCTTATTAAACCTTCATTTACATATTTACTTAGTATATTCCTTAATTCCGAATTTACTTAAGAATTTCACCATCCATTTCTTAAGTTCAAAATAAGTATTTTATACACTTCTTATATTTATTTTTACTTCACCACTTTGGTTTATATCTATTTTTATTCAAACTGGATCTCCAATTCCATATGAATTCAAATTACCTTTCATTTTTAAATATTGAATTCTATTCATCTTATCCCAAACCATATTTGATTAAACATTTCTTTAATTTGTTCCACTCACTAATTTATCCATATCTCAAACAAATTTTACTTCCAAACCTTTAATATTTTTAGTCTACCTGAACTAAGTCTTCAACTTCACTTTATTTAACCCAATTCAAATTCAATTCCAATGTTCAGTTTGAATTCCATTTACATACACCTTTAAATTAACTTGTTCGTCCACAAATTACGTCCAACTTGATGAATTGTATTTCAATGGCCATTCAATTTAATCAACTTAGACTCTTTCCTCAAAATTCGCTTTTATATACCTTAATTCAATTACCTTCCAATTAAATTCAATTTTAAATCTTTTCAACTTAATAATTTAATTAATCACTTCATTTCCAATTTTTATTCCAAGTCTCAATAAAAAGATTATTTCCGAACTTTTACTTCTTTTAGTTCTTTCGAAAAAATTCTACAATTTCACTTTATTTAACATAATTAAATTTAAATATTCCATTCTGATATTCAATTTAAATTCCATTTACTAATCCTTTTAATTTACTTCATTGAATTGGTTTACTTTTCTAACTTATTTTGTTTTCACACTTATTTTTAATTTAACTCTCCTTACGTTAAATTTTATTGTAAACAATTTTCAATTTTCTATAAGTTTTCAAACCCATTTATTATTCCATAAACATTTTTAATTAACTTCAAGAGTTTAAGCAATTCTTCAACATTTCAAAATCACCTTTGCAATCAACTATATCCAAAATCCTTTCTATATCCAATTATTTCTTTGAATTTCAAAGCCAAAACAGTTTTTGCAAACAACTCCGATTTAAAACATTCATGTTGCAATTCCTCCCTTGGAAACTCGAAAATGAGTATCGATGATGCCACAGTCATCACCAAAATTATTTTTCAACGACCGAAAAGAGTTTAGTGCTTTTATCTATTTAAAAGCATTTTCAAATATTTTTTAATTCCCAATCCCGCCAGACTTCATGTCAAAGTCAAAAATATTTCCCAAATAATATCACTATTATTCCTCCAAAACCTTCGAAAAATCATTTTCAAACTCAAAGGGAATTAAATTTTCCAAATTTTCGAATTTCAATCCTTTCAATTCATATTCAAATATTACTATGGAATTTTATTTCAATTTATAAATCACATTTATAATTCACATTGTCAAATTCCATTCCATTATATGAATTTATTTTCTTAATTCTGATTATAACATTATTACCTTATCATTTGGTTATAATTTCAATTCCTTATTCAATTTCCCCATAACAATGATAATAATTTAATATTATCACTTTATAAAAACCAAGCAACCATATATGGCTATAATATCTTACGACATTCCTTTTATATATAAAAATAATTTGGGCAAAATTATTTCATTTACCCTATTTTAAAACAATATCGTATCAATTTTTTTGTTCAAGCGTTTAGAGATCCCCATCAATTACGTTATTGACCAGAATCCATAAGCACTCAACAAACCAATCAACACAATATAAACAATTTTATACTCACTAGCAAATACGTGCTCATATCTATTAATACACTCAAACTCATTGTAGGGCACTACTAATGAGTTATCCCCACCAGAGCCACGGTTCTCGCTTAACCTTCAGCTCTGATACCAAGTCTAACAGCCCACAAATCCGTACCCCTTTGAATCGACAATATTCTCCATCTGTTCAACTCAAAGTGGACGGAAATACAAACCATTAGGATTAAGGAAGAAACAGGTAGAAGAAGAAGATAAAACAACAACACAGAATCTCATAATCGTAGCGTAACAACATATAATATATAACAACAGATTTTTATACAAAAGAATCTGTAACCGTATAATACTTACAATCATCAGAGTACAACGCAATCCATAGCACACAACTGGACAGTTATAATAACTTGCATTCACGAAGCTGAAATATACAGCATACCATACACAGCGGAATATAAGTCAGATACATGATATACGTCTCCCTCATCATGCTCGTCTCCTAAGCTCCATAGCATCCTATCATGTATTTGTAATACTCGGTCAAACCCGAGCATCATAATAAAATAACACACGAGTCAGTCTGGAAACCAGCATGAGAAAACACACTCTATTAAATTATTAAAGTTCTCAAAATCCTTTGAAATCAAAGGTTTCTATTAAGACCACACCATAATAAAACATACCCGGTTTTTACCTTACGATAACCGAAACAAATTTATCAAATTTGTATGCTATTATAATAGTGTCTATAGAAAGTAAAATAGAATTTAGTTGAAATGCTTGCATCCCACGTTCCAGCAATAGCTGGGCACAATCAAAACCACACGGGCGCTTATTGGAGATTGGATTCCATACAATGGCAGTGCTACTGGGGTACTGCCCGTCACACTACCTGGCCTAGATCAGAGTACCAAGGACCACTACCGATCCCCTGCAACACAAGACTGGAGCACTTACTGAATAGTCCGAAAAGATCACCCCATGGTTGGGATCAGCAACTGCCCACTAAGCCGAGATCAAAAGGGACTCCAGAGAGGGATGACCTTACCCTTCTTCGGTGCTACCCACTTAGCCTTGCCACATCTTCCCTGTTTTAGCCAATCTCGGTTGATGACGCTTGAGGCTATGTGTTACGTTTTAGAACACATTTCACTTAGAATGCTCATCGTCCTCCTGATGATGGTCTGATAGCATTCGTCCATACAAGTTGCCCTGGGTCTGGACAAACCGAATCACCGTCTTCATCATCTTTACAAACGTTCAAACCGGATCAAAGTGGTTTTTGGATAATTAAACCCGATCCCGGTCTCTTCGAAACAATCAGCTCATCGGCCAATATTGATAATAAGTTATTTAACTATAAAATAACGTTCACAAGCGAAATAATTTATTTTCACTGGAAAGCACCAAGCCTTATTAAAATTAGATTTTTAATAATTTAAATCACTTTACCCAAAAATACACACTTAAAACATTTAGAATAAAACTACTTAAAAACACTTTATTAAAAATAATAGTTATGAAATTCTATAAAAATTCTTCAAGTAAACCTTTAGCCAAAACTTGCTTTAAAATAAAAGTCATTTTGTAAAATATAAATATTAAATAATTTACCTTTAAATCATAATACTAATTTTAATCTTTAAAAATAATTACTTCTATATTTAACTTAAATAAATATTTACTTTAACAATTTCTAAAAAAACTAATTAATAATTTTTCTAAAACATTCTTTCAAAACCACTTTTAAAACTTCTAATTTATACTCAAAAATCTTCCTATGAAAACATACTTAGCTTTTCAGGAATATACATTTTCCACTCCAATAAAACTGTCTAGCCATTTATAAACCTTCCTCGATTTATCTCCAGTTTAATTTACATCGCAATCCCATAAATTTTCTTTTCCATACCTTTAAAAATAAAGCCCCTATTTAGTTTTAGAATGAATTACCCTTTCCTTATAAATTCCCACCATGAATTTGTAAATCCAAATTATCCACTGATAAATATTCACTTTATTTATAAACCCATTTTATAAATCCTATAATCTCATTTTCCTTTTAATCACTTGTTTTCAAAGCACTTAATCGATTTCAAATTAATTCTCCGAATTAGATTCCCTTTAAAATTTATTTCTTGATTTATTCAATTTATTCCAAATCCATTAATTCCCGACTCCCTTCTCTATTATGATTTAAAACCTTATCAATTTCACACTATATTCCAAACTTCTCCTTTGATTTTCCTAACCCATTTAAAACTTAAAATTTAAAATAATTTCTTTATACTTCAATCGATATTACTTAAGTCCTTACTTTTTAAAATCATTTAATTTACATTTATCCAAAGACTCTATTCTTTTTCTATGTTCTAGAATTTATTAAATAGGATTTTAAAATCAACTATTTACTTTTTTTTCCAATTTCACTCTTTGAAATTTATCATTCTTTACTATAAATTCCTTCTTAAATTTTCCCTTTTTATTTCCCTTTTTAAAATTCAACATTTATATTTTTTAAATGCCATAATATATCCATCAATATATTAACATCAAATAGATCAATTTTGCTAACATAATATATCACAGAATTATTCAACATTTTATAAACTGAATATTAAAATAAAATCCAACATTTTTAAGGAATCAAGTTGGATCCCTCCAACCTGTTTTCCTGCATCCACAGATGTTAGCACAATATAAAAATACCAATCCCACTTCAAGAGGGGATATCGCGGTATACTGGAACGTCCGCTGTTATGCGGGGCGCATAAGGTCTCATCCGCTATATAAAAGGGGAATATCAATCACTCCAATGTATATATACTACTATATATAATATCACATCAAGACTGATAATAAATTATCAATTCAAGCAATCAACCAATAATTTAATTTTTACTAATTAAATTAGCTAGTAATCCAATTTGAGTGAGATTAACTCACCTTCGATTTTTTTTTGGGCAATCCAACCCAAACCGGCTTGTCTCTCTCTGATTTTAGACCTTGTATACACATTTTGTGGTTTATTAATATTTTAAATCATCGAGCAATCAATTATCATTTATTAATTTAATTTAAACTAATTTTCCTTTAAATAATTTTTTAGTAACTAAAATCAGATGATAAAACAAGTTAGCCACCATAATACACATTTTTAAAATTATAAAGTAGGTTTACTATGCATATTTATATTTTTTTTCTCTTTATTGAAACGACATATATATTTATAAAATAATCTATGTAGATATAAAAATCTAATTTTAGGTAAACTCCTCAAAAATTTTAAATTCCTATTTTTGTTCAATTCCAATAAATAGCCAAACACAATGTTATCTTACTGTAAAAAAAATATTTCTTTTCTGTTTCCTGCAAATAACAAGACAGAAATTTTTTTAACTGTAAAACATTTCTTCTCTAATATATATACGTTTGTGAAAATATAGTCTCAAAATTCCTTTCTCTGTATATATATACACATACATACATATTATCAAATTTAAATTGAAAAAATTAAAGAATAAAAAAACTGCAAATACCTTACTGCCCATTGACAGAGCACACCTCCAGCACGACTGAAAATTCGCTGCACCGCCTTCTATCGCTTCGTGACTAAGCACGGCGCGACTAAGCTTTACTCGCATCGACTGCATCTCGTTCTCACGCTCAACCCTCTATGTAGTTGCGGCCCCACCCGAACGCGCGTGCACGAGCTCGAGCACACCCAGATTCACGCCTTCACCAATAACTTCCTGGTCCCCCAAAGTCCACATGTTGTCGCCTTCCACCGCGAGTCTTCTTGAGTGCACGCATGAAAATTTCGAACCCTCCCCCTAAGCCCTCCACGCGACTATGAGCGCGTGATGCATTCTTCTTTTTTTGATTTTCGGTTTCGATTATAGAGAAGGAAGAAAAAGGGAAAAACTCGATCGACCATTATCTTTTGTATCGATTTCGCTCGGCCTTTGAACGAAGAAAATGGAAAGGGAGTTCGAGATTTGTGACTGAAGTCGTCGACACTCCTTTTTTTCTCTGATTTGAAACTGTTGCGTTAAAAAAGAAATGGGGGACAAGAGCAGACGTTTGCGTACTGAAGAATCCTACAGTTTTTTTGAAAAAGCAAAAGTTGCTGTGAAGGAAGGAAAAAGGTTTGATGGTGAAAGAAATTCAGCCGATGAAAATAATTTGACTAGTCAACTTATATATATAATATTATTCAAATTTAAATTGTCTCGATAAAATGCAACTTAAAATCTCGAACTCCTATCGAGGCATGCCGCCAAGCGTTTATAATGTTATATCCCTATTTCGAATGTAATGGAAAAGGTTTCGAATCCTAATTCGATCGTATGAGGAAGATAGCGTTTTGGATCCAATTAATATATTGAATTTCGATTAATTATTTCTAGGCGTTTATATCCCGTACGATCACACGACCACTCCAAACACTTTGAAATTTGAAATCCAATAATAAAACACTATCACGGATCCAATGGTACTAGTTTCGTCGAAATCCGAGACTGTGCCTCGTAAGGCTACTTTTAAATGTCAATTTAAACGATATATTTTTAAAACTGAAAAAATCACCCCCAATTCAAATTTCAAAACCTTTATCATCTTCAGTATTATCAATATAAATTTTATTAGCCTTCTAATTATTTTTAACAAGCATAAAACTTAAGATTTCATATTTTACCCAATTTCCAGCTGTTTAATTCAATAATTAAATTATCCAATAAATATTGATATGTGAAATTCAAGTTAAGAAAATCAACACATGAATATTTAAAATCAATTAAATATTCCAATTTCAAATATTCAAAATTTCGGGTCGTTACATATTCAATTTTAGGTTTGGTTTGGAAGAATTTTTTTATTTTTGTGGAGAAAGAGAAAATTGTGTTTTAAAGTAGAATTCCTTTCCTTTAAGCGCCATCTAGGGTTTAGAGTGAAGGGAGATGAGAGATAGGCTTATATTTATAATTAAAATTAGGAGTAGTGGTGTCTAATCCCGAAATCCACCTCCACCTCCTAATTGTGCCTTGACACATTCTGCTCCATAATGCGCACCATAGTAAATCTCTTTCATGCACTATCCATTTTGAACATTTTATGTATGAATTTGAGCTAGAGAAATCTACTTTATACAGTGGAAAAGCCAGTTTTCCTAAATTCTTTCATTTTAAAATGTATTATTCAAGCTTTATACCAAAATTACCAAAACACCCTTTTCAAATTATTGTTTATGTTTATTAATATTTCAAGGTGTTACATTCATCCTTCCCTAAGAGAATTTCATCCCAGAAATTCCAAGGGATGGAAAAATGCAACTCATGGACTCGGCTATACTCTAAAACCATGTGTATATGTAGTACATACACTCAAACCACATAACATAAAGAATCCAAACAATACATACAAACATAGATGCTTCCTAACATTTTTAGTGAAACCAGATATAATGTACAACCAAAATTTTAATGCAAGCATTAATGCATAATAACGGTAAAAATAATTTAAACAAACAATACATCGTAATGGAACAATAATACGCATCCATCAATCAACGTATTTCATGGAAATGTGAATAATGCATAATACTAATGCAACACCTATATGAATGTAATATCATGAAAAATAGGCACGCATGTAAAACATCCTAAATATGCTGGTACCTTCTATATGTATGCAACATGATGTACAAAAAAAGTAGTCATATAGAACTAAAAATCACACAATCAAATCATAAACACTATCCAATTTCTTATTTTAACTCAACAACCAAAAATAGGAAAAACGTACTAGAAGAATTGTGGGATGTGAGGCTGTAATCCACCCCTCTAACTCCTACGTACTCTACGTCGGATCATCTCCTCATCGGACTCTAACCAATCTAATTACTTTATTATAGAGTCGCTTTATCCCTTGCTCAGCAATATTGATATGCGCATGATGAACAGGTGGCCCTTTTTTTCACTACAACCCCTTCTATTTAACTCAACTCGACCACTGTAGATGAATTGTGTAATTCCATTAGTGTGACATATGGAAAACATTGTGAATCCCTGCTAACTTTTCAGAAAGCTCCACTCCATATGCTAACTTCCCTACTCTTTCTGAAATTGAAAATGCCCTACAAACCTCAGTGCCAACTTTCCCAAACCACCATATATCATACCTTGATTATGTGGCGATCACAAAAACCATGTCGCCCACAACAAACTCCAACGCCGTACATCTCACGTCAGAATATGATTTCTGTCTGTCCTACATAGTCTTCATCCTACTACAGATCAAATCTACTTTCTCTGAAGTCCCTCTAGTTATGCCTAGCCCAAGATTGATTCTATCTATAGTGTCATAGCAACAAGATAGAGATCTACATGGTCTCCTATCAACATCTTTAATGGTGTCATCCCAATACTTTTCTATTTTCTAGTTATTATATTAAAAGTCTACTAATGGCAAGTGATCCTCACACTAAAACACTAAGTCCAAAATACACATCCAAAGAAAATCTCCCGAAACTCGATTTACCCTCTCCTCTATCCATCCATCTATACAGTACTCTAAATTAGTTTGGTGCCCAAGGCCTCATGAAGACTCCATCAAAACTCACTAGTGAAAAGCGAATTTCGGTCACCAACAATATTGGAAGGAATTCCATGCAAATGGACTATCTCCCTTACATATAAGGTCATCAATGACAGAGCCATCCTTGAACTCCTAACTGGAATAAAATGAGCGCATTTGGTTAGTTGATCAGCAATGGCCTAAATACTCTTATTTCCTCTCCTACTTTTAGGAAGCCTATCAACAAAATCAATAGAGATGCTCTTCCATTTGCACTGTGGAATATTCAAAGGCTATAATAGTCTAACTTATTTCTTCTACTATGCTGTTACTCTTTGACTTGTCACACGGTTTAAAACAATTTCCGCTATACGTTTTTCATATTTGGCTAGTAAAACACCTTCTTCATACCCCTATACATTTTGTCATCATCAAGATGAACAATCATCCAAGAACAATGGGACTCATACGATACCAAGTCAACCAACTCCTCAGTATGAAGAACAGATAACATTTGATATCTCCCCGGCTATCCTCTAGAATTTGTGGAATACTGATCCAAGTGACTCGAATGTTCTCCTTTGTTCACTTCTCAAAGATACCCAATAAGTATGTGCCTTGCTTTTGATTTGAACCAATACAATCCGTGAGTGAAGGCCGAGCATCTAAAGATGCTAATAACCCTAGTTTAAGGTCCATTAAAGGTTAGAAATCAAATGTAGAATTGAATTCCAAGTGCTTCCACTCCAAAAATATAAAGCCTAGCACAACATGTTTCCTACTTAGAACAACGACTACATCATTGTCTTTCCTTGGAGTATATTAGATACTAAAATCAAATGATGCCATGAACTCTTTCCACCTCTGCTACCTCAAATTCGAATATTTTTGGAAGATCTATGAAAAGATTAAATCGCTCTTGCAAAAGATAACGCGACTACAATTTAAGTGCGAATATAAGAGATGTCAACTCAAGATCATGGGTTAGATAGTTTTTCTCGTGTACTTTTAATTGTTGACTAGCATAACAAACGACTCCACTCTTCTACATTAAAAGAATGCTCTGCCCTATACCAAAAGCATTGGTATATGCTGCAAATAGTTTCAAACTTTTAAGAAGTACTAAAGTTAGTGTTCTAGTCAACAACTCCTTTGCTATAATAAAGCATGCTCCCACTTCAAATTTCACGAAAAAAACTAAATAATTCTTGTTAAGCAATGCTAACGGTGCTAAAAATTTGACGATATCCCTAATTAACTTCCTATAATAGCCAACCAAATTGAGAAAACTCCTCAGCTTAATAGGATTCTTCAGTACGTGCCAATCCTATATAGCAACAACTTTACAAGGGTCGACTGATAGTCCATGCTAAAAAGCAACATCTCCTAGAAAGCGAACCTCCTTATGCCAAAAGTGGTATCAAAAATATTTCATCTTCAGCTTGTGTATAAAGACAACATTGAGCACTTCTCCTAAATGCAAATAATGCTCCTTCTCGCTTTTCGTATAGACAAATATATCATTATTAAATACCATGAACTTATTCAACAACTCACTAAAGACTCAACTCAAAATGTCGACATGATATGTTGTGCATTGGTAAGTCTAAATGGCATGATTAACCAGTCATAAAGTCTATCGGGTGTTGGAAAAGAGGTTTTATGAACCTACTAGCCAAGTCAAGCTAAGAGAATACCTTTTCTCCAACAATCTGATCAAAGTGATCGTTTATATATGGCAACGAATAACGATTTGTCACGACCCGTTTTTTTATCTCCATAAAAAAGATCATGATTTAAGAAAGAAAGGGATAGAAGAAGAAAAGATAAGAAAGAAGAAATTCAACAACAATAGATTCTCACAGCGGAACGAATGAAATATAATATATCACATAAAATATTACATAGTATTAGATACATCAGAGTTACATAACCTATACATTCATATTAGATAGTTATAAACATCTGTCTAACTATACAACTCAAGATATCACAAAGATATAGACACAACACAAACACGGCGGAACCATTATATATCTACACGCTGAAGCTTCCTGCTCCAAATCTCCTCCAGAATTCGTCAAGCTAACCTGAATCCCTCGACTACTCATATATAATATGTGTACCCAAGAGTTTAATAAAACAGAAAATAAACACTCGGGTCAGACAGGGGTCTGGCGTGAGTAAATGGGTTAAAGTTGCTTAACTTTAGAAAGTCCTTTGAAAAGAAAAGGTATCACGTAAGACATCCCACACATAAACATGGAAAAGTTTTTACCTTACGGTAACCAAAACATTTAATAGGAAATCCAGTGATATTATAATAGTGTCTAGGATTTTCAAGTAAATAAGAAATAGCCGAAATTGTTACATGATTAAAATCCAGCTACTAGCCACAAAAGTGGGTAATACAATCAAAACCGTAGGGTCTCGTAGGAAGAATGGGTTTCCATCAATAGCGGGGCTACTGGGGTACCGCCCATCACAGTACATGGCCTAGATCACCGTACCGAGGATCACTCTCAATCCCCTGCAACACAAAGCCGGGACTATCCCTTACTGGACAGTCCCGAGTAAGATCACCCCGTGGTTGGCGCGGCCAACCACCCACTAAGCCGAAATATAAAGGGACATCTAGACAGGGATGACCTCACCCTGAAATGGGTGCTACCCACCTAGCCTTGTTGCACCTCCCCTGTTTCAGCCATTCCCAGTTGATGAGGCTTGAGGCTGCGATTACCTTTATAGAACACATCTATCTTGGAATGCTCATCGTCCACCTGACGATGTTTTAAAAGCATTCAATCCATACAAGTTCCATGTTCGAACGAAACTGAAGGCATTATCTCGTTGCATTCATTTTGGAATCACACTCAGAGTCAACGACCATAGCCCTTGCACTTTGAACCACCATTTCGTACCTGAAAGTACTATTTCCGTCAAACTCATCATGGAATCACCCTCAGAGTTATACTGACGAATAGTTCTTACACTTCGAGTCTTCACTAAGCTCCACTTGGATTCACGACCTATCGTTTATTTTGGATCGATGTGGTTTTCGGATATCCAAATATGGAAACCCGATCCCGGTCTCACCGAAATCCAAACGCCATTTTAATGTCCAAGTTGTTTAAGGGTTTAAACAATTAAACTTGTATTCAGGATGATATAACAGATTGAGGAATCACATTATCACAATAGATAATTCATATCAACCAATTATCTCACAAAACAGCATATCACATATCAGAGATATCACATCCAAATCATCCAACATCATACAAACATCCAATATCAATCATCCAATATTAATCAATCATCCAAAAGCAGAACTGATTAACTCTTAATCAATAGGATTACCTTTAATCCTTCTTTCTCAATATTAATTAATTTACAAATTAATTAATTAATCATCTAATTAATGATCTTCCTTAATTAATCTCCCTTGATTAATTATTCTTTAACTACCTTCAAGTAATTAGCCTTTAATCCTTTAAATTAATTCTACAAATTAGTTATCCTTAACCCTATACAGTAATTAACCTTTAATTACTATCATTAATTATATTAATTGATGATCCTTCATTTGCTTCCATTAATTAATTAACAATGATTAATTTGCATTAAACCTCAATTAATTACAATTAATTAATCATACCTTAATTAATACTTTTATTAATCGATCTTGATTAATTTATTAATTATATTAACTAATAATCCTTATTAATTAATAATCCTTATTAATTAATAATCCCTTTAATTAATTAAATAATTAACTTATAATTAACCATCTTATTAATTAGTCTTAATTAATCATAAACAGTAATTAACAAACTTGTAATAATTAACATCTTAATTAATTGTATTAATCTTTGATTAATTACTCTAATTAATAAATCTTTAATTACTTCATTAAGTAATTATTAATCAATTAAATTAATTAATAATCCTTAATTAATTAATTTAATAATTAATTACAATTTTAATTAATTACACTTAGTAATTAATCTTAAATTAATCACATTAATTAATTAATCACATTAATTAATTAACTAAATTAAGTAATTAACCCTTGATTACTTCCCTTAAGTAATTATCTTCTAATTACTTTCATTAGATGATTACTCCCTTAATTAATTACCTTAACAAGTAATTAATCCCATTATTAAATAATCTCAATTCTTTAATTAATTAATTACTACATAATTAAATAACTTCAAAACAATTACATTAATTAATCCTTTAATTAATAACATCATGTGATTAACCCTTAATCACTTCACTCAATTTCTTCCATAAGTAATTTCCATTAATTACTTCCATATGCAATTTCCATTAATTACATTCAGAAATTCACCATTAATTACTTCATTAAGTAATTACACTTAATTAATTCATAATTAAATGATTATTTAAAATTAAACAAACAATTAACAAATCATTTAAAATTAATTAAATAATTTAGTTAACTTCTTATATTTGAAAATCCTAAATTAATTAAGAAAAACATTAATCTTAATTAAACTTTTACTTATTAATAATTATATTTAATTTAGTATTCTTTTTTTTGGCAAGGCCGACGGTTTTATAGTGGACCGACCACTTTTTATTACGAACGTAATAACGATTGAAGAACTGGAGTTAGGTAGAGACACCTAAGCTACAATGGTAGAAAGAAATGAAAAATACAGCACAGGAGTTTGACAAACAAGTCACAACTACTAGATATAAATAACCAGACTAGTTCTCCTCCGTGGAGGAAGAATCACCAACACCCTCAACTACCCGGGAAGAATCCAGAGAACCATATCCATAAATACCAAAATAAGGGCGAAAATGATCAGCAAGTGAAGGATCATAAAACTCGGCTTCAGAGGAGTAGATAAAAGATCGATCCCAAGCAGAATCAGCTAGAATTACATTATTAATTTCAGCATACGAACCATCGAAGTCGAGGACCAAGGAATCACCAGAAATACTGTAATATAGGCATCGAAGGTCCAATAGATCATCAGATACATATCTAAAATAGGAGTCATCCACTGGGTTGAACCTCATAGCAGTACGACGTTCAACCCAACAGTGTTCGGTCTCAGCCCAAACCACGAGAGGCGGAGAGAGAACCGGCTCAGCAGGGTGGACCGCAAGTACTGCAACAGGCAAAGGGGAAGCAGGCCGTGCTAAGGAAAGCGAAGGACCAGGGTCAGAAGAGACTTTGGGTACCCACTTCCTTAGCGGAGGCCGTGGCAGAGGGGTCTTAGGAGCAGCAGCAGATACATCAGAGTGCGCACAGGCAGGGGCTAAATGGCCAAAAGAGTGACAGGTGGAACAAATATCAGGGACCCATCCATAACGAACACGAACATCCACCACGTGACCAACAGCTAGCTGGACAGGAATAGAGGTAGGGAGAGGCTTATGGGGAGTAATCTCAATCAGAGCTTTGGCATATACAAGCTTATCACGCGCAACTGTATTAGTATCAAAACACTTCAGTTTTCCAACATTGCATGCAAGCCAATTCAAACCAAGTAGCGGCTGAAGAGCAGAAGGAATATGTGAGAAATAAACCCAAACAGGGATAGAAAAAACTTGTTCACGAGCGCTAGCAACCGTCGGAGACCAGGGGGTAATAATAAAAGGTTGTCCATTAAAGAAGGAAGGCTTAGACTCAAGAACACGGCTACGTTCCTCAGGGGAGGAGAACAATAGGAAGTACAAGGAGTCAACCAACTTAACTCTAAGGCCACCCTAAAGTCTCCAGGCCCTACGACAAACAGCAGCCGCATCAAGAAGTCGATGTTTAGGGTCCAAAAAGAATCCAACAACATATTCTGACCAAAAGTCCATATCGGCTTGCATAACACAGGGGGGAGGAATCATCACTCCATTTTCCTCAATGATTTCGAATTCAACTGGTTCATAAACACCTGCATTACGGGGCATGTTTGTGAAAAGTGAAGACCATGATTTGGGAATTGATGGGCAAGGAGCTGCAGGATTGGCACCAAAAGTGGCCGCAGGAATGGGGCAATGATCAACATAGGGAGAAGTGACTGCGTGCAAGTTATCTCCAGTATTTGAAACATTGAGCACTGGGACAGTATTGTCATCGACATTATGTCGAACAGTTGGTGAGCCACTAGCTACACCAAAATTGTCGGCAAAATTAACGTGCAATACATCACCAACAGATGGTTCATCTACACTGTCCTTCGCTGTAACATCCACCAAACCCACTGAATTACAAGACTTATCTCCAATTAGAGAAAAAACCCTAACCAGGCTCGTGCTAAGACAATCAGAAGAAGGAGAGACCAGAAGGTTTTTAGCAGACAGGGGGGAAACTCTGAATCTGAGAGCAAGGGTGGTTTCGAGTTAACAGGAGTAACGTCCCTATAAAACTTAACAGATCGAGTAGAGGACGGTGAAAGGGAACTCGAGACGAGGGGAGGAAGTGGGGGGCTCGACATGGAACGACGATGAGAGAAGAAGAATCGGCGGAGAAGAAGGCAATCGTAATCAGACAGAGGCGACGCGAATATTCACCTGAACGCGATGAGGGCGATGAGAGGCCATTATTATTGAACTGAATCTGATGATTAATGAATTCTTACTACGAAATTAAGTATTCTTACATTCATAACAATAATAAATTAACCTTAATTATCCTCATAAATTAATTATTTGAAATTAATCAAACTCAATAACTTAAAGACAAATTATTTAATTTGGTTTACAAGATTATAACATTAACCTTATTTCAAAATAAAGCATTTAGAAATCAATTTTAAAATTTAAAACAATTTAATCATCTAATTTAAACTTTCCATTTTCAATAAAATTTGAAAACTTGGTTATTAAAACATTACTTTAAAATTTACTTAAAACATTGATTTAATATTCAAATTCAAAACATTCCTCTTTAAATTTAAAATAAAAAATTCAAAATTTAATTAAGTTAAATTACTTTCAAAGAAATCATCTTAACAATTTAAATTTTGAAAATAAATTCAATTTATACTTTAATAGTTTGATTAACAATTGTTTCAAAACAACAAGTTTTTAAATCTATAAATTTATTTCCTTTGTAAAACTTAGGCTTTATTTTATTTATTCAAAATAACAAGTTTTAAAATATGTAAACTTTATCTTTTATTTTTACCGACCCTATTCAGATTAGCATACACCTAAAACTCGAGACAATCACCTATGAACCCCGTGCTCGCCTCGAGTCACTCACCACCCTCATCCGCTTCAAGTCGACTATAGGAAAAACACGAGAAACACACCGAGTTCGACTCGTCTTCCCCAACCCATCATTCCAGTGTACAAAACGTACACGCGTGCACATTGCACGGCGAACCAAGCGACGCCGAACCTTCCTCCGGCCATCTCCAAGTCGTCGATGACCACGACGTGGCTTCCGACAACCCAGATTCCAAAATCTAACATCAAATCAAAATTCGACCCTAAGCTCGAAAATCTGCAGCAACAATGACCATAAAACCCCCCCCAACGCCGACAATCACGACGCCGTTAGACTATGCCGTCCTCACCATCGAAACACCTCGTCCACGAGCATCCATTCCCCCTAACGCGATCGAACCCGATCCACTAACCATGTCGCAAATGCCTCGGCAACCAAGACGAACAAAACACAATTCTAACCCTAGTTCGATCGAATCCAAACACCTCGATCATAGGAAATTTTCGTGAACATTTACCCTTCATCCACGTTACAAAAGCAAGCTTCGATCAAGAATTCAACTCAAATTATCGAGTTGATCATCGGCAATTCACCAATTTGCCGAAACCCTTCAACTCAAAATTCCCAATCGAATAACAAATTAAAAATTATGAAATGCATGTTAAAAATCATCATTTGTAACTACAAATCCATCTATACAATCTAAAGCAGGAATTAAAGATATCAATTTTTGACATGCAACAGTGTTTTACTGTATTTCCCATTTTAAAAATTATTTGTAAATTTAAATTTATAGAAACTAATTTTAAAATTACCATCAAACATTAATTCACAAATTTCATTCATATGCTAAGATCTAATATTGTTTAGATTGGAAGATTTTTGAATTTTTTTAAGAAATCAACATTTGTAAATGAACAGAGATGAACTTATACAAGTTTTCTATTCTCAGGCATTCCCTACCTACAACATACATACATGGCAGTATTCATGAAAACAAATATTCATTAACATAACAAAATTCATTCCATGCATAAAGAATTCAACTACAATATGATTAAAACTGTTTTTAAAAAATATTTACTCACCATTAATTTGCGGTGAACAAAGCAGAGCAGGTTTTAATTTCTTTTCTTCCAGGCCTTGAAATTTGAAGTTGTTACGGAAAACTTATTTGCTAATTTGAATTTCAGGTTTCAGCTAGCATTTGCTTTTAGTTTCAAATTTTAGGTTTTGAAATTAATTTCTGCTTTGCCATTAATTTGAAAGAAGGAAGAAAAAGAAAAGAAATTGAGATGAAGAAGATTTTGAGTTGGAAGAGGAAAAGAAATTTCTCTTCAAACTATTATATTTTTTTTAGATGATGACACTTGTTATTTTAAAACTTACATTTATCACTATAGTACTTAATTGTCTTACATATGTTATTAAGATGACTTAAGATAACAACTCATGTTTTAAAGTATTTTTAAATAAATTTTTATTTAATTTAAATATTAATATAAGCTTACTTACTTAATCTAGTAAATTAATAAATACTTACATATGTATGTATGAATTTACTTTTTAAAGAAAATATTATAAAACTAATTATAATATAAATAAATTCTTATGCATGTAATTTAAAATCTAAAACATTTATCTTTATTGTTTAAGAGATAATTTTTAAAAAAAAAAGAAAGTTTATAACTTTATATATATATTTATATAACCATTTTAATTTAAACAATTTAAAGAAAACAAAATAAAACTTTGTTTAAGTCTTATTTAAACTATCATAAATAAATAATTATCTTATACTTTGAAAATAATTGAATTAATCTTAAATTAACCTTTGAAAAAATATTGAGTTTAAAACAAAGCTTCAGATTGCAATATATTTATACATATTTGAATTATCAATAGATTATATTAAATTTCAAAACAACTCCAAATTATAGCATATGCATACATATATATTACAATTTGAAAATACATCTTTTATTTAAAAGAAAAGATTTTCCTATTCACAATATATATACCAAATATATATACATTATAAATAAAATAAAATTTTATTAGCTTTGAAAAAAATAATTCTTATCAATTTTAAATTGAAAAGATATTGATCAAAATTACGAGATTAAATATTTATTAACCTTTAGAAGATTAAATCTACCAATTTAAATTAAAATTATAAAGAAAAATTATCAAATCGATTTAATTATTAATACAGATTATTAAATTGATATTGCCCAAAATTTCGGGTCGTCATACGATTCTTCTTTTTCTGTTTATTCAATTTATGATAATCGATGCAAAACAATAAAGTGACACCAACTTTAGTGGCAAAGACAATTGGTACTCCCCATTCTTTGGAATAAAACCTTTCTCTAATAGTTCACTCACTTGTTTATTCAACTAACACCTTTCTCTAGGAGCCATATGCCAAAGTAGTAAGGCAACAGTTTAGCATTCTATTCTAAATAAATTTGAAACTTGATTTCCCGATAAGGAGGAGGACTAGAAACTTCAGTAAAACATAGGAAATCATGGACTATAGGCATGGAAGTAAACCCATCTATGATGGGTTTAGCGATTAGGCAACTTAGCATAACAGAACTTTCAGGATCGTGATAAACCTCAAGGCTATGCCTATAACAAGTACCCAAACAAGCCACCTAATCCTACACCGCTCCATATGTACCCATCCGGTCCATCCGCTGAGTTTTAGAAAACCTTGAATATCCCATTATAAAAGCATTGCAATCAAATTCGACACCAACAATATATAACTTTAAGCCTTCATGCGTAATAGATAAATAGATAAAACAATAGCAGTATTCGATACTATAACAGGGTCTATAACTATGCAAGTCTAAAGATGTAATTCATCTACTAGCTTACTCGAAATAAACGAGTGAAATGCTTTAGTGTCAAATAAATTGTGAATAGATAAATCAAAAAGAGGTGGCACACCCTCTATGATGACTTTCATTCTCTTCTCCACCACTAGGGTTGTACTTGAGCTAGGCGCATGATCAAGTGCATAAGCTAGATCCACTTGAGTTGAAGTTTTAGAAAAGGTCAGGCACTCCCCCTACATATGGCCAAGCTAGTTCCAGTTGTAGCATTTTATCTTTGTTAGATTTGTTTCGCACTTCTTAGCCACATGCCCCAGAAATTGCTCTTCCTAAACTTATGCACTTTCTTCTTTATCTTCTTTAGTCCCCAATACACCCTTTCCACCTTCTTTGGTTCTTCCATCGCAATTGAATTTTATAGTGCCACTTCAACCAAGATCTCAAAAGTAGCTCCGGTTGGTACATGACTCAAAGTAATATCCATCAAAGATGGATTTAACCCCTTAATAAACATTGTTAGCTTTTTCAATGGTATATTGATAAGGTCCAAAACATACTTTGCTAGCTAATTGAATTTATTGATGTACTCATTAAATGTAGTCTCCATGCTCCAAATGAAGGAACTTCTCCTACTCCACTCCTCTTTCGACCTTCGATATATACTTAGTCTCAAGGCACCTCTTAAAATTGTTCAAGTAATCTTAGTCTTTTCTGGTTCAACAATAACAATATCCTCTTCATTGCATCTTCATTGCATCTTCCATAGCCATCATAGCAAATATACGGTCACAATTTCTCATCCACACCCATGTCAACAAATGATTAGTTCCAAAGTAATTCTTTCCACCCAAACTCGAAAAATCTAGACATAACTTGGGAAAGTTTAAAGCAGGTGGAGGCATTGGTGCTGCCTTATGCATTGGTGATGTGGATTCTCCATTGGGATTTAGTTCAGTATGGTTAGCAGATGCCAACATAATACTGGGACATTCACACCTGATACCTCTACTTCTTCACCATAACTACTCCTAGTTTTGCTGCACATCTCGCTTCTTTGTAACTAGAAATTGTTAGCAACTTTCCTCAAATAGTAATAAGCACTACTGGATTCAATCGGTACATTTGTGTTAAACCTATGTATATACTTAATAAATTTTAAAATGTACAAGTATGTTCTCTCAATACATATATAATCCCTAGTGAATCCTAAAGCTATGCTCTAATACCAAATGTAACAAGCCGCTACTCTGGAAAAACCGATTCCAAGCCCAAATGTTAGAACCAGTCCAGTAGGAAACGAGTGAAATATGTAGATTTTAGAAAATTTTCATATTTGGATCTATTGGGCTTATGAAGTTTAAAGGGATTTTAGATCCAATCTAAAACGTATTTTAAATAAAATCCTTTATTTTATTAAATTAGTACGAAAGTGGTTAAATTTTGATGTAAAATTAAATGTATGAGTGCATCAAATATACCCATGTGTGTCATAGTTACCTATCAAAATTAATTTGAGAAGGAAGCCTAAAACCTATGCAATCAATCAAGGAAGGAAACTTTCATTTCTCTCTCTTTGATTATGTTAATGATTCATTAAATGTCATTGATGATCAATTTAAACATGGCAAGAAATGTAAGTGAATCCAAATATACTACAATATATATTATGCAACTACAATATATATGAAGTGTGCATAGTTAATATTTCCTATATATGTTCCTTTATTGTCCATAGTTTTATTTAAAATACACATATATAATAGAACATATATAATATACATATGAATATGAATATGTCGAAATTTAGTTTCACTGTTTTTAAATTTGAAATTAAAAACAACAATCTTGAATCTAATTTCAAAGTTAGGAAGGATTTAAGACTAATACGATGATTTTACACAAATGTCCATTTTGTTAACCTTAAGTTAAATTGATACACACACATGTACCAAACATTTTTAATTATGTTTCAAATCTAAAACAATATGTATATGTATACAAGTTATTAAAGCCAATTCATGCTTAAAGAATAAAAGAAACAAAATAAAGTCTAACTTTAATTTAAAGGAAAGTAAAGGATTGGTGATATTTTATACAAAAGTACAATTATAGTTATTTAACAAAAAATTTAAATAACTTTCAATATATGCAATAAGCAAAAGTTTGTATAAAAATAATAAACACAAACCATACATACAAAATTTTCAAAGTGATTTCATATAGAAAACATATGCAGTTTACTTATATTTGTACATGCAATTATTAAAGGAATTATGTCATTAATTAAAACACAGGTTTTGACCAAAAGTATTTTAGAACACAATATTTGAAACTAAAAACAAAACAAATAGGACAAAACAGGAATATATGCATTTGTTACATAGGTTTCAGATCTAAACTACATAAACAATATGAACAATTAATTGAATTTGTAATCATATAGAATAGATCTAAAGATGCTAAGATAAACAGGAAATCAATCAAAGTATATCATAAAATGGATTCAAATTAAAATAACATGGTGGACATATGTCAATAATTAAGATGTAGCAAAAGGAGAATCCAATCTATGTGACCAAATAAACAAATATAAAGATGAGATATGTAACGAATCCAATTCATATAAAAAAGGTGAATTATGAATAAATAAAATTAGAATTACTAACTTGAGATGTAACCAAAAGAATGCACCTTGAATGATGAGATAATTTATAGATTTAGAAATGAACCTCCAGATGTTGCTAAGATCAAGTGATATGAACCACCTTTTGTTTTAATTTTATTTTGATTTGAATTTTGAAGTTTTCCAAGCACTTGGAGAAAATTTATTTTGGCTAGAATAGAAGAGGGAGAGAGAGAGAGTAAAAAATGAATTGTCTGCAGAAGGATGAATGAAATGAAAGAGATTATTTTTTTAAGGAAAACATTGAAAACTTTCCAATTCCTCCCTTAAAATATTCCCACTTTTATTTCTCATTAAATCTCGATCAAAATCAAATAAAATATCCTTTCAATTCATGTATGGCTGGCACAAGAAAGTGCTTTCGATAAGCCTTGAAAATTTCCAAATCCATTTAGTAATTAACCGATTAAAATCAAATTTAAATATTTATCGATATCGTGTATCTATATGTACATATATAACTTTTATAATGCACTTTATTAAGCACTAATTGCGTTCAATCAAATCAAATAAAATTTGATAACTAATATTTCACAAATGTTAATTAATTTACAATGATTATAGATTAATTAAATCGTGTGGATTTTAGGAGCACTCATCATTACAGTTGCATGACTCAAAGGTGTAAATTCAATCATCAATTAATATCGAACAATTTGAAAATGAGCGTTCACACATTAACTTAGCTTGTTGTGTGAAATTTTGGCTGAATTTATCGCTTACACTTCTTTTTGGTAAAATTCAGTTTCACTTATTTAAACAGTACATGATAGTAATGATTATTTACACTAATCCCTTCATCAAAACTATATCACATTAGGGCCAATGCAACTTGGTTTTGGTCAAAACTCAAACATAATCCACATTCAACTTTGTAATTCCAAATACAAAATCCTTGGTTCAATTATAACAATTATTATTAACCATACCACTCTAGCTAAAGAATTTGATTTTGAGTTGACTACAGTTGAATGTGATACTAACCCCATATGATTGAGTATATGAATTCTCTATCGAATAGTGTTTCACTTTTAATTCTACCACTAGACCAAACTATAGTCATTCGATGGATGATGTGCCTTGATTTAACTGTAATCAAACCGGAGTTTGTATAATAACGCTCGACGATATTCTCAAATCGAGGAAATTGTGCGAAATTGTTATATCAACATTCTTCGTTTTGACCTAAGTTGCATTAACTGTGATGAACCGTTTTTCCATACCCTTTGAATCGAAAATAAACCATACATGTCCAACTCAAATTGCACGAATAAGCGGATCATTAAGGGTAGAAAGAAAATAAAGACAAAACAGAGTCTCACACGAATGGAATAACATATATTATTTCAATAATAATGTTTACAACAGAAAATTTTAAAAAACAATATCAGAGTCTAACCTAGATTCAGCCTGGACAGTTATAAACACCTATCCTTACAATCACTGAAAAAATCAAACTAAAACTAACAAACCAAAGCGGATAATAGAATACGCCTATATGTAGATGAAGATCTCCAACTGTCCTCTAAAAACTCCTACCGTCTTCGACTAAACCTAAAACTACTCGTATCTGACTCGAGTATTAAATATACCCGGATCAGGCTTGATAAACCATTGTGAGACACTCGAAATTTAAAATGAATATATTATCAAAACCTTTAAAAAGAAGGGTATCTCATAAGATCATGCATACGCATAAACACAGGCGGGATTTTACCTTATGATAAACAAAACACTTTATACCAAAATACACTTAATATTATTTTTATTGACATTCTTTTGAAAACAATTTTCAAATAAACTTATACAAATAAGGTATCAATACCTGGACTAAGTCTAAGGGAATATATCTGGACTGGGTCAACGGAATATACCGATCGGAATATATGATACCAAAAAGGGGTAGATGAAATGTTTGCAAGTCATTACAACTATTTTGGAAATACAATCAAAATCGTAAATCTCGTAGGGATTGGATTTCCAATAGGATAGGGAACTAGTGACCTTTTCTTCGATCCACACATAACAAACATAGTTCCTACGGTGCCTTAATCGCTTTTCCTAAACTAGTCACTTGAAACTATACTTGCTGCACTACTACTTATAACCGATAGTTCCCTACTTGTCTCAAGCTAACCACTTTATCCAAATGGGGCAATAAATGCCTTGAGGGACGTATCTCACATAGTGCCCAACATATTGGACACCACCATACATACTCACTTATTCCGAATTTGCATATATCAGACCACATAGTATCCCATATCATCTTCTGGAATGTGAGGCTAGTGAGGCTATGCTTAATTTCTTCAAAGCCATGCTTTGTTTTATCACAAAGCTATGCTTTCATCAAAACAAATTCCACTTTGAATGCCACATTGCCATTCCTTTGATTGCTATTTGACTCCCACAAGCGTACAACCTCTAAGCTCGTATGTCTTAGAGAATGGTGTTAAGCTAAGAGAAGTTGCCCTCCCTGCCACCAAGCAGATGAACATTTGTATAAGTCAAACGTTATATCTTAGAAATCTAATGTCAGACATTCGTCCATACAAGTTCGTTCTGGGACTAAATGAAACCGAAGGCACTTTCCTTGGCCATTACTAGGCGCGAAGCCCTTGCAATCCGAAAAAAATCTCCATAACGAGGAGACCACTGTTATAAATAACTTTATAATGGGAGCGATCTAGAGCATTTCAACGAGCAGTTCTCATGCTACGTAGATCCAGTGTCTTCAATAATCATCATCTTTAACATGTCTTCACTTTCGAACGTATACATTGGTTCGAAGTGGTTTTCGGATAGGGATCATCCAAATCCGACCCTGGTTCCTTCGAAGCCAATTATCCATTTAAGTGATGTTAAGTTCTTATGCGGATATCAATCATCAATTAATTACTTCAACTTTTATAAAATACCTTTTTCGGATATATTATTTTCAATTTATTCCATTTTCTTTTGAAGAGTATATAGAATCATTAAACCTCGTTTATCAATGATTTATTAAACCTTTCTTAAATCCTGGAATAATTCCAAATCATTTTCTCTTTTACTTGGGAAAACTTTAGTGAATCATTCATTAAATCTTAATCAAATATTTCTTATATTCAAGATATAACTTTTAACTTAGGGAAAATATTCCCAAATCATTCATTAAATCTTAATCAAAGATTTCTTTCTTAACTTCAAACCGCATTCATGCAAATCAAAGATTTTCTTAACAGTGCACTACTGCCATCTTAGATATGGTAAATTTCACATACAGGGACTAATGGCAAGTAATCCTACATCATGGAGATTTTTTTTCTTCAATATATTTTATTTTGAAAATTAGTTTGAAGGGATTTTCGGATAGGAATAACCCAAATCCAATCCCGATCCTTCAGATATGAATCATCCAAATCCGATCCCGATTCCTTCGTACCAATCATCGAATAAAAGATATTAAATTCATATGGGATTTCAAAAATTAGTTTGAAGTGATCTTCGAATAGGAATCACCCAAATCTGATCCTGGTTCTTCGGATAGGAATCACCCAAATCCGATCCCGGTTCCTTTGTACCACTCTTCGAATAAAAGATGTTAAGTGGTTAGTTAACATTCAAAGAATTTGTTTCTTTTTTTCTTGGAAAAACTTTAATATGATCTTTTAGAGCATCCAGGCTTTCCTTTCGATCTATTCCAACCCTCGCCTAAAAAGAGAAAATATAGGCCAGGTATGTTCAGGGCACTGGTTGCTCCATTTCTAACCTTAGTTAAATACCTTGTTTTATCTTCCCAGATCTCACAGGCAGAACAAATGTACTAGTCATTTCCACATACTCAATTTGTTATTATGTTCAGTCTTCTTCACTTTTTATTTAAGTGGTATAGATAATTCCTCTTAACCATTTATTCAAATTATTATTAAAACTTCCAAATCATCTTTAAATTACTTAATTACTCCTTTAAAATTATTCATAAAATATTTAGAAAAGAATTGTTATGTTTAAACTCATATTGAAAAGGTTATAGAATTTGCATGATAAAAGTGCTGCGTAAAGTGCTATATAAGCTTATTTGATCTAAACAACTTTTTAATATTTGAAAATTCATATTTTCCATTAAAATATCATTTACACCATTTTAATAGATTTATCAAATTATTTCATATTTTTAATCATCTAAAAATATCATTTATAAATAAATCTCTTTTTGGATTCCGAACTGCAGAACCGCGATGTTTTTATAAAATTGTTTTGGACATATTTCAAAATCTACTTAATGAAATCTTGATTTTCTTTCTTCATTGGAAAACTGTGGATATAATAGACCGGAATATTCTTATCTTGAAGAATTCCGAGCCATATTCCACTTTGTATATACATTTAACTTTTATGCCGCGAAATCTCGAACTACCGTTACGCGACGCGTCTAGTTTTGACTTGTTTTTCAATTTCTTTTCAAACTTCTTGAAAACACTTTTAAATGTTTATAAAACATTTCTAAATCATTTTAAACAATATTTTTATATTAAAAACTCATATTTCATTTCATTTCATTTTATAATATTATATTATTACAATATCATTTCTAATATTTTTAGATTATTTAAAATCATCAAGAGGCTAAATAACTTCCATACACATATTTATATGGATTTAATTCTCATTTAATTAACTATGGTTAATTACTAATCATTTCTCTTATCATTTACCAAACTAAGTTATCATCCATATCACAACCATATAATCAACCATAATATCAACCAAGTTATCATCCAATATCAACCAATGTTCATCATATTAATTTCTAATTTAACATATGTATTATCAACTTAAGTTTTATTAAAATAAAATTAAAATTTGTGTATTCACCTTCAACTAAATTTTTCACTTCGTACCAACATTCATTTAATCCCACACTTCACCAAATCCTCTTATCTTCACCAAATCTTTTTCGTTGACTTCCCTTTTGATTCCAGCAGCACTTCCTTCTTCTTTTTCTCGCTCCAGAGCTCCTTGAACTTGCTCCTCCTCCTCCATAGGTTCGGCCTCCTCTTGATCCTTACCTTCCTCGATCATTTCTTCACTTCTTAGATGCTAAACCATGTTTTGGTCATATTCTAAGGTCATTGGCAAAGTTTGGCGGGGTTTTTACTTTGTTTGATATGGTTTTGAAAAAGTTAATAAGGAAAAGAGAAGAGAAAAAGCCATTAGAGAGTGGAATAAAAGCTTAAAAAAGGAAGAAGAAGAAGCAGAAGTATAAAAAAGTGAGAAAGTAAATGCTTATTTATAGAAATAGTTTTGAATTAAAATAATATTTTGTAAAAAGACCAAAATAACTTACTTTTTGACCAACCTTGTTTTTTCAACACTTAACATTACATTTCAAATCATTACTTTATGTCATTTTCACTTAAGTATTAAGTAAAAAAAGTAATAATTATGTTTGGTTTGATTTGATGTTTACTTTTTGCTTTGAAATGACATGTTTTCCTTTTTGTGCTTACTTTTTGTTAATTATATTCTAGAATTTTATAAGTATGTTTAGTAAAAGTAAAATTGATCAGTGAATTAATTAATACTTGTACTATTTGAATATATGTTCCTATATAAGAAAATATAGGTGAGACAACGTTGCGACTACTTTTAATCGACAAAACGTCGATTTTCGATAAAATGTTTTACGGCCACATTGTGACGTTTTAGTCAAACTATTTATTTATGTAAAGCAAATTTAAAAATATATTTTTTATATTGCTATTTAAAAATATAAACACTCATAAATAAATTAAAATAATTTATTTAACCATTGAAACATACTTTTTTGAAATCAGCATTTTGTCACTTTTGTCGATATAGGCAAATGTTACTATTTTTGTGTATACCATTCTTTCCAAATCCTATCTATTTTTGTTTGAATCATATAACCTTACCTATTTTACATTTAAAATCATTTTAAATAGTATATTTTAAAGTGGTCAATTTTGGGTCGTTACATTAACTAACAGAAAACTATCGAATGAGTCATTCCATAGTTAGGCAATAACTATTAGTATGTATCTCCTTGGTTTCACCAGCAGTCATGAGTAATACACTGTCCAATATTTAGAGAGCGTTACATATCTTGTCTCAACTAGTCTCGATAGATCTTGATTAGGAATATTTAAAACGGTATGTATATTTATTATAATAACTCACTCATAATTACAACACATTATAACATCATCATAGAATATACCTGCTACCTAGCATTGTGACCAGGCCGTATCTGATCAAATTAGATCAATCAAAGTAAAATATTATCAGACAGAAATGCAGAGCAATAACTGCCTAGTTCAGATACTAAGCGAGATCAACGGATGAAGTCCAAAAATAATGAATAATCTTAAAACAAATGCCTACACACCTCCTACCATAGAGCATCAAATTCAAAATTCCAAGGCACAAGAGAAGTCATGGATCAGTACCAATCCCTAACCAGGGTTTGGTATCGATCCCTAAAATCTCCTCCCACTCACCATTATCCTTATACCATATGAAGATACAACAATCACAAGTTGTTCCATGCCAATATGGAATGCTTTGCAAGCCCATCTCAACCCAGATGGTCAATGGATAAGTCAAGTGTTTCTGCCAAACCTTCGAACAAAGGAATTCACTTAGATTAAAGTCTACGACTATACAATCAAGTGTCGAAAACAAAGATACGAGTGTACCAAGCATTCACAAGAGGTTAAATAAGGATTCATAATCCATCTTATGGATCAGTATTGAACCCTAAGGCATGGATCGGTACTGACCCCTGAAACTAGCCCAGTTTGCCATAATCTTTTCGGTTTAGCTTCTGAGGACGTGGAGAATGTGGGCAAGAACATGACGGAGATGTTTTCGTTGACCTACAGCAATAAATAGGAATGAAGGGCAATAGTTTGTTGGATCTTTTGGCTTGTTTAATGGATCTTGGTATTTCTTCTGTAATGCATAGATCATCATTGATCCCTAAGAAGAGCTTTGTAAAAACTCATCACAAACTTCCACAAAGTTTATGTGGATGTAGGCCTTTGATTAGTCAAACCACTATAATTGCTGCGTGTTGTTGTTTTCCTCGTTTTGAATTTATTTCTTCATTTTATTCTCTACTTTTAATCTCTAGGTGTTTGGTAAACATTTTAGTGCTTTTCATCGAGAACGTAATCGTCTCAAGCTATTAGGATCTATTTTCTACTTTTAGATTGTTCAAATCCATGACGTAGATCCATCAGTCTTGCCGCTGTAATTAGTGATCAGTCAAATTTCTGTAAAATCTGTCATAGGATTAATTTAAGTTATGGCCCCATCAAAGGAGAAATTTCCTGCCTCCAGACCTGTTGCAGAAGTTGAGAATGCTGGTTCTCATCATGTTGAACAAGTCGCACAATCTGTAATTGCTGAAGTTTAGAATCCCTCAGGCAGGATAATGTGGGTTGGGATGGAGAGAATGATGAAGTTGATGAATGCAAGGAGGAAGAGAGTAAAGATGAATCGAGGAAGCAAATGAAGGAGAGTCTTGACTTCCTGAATTAGTTAACCCGTAGACTTAGAAGGGGTAGGAGAGGTTTATCACCTTTTGATTCAAAAGAGGATTATTTTTAGGTACCGATCCATGCACATGGATCGGTACCAAACCCACCCGTCGTATCTTAGGTAATGGAGGTGTTGTTGATTTGGATGGTGATGTTGTGGGTAATGTCGGTCATGTTGAGCGGGTACTACTGATCCGCCTGGTAGAAACTGTAGGAATGTGTCAACTGGATAAATGATCCTTCGAAAGAGAGGAGAACCTAGGTATCATGGAACTTACGAACATCGTTTGCAGAGTTAAACACTCAGGGCATCTATGATTATCGTCATCCGATAGATCAAGCTAAGCCAGAGTCGCTGTAGATATGTTGATGAAATTAGTGAGTGAAAACAGATATAGGAGTAACAATGACTCTTCCCCTAGTAGGAACCCATTCACTGATTGGGTACTATTTGAGGAGTATCCATGGAGGTTCGCAATTCCAATGATGTCGTCTTATAACTGAACGTTGGATCTAAGGAAGCATTTGTTGAAATATAAGTTGCATATGAACACGACAGGGGTGACAGGTGCTATGAGATGTAAATGTTTCTCTATCTTTTTTGAAGGTGTGGCTACGATGTGGTTTACCCAACTTCCATTGAGACATGTGTTGTTATTTGATCAGTTGGCAAGGAGGTTTGTTGAATAGTTTCTCCTATACACTACCCATCCAAAGGATGTGATGTCCATATCAAATCTCTTGTAGAGTACCAGGGAGTCATTGAAGAAATATTTGAGTAGATTTAACGCGGTAGTGATGGAACTAAGTATTGCTTAAGAAGACATAGTGTTTATGGCCTTGATCAGGGGAATACACCTAGATACTAACTTTGGAAGATGGTTGAAAATGAAATCACCATCGACTGTGGTTGTTTTTTATAGAAAGTCCATTCAGTTCTTGCGCTTCGAGAAGGCAAGCACGACTACCAAGAAGGCTAATAGTGACAATCAGCTAAAGTCATACAGTGAAAGTTTTGAGAATGTAGCCGGGGAATAAAGGCAATAACCAGAAGAAAAATAATCAAGGTAATAGAGGCAGGAAAACCGATTTCAAGAGACGTTTGAAATACGAAGATTATACACCACTAAACAATTCAGTTGATAAAATATACATTGCAATGTAGGGTATTGAGCAGTATAAGAAGCTGGCTCCTTATATCAAAATAAGAAACCGGATCCTTGGGGGTTGATTAAGGAAGAGAAGAGACTGGGTAGTTTTGTCACTTTAATGAGACCTATGGTTATAACATGAATGAATGTAGGCACTTACGAGATTTTGTTGAAGATTTGATCCAAAAGATTCAGTAGTATGTGAAGTCCCCAAAGGATGGCAGGTAAGATGATGCTCAACCTTAGTGGCAACTGCTCCAAAGGGGTTAGCCTAGGCCTAGTGGTGAAGAGCGTAGGAAGCTTGGGAGAATATTGGTTATCAACACAATTTCTGGTGGACCTCATCCATCTGCAAAGATCTGGAATGAGATGGAGAGAAACACAATTTCTTTGAACCATGTTGTAAGTGAGAGTTGTTTCATTACCGAAGACAGAGCTTTGGTAAAGCAACTCAAAACCATGACTGATGTTATTGTGTTTAGGAACAGGGATGCCAACAGGGTCGAAGCACCTACGTTGGAACCCTTGGTGATATCAGCCACAATTGGGTAAGTGACTGTAAGGAAGGTGCAGTTGATTGTAGTAGCTTAGTGAACACCCTATCTTACAAAGCTTATGATCAGACGTTGATGGATGGACATGATTTTAAGTTGTGTAATTCCCAAATTTAGGTATTTAATGGAGTGGCAATAGGGCATGTAAATTTTATGGATTTACCATTGGTTCTGGATGAAGGTGACCATAACAGAGTGTGGGTTGTGACCTTCATGTGATGGACATTTTTCTGCCTACAATGCTTTCTTAGGCCAGTTTTCCCTAGCTAGATTTTGAGTGGCCCTTACCTCATGGTGGTTAACAATGAATCCCTACCGAGAATAGAGTAGGAGTCATTTAAGGAGACCAGAGTGTCGGACGTGAGTGCTATGTCATAGAGCTAAAGGAAGCAAAGCGGAATGAAAAGGGAAAGCACATAGAGAAGGCTCTCTACATCGAGTAGATGGAAGAATAGTAACTATTGCATAAGCCCCAGCTCGGTCGACATAGCAAGTTCCATAAAGCTATAGACTTGAGGAAAGAGCCAGTGGATGCGAGGATGGCCCCTGTTGAGCTAATGATATGCATCGTGGTCAGTCAAGATGATCCTACGGGAGCCTTGAAAATCATGTCTTAACTTGGCATGAAGATGAAGAAGGAATTGATAGGATTTCTTTGGACAAACCTAGATGTGTTTGCCTAGACACATTCTAACATATATGGAATATCGTTGGAGATAGCGTGCCATGCATTGAATGTGAACCCCAGATGTCTTCTCACGAAAGAGAAACGACATAGTATGGGTCTAAAGTGGTCTGTTGTGCTGAAAGAGCATGTTGACAAGTTAAAAAACAACAGCTTCATACATAATGCTTATATCTAGCGTGTGTATCCAATCGAATTCCAGTCAAGAAGTCCAATGGGAAATAGAGGACTTGCATTGATTATTCAGACGTTAATAAAGCATACCCAAAGGAAATATTTCCATTACCAATGATCGACCAGCTGGTAGACTCAATTGTCGGTCACAAATTGTTGTCATTCTTGGACGCTTACTCCGACTGCAATCAAATTTCGATGCACACTCCAGATCAAGAATGTACAAGCTTCATAATCGATCTGGGATTATACTATTACATTGTCATGCCGTTCGATCTAAAAAATGTCAGAGCCGCCTACCAGAGACTAGTGAATTCGATGTTTAGAGATCAGATTGGATGTTCAGTGGAGGTCTACATAGACAATATGTTGGTAGAGTCATGATGATTGATGAACCATTTAGTGGACTTGCCAAAAATGTTTAGAGCGCTTTGGAAATACGGAATAGACTCAACCCGTTGAAATGTTTATTCGGAGTTGCGTCAGCGAATTTCTTGGATTTTATGGTAAAAACAAGAGAAATCGAGGCCAACTCAAGGAATATTGAAGCCTTAAGGAATTTAAAAGTCTCAAAGGCAATAAAGGAGGTACAAAATCTGAATGAGAAAGCTGCCACACTGAGTCAATTCATCTTAGAGGCTACAAACATATGCATACCATTCTTTGATGTCCTGAAAGTGGGGAAGAGAAACTTTGACTGGATGTAGGAATGCAAGGATGCTTCCAAGCCTTAGTCGATCACCTATAACGGCCCTCTGTCTTACGAAGCTTTTGAAAGGAGAAGATTTATTCGTTTATTAGATAGTGTCTATTCATGCATTGAGTGCCCTGGTACGAGAAGGAATACGAATCCAAAGGCCGATATATTATATCAGTAAATGATTGGCAGGAGTGGAGAGGAATTATCTAAAGTTAGAAAAGTTGCTGTGTTGTTTGTTGATTGCCTCGAGGAAACTCCATCCTTACTTCATGCTTATCCAATTAAGGTGCTGACTGGCCTGCCCTTAAGATAGGACCTACAATGACCTGAGACTTCTAGGAGATTGGTAAAATGGAACATCGAACCAAGTCAGTATGATATATCATATCATTTCAGAAAGGCGATCCAAAGCTAGGCTTTGGCTGATTTCATTGCTGTATTCAACGCTTGAGATGACGAAGAGAAGAAATTGCATAGAGGAGTGCTTAATGAAAGTTATACATGGACAGAGAATCAAACGAATATATCTTGGGGACAATAGTAGTTTTGGCAACCACCAAGGAACGGTCGGTTTGTTGCACCTTAAATCATGAGCCTCCCACGACAAACTATTGAGCAAAGTATGAAGTGCTGATCTTGGTACTTAAGATAGCAAAGGAGTTGGAAGTCAAGGTTATGCACATATATGGTGACTCTAAGTTGGTGGTTTGCCAGGTAAGGATGGAACTCCAGGAAAAGGAAGCTAGGCAAGCACCTTATTTGACGAAGGTCATGGATAATCTCAACGATTTTGAGAAATGCAAAATAATGCATATCCCTAGAGAGAGAAAATGAAGGCCAATTCTCTATCCAAGTTGGCTTGTTCCAGGGATGCATAAATCATCGGTCTAGTTTCAATAGAGGCATTATCAATGCCAAGCATCAACCTGATGGATTTCGATTGGATCCTTGAAGAAAAACCTGAGAAAGAATCATAGATGACTCTAATTAAGGAGTACATATAGAAGGGAACCCTTCCAGATGGAAGGTGTGAACGGAGGAAACTGCAACGTCTGCATTCGTGATTTATTGTCTAGGATGGGCTATTATACAAAAGAGGTTTCTTTGTTCCCCTGCCGCAGTGTATCACACATAAACGAGCCAAAAACATACTTGTGAATGTTCACGAAGTAGCCTATGATGACCACAGTAATAGGAAAATGTTAGTGAAGAAAATTCTTCTCCATAGATACTTTTGGCTGACTGTTAACAGAGATGTAGGTGACAACATGAGGAGGTGTGATTGATGCCATAGATTCACCAATATTCCTAGAGCCCCGCAAATAGTCAAACCATGGCCATTTGTGATATGGTGAATTGACATTATCAGTGCGCTGTCGATGTTGAAGCACAGGGCAAAGTACGCCATCGTTGCGGTTGATTATTTTATGAAGTAGACCGAGGCAGAACCGCTTGGCATGATCACTACAAAGAAGGTAGTCAATTTTTTAGTCATGAGCATTATCTGTCGATTTGGGATCCTACAAATGATTATTTCAACAAAGGGAACCAAGTCGACAGCATGGAATTCAAAAACTTCTACAGGAAGTATCTGATTGGGAAAAGATTTTTTGTAGTAGCACATTTGCAAGAAAATGGATAGGTGGAAGTGGTGAACAAAATCTTAAAGTCCATTCTGAAAAAATAATTGACAAAGGCCATAGGCAAGTGGGTTGATGAATTGTTGTTAGCACTTTGGATCTATCGAATGATCCACAAATCCACGACGGTTCATACTGCATTCGCTTTGGCCAACAGATCGAAGGCCATGATTCTAATTAAATGGAAGTGCAATCTCAACGAAAAGTCCACTATGGTCCTCAAAAGAATGTGGAACTCTTGCTTGAGTCAGTTAACATAATCGATGAAAAGCACGATGAAGATGATTTGAGAGCTGCCGATAATCGAAAGCGAGTAACTCGATGTTATAACACAATGGTCAGGAACCAGACCTTTGAGATTAATAATTTCGTTCTTAACCGAATCTTCCTTAGTCCAATGAACATGGGTCCAACTTGGGAAGTTCCATATGCTATTGAACACAAGCTTAGAGATGCAACATTCAAGCTAGCTACTACCGTATAATTTCACTTCATAGGCGTGGAATAACGAACATTTACGATGCTATTTTTCTTAAAACTGTCTTTGTACATGTCCTATTAATCTTAAATTAAAAAGGCAGGATTTTCCATTCTTGTGAATATGAAATGAATTGGCATTGGAGGACGATGAAATTGCATTCTCATTAGCTAAATTTCACCTGTGAATAATGGCATAATCAATTGATACATACTCGTATAGTATATAAATTCAGGTACCCAGAGATAGGTGCCGGTCTAAATTTGCAGTCCATAATTGGACCTGAGGAACATGATTATGCTGAGCATCCGGAGTGGATGCCAAATAGATTCTTTGACCCATGACTTGGACATTAAAGCATAAAAACATATGGGATCGAACGACACAGTTCTCCTAAAGGACCATTTGTTAGAGTTGGCAAATTAAATGATTCACGTCCCAACAAAGCTCTTCCCTAGAGTTTGGCAGGGTGTAAACTCCTTGCCCGAAGAATAGTGAGGCCATAGATCCATGCTTGGAGATAGGCAAGATCTTACTCAAATATCTAAGAAATTGACACTGTAACCACCATTTTAGGTAATTAACCCCGATCCATGCCCAGGGTTAGGCGATATCAGATGAAAAAATCCGTAAACTGGATGCTCTAATCAACACTTTAGTTAATCAATCATGTTTAATGTCTGGAGTTCGGCGTGATCATGGAAAAACATCCTTGAAATGGATGTTAAAATTACTACTCTAAGAAACCAATTCTATCAAATATGGAATTAGTCTCGGTCGAGCAAGGTCGTTGGAAGATGGGCATCCATACCACAATTCTCCAAGAGTGGGAATAATGTAATTTCCGACATAGCCATTAGTTGAACAAAACTTGAATGAAAGAAAAAGAAACAAGCTATTGATTTGGCTAAATGATGATATGGAAATGATTTACATGCATGTGAGCAATGATTAAAAACATTGTTCTTAATGCTTACACATATAGAAAGAAAGCTTGAAAAGAAAAAAAAATCAAATTTTTAATAACATAAAGCTTAAACAAAATTCGAAGGTTTTACTCGCATAACTTCAACTTATTTACACTGTTATGTGAACAAAACAAATGTTGAGAATAAAAGGAAGGGAACAACTAAATCTTCCTCCTCCTCTCCAACTCCTTCTCCTCGAAAGAATAAGCTCTAGAATCGCCAAATTTTCTCCTACTTCTATCTTTTCCCTTACTTACCTTAAGACGAGCGCACTCGGGAAACTTGGCAGGCACATTCTGAGCACTTTTATGGTAGGAATGGAAATAAGGGAAAAGATAGATTAAGTGGGTAATAAAAAAATAGAGGAGGAGGGATATCACATCTTTATCTTTTTTGATCTCCATGGCTAGTAGGGCTTGAGTTTGGAGCATCTCATCCATTTTTTGTCCCAAGAAAGAATCAGAAGCCTTAATTATGGTGATGTCCTCCTCTTCTTGAGCCCAATGGAAGTCACCCCCCATTTCTCTATCTCGAACATGGATCATTTCAGTACTGGGACCGGGGTTATGCTCACATTAGAAGCTGGGATGGGCATCGGGGCAGACACGTTGATCGACTCGGTCAATGTAGAGTGTATACCTAGTGTCAGGTTCTCAATGGGCAATGGGATGATGGAAAGCTGACCTGAAACTTGAGAAACATAAATGCAGAGATTAGTGACATTGATTGGTGTCATATAAGCCATCTAAAATGTGAGAAAAATTAATGATATACCTCTGGTAGATGAAGATTCATTGTGAGCCAGAGTACTACCCAAGCTTCCTCAAAAATGTGAGATAAAATTGTAGCTTGGGGTACGAAGGCTCATCAAGATTATATCGAGTAGCAAACGAAGACGTTGAATCATTTGAGTCCCTAAAGACTACCCCAGAAGCAGGGATAATAGTAGAGCCAGAAAGAGAATTTACGGTCTTGTAAATTATCCGCTTCTTAGACAGAGGAGCACTAACACCTACCGTCGGGTCATGAAGATTGAAACTGGAACTTTCACCCGAGTCATTTTGGACCTCATCACACAACTATGGATGTAAGATAAGCATACTAGTTTTAAGTGCTTTTATATCTTCTTCATCCAGAAGGTCAAGCTTTAACCATTCTATTTCTACCCTAGCCCCGCTAAAGCACAATCTCTTCCCATGCCAGGGCCAATGCTTTGGGATACCCTTCCTCAAGCTACTTTAAGTTTCTGAACTTAATCACATTTGCATTATAGTAGTGAGTATGGAATCGAGCTCATCTTTAACCCGCTTCTCTACGGCTTCAGCCTACTTCTTGACATCTTTTGCCCATGCCTCTGCATCGTCTCTTGCCTAGCGAGCATCTAACAATTTTGCGCGGTATCCCAAGGCCTAGATGAGAGCATCGTCTTTCTTGTTCTTCTCACTTTCCCGTGGCTTTTTCAGCCCCTGTACTTCTTTCTTAAGCTGTTCATTCTCCCATGATAAAATATGGCTCCTGTGGTGAGCTGTCTTAATTTGTTTTTGATGATTCTGGCGCTTTCACTCTGTAGACTTAATCAAATCCTCCACCTGCTTCTTAGTTCCAGTTAATGATGCATTGAGCTCTTCAACCTCCCTCTTTGTGTGAGAGATGATGCGTTTGTGTTTGTCTTAGTCTTTTTCTTATTTTATTCCATCGATCTCCACTTTTCTTTTGTAGGCACCTTCAAAGATAACCTCGGCTAACCTTCTCCACTTAAAATACCTATCGTACATGTCATCAACGTAAGCCATAATGTCGATTCAAACATGCTGAGGGATGTCCCTTAGATTGGGGGCAAACATAACATCATCAAAAAAGATTTTTGGAAAAGTACACTTTAAAGAATTTATATAAGGATTTCAAACAATCCCTTTCTCAACTTGAACCGATCTATTTTCAGTTCTGGAATGAGGAATAGAAAAGGTGATCGGACCTGATGATTGGTCAAAATGTCATAGCATATGATACGATGTTGTTATCTTTGTCGATAAAGGAACGGAGGCAGGAGCATGCGATTCTTCGCTAGATGGGTCATAATTAGGTCTTGAAGAATGTCTATCCATTTTGTGTGGCAATAGTGAGAGAGACCTGTGTCATGGAGATGATTCGTGAGATGTGTAACCTCTGTCTTGACTTTTATGGTCTCGGCATGAGTTCTTCCTTGGATAGAAGTCTTAATAAGAGCCTTGAGGATGACTATATTATCCATGTTTCCTTTGCTTGCTTCCTTATCTTTTGGTAGTTTCGTACATGCCCCGATGCTCCATTGAATTTCCAAGTGAAATGCAAATGAGTTAACACTAACAGGATAAGAGAAAAAAGCAAACTAAGAAAGGTGCAATGTCGTGCAAATTTGTGTATGTGTCCTAGTCCCCCCTCATGGATCGTCGACTTGAAGTTTTCTAATAGGGGTGATTTCCCCTACGTGAGTAGCAAACACTTCATTCGATAGACGGATAGGGGCTTCAATATCCTCGATGCTAATATTGCCCAGATCAAAAGAACCGAATTCATCTAGGATTGGTCCGAAAGACCCGGAGATATCACCAAAAGGTTGAGTGGGAGTTCACTATATCGTTGTGGTTGGTGGACGTTGTACCGATAATTGAGGCGAGATGATCTTTATCTTTGGTCAGCTAGCTATGAGAAGTGCTTGATTATTGTCCCCACCATCACTAAATGACTGGCGGCCAATATCAGCATCATTATTGTCCACACAATCATTCCCTCCTTCCTCAACATGTTCACTCCTTGCTTCTCCGATGCATCTAACCATGTAACCTGCTTTAGGATCAACAATAGGGCTTGGAAGTGAGGGCACCTCATGGACTTCATTAGTGTTTATGGCGGCGTTATGTTCTTGGGAGGAATCATCATTGTCATCATCATCCCTTATGACTTCTAGAATATAGCCAATACTATGGCCTTCTTATAACAAGTGTTAAGCGCATAAATTCTCATCCATAAGGAGTGTTCTCATTTCCATCTCTTCAAGCAGGGCTCAACGTAGATTAGCTAGAGTGAGCGCTAAAACAGCAACATCAGGTCTTCTCGAATCCTCTATAAAGACAAGGAATGATAATCTGAATAATTGAAATTGTAAAATCCACATCGGGAAAGAAGTGTGAAAGTAAGGCTAGCGTCTAGATAACCACCTTTAAGAAAAACCAAGTGGGCATTGAATAAACAAAAATTCATTCTTGAAGTAGCTTAGCTTATTTCAAAGGCCTGACACTATTCAACAACCCCCAAAAGGCTCTAGATATGCAAGCAAATGTGATTTTTTCTTATGTTTGAAGCTATACAAGTAGAAAATCTCATGAGTGTTGGGATCACGATGAAAGTGGCGGGCGAAAATAAAGTACACGCTATTTTGGAAAGTGCAGCGATTGAGATGTTATTGGCCGAAGCCAGTTTCATAATTGCAGGATCGTGCAAATAAATTTTTTGAATGATGGAACAGAACCAGCAATGCACATATACTGGTAGCAGGCTGTATATCCTACTCGAGGAGGATGTGCTCATTGATGAAATGTTGGAATCAACACATCCTTATATGGGATACTGTGCCTCCCATATATCTTCTAAAGAGACCCTTCATCAACATTAGAAGAAATGGAATCCTAAGGGCCATCTCTGTGCAGTTAATGCGCTCGGTAGATTTAAAGCGGTGGAGGTGCAAAAAGTCATAGCGGGGATACAACGAGGATATAGCGGGATATAGGGATGACTCTAAAATAGCATATAAACTCATACTTAACGTTTTTACAAATATATAAATGGTAATTAAATGAAAAAAATATCATTCAATTGAATTATAAATAAAACCTAAATAATTTTGAATCAAAATACGTGCGAATATACTTTAAATAAACGAAAAACTGTTATATAACATAATTGAATTCGGTAGAATATTAGAGTATTTTGATTTCTAAAAATATATCAAAAATTAAATCAAATAAATTAATTTCATAATTTTATAATGTATAAATGCAATTTTTCAATTCATTTTATTAAAAAGGATATAGCGGAATATAGCGGAAATAACGGGATATAGCAGAAATAGCGGGGATTAAAGCGGAAATGCTATTTTTTGGGGCTATATGGAAAAATCGTAGCGGTAGAAATCCGCTATGAGATATAGCGGGGTTGTAACGGGGCATTAACTACATAGGGTCATCTAAAATAATCACATCATCCATGTCAATATTAGGGGCATCCTTACCGTAGGCCCTTCGGCCTCCACAAAATGAACCATACGAAGAGATTATTCCACTTAATGGCTAGTTGGTAAAAATCCAGACTATGTAGGAGTATGTTTTGCTATGAGTATCGTAGTGCAACTGGATTCTGCATCTGATTTAGCATATGCTGATGTCGAAGAACCTACGGCCATGGAAGAAAGACGCTCGGAGCGTCTGCAATTCATAACTATCAATGCTTGACACATAAGTGATGTCGGTCACATTAATAAAAGTAATCGTCATGCTAGAAAGAGAGCCCTGTAAATTCAATGTACCAAACCCGGCGAATGTCAATGTATGTTGATCGGCCGGGTCTCATACATCAACAGAGGGAAATATAATGTAGCTAAAAATGTGATGTGTTTATGCAGTGTGTGCGTCTAATGTTGTGTAGTTAAGATTTGTCATTCGACAAATAGATTGGTAGACAATTCTCTTAAGCACTGATTTGATATCCGAAAAGACCATCACCTCTAACCGTTCCAACAGATATGGCATCATCAACCATGACTCGACCAAATTCTATTATAGAAATTCCATTTATAATTTGCTATGAACATTTCGGAGAATTTACACAAAAATTAGAAATACTTGGATAAACTCAATCCTACTCCGAGTAGTACCTAACGAAACAGTAGCCAGCACTTGAATTGGGCTATCCTTAGGGAAAAAAGGATCAAAACTCATGCTTCTCTTTATTTTGTGCAAAGAGCATACACACAATTATATTTTTAGATGATAATTCTCCCAAGTGCTAGATCGACACTGATCCATGAGTGGAAGAATTTTTTTTTCATTTTCTTTTGGTCGAGAATAGTCAAGGGCAAATCATCGGCAAGGTCGATCGAAATACAATGCCACCTACCTAAGCAAGAAGGTGCTGATTGTTTTGAGCATGAGGATTTTTAAAACAACCAGCACACCAGTGGGCCTAGATTTTTGCTAAATCGAAAATCCAAGTCCACTAAAGTGCGGATTGTTGGTTTGGTATCCATCAAATAAAAGAATGAATGCATATCAGAGCACTAATGATATAAGTTACATTGGAATAAACAAAATATAATAAGTCACATAACCACTAACCAAGATTTGACACTTTCAAAGTCTATTTTCCTTGCTAGCACCGTATACGCCTAGTACTAGTACCTATCATTTAAGATATCCTATGGATTGTAATGAGGAGGAGATCATAACAATGTTCTAGTGATTGGTGAATATACACTTTGTACGTAACACTAGTTTATGCAAATTGTCTTCTATTACATGTTATGTCTTTTATTATTCAATTAGTCGTCTCGATTCCTCATCCGCCTATAATATGTCCCATCTGATCTTTCTACATTATGGCTACATACATATATATAAGTACTACGGTTCCCTTTTAGACCAAGATACTATCCTCATAAGTATCCATAATTCTGAACCATCGGGCATCATCATCAATGTCTAAGCCAAGTTTCCCGTATACAAAGTAGAACCTCTAGTTAGTGCCTAATAATGGCGTCACTAAAATTTAGCGGTATTCTATCTCGCTTCGCTTTGGGGATTTTCTAACTTGTCTTCTTTCCATTGTGGGATCAGCTCCACAGACTACCCCATTCGTATAACGACCCGTAAATTTTAATGGTTTTAATACTATATTTAATTAATTTTTTTTGTGAAATTTTAAATAATTTAATTTGGAAATAAAATATTGATATTTGAATTACATCTACTTAAACATAGCTAATGGTAAATTTTCATCTGAAAATTTAGAAGTTTATTTTATTATAAAAATTTTATTTCAATTCAAATCAGTTAATATTTGATGATAATAAAATGTTTTCCAAACTTAAATATTTTTACATGATAAATTTGTAAATCATCTTCTGAGTGAAACATCATCTTCTTTTTCATCAAATTTGGACTGCTATTGCTCTGTTCATCTTATTTTCGGCGTTTTAGCTGCATTTTCGGTACCGATTATCGATTTTTGATAGGACGATCGTACCACCGATATCAATATACCGTTTTAATCGTCTCATCGTGCTGATCTCTACGGTATATTCAATTCTATGTTCGGAGGTCCAGTGCACAGCGGAATCCACGAAAATGACTAGTCGTATCGGCCGAGCTCCGCCTTCATTCAATCCTCTGTCACGTGCCGAAACCCTCTCCAATAGCTGCAAACCAAACCCGCTCTTCCCCTTTTGCTTGCTACACTTCCCTCCTTGCTTCGCCGAGCACCATGCCTCTATCACCTTCACGCGTCAAAGCTTCCTGCCATTAACCCTCCACCTATCGCAGCCTGTCCCTCCACCTAGATTGCAGCCATTCAACGACTCACGCATAGTAAATTTTGTTGTTTATATGTATATACATATATATATATATATATATATGTGTGTGTGTCTGAAGCTTATTTATAAAGAAAAAAACTTTTTCAAAAGCATGTATAATTTGCATCAGTACATATATAGGTATATAAATTTATATAGCAGCTTTTATATATATATATATATATATATATATATATATATATATATAATTATGAGATTTTATATATATTAGCTTTTCGAAAATATATATTCGGTTACAAGTGTTTATATACATAAAGGTTTTGATTTTTTTCATATATATATAAAGGTTGTTTAAATACGTGTTTTATATTATATATAGTTTTTTTTACCTATAGGATATGATAAGTTATGTACGAGTCCATGCAGGTTATACATTAGTTGTATATTTATTACTTATGATCTGTTATATATGGGTTAGTTATATATAAGTTTGTATATTGGCAGACTAGGAATATATATAGTGTTTACAGTAAGTTAGGTATATATATTTCCAAACCTTTACAGTAAGTTAGGTATATATATTTCCAAACCTGTTTTGCCCAGTGGCTGTTTTTGTTTATATAGATGATTCGTGTATATATATATGTATATATATATATATAATTATATAAGTATGCATAAGTTTACGCAAGATTTATATTATCTGATTTAGTTCATATATATGATTTTTAATAGTTTGCAAGGTATAAGTTATACATATACATACATACATATATATATATATATATATATATATATTATGATAAACTGTTTATATTGATTTTTATAATAAATAATGATTTGGATTTTTCTTTAGAAATATATATACTATTTTTAAATATGAGTTTAAAATCTTATATTAATTATTAGAGAAAATATATATATATATAATATTTATTTGGTTTTGGTTTATCAAGCTAATTTGATTCAGTCTCATCGATTTCTTATACATCAACCTGTCCATCGAATTCATGCCAATCTTGTTTTGTTTTGGATTTCATGCCTGGATTCGTGACTCATTTCATTGTCGACTATCTCTAGCCTCGAAAGGTGAGCAATCACTCGCGATTAACGTTTTTATATTTATTAAATTTGATTTCAATTGAAATGACAATTGAAATATGCTGCTATTAGTTATTTACATTGCTATATATATGTTATTATCTGCATCTGTTCACCTATGACATCTGACACCTTTACTGTTATTTATATTGATGATATATGCCTGTTATATTATTATCATAAATGTTCTCACTCTGTAGTTTTCCTGCTAGTATAGATTTTAATATGGGTTGAAATGATACATTCCAGAATGATTTTGTAGAATAAGAGAAAATCGTTATGGTTTGAAATGATAAACCCAAGCGATTTTCAATTGACATTGAATTTAGCATTGCGAGTTGAAATGATATATATCCGTATATATTTAAATTGCAGATTGAAATGATAAATATCCATATCACTTGACTATAAGATAGAAAATTATACACAGACACCGTGGTCTATATATAAATATTATGAAAATAATTTCTATGGTTTTGGAAGGAAATATATGGTTTATTAAACATTAATTTTAAGACATTATATATAAATTTATTTTATAAAGTTTTATATCTTTAATTTTTAAAATTATGTGTTTTGAAATTTTTTAAAATTATAAGTTAGTTTTAAAATTATAACTTTAAGAGTTTACTTATAATTTTACCATTTTAAAATATGCATATATTAGTATTAATATAAAATAAGTTTGATAATAAGATTTAATTTAATAAAGTTTGATTTGATTAATATATAATATATTTACCTATTTATTTATATTATATTTTATAATAGATTTTTTAATGATTTTATAAGTTTAGGTTGGGAAGATAAATTTGAATTTATTGGAAATTGTATTTAATTAAAAAAATTCGATTTTAAACTTATTGAATTTGAGGTTTTAAAAGATATGATTTACAATTTGATTTTGGTATAAGGTGATTAATTGATATTTCAAGTTTAAATAAATTAAAGAAAATATTTAATTTATTTGTAATTTGGGTTTTATTTAAATGATATTGGATTTATTAGTTAAATTTGAGATATAAATGAAATTATCTAATTTATTTCTGAAATGTTGAATATTTAAGCTTTGAAATATATTGAAATTGAAATGTTTTATTTTGTGGTTCAATCCGTATTTGAAATCAATATAATAGGGAATGGTTTATTGAGAAACTGAATTGAATTGGAATTGATGAATTAAGATTGAATTAAATTTGAATTTTGGAATTCGAGTTGATTTAAATCGATTTGTGAAATTTGAGGGAGCTATTTTATCTTATAAAGTTTTTTTTAAAATTATATTTAAACTATTTATATATTTTACTTTATAAATTATTTTAATATAAACTATTTTAATATAAATCATTTTTAATATAAACTATTTTAATATACTGATTATTTTAATATAAACTACTTCAACTTATAACTATTTTATGTGAACTATCCTATTTTATAAACTATTTTATTATATATATATATATATATTATTAATATCTAAACTATTTAAGTGGTGGAAGTTATGATTTAAAAGTTATGAATTTCAAAGTATGATGTTATGAAGTATTGTGATTTTCAAATGTTATAATTTCTATGCTTTATAATTTCGAAAATGTTGTGACTTTGAAAGTGCTATGATTTTTGAAAATGGATATATTTGAAATGGAAATGATATCGTATTGATATGGTTTTTAAAATGGAAAAGATATTTTGGTTTGAAAGTATAAACTATTTTGAAATGACCGCGGTGTTATAATAACGTTTGTTTGTCAAAGAGACCGAGATTAGATATTGTCATACTCTCTGCCAATACCGAAAACCATTTTAACAACTGTGTACTCCGTAGAGATTCCAGAATGAAGTAGGATGGTTGGCGACGATCCTATATGAGGTATGACATGACCCTGACTCCCTTGAGTTAGCTTAAGTATGACTAAAACAGGAGCAATTGATGAGCCAAGTGAGCTCATTCCTTCGATTGGGCACATTCCTTCAATACTATATTCTGATTTTGTGATTGATTTGGTAGCCACCCTTGATTTTGATTTGGGAGTGTGTTCCGTGGTAGGCGATAGTGTTGATACACGAAGATTTTTGATCAATGACAATATATAAAGGAAGAAATATATGCAAGATAGAGGAAGATCAATGAAATATAAACTTGAGTATGATTTTTATATATATAGGTTTATTTGTTAAAATCTATCCTCAAGAGTTGCACAAACACAAGAACACATTCACTATACTTCAATTTTTCACTACGCATACTTCAATTCTTCATAATGCATAAATTCATATGTCAGTCGACTGAACTAAATTTACCAGTCGACTAAACTGGCAAACATGTACAAATATGCACAGTTTCAGTCGACTGAATTTTCTGCACAGTCGACTGAAAATTTTCCTGAAAGATTCCTACTATAATTTCAGTCGACTGAAATTCCTGCACAGTCGACTGAATTTGAACCTGCGAATTTTGCATGAAAGGACACCTTCTTCTTCCCAAGAGTTGCGACCATTCCTCAATAGAAATGGAAGCTTCTCTTATCTACAACCCTTGGCAATACATGCATCCTTTTTACAACTATAAATACATGATTCAAACATCATTCAAATCATCGAATTATCTTACTCTAATCTATCTATTTCTTGATCATATTTTCTAAACATTATCAAAGCAATCATTACTCTCTTTGCTTGAATCACTGTTTATATTTAATATATTTTGATTCATAGCAAATTCATAATTCCTTAATCTTCACAAACATATTTCATATTCTTGAGGATAAGATTATAGGAACATTGTACTACAATAGACTCATTCGTGTTATAAAGAACACAACTAGTCAAAACTTGTTTAGCATTGAGGTTTGAAGTCCTCTTAGGTAGTTTGAGGCAAAGAAATCCCGTTCGGTTGTTCGGGTAAATTGTAAACCTATTCCTCCAGGTGAAGTGAGGGTTTTGTAGATAGTGAAATACCTAAGTGAAGCTTAGGGACTGGACGTAGGACAAGTGATCCGAACCAGTATAAAATCTTGGTGCGATTTTTACTTACCATATATACATTAACCATATAGCTATTCCATATTACACGATCCTATCAATTACCCCCGACTTTCAGATAGTTGATGCAATGCGTTACAACCAGCCCGGAAGTGTAATTGGTATATCTACACTGGCATTGCCTAGTTGTGCCGTGTTCACATGCCCTAGCGCTCATTCTGCGAGTTTGTTATGCACCATATCTATGGAGTGCCCTCTGATAAGCCCAGTTTTCGGGAAGTTACGGTACTGTATAAACTAAGGGGATATATAAAAATGTGTCAAGGGAGAAATATGTAATGCCTTAACACTATTTTAATAGTTTACTTTACTATCGACATTATTCTAATGGCGTATATTACTGCATACTAGATAGTTTAATGGATCCTCAGAGGATGGTTATCCCAAACATCCTTTAAGTTACTTGTATTTTGGTTGATATTTCACTTGAGTTGGATTTATTGATATAAGAATGTTAATCCCTACTCGAGTGTTTTATATTTTGCTTTATGCTCGGGTCAAACTGAGTGTCACAACCTTCGAGACTCACCTTGGAGTTTGGAGCTTCGGTTAAAGATCCAGCCATCGATTCATCTTTCTATTATTCAGTTGATTCCATTGATGTATTCAGATTTTGTACTTGACTATTGTATTGAGATTTCTATATATTCGAGACTTCTGTTGTATCTTCTTCAACTCTGTTATATATAAATGGTAGCTTCATGAATTACTATTCATTTTTTTTCCGTTGCATATTATTAAATTACTCTGTATTTGTGATTCTGCAATTTATTTATTTGTTGTATATGCTAAGTTTTGCAATATAAAAATTAAAAATCTGATATTTTGAACAATTCAAGGCCAACGTGTGTGGATGCGAATGGTTGAAAATACCAGGATGTGACATGTGGTATTAGAGCTCTGGTTTTAGGCAAAACTTAACATGTAAAGTAAATTTAATTACAGAATCGCCTTCGTTCGAGCTTGAATTCCTTCCTTCTTGACTCGATTTTCCTTTGAATTTTGGAACTTCCCCATTCATTTTGAAATCCATTCTTGTCTGTTCCTATTCGTGTTTCTTGATTTTGGAGTATTCCATAGCTCCACTGAACGGTTTGTAACGGGGTAAAACTCCTTTACAATAAGCATCAATTCACCGGAGATTTCTGTATCCTCGGTCTAGAAGCTGCTATCTCCTCCTATGCTCAAATTCTATCTCTTGTGATCGAATGTCGATTTACCTCAAAATTCTGCATTGATCTTATTCTTGAAGTCACGGTTGACCTGGTTATGGTCTCCCACGATTAATATCAGTATATCCACCCTTCTATTTTGAAATTTAATTATTTATCTCCCATTCAAGCCTATCTTCTTAGCTTGAATTCTCTTCGAGATGAGTTCCTCTAATTTGAATCTCTATCTTTGTTTTGACCTCTATTTTGTATCATTGAGTGAGGGAGTATATTTGTATTAATATAATTTTTTTATATTGTGTTGTTTGGATTGTTAATGTTGATTTGGGATTTCGATCGATTCGTCTGATCAAAGCTATCGATAAGAATTTCAAAACACTTGAACAGAGCAAAGTGACACAATTTTGTTTTCAAATTTGGTAAATGGAATAAAATTTGTATGATTATATTATATATGTTAGTATAAATTTTTCTGGAATTAAAAGGTTAATTGAATTGGTTTTGATTTTCATTTATTATCCTACAAACCATTGACTATTGTCACATGATAAATAAATGGAATTATAAAAACATGGTTTATAAATTGATTTGAAATATAAATAGATTTAAAATTAAGAATTTGAGAAATTTAAATTTCCAATGATTCTAAACTTTGGTTTTAAAGCATTAAATGTATATTATTTTCAAATAGAAACTGTTTCCAAATAATTTTTAAATGTTTAAATCAGTGCTCTCCTCTTTTGTTCTAGGAATAATTTCGATGATGGAGGCCACATCATTGAATTTATTTTTGAGTTTCAGAGTAGAGAGATCATTTAGTACCTTTGCTACACTTTTATTCTTGAAATAAATTTGATTTAAATCTCTTAAGTATGACTTGATTTATGTATATATAGGTATACGATTATAGATTTGATTTGATATATAGTATATATATTTATCTCTAAATTGTTTGAAGTTAACCGGAAATTTAATTCTTAAAATTTTGTTAAAGGCTGATTTCAATTATAAATAAATCCAAAAATTTTGAACAAATATTTAAACTTGAAATAACTGAATTGGGAAAAGTTTACTTGTATAATACCCTATTTCACTCTAATATGACTTACCTAAATTATTCAGAACTTGAACATGTAATTGGAAATATACAATATAAAATGGTTTTTATAAATAAAATTTGAGTAGTTATAATAAATGTTATGCACTTAATTTTTAATTATAAAAATATTGATAGAGATAAATAGAATAATAAGTTAATTGAATAATAAATGAGATGAATAAAATAAATTTGTTTTGAAGGAATTAATAAATAAAAATTAAATCAACTAAATGAAAATAATTTGATTTTAAAATCAGTTATTGAATATTAATTGATTTAAATTGAAATTTTGTGGTTTAAATTACTTGTTCTATTTTATACTTCAGATATATTTTTCTTTCTGGTTGTTTCTATTCTCCTACCTCGGTCCTTTTCAGGGACGAAAAGTTTTGAGTGGGCGAGAGTGTAACGACCCGTAAATTTTAATGGTTTTAATAATATATTTAATTGAATTTTTTTATGAAATTTTAAATGGTTTAATTTGGAAATAAAAATTTGATATTTGAATTACGTCTACTTAAACATAGCTAATGGTTAATTTTCATTTGAAAATATGGAAGTTTATTTTATTGTGAAATTTTATTTCAATTCATATCAGTTAATATTTTATGATAACGAATGTTTTCCAAACTCAAATATTTCTACATAATAAATTTGTAAATCATCTTCTGAGTGAGACGTCCGTTTCATCAAATTCGAACTGCAATTGCTCCGTTCATCTTATTTTCGATGTTTTAGTAGCATTTTTGGTACCGATTATTGACTTTTGATAGGACGATCATACCACTGATATGGGTATACCATTTTGATCGTCTTATGGTGCTGATCTCTGCGGTATATTCAATTCTGTGTTTTGAGCTTCGGTACACAGCGGAATCCATGAAAATGACTAGCCGTATCAGTACCGTTGCTGATTTAAGCCTTTTCATGTTCCGTGTCTTTTCCGTTGTTAGGCTTGGGATAGTGAATGGTCACTGGTTATTAATGTTTGAGAATCCAACTTTTGACTTTTGCTTTTCCTTAGTTTTTTTTTAAATTTTTGGTTTGTTCATATCTTTGTTTTGATAAACAATATAAAACATATACTGAATATTGAGATCTGCAATTTTTTCTTTCTCCCATCTTCCTCTTCCTTCTTTTTTTGCTTCGGCCTCATCAAACTCACACGCAACCCCGTCCCTCTCTCTCTTCTGATCTTGCTTCCACTCACACAGCAACCGCGTTCCTCCACCTCATCACCATCAGTCGAGCTCCGCCTTCATTCAATCCCCTGTCGCGTGCCGAATATCTCTCTAATAGCTGCCAACCGAACCCACTCTTTCCCTTTTGCCTGCCACTCTTCCCTTCTTGCTACGTCGAGCACCATGCCAATATCACCTTCATGCGTTAGAGCTTCCTGCCATTACCCTTCCACCTATCGCAGCCTGTCCCTTCACCTAGATTGCACCTACTCAATGATGCATGCATGGATATATATTCATGTATATAACTTAGATAGATTTTTTTGTATGTATATAAATATATATAGTCATAGTATAGTAAATTTTGCTGTTTATATATATATATATATATAATTGTCTGAAGCTTGTTTATAAAGAAAAAAACTTTTTCAAAAGCTTATATATTTTGCATCAATACATATATTGGTACAAAAATTTATATAGCAGCTTATATATATATATATATATATATATATATATATATATATATATATAGTCATGAGATTTTATATATATTAGCTTTTCAAAAATATATATTCGGTTACAGGTGTTTATATATATAAAGGTTTTTATTTTTTCATATATATATATATTTATAAAGGTTGTTTAAATACGTGTTTTATATTGTATATAGTTGTATTTACCTATAGGATAGGTGTAGTTATGTTACTTATGTACGAGTCCATACAGGTTATATGTTAGCTATGTATATTATTTATGATCTGTTATATATGGGTTAGTTATATATATGTTTGTATATTTGCAGACTAGGAATATATATAGTGTTTACAGTAAGTTATGAATATTTATTTCCAAACCTATTTTGTCCAGTGGTTGTTCGTGTTTATATAGATGATTCATATATATATATATATATATACACATATAATTATGTAAGTATGCATAAGTTTATACAAGATTTATATTATCGGATTTAGTTCGTATATATCATTTTTAACTTTTGCAAGGTATAAGTTATATATATATATATATTATGGTAAATTGTTTATATTGATTTTTCTAATAGATAATGATTTGGATTTTTCTTTAGAAATATATATATTATTTTTAAATATGAGTTTAAAATATTATATTATTTATTAGAGAATATATATAGATAAAATATTTATTTGGTTTTAGTTTATCATGCTAATTTGATTCAGTCTCGTCGATTTCTTATCTATCAGCTTGTCCATCGAATTCGTGTCATTCTTTTTTTGTTTTGGAATTCATGCCTGGATTCGTGACTCATTTCATTATCGACTTCTCTAGCCTCGAAAGGTGAGCAATCACTCACGATTAATGTTCCTATATTTATAAAATTTGATTTAAATTGAAACGACAATTGAAATATGCTGTTATTAGTTACTTACATTGCTATATATATGTTATTATCTGCATCTGTTCACCTGTGACATCTGACACCATTGCTGTTATTTATATTGATGATATATGCCTGTTATATTATTATCATAAATGTTCTCGCTCTGACCTATTTATAAAACTCCTTTTTATAAAATTCCTATCTATTTGTAAATTTGTTTATAAAAATCATTTATAAAAATAATTATAAAAATCCTTTACTCACTTTATAAATCTTATAAATTTAACACAATCTTCATCTCCACTTATAAATCCATTCTCTTATTTATAAATTACCATTTATAAATCTCTCTTTTGTTCACTACCATTTATATATCTTTCTTACAAAATATCATTTATAAACCTCCTTTACACAATAAATTTATAAATCTCCTTTACATAATATCATTTATTAAGTAAAATTCCTTTTATAAAAAAATTCATTATTTATAAACACCCTCACTAAATTAATTGGTTACCAGTAAACATCTAAAATAAATAATTAACTAATTTTAGAACATCATTAATAAATAATTAACTTTAAAACGTTATTAATAAAATAATTAATTAACTTTAAAATCATTAATAAAATAATTAATCAACTTTAAAACATCATTAAAAACATAAGTAGTTTACTTTAAAACATATTTATTCTCTGTATTTAAATCCACAAATTTTCGTTTTGGAAAGAGGCTAAGCGACCACTCTGGTAATTAAACAAACTACCATTTATTCCAGTTTAAATTCCCAAGCCAACATAGTATTTACACAAGCTACATATATGTAAATCAAATCCATAATGAACCATCAGCGATTAATGCATCATTTATCCCATATAAATCAACTAGCATACAAATAAATGTTCAAATTAATATAATAGCAGAACAGAGATTTATTCTGCTCAATAGATTTCAAACTAATTTACTCAATTAAATATAGCAGAACGGTGTTTTATTTTGCTAAACAACAGCTCAAAAAATTTAATTAATAGAATGAGGATTTAGTATGCTAACAAATATCATCAACGGCGTATAGTAAATTAAGTACGTTATTTTTATAACAACGTAATTATATTTACTTGGTTTTTTTTTATCATTAAATTATACTACAACAAAACTATCAATTATTTATACCAAAGTGTTGCACTCGTCATTACGAGTCTAATGCAAAAATCCACCGGTTGAATGGATTTTAAGTGAGTGAGATATCCGTCTTTAACTTAAGTGCATATAGTTAATATTAAATCATTTAAATTCAAATTATTCTCACCTAACATGCAAATAGGCCCGGCCTATCCACACTCTACCCAAACCTGCATGAACAATAGTTCCTTCCCAAACCACCCAAATCCTAAATTCGATTCCTATAACCGAAAAGTGCCCACAGCCATGCATGTGCACCACCTACCAACCCCACCGTTCGACAAACCAAAGCCACTAACCAGCTCCCCTTCTCCACCTCATCATGTTAGTACCCATGCTACCACCTTCTATCCTTTTGATCAAATTCTAACCACTCCCTCTTAAATTCAAAATGAGCCTGCTTAGTTCAAAACCCCAGCAACACCTCTTCGATCATCTATCGTCCACACCGCTAATATCATAAGCTATGCAACCCTCTGCCTCGCATCCAGTGTAACATCCCCTATGTTAAGGCTAGGAAATAAGCACTGTTAAGGTTGCAGTCATCTATAGTATTATTCTTATGTGACAGTATAAGCTTATGTTAATTATATCAATAACATTGGGAGCACATGAATATGATTTTTTTCCAAAGATCTTTCATTAATCAAACTTTCATTACACATCAAAAATAAGATTTCCACATTCATTACAAAATTCTATTGGCTGCCCACATTCTGTGAAAATATAGTAGTTACAAAATATTCCAATAGCGACATATAAAGATTCCTCCTTGGTTGATCAGAGCCTACTAATTGACAGTTATAAATTCTATTATTGCATCCATTAAATAAGAAAATAAATGGCAAAAAATAAAAGGCCCCAGTGATAGCTAGCTTGCCTCTCACATGTCTCAGGAAGCTTATTCATCTAACTAGAAAATCCTTACTTCCGACCTACTCAAACGAATGCCTTAGAGTTTAAGGGGAAAAACAAAAACTTGTGTCAGACAAATAGCCTAGTTTGAATAATAACAATCCATCTCGAACCAAATAAATACCTAGGAGATGATGCCGCTTAGCAGAGTGGGGTTTTCCCCTCACTAAAATCTTGTCTAAATATGTCAATCATAGTCATGCATCTGCAACCACAATGGTTGGAACAACATAACCGAATCTTATGCATGTATCGATGTTGGTAAGTCAGACTCATTCGTCAATTTAGTATGAGATCACTATGAACCTATCATAATTTCCAATAATATTTCTCAAACCATAGCTTTTATGGGATCTCTATGAACCTATTGCAATTTCCAATAACATTTCTCAAACCGTAGTTTTCATAGGATCATTATGAACCTATTGAGATTCTGCAATAACATACCTTCAATCATAGTTTTCAAGGGATCACTAGGAACTTATTGGCTTCCACAAATAACATTACTTAAGCCATATTTTCATGCGATGAATATGAACCTGTCGGACCTTCCTATAAAATGTCTCGATCTTTAGATCAGGCTGGGCATCCTTCACCTTTAATCTACCTGATCACCTAAATGCAATTCTACTCATTAAGGAGTTGAATTTGACAATACTCACTATTGGGCCAACCTAATTGGTTATTCTATCCTTAATTATCCCTGAGGTGCAGTTATGGATAATGATAATGGTAGTATGACAATAATAGTCAAGTGAAAGTAGCTGATCAAATAATAACAAAAATATATAGCATCCATCATTCAAATATGTTCAGTCGATGGTCATTGGCATCTTATAATTACTTAATCTTAAGTAATGACTTCCTTTAGTGATTTCATATCAAAACTTGGGTTGAAAAATAATTTATTCCCTGAAAACATTAATCATCATATATGATTAATCCCCTTAATTCATATTTACAAAAAGGAAAATACGACCCATTACTTTTCTAATTTCTCATGCATATTCATAATATATTTTAGTAATGCTATGTATACATTTGGTGTTAATATGAGGTTGTCGCACCTCCTCATTATAAGGCATAACACAATGAGTTAGAATATGTTCTTCATCGAAAACATGCGGTGTTAATAAGGCCAACATTGATGATATACAACATAAATATAACAAAACGATTGATATCGGGTGCTTTAAAACAGCAAGGTCGACAATGATAGCTTCCAACATCAATGCCATAAAAAAGTTAATATTGATTTCATAAAATTGAGCTACAGTTCCACTATAACAAGAATGGAAAAATTAATAATATGAGGCATCATTGCCATTTCATATCAATGTCGAAAGTAAATATGTACCAGCGACATCATTGCCATAATACTTCTATCTGGAAAGTAATATTAGCTGCATCACTATCAAAAGTAATTAATGTCGAACATAGTACTTGCTACCTTATTACCTTAAGCTATGGCGTCAAATGGGAAGCATGCGACATCGTTTAAACCATGGTGAAAACATGCATCATTAATGTCATATGTTAAAGATTTCAAAAAAAGGAGCACGGGACGTCGACTTAGTTCTAGTACGTTATGAGATTGCCTCTGTCAACATTGATTCAATGTCGAAGGCCTTATAATATAAGATGTTCTACCTGAATGGATTCATTCCATACCACCTTAGTTGATATTGTATACATCCATTCACGTTAATGTCGTTGGGGTTTGGCATAATCGTTGGCAACTTGGAAATATCGTAATTATCATAAAAACCGTTTTATTTCTATTAAAGCAATTACTTTTCACCTACTCTTAACCCATGTCAATTTTCTATTGGTCAAAACCAATTTTCATCAAATTTCTTTTCATAAACTTTCGCAACCTATTTACCTTCTCAAAAATTATTTCACACCCCTTAATCAACATTTATTGTATTAATATTAAGTATAAACTTTTCTAGCTTATTAAATTAATTATATATCATAATTTCATGAAGAAAAGTCTTCAAAATTCAATAAAACAGAATTTGCATATTCTTTAAAAATTTCGGGACCAAATCATCATTTAACTATTTTAAAAAATTAATACTCAAAGTAAATGCACTTTTCTCCTTAAAAAATTCATAAAATATTCTTATTTATTCGAAAAATTATAAAATTATAAAATCATCTCCAAAATATCATTTTACACAACATAATAAAATTTCGAATCATTAGGAGATTAGAAACTTTGGTTTCGCCCTTAAAGACTTTTAAATCAGTTCCATAAAATTTCACATAATTCTTCACTAAATCTAGTAATGATATAACCAATCCAAACATGACATTTTCAACTCAACCAATTTGGAGTTCGATCATAAATCCCAAATAAACATGAAAACATGATATTTATACTGTTATTTACCTTAGATTGGGTAATGGAGTTGAGATTTGATGTAGAATGATTTCCCTAACTTTTCCTTTGATGTGCTTTGGTTTATCATCTCCTTATCTTAAACAAGGTGAATAATAATTGCATCTCTATTTTTGGTTTGAATCATATGTTTCCGGATTTATGGGTAAATTTGTTTTTATGATGGATTTGATGATGACACGATGAATAAAGATTTATTTAATTTAAATAAGATTGTTTAAATGGGATTACACACGGTTTTAGGGTAAAACCGATATGTGTTGATGATTAAATTCCGTGGAAAAATTTTATGCTGTATAAAACATGGCTTTGGAGTAAGGTTTCATTTTTTATAATTTTTCAAGCCATGGAAAGATTGTTATGAATTTTCCAAGAAAATATTATTATTTAGGTTTATAAATTTATTTTTCGAAATATACTAAGAGTTTGGATCTGGAATTTTGTTGTGTTAGATAACATGATTAAAGTGAATTTCTGGAATTTTTTGGATTTTTCCAAAGTGATTTGCTAAGCAAATTAAATTATATAAGAAGAGGGATTCTTTATGAAATTTATTTTGCTTAATGGATGGGCTAAGTTGATTAACTCAACCATGGTTTAGATCTAGAATTAGAGGCAGTTATTTTAGTAAACAATTTTAAAAAGTTAAGACAACCAATCTGGTGTTGACACGTGACAAGTTAGTTAGAAATAGTTTTGCTTTAAGTAGTACTAAACCGGGTCTACTCTGAAAAGTAGGTTCCACCTTCTTTAGAAGTACCTTTCGGCATAGAGCTTTCGCCTACAACCTAATCGAAATCTGCTAAGCTGAAACCAATACACAAGGTATCACAAAGATGGTGTGCAGTGGATTGGACAAAGGAGAAAGCTTAGGTGTTGAAACCATGGCTTCCGAAGGAGTCGCTACCTTGGTTTATTTTTAAAAGAGAAGTGCCTGCCTTTGTTTTGTTTAAGCCTTCGAAGGAGTCGAAGTATATAGTTTTGAAAGAGGTTTTAAAAGATTCAAAATGGTTGCCATTAACACAAGTTTGCTTTAGAATGAGTTCCTTTACTTATGAAATGTATTTATAAGAAGGGGTTCTGACCTAGTCGATGCCATATAGTCATTCTTTAGCCTTTCAATGATATTGAAGGTATCAATGCTGTCGGAAGGTACTTTGTTGTACAATTATAAGCCAATTCTTCTAGCTTTCAAAAGGGGTTAAGGGTTTCGAAGGTAATGGTTTCTAAAGGGATTTCAACGCCAACCTTCTAATATTTTACCCAGATGTTTTATGCTTTCATAAGGGATGGTGCCAGCGCCATTATGTTTTCCTCAATATATTTATATGATAAAGGATGGATTCGAAAAAGATGCTTTCGCCTATATATTATTTGACCCAAATAATGTTTTAAGTCTATAACCATTGGTTTCGAAGGGGGGACTTTTCAATGGTTTCAGAAAGGCTACTTCCGATGGTGTCGAAAGGGGTACTTTCAACTGGTTTCGAAGCTATGCTTCTAAAGTTAAACGTTACAACTTTAATAGAACCGAAAGGTTTTAAAAGGAAGCTTTTAAAGTATTATAAAGGCAAAAGCCTAATGTTTTGAAGTAAGATTTTTTTTTCTTTCAAGGAGGTCGTCTTATGAAGTTGAAAGCAAGGTTTCAAAGGTGTTGAAATGTTTTATAACCCAAGTTCATTTTTAAAAGGAAAAAACCCACGGCTAAATCGAAGGAGTTTTGAAATGGTTTTAAGAAGAAACTTGCCTTGATAAAATTATGGGTTAAATGGATTAGCCATGTTTTATATTAAACCCACAGAAGTGGTATTGTTATGTTATTTTGTTTGCTTCTTCAAATGTAAATATATTCATATTGTTTTGAATCCCATAATTGTAATTCGAGGGAAAGGGACAGGATAACCAGCTAGGTTGACTCAATAGTGAATATAAATTAAAGTTAACTCCTGAATGAGTAGAATTGCATCCAGAAGGTCAGGAAGCCCAAAATATAAGATGCTAAAATATAAAAGAAAGATATTGGAAGAGGCCAATATGTCTCAGTAAGCCCATTAAAATTGTGTATAGGAAAAAGATATTGGTAGGGGCTAATAGGTTCATAGTTAGCCTATGAAAACTATGTATAAAAGAATATGTCAGAAAGTCGATTCACAGTAAGCTCATGAAAACTATGATTTGATAGTGGTAGGGGCTAGTAGATTTGTAGTTAGCTCATGAAAACTATATCTGGATTAAGATATTGACGGATGTCAATAGGTAACTAGTTAGCCCATGAAAACTAGGATAAGAGGAGAAGATATTGGAATCACCAATAGATTCCTAGTCAACCCGAGAAACTAGGATTAGAGTAAAGATATTGGAGCTACCAATAGGTTCATAGTGATCCCATGAAAACTATGTAATTAGACAGGGAGTCATTTAATGTTTTGTTGGTTATGTCAGCTTATGAAAACTAATAGGTTAATAGTAATCCTAGAAACCAAAATTGAGATAGATTGTCAGAATGAATGGGGATGGGTAATCCAGAATTGATACATTTGTTTTGCATGTCATCATATTATACTATTTTAAATTGTTTTAACCATTATGGATGCAAGAGAACAGTATATGGTTTTGTAAATGTTTTAGGATACTAGTAAGGGGAAAACCCGTTCCGCTAAGCGGCGTGGTCTCACTAGATATATAAATGATTTCTGATGGAAGATTATTATTCATACCAGGCTTTATGTCCGACTCGAAGTTTACGTTTTCTTCATAAACTCTTGGGTACTCAATTGATTTTTAGTAGTTTGAGAGTTGAGGTTTCAAGTACCCCATTAGACGAATAAAGCTTCCATAAATATGAAGGAGGCATGATAGCTATATAGAGTTTTCTTTTATTTGATTCCACTATATTGATTGTAATAGTAAAGTTGTTATATTGCCTAAATATACTCTGATCATCCAAACGGGCATCTTCATATGTCTCTCTTGGGCGTATGCTGAAATAAATATATTTTCTCTGAACGTGATTTGCGACCGTGGGATTATGTGATGAATTGGAAATATATTAAAATGGAATGTGATTTTGTTTGAATTTTAATTTTTTTCCATATTTATGTGTTTCTATGTATCAATGAATCTAATACCATCGCATTTGGTTGTCGAAGATTAATTACCACGGATGACTACAGTATCCGTAGCTATTAGTTTTGGGCCTCTAAGTAGGGGGATGTTACAAGTTGGTAACATAGCATAGGTTTATGAAACTTTAAAAGAAAGTGTTAACAAGATTTCTTATCAATACCCCAAAGTTATTCCAAGAAGAGTAGGTAGACTAGTTTGGATGAAGGATATATTACCCTTATGGATTTCCTTTAAATTTAGACTAACTCGTTGTTGATTCTTGGGTTGAACCTTTTGACATCATCGAAAGGTTGAGTCTCTGATTTCGGTTACCTTTCATCTTCGTTGAACTTGTATGATATCTCTTTACAAAACCTTTTCTTTTGGTTAGGTTAAAGTCCTTTTAGATTGTCCCTTTAAGGTTGATTTAATCCTATCGGAAGGTCGGGTTGTTAGTCCCCTTTGGGTTTAGGTAAGTTATCAAATTCCTCGATGGATTTGTAAGAGCTTCCGACCTTGTCGAAAGGTAAGGTCACTTATATGAAGTAGATTTCGTCCTCATCGAAAGGTATGGGAATGGTCTCTTTTAGACTAAACCTTATAATTGCATGTATCTTTATTTAAAGGATAGACTTTGACCTTGTTGAAAGGTTTGATCACTTTATTTATAGCTTCGAAAGGTACAGGTGTTGTTAAAGTGTATAATACTTCCAACCTTTTCTAAAGGTTTATTCCAATGATTTTGGGAGGTTTCAATGAATATTGGTCTGAATAAGTTGTTACCTTGTCGAAGGGTTTAGATTGTAGAGTCGAAGGCTACGAAAGGTTGCAGTGATTACTTATTGCGGAAGCAATATTGACCTTGTCGACAAGAACCTTCCTATGGAGTTGAATTTGAAAATATGAGTTAAACTAACAAAGATTTAAGCAAACGGTGAAGTAATTAACAAAGCCAAGGACTTCCCTTCGTAGTTGAGAAAGAGCTTCATTTTATTAAATTTCCTAAAATTATCTCAGTTGGGGTTACAATGCTTTGATTAAGAAGTTACAAGATTAGAATGAGAGAAATCAAATCCCTCGAAACTGGATCCCTTGGGTCTTATTAATAGATGCAGACGGCCCTCCTTTCGACTCCATGGCCTTAACTGGGTCAGAAGGTCTCTTATATGCAGCTGTGAACCTTTAGACTTTGTCGAAAGGTTTGCTTGTCATATGCTATTATGGACCTTTCGACTTTGTCGAATGGTTTTCTTTTCCTTTTGTCTTCATGAACCTTTCGACTTTGTCGAAGGGTTTTTCTCCTTTATATTATTTTGAACCTTTTGACCTTATCGAAAGGTTGCTCTTCACTTGATTATTGTGAACCCTTCGACGTTGTCGAAAGGTCGCACTTCATCTTATTGTTGTTGGGAGTTGTGCTTCCCTTCAATATTGTCGAAAGGTTGTCTTTCATTCTTTGCTGACTTATGAGTGCTTCTTTCTTCATAAACCTTTCGATATTATCGAAAGGTACTCTGGATGTGTTTCAACCGGTTCGAAAGGCTTTCTATGCTTTCGAAAAGGTCAATGTGGAGTTTCTCACACTTTCTTGACACCTGCATCCACATTGAAAGGTAATAACTTCTTAGATACTGAGAAATGGAACATTTCTCCTCCTTTGAAAGGTTTGGGACAGTTAAACGCTGATGACTGCATCCCTTCAACTCCTTCGAAAGGTTTGGCATGTGCTTCTTTTCCATTGTCTTTGTTGAAAGACCTCTCGAGTTAGTCAAAAGGTTGATTTTTTGTCTAATATTTGCCCCCTATTCGAAGGGATGCTCTTGACTTTCCAAGTCATCTTTGTCGAAAGCTTTAAATCTTCCCGCCACCTGGCCTTCCTGTGTTAATCTGGGACGTCCATGTAAATCTGATCTAACGGTTGAGTATTTTGGCAACTTTTCTCATATATTACACCTCTTCTCTTTCTTCTTCTTTTACCTTTCGACTTTCACTTTTAACTTGGTCGGAACTCTTTAACCTTAGAGCTTCTTCTTGCCATCTTTGTCAAAAAAATTAAAGTACACATGAGTCAAACCTGAAACCTTTCGACTTCAATGGGTAGAACATGTTTTAACAACGTTGACAAGACCTTTCAACAAAATCAACATTATCAACATTTTTAACTTAAGAACCTTAAGGTTTTGGTTTCAACCATGTTGAAAGGTCTTGCCATTTGACCTTGTGTTACACTTGGAATATATCCAAGTTTTCATAGAGCTTTCGACGTTATCGAAAGGTAATTAATGGGTTTATATTTCAACTCTACCTTTCGACTTTTTCGTATGCTTATGGAATTTGTACCATTATTTATTCACTTTCTAAATTTTCAATAATTTTGAAGTACGATGGTTAGGTTAATGTCATCATTTCTTTTGACGTTGCCGAAAGCTTTTTCTATAAACCTTTCGACCTTGTCGAAAGATTTTACTATAACCATTCGATTTTGTCAAAAGTTTTTACTATCAAGTTTTTGACTTAAACTTTCTGCACCATTTTTTAAAACTTTATGTATGTCTTCACACTTAAGCTATCCAAGCAAACTTATTTACTTTTAATTCTTAATTGCTTATGAAATTCATAATTGATCAAGGGTTTTAACTAAAATGTTTTCACCTGACAGAATCATGAGTTCTCCAAAAATCGAAGCCACTGCTAAGCAATCTTCCATTGATTCTCAAAGCAAAGTCAATGCCATACTCAAATACTTCTGTATAACTGGGATTGAAGCTATCCCCCTAAACCAACAGATACCATTGATAACCCTACAGAAGGGTATTTTGCAAACAAAGCCATTCACATATGGCATGGAGGCTTTCTTCCATTTCTCGAGTTCTTGCTTTCCTACTTGTTCCGTGTTGGAGTTGCTCCAATACAGCTATCTCCAAATGTTTATACCCATCTTCTATCTCTTTAAATGCTGGCGTTGGAATCCAAATTTCCTTTGCTCAATCCTAAACTTCTAAACTCCTTGACAAAGCTGGCAAGACTAAGCAAACTTAACAGGAAGATCTACAGAGTTAATGTATATAAGAAGATGATTTCTGATGGCATCAATAAGTTAAGGACTGAGAAAATAAATTTTTATTCATTAAGTGCTTTGTGGACGTTCATGAGGCCTTTGCCTCCACCCGTAAGTCTATTTTAATGTTGTATTTGCTTTTCTCTGTGCTTTTTGTTAGCTAATCTCTGACCTTTTCAGATGAATCTCCCAAGACACTTAGTGATGCTAACCAGAAAACCATCATTCTCCAACCACTGCTTCGGAACAAATTGGAAGCACATTGAGGCCCCTGACTCCTTCGAATCTAAAGAAACATTCTTTGTTATTGCCTGGCCAAAGTATTCTAGGAACTCCTTCGATAATCATGCACAATTCTCGTGGCATACACTTCTTTTACTCAGGCAATGCTGAACATTATACTTCAATGTCGCCCATTTATTCTGATACTTCTAGTATATTGTTAGTTTTGTTTTTTCATCTTTGTCTTTGAAATTCTAAGGTTACTCTGACTGCTCTTATATCTTTTGAATTCATTTTAGCTCCCTCCAAGGCCATTGAACCTTTAAGTGGTGCTGCCCCTTATCTATCTTCTTTGGATGTTACATCGGTCTTGGAGGCTTTTTCCAAATCCAAAAGATCTCTTAAGAGAAGACTAACATAGTCTTCTAGAGATGATCCTCCAACGAAATTTGCAAAAATTATTGATGTGGCAGAGGAAGAAAAACGTACATACTTAGAGAAAGCTTCATAAAGCCCTATTATTGAAGCTCCTAAAGACATAGTGGAGCAAACTCCACCTACTTTTGCACCCTTTCCTTGTATTACCATTACCGACTCCCTAACTGCACTAGCACAGATGCAACCCGATCTTCTAGAGACTCCTTCTAAGGTGCGAATTCCCCTAAGATCTTCATCTCCTGTTCCTCTGTCAACTAATTTCGACGAACTCGTCACGCTTGTCCTTCATTTCAAATCTTTTACTTCTTCTTCTCAGCCATCACTTAGTCCAGACTTGACGAAAAATCATCGCTCTTTGATGGAGCAACAAATTTTGGTAAGGTTTCAACCGTCGTTACTGGATCTTTTTCATTTCTAACTTGCGTTTCTCTTCTTTTTTTTTGTAGATTTCTAGGAACTGGATTTCTTTAACTAAACATGTCTCTAGGCTCTCTACTGGATCCTCCAAGCTATAGGAGGAAAATGCTGAATTGAAACATCAACTATCTTCTTTGACTACCGCTCAAAATGACACTTCCTCTGAGTTGGAGTGAATTAACGCTTCCCTCACTAGGGATGAACCCGATCTAGAAGCAAAGAGGCAAGATCGCCAACTTACCTTCGATGAAAATTTTGCAAGGGAGTTGGCATTGAAAGATTCGAAAGAGGAGAAAACTCGCTTGGCTACTAAGAAAGCTTTATTGGAAGATAAATTCAAGAAGACCATAGCTTCGCTCAATTTAGCTGTTCAAACCCTTTCCGATTTCAAAAAGCAAGTCTCTGTGTTTTTCGAATCCACCTTGGGGCCCCTAATGTTGGAACATTATGAAGATGTCCTCATGCTTGCTTACATTGAAAATCATGAAAAATGTCCCGACCATAGCTTTCCCTCTCTCGGCGCAGCCATTTCTTTTGGCATTCCCTCCTTTAACATTGATTCCGGTTCTGAAGATGTGGGTGATAAAGATAATGACCTTGTGGAAATAGGCGATGATGGTGATGGACTTGATTGGGATTGCGATTATGATGATGATAACGATGATAACACCCTTGGAGGTCATGGCCAGGGTGGAGACATAGGAGGGCCTTTTAGTGCTTTAGGGATGGAAAGTGGTGATCAAGTCAAAGCTCTTGAGAAAGAGCAATCCCCTTCAAATTATATGCCACCAACACCTCCTGGTCCATCTACCCCTCCAGATAGGGAAACTGCTCCCGCTCGTAACGAGGATCCACAAGAAAAAGAACAAGCTCCCCAGGCTTCCATTCCAGTTTCATAGCTATGGGCTTCTTTGTTTAAATGCCTTATACTTTGAAAATAATAATTAGTGATAAGTATTTTGTATTAGATAAATAAAAATTCAAATTTCCCCCATAGAACAAAACTTGAGAGCAAACAGGCGAAAATTAACAAGTTATATAGGGAGTTAGACAAATTAATAGAAGAACACAATGCTCTATCTCAGAAATATCATACTCTTGATAGGAGTACCTCCATTTTAGCATCTTTTAAATGTCAGATGGCGGCTTCTTTATTAAAGAAAGCGTGTCATTGGTACGATGCTCTCTTAAAATAGAGAGTTAATTACTCTATTCTAGATGATGATGGAAGAGCGAGACATCTTAGTCAATGTTTTGTATAAAGCATACTATAGACACTCTATCATAGATTTTTCATACTTAGGGCAATTCAATGAGGGTCTTCTTAGACGTTTTCACAAAAGATACTTAGATGAATTCGGTTCCGTCTCACATCTTGGAGCTTGTTAGAACTTACCATGGGTAAAATCGATTCTTCAAGATCTTCCCCGTGAAAAGCTTAAGTGCTATAAGGCCAAATTTGTTTCTGAGTTTTTCTCCAAGTCTATTTTTATGAACCGGATGAGTAATTGTGAATATGCATCAAGTAATCAATTTATAAGTACATGTTTTGTTATGTTCTCCATGCTTAGTTTCTTTTACTGTACTATTTCAAAATATTCGTTCTTTAGGTCGAGTCATCCCAAGAGATCGCTTAAGTCAATACGTTAACTTGAGGAGTTTTACTCTAAAAATGCACCAACTTTAAAGACTTTGAATTTAGCGAGATATTATTTTCGTTGGATTTACAAAAATTATACTTGGAATACCCTCGTCTCCACTTTGACTTCCTCGGTGAAGTAAAGGAATCATTCTTAATAGAAATCAGAACATTCATTCAAAGTTAATTTGCGGTCATGATAGTCCTCCAGCCGGAAAATGGGATTATAGTAAATGTCCGCTAGTTATAACTCTTGAAGGATTCACTATACCTTTTGATTCGACGGTCACGCTTTCTGCTAATACTATAGACAAAGTTAGGAACCTGATCTCTCAACTTTAGATGTGATGAAAGTGTTTATTGCTCTTTTTTGACTTTATGGTTACCTAAATTACTGCAATAATAAAAATATCTTTTTCCCTAGTTTTGATTTTTTCTCATTTTATTTTATTTAAATAGGGGCCACAGCCATCTATGTTTCATCATTCTCAAAATTTACTTTCTCGCACCGATGCTATTAAAGATAGATTATTAACAAGGAATGGCGAGATCGTGGTCCATGATGAAGTCCTTCTTTGGGCGTTTTGGTGGCAACACAGAAGCCGTGAAGTGGCATATAAGATATCTTATTCAAAAGACCTTCGCCAGTGGGTACAAAGACCACATAGCCTATCTTGATGCTGATGTCAAGAAAAAGGATGAGATGATCACTGCACTTAAGTGACAAGTGAAGACCAATCCACAGCTGATTTTGACCAAAGGATGTCTGAACTTATTCAACAAATTAGTGATTTAGAGTTAAAGTAAAAAGGTAGCCAGGCGTAGTGTGCCTCCCCATATTCATCTTAGGAGGCAAGCTCCAAAGATTAAGCTTCCAGCCCTTCAAGAAACTCCTTCAGCTGCCAAGCCTACTAGGTCAAAAATTCTCGCAGCTTAAATTTTTTCCACTATTCTCAACACTCCCTCCAGCTTAGACGACAGTGTAGTGGGGAACTGGTGTCGAAGGATAAAATTCAAAATCACCGAATATTTTTATGAGCAGCAAAAGAGGAAGTATTCTCCGACTATCAATGATTACGTTGCTAAAAATCAAAAGCTAAGAACGTGATAATTACTTGCTCGACAAGTGGGTCGTAGAGTCAGAAAGAGAGAATAAAATGGTCAGGGCTGCGAACAGAGCTTTTAATCGCACCTTAAAGACCAACATCGATGCAATTGATAATAAAACCAAATGTGGAGAAAAGAAAAGAAGCTTAAGGAAGTTCTCCATGCAGCATTCAATCATGAAGTAAATCCTTCAGTGATGGAGACTCTAAACAAAGCAGCATAAGATTTGCAATTTATTTATGTATTTAAGCCACGTAAATCTATCTTGTACATAATTTTGTTATTTGTAAATGACTTCATAACTTATGTCAATCATAGAAATTTTTTAAATATCACCTCATTTGTGATCCTTTTCTGTAGTGTAACCTTTAATACGCCTTTGAATTGCTCATTCAGCAACTTTTGCGCTTGCTGGATTTTTTTTACTCCTTGTCTGTAGTGACCCGTAATTTTGCTACTTCGAAAATGAGAGATTTCATTCGTTTTAAATTTAAAAGAAATTTAAAACTTAAATAAATATGTTATATATAATAAATGATTATCTATTCTTATAGTTAACAAATTAAAAAGTATAAATTTGAATTTAGAACAAATCAACAAATGTTAAGTTTTGTTAAAAATAAGTAAAGGCTTAAATAAATAAGTTTAAAAATTTAGTTGATAAATTAAATCTTATTCAAACAATCTAATAAAGATAATAAAAGTATATTAAAAGATTTAAAAACATGTTAATAATTGTTTTACAAAAATTACCAAAATTTGTCGTATTTTGTCAGTTTTACATACACTGTAAAATTAGAGATTTTGATATTAATTAAATATGATTTTTAAATATAAAGAGACATGTTTTAATTTATTTAATGAAGTAAAAATTTCATTTTAAAGTTTGGTTTACATCAATATATAGATTAACAAAAAGGTCAAATTTTGACTGTAAAATTTGTCGACAAAAATACCATTTTCAACCAAAACAAGTTGTCGTCAAGTTATTGCAACCTGATAATTTTCTAACATATAAATACAAGTTTACAAACTTTTAAACATTTTACATTTAGCACTAAAATACAAAAGGAGTTTACTATTGAAAAATTTAAAAAAATGTTTAAAAAGTGAAATGACATGATTTGACCAATTGAATTTTATTTTGAATCTATATAAACAACATCATTACATATATGTCATATCTCATTAATGGGATGTTATGTGTATGCATGGAAAAGGAGAAAAAGGATTAGTTAACATTTTTAAAGTGTAAGAAAAAGAGAAGAAATCAAGTCATAAGTACAAAATCAAATCAATACATCAATTCCACATTAATACACTTCATTTCAACAATAATAACAAATCAAAATCATGCATTAGAAAGTGTAAAAGAGGAGAGAATGTTTGATTTGATATAGAGGGTATTTTGGTCTTTTGGCTAAGGATAAAATGGAAATTTGGATGTAAAACTTCAACTATAAATAAGCACCTCCACTCCTTCATTTTTGCATATTCCATTCCTTCCTTCTTCTTAACTTTCTCCATCTTCTTCTTCCATCATTTCCATGGCTATCTTCTCCTCCAAAACCTTCACCATCTAATCCATTTTTCTAGAAAAATATATGAAACAAATACAAAAGAACTTCATTCCACAAAAGCACCACCTTTCTTCCCTTTATATTCGGCCCACCACCCATCCACCACCACGAACGTACATCACCTCCCTCCGCCTAGGACGAGCCTTAAAACCCACGCATGCCCCCTCCTCCTCACATAACCAAGCCAACACTCCACCTACCACATGCCCTAGACCACCTACCCGCCTACCCAACGCCATCTACCCAAGCTATCCAAGGTCATACACTCCATTCTCTTCCAAAAAAAGCCCACTGCCGTAATAAAAAAAGGAAAGAAAACGAAAGAAAAAGAAAAGAGAGAGGAAAACAAAAGCAGTTTAAAAGGAAAATAAGTTAAGGCGAGAATTCGAGACATTCGAAAAAAGCGCATTAGTTCGAGAAGCACATTAGCCAACAAAAAGATTCACGGAGTGGATATGAAGGTGTGAAATCCTCATCGCTTTTGAAATAATGTTTTGGTTATGTTAAAACAATCACATTTATATACTTATGACATATGAACATTTATACCAATTGATTGTTAATATGGATGATTGATATTTCTATTAGATAATTGAATTGTGATAATATATCCCGTTATGGTATTAATAGTGAATGTTGGATTTGAAATTGTACGTTATTTGATTGGTTGAATGTATGTTATGTTAGTGATAAATAAGGATATTGGTTATGTTCATTTTGATTTAATAATCCCTTTGTTAATAAGAATATATTTTACTGATATGAGATACTTTGGAAAAATAAGTCTCTTTCCGATTAAAAGGGAAATTAAAGTAAAAATAAAGAACAATTTGATATTTGAAGTGAAACGGGATTAAAATGGATCGTTAAAGTGAAAACGAAATTGAGATGAATAGTGAAATTGAAATTGAAATCGATTTTGAAAAATTGAAGTTGAGATTAAGGTTGAATTGAAGTTTAAACTGAAATTTTATTTGAAATCTAAGTTTTAAATGAGTTTAATTTGAAGTTAGAACTGAAATTCAACTGTAATTGGAATTTAAAATTTAAAAATAATAGGAATATAATAATATTATAATATGGTAATGGTGAAAATATATTTTAAAAGCTTTAAAAAGTGAAAATATTAATTTAAAATAATTTGTAATGATTTCATAAGTGATAAAATTCAACTTGACTAAATTATTTCAAGTATTAAAAATAAGTTAAAACTAGACGCGTCACGCAACGGTAGTTCGCGATCTTGCGTCGACAAGTTCAAATGAATGTGTAGAGTGGAATATACCTTGAAATACTTCAAGATATGAAAATTCCGTACTATCAAATCCATGTATTGTAAACGAAGAAAGAAAATCAAAATTTTGTTGAATAGATTTTGAATTAAGTCCAAATCAATTTTTCAAAAAAATCACGCCAATGCAGTTAAGTGAACATAACAGGAAATCTGTTTAAATGAATATTTTTAATCATGGAAAATATGGAATAAATTTGATAAATACATTTAAGTAGTTTAAACGAGATTTGAATTGGAAAATATGAATTTTCAAATATTAAAAAGTTGTTTAAATCAGTCAAGCTTATATAGCACTTTCCACAACACTTTTATGTTGCGAATGGTATAACTTTTTAAGTACGAGTTTAAGTGTAACGGTTTTTCCCAGAATCAATTGAGAATATTTTTTAAAAGGAAGATTTAGTGTTTTGAAAGATAATTTAGAATCTTTATAATCAATTCCAAAACAAAGCCAACAATGGAGTATGCGGAAACGATTAGTACATTTGTCCCGCCTATGAGATCTGGGAAGATAAAAACAAGGTGTTTAACTAAGGTTAGCGATGGAGCAACTAGTGCCCTAAACTTACCTAACCTATGTTTTCTTTTCTTAGGCGAGGGGTGGAACAGATAGAAAGGAAAGCCCGGATGCTCTTAAATAAAAAGATTCTGCTAAGTTTTCCAAAATAATTTTTTTTAAGCAATCTCCAATATGAATGATTTCTATGATTCTATTTACTAAAAAATATTTGTTAATATTTATTTTAGGATTTATCCTAAACGATGTCCTAAATAACATTGTTTTTGACGCACTTAAAAGTTAAGGAATTTGTCGAGAGTTAAGTGGAAAAATTTGAAATATTATCCAAAGCAAAACAATGAATTACTTAGAATTTTTTTAAGTCAAAAAGGAAGAGAATTCGAAATCATTAGAAAAGAATTATAGTGAAAAGAGACTTAATAAATCCTATATAGTCACATTCACTTTTTATCGATAATTGGATTTCGAAGGAACCGGGGTCGGGTTTGGGTGATTCTTATCCAAAAACCACTTCGAACCAATGTATACGTTCGAACGTGAAGATATATTGAAGATGATGATTGTTGAAGACAGTGGATCTTCATAGTGTGCGGACTGCTTGTTGATTTGCTCAGGGCCGCACCCATTATAGAGTTATATATAGCAGTGGTCTCCTCGTTGTGGAGATTTTTCGGACTACAAGGACTACTCGCTACTAGTGGTAGTAGGAGAGTGCCTTCGAATTATCCTGTTGCTAGACAACTTGCATGGACGTTTGTCAAACATTGCATTTCTAAAGATTACGTACATTGTTTTTACAAACGTACATCAGTGGTGGCGGAGAAGGCAACTTCTCTTAGCTTAACACCCTCCTTGAGACCTACGAGCACAAGGGTTGTTTTTTTATAGAAGACAATCAGTTGTTCAACGGAAATGGCAATGCGGCATTCAAAGATGTGACATATGCTATGTGAAAAGGTAATCGATGCCACAAGCCTCATCAAACCGAAAATGATCAAAAAAGGATTAGATGCGACAAGGCTAAGTGGGTCATTCCTAAGTAGGATATGGTCACCCCTTCTTGATATATTTCTTCCCGCTATGACATTCGAGATGTAAATTAATGTTTGTACGCTAGAGCGTGCTCGGCTAAAGGTCAATAACGACCAGGGATGACATATTCGGTACTATCTAGTTACAGGGATAGGCCGGTCTTGTGTTGGCAGAGGATCCTTTGTGATCGTCCTCGGGACATCCATCTAGAGGTATACCCATTTGGAAGGTAGAATCTTTACCTGGTCATTTGTATGGAAATCCATTTTCCAATAAGAACCTACGGTTTTGTTTGTATTGGCGTAATGAATAGCCTCGAAATGAAATATGGGTAACCATTTCGAATAAGATTAATAAGTTTATTTGCAAATGTTTTCAAAGAGATGTCATTAAAAATAATATCAAAGGTTTTGATATAAAAGTGTTTTTGTTATCATAAGGTAAAAACCCGTCCGTGTTTATGTGAGGGTATGGCCTTATGAGATACTCTTTCTTTTCAAAGGATTTCTATTCAAAGGCTGATATATGACACTTTCATTTATTATTGAGTTTTCCTCACGCTGGCTTATCAAGCCTGATCCGGGTATTTTCAATACTCGGGTCAGATCCGAGTAGTTTCACGTTTAGTCGAAGACGGTTGGAGTTTCCAGAGGAGAGATGAAGATATTCATCTACGTATGGACATATTCTATTGTCCGCTGTACTTAATTTGTTTTAGTTTGATGTTTGTCAGCAATTGTAAGGACAGATGTTTATAACTATCCTAGTTGAATTTAGATTTGACTCTGATATATGTATTTAGAAGTTTTTCGCTATAAAGATATAGTTTCAATATTATATGTTATTACATTTGAGTGAGATTCTGTTCTCTGTCTGTTTGTCTTTATTACCCTTGATCATCCATTCTTTCGTGCAACTTGGGTCAAACATAAATGTTTTATTGTCGGCTCAAATTGTACGAAATTGTGGGTCGTCACATTTGGTATAAGAGCTTTTGGTTGAGCGAACACCGAAGCCTGATAGGGGTAAGCTTCATCAGAGATAGGATTGGTAATATCCTTGGATGAGTAACTCATTAGATATACGGTTAGTAACAACCTAGAATGAGTTGAGAGCATTATATATATACGAGCGCGTATTTGTAAATTTTATAAAAATGGTTTTGTTTTAAAGAAATTGGTAAATAAAATAATTTTACCTTGGGTTTATATTTTAGATATAAAAATGGGGATATTATTATTTTTGGTTAGAAATTAAGGATTGATTTTAATGTAGCTTAGTAAAACTAAAGTATGAATATCTTGTGATTAGAATTGCATAATTTGACTATAAGATATTCCACATAGAATCAATTAGTTGAAAACTATAATTTAGAACTTTAATCATATACCCCTAGACATTTTGTTATTAAGAAATAATGCTTTAGTGATTATCAAAATTGATGAATTTAAAGCTAAGTACAAATATCTTGTGAAGTAAAATTCACGATTTGACTATAAGATATTTGATGAAAATATTGCAGCTAGAAGTTGTAATTAGAGAAAGTAAAAAAGCAAATGCATACTTAGGATAATTCTTATTAACAGGATAGAAAAAACAAGTTAAACCTAAATTGAGACTTTTTGTAAATATATTATAAAAGGGTAAGTTCTATAACTTATAAAGGAGATAAGGTAATTTGAAATTTAGACACTTTGATTGGATTAAAAATCAAAGTGAAATTTAGGAATAAGAGATATAAGAAATATCATTATAATATAAAACTATGAATTAGTAATACATTTATGGTAACATTTATAATTCATGATGAAGTAAGATTAGAAGTGGATAGTTGTGAATAATAAGGTTAGTAGGGTAATCGTTGGATGAAAATGTTTAAATAACAAATATCATGTGAATTAAGTCTCACAATTTGACTAAAAGGTATTCGATGAACTTATGGTTAAGAAATTTGATTTAGAAAATGGATAGCTAAATAAGTTAAGTAGATAATTAAAAGAAAAATGTGTACACTTAGTAAAGTTTTCTTATTAATATATGGATAAGATAAACAATGTTAGCTAAACAAGACCTTTGGTAAATAAAAATAAGGATTAAGCTTTATAACTTATTAATGTGGAATAATAGTAAAATTCCACATTGGTTAAACACCCTAATTGAAGTAATAACGGTTTGAAGTTTCGAGATATGTATGTATACTCTTTGGAAGTAAAGGTATATTATACAAGTTTAGGTCATATTTGTATGCCTAAGTAATAATAGATTTAGTAAAAAGCAATGATTGTGAAATAAATTGGAGAAATAAAATTTTAAGGAATACATTAGGTAAAAATGAATGTGAATAAGTATATAAGTCATTCGTAGATCATTTTCGGCACATAAAATTTTGATCTAAGATTTGAGTACAGAACTTTGAGATGTTTTACACAATTCCGAGAAATGATTTATCACTCGATTCTTGACGGCGAACATTGGTGAGGGTTTGTGATTATGTATTCAAGTTTTCTATCATAGTTGAGAGCCATTCAAGGAAAGCAAGGATTTGTCATCAGGAAGTCCGATCAAAATCCATAAAAGAAAATCGGGCGATCGATAATATTTCGGAATAAAAGTTGTGGATTCAAATAATAGATTGAATCAAATATTACATACAGTATGATGTTTTAGGTCCGTCAACATAGTAGTTGTGTCATTATCTTAAATAGTAGATGTACGATCGATTTCACCCTAGAGGGGGGTGAATAGGTTTATACTTTTAATTATAAAAATTAATGCGGAACTTTATATAAAATAATTTAAACACAGATATAGCAGAATAATAATAGCATAGATAATAGCAGAATAAAACAGAACACACAGATTTACCCAGCTTCAGCAAAACCCTGCCCACGTGCTACCCTCAAGGTTTCTACTAGAAATTAAGTAGTTAGACGGTTACACATGTAAACTCGCGACATCCGCTATCGACTAACCTTAACTCTACGCTCAAAACCCTGCCACAACTCAGCCACTAAGTTATGAATTCTCGAACTACACCATCGTAGTTCGTCCCTTAGTCACACAACTAGAAAATTAAATCGTTTAAAAGAGAAATTACAAAACAATTAAAACAAATAAACCCTAATTTTACAAATTAAAAGCCCAAAGTAAATGTCATCCCAAAGTAAATATATTGATAAACTATTTTTTCCCTTTTTCTTTAATATTTCTTCGGCCTGTGTCTTTCTTCGTAAAAAAATGGCTGCGCTCTTTCGTTCCTTTTTCCTTTGAAATTAGGGCTTTGGAAAATCTTTGAAGCCGCCGACTTTTGTTAATTGATCAAACAGGTGATTATGCGTTGCTAGCTCTGTCAACCGATCGTTTCCTTGAGTTGCACTTGGCTGCTTCTCGATCGAGTTCAATCTTGACTTCGATATGTAATTTATACCTTTTGCTTTTTCTGATTTGCTTGCTTGAACTCGATCGATGATTTGAGTTATTTATATAATATTTGCTCTGTTGTTGCTTGAACTCGAATAATCTTTTGCCCAATGATGTTAATGGTTTATATAGGGTTTGATTCCTTATAATTTTTTTTGAATTAATTTTCGAATTCGTCCGATAATTTTTATGCTGGATTGTCGATTTAAGTTGAATGTTGGTGATTAAACTTGACTTGTTCAATTCGTACATGTTGCTTGATAAATTCAAATTTGCTCCGATCTTCACTGCTATGAATTGTTCATTGTCCATTGATTTTCGTATGGATGACAGTGATGAATACAGACTTTGTCACTTCGTATATTGTTAATTTCTTGATAATCACCACTTTGATTGATTTCGCGCCCACCACGGCTTGTTTTCTTTTTTGATTCGGCCTTCGTGGTTGAACTTGCTATTGTTGTGGTTTCTGACTTGTTCGACTTCCTTGATTGACTTGCGGCTTTGACTTGATTTGACAATGTTGATTTCGTTCTTTGTGCTCGACTTTGGCCATTTGTGTCCATCCCTGTAGCATACTCAACTTGTACCTTGATTTACTTCCGGCCTAGACTTAGTTATGCTCTTGACCATTTGCTGTTTGGTTGATGTGCATGTGTGCTAGTTTGTAGCCTCGAGCTCTGTCCACTTGTTTATTCGAGTCTGCACTATGTTGATTGAAACCGAACTTGCTTGGTTATTGAATTTATGTTCATGTTAGAACTGAGTATTTTGCACTGTTCTCTATAGCATATTTGGATGTTTTGTTGACTTCAAGTTGCACTGATTTTGTACATATTGCACTTGAGTCTGAATACATTTGTGTTTTGATCCATTTGGGTTTCACTGTGTTTGCTCTGGATTGGTTTTTCTTCATACATTTTCAGATTTCGAGTTATATAAACTTGTTCTATATTAATATGAATACTTGTATGATCAAATGCACTTGAATATGCGATGTTGCATAACTCCATGTATTCGTATAGTATGGTCATCATGTATATGATCGTGTTGACTGTGTAGTATGCAATGCTTGGAGATTCATGTATTGTTGTAGTTTTGGTTGTATTTGAATTCTTGTGCTCGACAGTTTTGTGATGTTTTGTAGTGTACCTGAGTTGAATCCAGCTTAAAGCTCGGGTTTGACCTTGTGCTTGTGTCGTGACATTATTTTTATTGCACTTGAGTTCAACGTGGCTTTTTATTTGGGTTTGACCTTGTGCTTACTTTTCCGTGTAGATTTATCAAGTGTATATTGGTGTGCATGGCTTTGTGGCATGTACAGTGATACACTGTGCATGTCACAAGCTATTCTTGTATGATGAATTCAAAATTAAATGATGACGAACAACCCAAATAACTGAGGCAAATAATATTTTCAAAATACACATTTCATTTTACACTGCAAAAATAATTTATTTTCAATTTTATTGCGTCAGTGTATATTTTTGTAGATTGCTCAGATGCTGGATTCCATCTGGAATGGAGTTAAAGATAAATATGAGTGAATGAGCAATATGTAGTGAGGATGTGATGACAAGGAATTTTGGGCAACATCAATTTAATAATCTGCATTAAAATTTAAAATTGATTTGATAATCTTTGTAATAAAATTTGAACTTGATTTAATAATTTAATTAAATAAAATTTAATTGGTGAATCTTATCTTTTAAAAGCTAATTAAATTATTTTCTATTTATAGTGTGTATATATATTTGTAACAAGATAAGCTTTGTTTTAAATTTAACAAATAAAACATCATTTCTAATTCTAATATTTTTGGTAATTTGGAAATTTTATTTTTATTTAATATTAAGCTTTTCAAAAGCTATTTAACAAATAACTATATGGTTATAAATTGTTAAGTTTAAATTGTTTAAATTGATCTTAGCATAAGTTTAAATTTTAATAAGATTAACAAAATGGTTTGTTTTTAAATATAGCTTGATAATATAAGTGATTTATTAATAAAGGAATAACTTCTTTTATAAATTATTTTAATTTGATAGATGAGTTATTTTTAAAACAATAATAATGTTACGTGTCTGTATATATATATATAAATCAAGATTTTGAGTAGATTATTATTTTCAAATTGAAATGTTGGTTGTTTAAATATATATATCAAATTAATTTTTAAATTGATTTTAAATTATATTTAAAAATTGAATTAAATGTATATTTGGATTTCAAAAGAGATGATATATATATATATATATATATATATATATATATATATATATATATATCTTAATATAGATATTGGATTTAAAGGTATGAAACAAATGATTTTGTGTAAATATAATTTGTTTTATTCTATTTCTTTAAAAATAATTCTTATTTATATAAATTAGAATAAGTATTTAGTTATTAGGAAATTAATTAATAAAAGCTTTATTTTCATTTATAAATTCATTTTGCATGTAAAATTACAAATGCAAGATAATAAAACAATCTAAGCAAATGTGTTAACATATTAATTAGAGAAGTTGACATGTGTCATATTTTATTTTTTCATTTTTCTTTGATTGTGAATAAATCATAAATTCAGTTATATAAACACGTACATCTTCCTTTCTTTTTCTTTTTCTCATTTTCATTTCTTAACTAAAGAAAAATATTCTCAGCTGAAACTCATTCACTCTAAAACAAATGCTCAAATCAAAAAAAATCTGAGAATCAAAACCAAAATCAGTAATTAAACATCTCAAATCTATTCCCTGTAACATTTTAAAATCTGAAGCAAACCTGTTCACATGCAAAGAAAATCTGAAGTCTGCATTTTCAAATTAAAGCAAGATCAAGTTTGCATGCAAGTTTATAAATCAAAACAACATTTCAGCAACTTAATTTTAAGAACAAAAGCATTCAAGTCAAAAGTTTTAAAGCTAAGGGATTTCAGTTTTCAAGCTATTTCAAAAGCTTTTCACAATAGTGCTCTATCTTTATTCTTTATTCAGGTGAGTAACTTCACTTTTAAAAAATTAAGTGGGTAAATTTGGTTGCATGCTATTTAATTTTTAATGAATGTGAATTGTATGATATTTGCTGTGTATATATTCATGTATAGTATGCATGTTGTTTCTTCAGAATACTCTCTGCCTTTGCCTTCCAGTATTCCAGTTTGATTTAAAAATTCAAACCTTTTGATCTTGACTGTGTTTAAATTTAAGTTTCATATGAACTTGTTTGCTTAATCATAAACTTCAGTTTTAAATTGTACTTAAGTTGAAATAATATGTAAATGTCTCTGGAAATTATAAACAGATGATCAAACATTAAATTAGTGAAAATTCAAATACCACGATTCGATGTTTCAGAGTTAGGATCTGAATCATCATACAAAATCATGATTTTTAAAAGAAAAATCACAATTTCCAGTATTGGAATCGGAGAGCAGTTCAGGGTTGTCTATGTTGATCTAAATGATCGGAGGGGTCGAGTTTCTTCCTAGAGATGGAGGAGGGATTGTGGTTGATGGGAAAAATGGCTGGTGGTGTTGCATTTCATCGAGGAAGCAGCGGTGGTGAATTTTTTATGTAACCCTAGTTTTAACTAGGCTAGGTAGTTCGATCAATCTCGGTTTATACAATTGATCGAGTGAGATGGGGCTATGTGTGATGGAAGTAGGTGCGTTGGCGAGGTCAGGGTCGGAGTTGCATAATCTACGGTGGTTGGAATTTCATGGTCGAGGCGTTGCCAGGTTTGGGTGTAGTGGTTCCTGTTTTGTTCCAGGTGTGGTTGAAGCACTCGAATTTGATTTCAAGTCTGGAGGGTCGATCTGATGATCATGGTATGTTGTCTGAGTGTTTGCCGATGTGAGGAGATCATGGGCGATGATCTGAGATGATCACGTCACCGTACATGTGGACGGTGCACTGTTGTTCTGGTGGAGCTTGTGTTTGGTTTGGGTTTTTGTGGTCTCGTGTTTTTCTCGAAGCAATCTGATAATTTACTCGAGGGAGTTTGGTTTTGGACTCGAAGCATTATGGATTAGCTCGGGTTAAAATGATATTATAGGTTTAACAGAAACCGGTTTAGTTCTGTTTTTAAATTTTTAAAATGAAATTTAAAATCTGAAGTTTAAATGTAAAGTAAAGTTTTAAATAAGTTTTAAATTAAAGTTTAAATCTGGAATTCAAGTTAGTTTGAATCTTAGTTTTTAAAATAAAATAAGTTTTTGGATTTAAATTGTTTTAACTACTTTAAAGATGGTTAAATGGTTTGAATTTTAAAATGAAGTTTTAAAATGTAAGAAAAGTTTTAAAATTTAAAGTTTAATCTGGATTCAAATTTAAATTCCAGTTTTGAAATGAATGAAATTTTGTAAATTTAAAATGATTTAAACAATTTTGAATGTTTAAAGTGTAACTTAAATTGATTTGAATTTAAAAATGAAAGTGGTTTTAAATTTTCTTTAAACTTCTTTTATAAAATGAGTATTTCCTTAACATAAGATTTCAAAAGGTTTTTGAAATGTTTTAACTTTGTTAAAGTTAAAATTGTATTCATTTTAAATCTTAAATTTAAAATGAAAATTTGAAAATAAATTTGAAAGTAAATTGTTTTAAATACTTTGTTAATGATAATTTAATCATTAATAAGAAAAACGTTTTTCTTAAAGTTAATTAGGATTTAATGATTTGTAATTCATTAAATTATTAAGTTAATTAAAATGGATAATTAATTAATTTAATTAATTAATGAAATGGATAATTAATTATAGTAATTAAGGGTTTTAAATTAATTAATTAAAGTTTAAGATTAATTAATTAAGGAATAATTAATTTGTAATTAAGGATTATTAATTATAATATTAATTAATGATTAAGAATTAATTAATAAAGTAATTAAGAATTAAATAAGTTGTAGTTATCACTTAATTCATTAAATAATTAGAGGTTAATTAATGGATTATTAAAGATTAATTAATTTTTAATTAATAATGATTTGTGTAAGTTTAATTACTTAAGAAAAGTAATTAAAGAATTGTTAATAGTTAATGAAGGTCATTAACTTGAGATTATTTAATAATTAATTAATGTGATTAATTTTAAATAATTAATTAGATTAATTAATTTAAGATAATCAATTGTGAAATTGTTTAAGTAATTACTTAATGAAAGTAATTAAGGAATTAATTACTCATTGTAATTAGTTGAGATAATGTGATTTATTTAAGTTAATTAATTAAGTTTAGTTAATTTAAGATAATCACTGTATGATTTGATAAGTGTAATTACTTAATGTAACTAATGAAGTGTAATTACTTAGTGAAGTAATTAATGGTAATTACTGGATGTAATTAATAGAAGATGATTTAAGAATGAAAGTAATTTGGATTAAATTACTTTGTAATTAATCAAGGGATTAATTAAGATAATTAATTAAGGAGTAATTAATTTATTTAATGAAGTAATTAAGGGTAGTTAATTACTGAATGCGATTAGTCAAGGGTGATTAATAATTATGGTTTAATTAACATTAATTACTTAATGTAATTAATTAAAATAGGATAATTAATTAAAATGTAATTAAGGATCATTAATTAATATAGTTAATGATGTAATTAAGGGTTGATTAATTAAGATTAATTAATCAATGATAAGTGATTAAGAGTAATTAATTAATGTAATTAATTAAGGATTATTGTAATCAATTAAAGTTAATTAATTAATTTGTGAAGTAATTAAAGGTTAATTACTATTTTGGGTTAAGTATAATTAATTTGTGAAATTAATTAAGGATAATTACTTGAATGTAATTAAAGGATAATTAATCAAGGGCGATTAATTTAGGTAGATAATTAGAGAATAATTAATTAATTGATTTGTAGTTAATTAATGGTTATGTGAGCAAGATTTATATGATGAAAGTAATTAATTTAATTCACTTTAAATTTATTTAAGATGAAGTAATTAATTTAATTCATTTTAAATTAATTATAGTGTGATTATTAATCCTTGCTTATGTATGAATGGAAGATATTGATTGCCTTGAATGGTTTGTGATCTCAGATAATTAATGCTGTGTGATATGGATACTTTGGTTGCATTGTGATGATAATGTAGATTATATGTTTGTGTTAATAATATGGATTATCTGTTTGTGATGATAATATTGATTATCTATTGTGATATGTGAATTATTTATCTGTGTGTATATAGATAATAGAATTGAATTGTTTTGAACTTTAAAACAACTTGGCCTTAAAAGATACTTTTTGGATTTCGATGAGACCGGGATCAGGTTTCCAGATTTGGATATCTGAAAACCACATCGATCCAAATTAACGATAGGTCGTGAATCTCAGGTGAAGATGAAGATTCAGAGTGCAAGGGTTATAATCATTAACTCTGAGGGTGATTCCAAAATGAGTGTAACGAGATAATGCCTTCGGTTTCGTTCGAACCCGGAACGAACTTGTATGGATTGAATGCTTCCAGAACATCGTCAGGTGGACGATGAGCATTCTAAGAGATGTGTTCTCTAAAGGTAATTATAGCCTCAAGCCTCATCAATGGGGAATGGCTAAAACAGGGGAGGTGCAGCAAGGCTAAGTGGGTCATGCCCAAGTAGGACGAGATTTTCCCCCGCCTACAGGTCCCTTTTTATTCGGCTATGTGGGAAGTTGAATGCGCACCAACTGCGGGGTTGTCTTGTTCGGGACTGTCCAGTAAGGGATGGTTCCGGCCTTGTATTGCAAGGGATTGGGAGTAATTCTCGGTACGGTGATCCAGATACCTTACTGTAAGGGTGATACCCCAGTAGCTCTGCCATTGTATAGAATCCAAAATCCAATAAGCACCCTCGGATTTGATTGTATTACCCACTTTGTGGCTAGTAGCTGGAATTTAATCATGTAACAATTTCAGCTATTTTCTATTTACCTGAAAACCCTAGACCTACTGTAATATCACCGGATTTCCTATCAAATGTTTTGGTTAGCGTAAGGTAAAAACTTTTCCATGTTTATGTGTGGGAAGTCATACGTGATACCTCTCTTTTCAAAGGTTTTTCAAAAGATAAGCAACTTTAACCTGTTACTCACACCAGACCCATGTCTGACCGGAGTTTATTTCCGTTTTTCTTAAACTCTTGGGTACTCAAATTTTTACGAGTAGCCAAGGGATTCAGGTTAGCTTTGACTAATTTTAGAGGAGCAATGGAGCAGGAGGCTTCAGCGTTTGTAGATATTTACAGTGTCCCTCTGTGTTTCGTATCTCTGTATTGTATTGAGTTGTAATAACTAGACAGGTGTTTATAACTGTCAAGTATGTGATGTATTTGTTGTGTAACTCTGATTGGTGTTGTATATTATGTAATACTTATGTTATTAATATAATTTATTTATTCGTTCCGCTGTTGAGATTCTGATGTTGTTTCTTTTCTTCTCTATCTTTATCTTTTCTATCCCTTTCTTTCCTATTAATGATGCATCATTCTATGGAGAGAATGGCGGGTCATTATAGAGGACATCTGTAGATGAAAACTTGTGATGTAAGCAAAACTGTATTGTAATTGAAATTGCGTATATATAGTGAGCGCTTAAATTTGTACTATTCAAAATTGAAATAAATATTTGATGAATAAAATATCCGTTTGAATTTAAATTTTGTGTTATTTATTTTATTCAGCAAATATTTATTTAATCTGTGAAAATAAAATAGTATATTAACAAATACATTTAAATGAATATATATATATATATATGTGTGTGTATTATCATCAAACAAAAATCATATGCTATCATATTCAACAATCTCCCCCATTTGATGCTAACAAACATATATTTAAGATTTTGAATTTATTAAATGTATTTGATTATTCAATTTGCTCCCCTTATTTGAATGCCCCTCTCTACACAAAGCTCTCCCTTCATATATGCATAAAAATATGTAAATGAATAAATGAACCTAGATGCATAAAGAAAATAAAATATTTGACTTTTATTTGCCAAAATCTTAACCTTTCTCTCCCCCTTTTATTATCGACAAAAGAGTAATAGTGCAAGGAAAATAGAGATAAAGTGATAGATATTAATACAACATTAATACCCAATAGAGTATAAATGTTAAATTTCAATCAAAAAATCAAACAAAAATCATAAATAATCTATTAGGAGCATATTCCACTTTAGAATGATAGGGGTGATGTCATCATATAAAACCATATAGTTGTATCTATTTGTGGTATATTTATATCAGGATTTAGAATATCTACTAACCATGCATAACCGTTAGGAATTTTAAGTGAGATTAGTAGTGTTCTAAATTTTTAATAAAAAACGAATTCAAGTATCTTCAAACCACGCATAACCGTGAGGACTTTTAAATGAGATTAGAATCAACTTGTCTATTTAATCAATCAATTTTGATATGTGTTCCATACATGTATACCCGTGAGGACTTTTAAATGAGCATAGAAGCACATAATCAAAAATCCCAAGTAATTCACCTATGCATAACCGTGAGGACTTTTAAATGAGAGTGAATACTTTGGATGTTTTTTATTGCTAAAAATATAATAAAATAAAAGCGCATAATTTCCCGTTTAAAATACCACATATTGACATACCATATTGGATTATGATGGATGATGGTCGATAGAAATATGATACAGATAGAAATGGACATGGAATATTTACCAACAAAAAGTTTTTATAACTCTTGTTTAAATTTCCATAAAAATTTACTAATTATAATATCTCAAGTTATAATATATGATTAATATCAACACTCGTCACTTTTTCAATTACTATTTATCTTTTCGATAATCAGTGGAGAGTCAAAGTAGTCAATGTAGTCATTTAAAATCAAATCCAAAAATAATTATAAAATCAAATATTTCAAGATGACTAATCTGAAACTAGGTTAACAAAAAATATTTTCTGGATGGGGTTTTTATAAGAAAAATGTCTGCTAATTTGAAATTATTTGAAATGAAAAATATGCAGATTTTTTTCCTTGCAAATGCGATGCAGCTAATGAATGTTTCAACATAAATCACGTTCCACTAGTAATTTTTCTATCAACTAGATTACAAGTGTAATCTGCATCAGAATTTTTCTCACTCGAGATTATCATTAGTTGGATGCTATAGACCAGACCGTGATGTTGCAACAATGTAACGACCCGTAATTAATTTTTATTTATTTTATTAACGTATTCAATTGAACTTTGGAGAAAAGTTAAAATAATAAAATTTGAAACTAAAATTTTATATTTGGAATACGTATATTTAAATATAGAAGATGGTAAATTTTCATCTGATTTTATGAAAGTTTATTTCGTTGTGAAATTCTATTAAATTCAAGTCAGTTAATAATTGTTGATAATAAAATATTTTCCAAAGCTGAATACTTTTACATAGAAAAATTCTAAATCATCTTTTGACCGAGACGTCATTTTTCGTTTTTACAAATTCGGACTTCATTAGCTCCGTTTATCTTATTTTCTGCATTTTGCAGCATTTTTGATAGCAAAAATTCGAGTTTTATATTTTGATCATATCAGTGATATCTGTATGCCATTCTATTCATATCGTTGTGTTGATCACTATGGTACATCTATTTCTGTATTTTAAGGTTCAGTACGTGGCAGATATAATAAAACTGTTCATCGTATTGGTACCATAAATTTCAATGGCTACTTTCCGTGCCTCTTCAAGTTTGAACGTGCTGTCATTAATTGCTTTGATTATTTTCCTGAATCAACGTGAATATTTATTGCCTAAAATCCTCACCTGAATCATGGCACGTGATCGTTGCTATTTCTTTTGTTATGTTTATTTATATTCGTTTCCATTTCTCTTGTTCATATTTTTCCTCCTCTTTTATGTTGCTTCTTGCCAGATCCCTATTTTTCTTTCCTCCACCTCAAATCAGAACCCATATTTTTCCTTTCTCCCTCCTTACCTCACATACTAGACGCGAGCACTCGACCCATCAACCATCGTCACTGATCTCCTCCCCTGACGGCCTCTTACTTACCCTCGCCACCGTTAACATCTTTGCCCTCCGGTCCTCACTACACCACCACCCCACTCCATTTTTCCTGCCAATCTCAACAACTCGTCCCACCAATCGCCAGCCACGTGCGGCGCGACCCGCCTGAAAGCAACGCCTCACCAGACCCGAGCCTGGTTGCCAGATCTGCTTAGCCTTCTCATCCTCGCTTCTCTAAGTTTGAGCCTAGGCCGAGGCCTCCCAGATCTGCCCATCGCCACTCCTTTTGCATATAGGGTACGTATATATATATATATATATATATATATATATATATAATTTTGTTTTATATATATGTATATTAGATTAACGTATGTGCGTTGCTTGTATATGCGTTGGTCTGTACATATACATATCAGCCAGTTTCTATATTTTGGTGGTTGTTTTTGCTGTTAAAGTTAGTATAGTTTTGTATATATAGTTTGTGTATATTTAGTTATACTATATCAATGTTGTATTTCTGTTTATATACATTTGGTTATGGGGTATGTATGGTTGATTCTAGTAAGTTATCGGTACTCGTGGTAGGAGACCGCTGAGTTAGCTTTAGGTTGCCTAGGTGTGCGTAAATCCTGTTTGTAGCTAAACATGTTCAATCCATTTGTAGCGATAACCAGGGAATTAATCAAGTAACTATACCAATACGATATTGATAAATGAGTTGTTTTTCTATGAAAATTTATGTTAATTAACTTATCTCTCAAAAGAAAATATTTTAATAGAAGAAGGAATACTATTTGACAAATGATATTCTCAAAATCAGAAAGAAAAAGTTTTCAACAATTGCGAATTCAGATCTCAAAAGGCTAGACTTCTTAAATTTAGAATATAATTTTAAATCGAGAAACATAATTTCCTTAGATAACTACAAATTTATTTGTAGATTCGATAAACAGTTTAAACATATATTACACGGAGAAGACCAACAGTTAAATAGTTTAACAGACTTACTTATAAATCTTGCCTTCAATCTAGAACAGTGTGATAATTCCATCAAAAAATCAATAGAAGTAATCGCTAGATCTATAGGAGAAAAGAACAGACTGCTAAAACAGTTAACAGATAATTTTGATTTTCTAAAAAATCAAAACGAAAATTTACTACAGTCTATTTCACAATTAAAAACAGTTATTCCAAGTAAATCTTTAATTACAGAACTAAAGTTTTTGCTTGAAACAAACAAGCCAAAAGCTATTGAATTAGAAACGAAAAGGTTAATTGAAGCTTTAAATCACAGAGCTATTGATTTTGATAATAAAATCAAACAAATAGAGCAATTAGTCGAAGATGTTAGGCAAATAGTGTTAAATTAACTTTTTGTGAACCCTTATTTAAAGAAAGCAGTTGATAAAGCCACAGAGTGTAACATCCGCCTTTTCGCACACTTTAAAACCGACACTCGTGCCAATTCAAACCATACGCAAGGGCGGATTGTTATGGGGTAAATAAGAAAAATAGAGAAGAAATAAAACGAAAATAGAATCTCACAGCGGAAGGATAAAATATAATAATAAATATACAGTTCATAAACAGTTTACAAAAGCATGATTCTTCTTTTACAATAAATATCAGAGTTACACATACCAATACAAGCAATGCAGCGGAATAGAAAGAGTGTGGTACAACACTATAATAATAATAATAATACGGATTCTTCGTCTTCGTCCTCCAAAGCTAAAATCTGCTATCCTGAAACGCTCGGACTGACCCGAGCGAATTTGAAAAGACAAAAACACCCGAGTCAGACTAGAATATCTTATGTGAGTTAAATAAACAGAAATAAATATGAGTACAGTAACTCAAGAGATGTTCGGGATTTACATCTCCTAAGGATCCGTTAAACTATTTACTATGTATTATATTTCGCTAGTATAATAGTGTCTATTTATAAAATAAACTTACTTTTTAATAGCGTTAAGGAGTGACCCAATATTCCCCTTAACACAAATAATGCCAATAGTCTATACAGTACCGTAATACCTCCTGATCGGGAGGCTACCAGAGGATACTCCATAGGTGCGACACAAATAGAAACTCGTAGTAAAGGCTCGGTATGGTAGGTGACACGGCACAACTAGGCAATGCCAGGGTAGATATACCAATTGCTATCCAGGCTGGTGGAAACGCGTAGCCGCAGTTACCGCCCACCTCGGACTAACTCCCCAAAATCAAAATATAGAAGTGGCCACTGAATCAATCCAAGTCAAAGTATAATATCGAAGAGGAGGGTCCGATCAGAGGTATGACCTCATTGGCCTGGAATCGCTCCTGTTTTAGCCACCTTATGCCAACTCACGGGAGTCGGGTCCACGTATTTACCTTACAGGAAACGCCGCCACCACCTACTTCATTCTGGAATCTCCACCGCGTACACGGTTAGTCAAAGTGGTTTTCGGTATCGACAGAGAGTATGTCCATATCCGATCCCGGTCTCTTTGCCAACCAATCGTTATTATAACACCGCGGTTATTTAAAAACAGTTTATACTTTAAAACCAGAATATAATCCCTTTCAAAACCATAATATTACGATATCATTTCTTCTTTAAAAACACAAACAATTTATTTTCATATTATTTTATAAAAGCCCAAATCAATGATATCGTTTCCCAAATAAAATTTTCCTTTCCAAAAATTATGTCACTTTTTATTATTTAATATCCCATGTAACCAATATTTTGTTTGTAACTTTCAACATAATTCTTCGAAAACCATAGTATTTTAAAACCATTATTTTCAAAACTAAATGGTTTGGATATTCAACGGTATGCGAATTAAAAAGGTTTAACTTTACTGTTGCCTTATAAAGAATAAATTACATGGCTTTCCAAATATTTCTTGTTTTAAAGTTAAACCAAAGTCCAAAATATTACTTCAAGTCCCAAAACCATTTCAATTTTATATATATTTATATCCATTTTTGAGCATTAATATTTCAACTAAAGTTGGATTTTTATCCTTTCAAAATCAATATTCTATTAATTAATCTTGACCATTCACATAAAATCCATAATTAATAAGACTTCAATTTCTAGTAAAATATATATATATATATATATAGAATTTTTCCACTTCAAATTATACTAGAATATCCATTTCTATTTATTTTGGGAAAATCCAATTACAAATATCATATCTTATAATTTCCAACTTTACATTTAAACATAGGATATAAATTTACCAAACTCCATTTTCTAAATTTCTTCCATTTTCAATAAAGAAATTTATATTCCTTTTAATTTCAAAATTTCAACTTCATAGGTATATAAATATGGAATAAAATATTTATACAATATAAATTTAAGATTTATAGACCGTATTCAATCCAAACCATAGAAATCACATTAAAATAGTTATATATAGACCGCGGTGCCTGTATATAATTTTCTATCCTATGGTCAAGTGATACGGATATTTATCATTTCAATCCGCAATTTAAAAAAATAAAACTTTGCGGTTTTATCATTTCAAACCACAATCCCGAATGAAATGTAAAATGTATGCTAACTTACAGTTTAATGATATCAAATAAAACATCCATTCAACAACACATCCATCATCCAGTCACAAACATCAAGCAATATCAACCACTGACAAAATATGTTTGGGAATATACAACAGGTAATAATTGGCAGTTTAATTCAAATTATATTTATCAACTATAAATCTAACAGTTTATTTTCAGTGATAATTTACATAACTGTTAACTAGCAGTTCTTATGCAAACAATAATTTCTAACAGCCAATTAATACGCAATCAATCAATTTAATTAACAGCTAAATTCAAAAAATGCAATTCAACAGATATGGGTGAAATAACATGCCAAAAGCTCATAAATATATTTCTATTCATTTCTAAAATTTATTTAATAAACATAAAAGCTTCTAGAATTGTGAGTGAGTTAAAACACTCACCTTTTGAATTTAAATCGAATTTAAACCCGATTCAAACCCAAAAATTCGCCCGTCTCAGAATTCGTCCAAACCAGCGTCATCAAGTCCGGAATTAAATTACGATCCTAACAAAAAAAATTTCGTGTGAATCCGAGTTCGTATGAGAAAGTTATGGCGAAAAATGGAGATTGAATTCAAATTGAAAATAAAAAGAAAACGACACACATTCACCTGAAGAAGCCACGTCACTTCTCCATCTTCCAGAACGCGCACGCAGGCATCACGCAACAGCCGCCACCCATACTTTATCAACCCTAATCGAAAATTCCCGCCAATCCAACCGTTGAAACGCCAAATTAACCACATAGATGCGATCCCCATCGTCCACTCTACAAAACCCAGAAACCGTTTTCCGATCCGACGAAGTTTTGCGCGACGATAATGAACGGTTTTGGGGCTGTTTGAATTTATTCTGGATGAACGACAGCTCCAATTGAAAAACGAATTTCACCAGTAGATTACGCGTATCGAAAACATCAACATATATTTTTTCTGGAATTTTCTGAAATTTTTGAGTTTTGACTTTTGATTTTGAACTGTGGATAGATCTGAATTGGATCTGAGATGTATACATTTGGGGAAGAGAAAAGAGTGAAGAAATGAACGTACAGTAAATGAAAAAGAAAGGAGCTAGGGTTTATAGCTGTATATTTATAGATAGGCTAGAGGTAGGGTAGCTAGACTGGATACGCGAACGTGCATGACAAACCATGGTCCAAAAAGCCCGCTATGCCTCCGGAGCCAAATTTGTAAAAACTATATATCCAAATAGGTGTTTTAAAATATTCTGAACGCGGTGGAAAAAGTTTCGCGACCAAATTCGATCGTATGAAGAAGTTATGCTAAAAAAACAAAAATTTCACATTGATTTCAAAATGCGTAAATTTCAAGGCGTTTCGAGTCCGTACGATCAAACGATAAGTCCGATCGCTACGAAACTTGAAACATTATTATAATTTCCCGTTACGGATCCGATGAAACTGGTTTCGTCGAAATCCGAGTCCGTGACAAAAATGGCTATTTTTAATATTTATTAAATAAACTAAAATAAATCATAAAATCCAAATTTTCTTTCAACTTTAAATATTGGCCAAATCTTATTACTTATGTAATTCAATCAATTTCAAATGATTTAATAAGCTTGGATGTGAATTAAAATTTATAAGTATCAATTTGTAGTGTTGATTCCTCCGCTTCCTCAAATTTAGGAATCATAAATAAATTTCTCAAAACCATATATTAGATCTCATACTCTTATACTCTCAACTTAAATCCAAAACAAAGATGCTCTTTAACATGTCTCTGTTTTCACTTCAATATCCGCAAATTCCTTTTTAATTCAATAACGTACAATTTAACGTTAAATTCCCTTTATTTATGCAATAAATGCAATTATTGAATCTAATACTCAATTTATTAAATAAACTTTAATTTCATCTTTATATTCACAAATCATCATATTATGAAGACATTTACGTTCTTCCCCAATGATTACTTAAATTTATTTAACGCAGCACTTAATCTACACCTATTGCGATGTTTCAAATTTACTTGAATGAACAATTTCTTTACTCAAAATAGTTGTTGTAAACTCTTAATTCCACATTTATAAGTGTATTATTATTTTCACTCAAATATTATACATATATATAGAGTATTGGGTTTTTATTTAATCATCATTTATCATATATATTAATTAATTAAATTCAATATTTAAGTCTGACTAAATTTATTCCCCAAATACACATTTACCTTTCTCAACCAATAAATATAACCAATCAAATTCTCATTTTATTGAACCTTGGTCAATTCCACACGTTAATTTTACTTAAAGTCTCAATTAATTAATTTACCTCGGTTTCATTACCTTATTACCTTATATGCATAATTGACATTGTTATATCTTCCATTACATCAATAATTTACCATTTCATCTTACCATTTATTTACGTATCCTTTTATTGCACTGGTTGAAATAAATTCACTTATTAAATTCCCAATTCCACCCTTCTATTCAAACCAAGTATCATGCTATGATAATATTTTACGTTGGTTACACAAAAAAAATCAACTTTTTATCGTTATCAATTAAACATACATTAATTGCACAAATTAAAGGAATTAATTGCCATTTATCCAATTAAATTTTTCATACATCAATCTATTTCATCTAAATCCTTACCTATGAATATTGCAACCTTTAATTCCATTAAATACCAATTAACCCAAATTATTTCATTTATTCTAAGTCATATCACTAAAATAATTCATCATAATAAACTTAAAATCTATACGTTTATTGATTTATTTCTATTTGTCTTATGTTAAATTCTAAATTTAGTAAGACAACCTAAAGTACTCCATTCAATCGACAGTCCCTTTCAATTGTTAATACGTACTTAAATTTCTACAGTTGTCTTCCATCTGCACTTCCGTTACTATGATAAAAATTAGTAACGTTTATACCATCAATCCATCATAATTACTTACCCTTAATTGAGTTTGATTTCCAAATAAATTTGCTGACCCTTAATTAGACAATTTATAAAAGTTTGTCATCATACCTATAGTTCTACGCTTATGCTATGTCTTAAATTTCAATAAATTTATAAATTTTGAGATGTTCATTAGGGTTTACAAATTTATTGACTTGCAATAACAGGGTTTCTTAATCTATTCAATTTATCGTTCACAATCTTTTATTGCATTAAATTGGTTTAATATTCCCATATTAAATTTTATGTCCAGGTAAGAATTTTTCTTTCTTTCTCTACTAAATTCATTTGAATTTTATTCAAATGTCTTTAAATAGGTTTCTAAGTCACTCCTATATAATTTATTCTAGCCTTCATTTTAATATTTATCTACCACCTTTATTCTTTCAACTAAAATAAATTACAAAAATCCTATTAAACAACAATTTTAAATGGTCGAACTTTACGGGTCGTTACACAGAGGTTGGAAAGCAAAATATTGAACCAACAGGCTTTATAGATTACATAGGAACAGGTAGATCAGATAAAGTTTATCCTTTTTTATTAAACACGTTGATACATATTAATTTACAAATACTAGAAAAACTTGAAGAATTAGAAACAAAACAGAAGTTTGAAAAAGAACTTGATAAACTTTCTGAACAGTTAATAAACTTGTCATTAGGAAAACCAGTAGAAGCTGTTAATAAAACGCCAGAATTATATAAATTCTGGATACCAAGAAAATAGGTTAATCATGTTCCTACAACCTAGAAGTTCATTTTCTGGTCCGAGTAGGACCATAGCTGAATCCAGTTCCTCTAAAGGAAAACCAAAAGATGAGATATCTAGTATATTATCAAAATTTAAATCCAGAAAAGATAAACAGATTATACAGTTAGATGAGGAGATTGATCTCGATCGAAATCTAGAATTGTATAATACAAACCAGTTAGATGTTTTAAATCCTAGAATGCTATACCAAACTGGTATAACAAACATCAACACTACTCTAATCAGAAGTATTAGAGAAGAAGAAATTAGAGTTATAAACAATAGCATTACTGTAGATATTTTATCACCAGAGACTATTTTAAAACTAAAAAGCACGGGGAAAAGATTTTTTCATTTAGGATTAATAATAATAGGAATAAAAGTACTTACCAGAAAAGGAACCGGAACCAAACTTTTAACCTTAGTATTAGACCAAAGTTGGACAGCCAATATAGAAAAAGCCTTATTATCCGGAATGGAGATTGATCTTAATGATAAAGCTGCATTAGTATATTGTGTTCCAGACATTCTTAAATCCATTAAAGATTTAAAAATTTTAAAACTGGGATTCTCAACAGCTGGATTTGATGACTATATTGGAAACAATTTAATTATTAGTATTGGAATCCTAGGAAAAGCTTCTAATCGTTCGGGAATGAAATTTAAAATTAATTTAGCAGGAATCGTACAAAACGTATCATCTAAGGGAATTAAGATGATAGAACCCAGAAGATTTGATCCAAACGATTTAGCTGGACTTGAATGGGATCTTAAAAATTTTGTAAAAAATGAAAAAAGTATTTTAATACCAGAAAGTCATGTAATATACAATAATCAATTTGGAGAACCTAGTCTTCGTTTTGGCAATTATAGATCTAAGCAAAATGAAGAAGAAACAGATACAGAATCCGAAATAGATGGATCAATTAGAAATAGTCTGAATGAAATAATTTTAGAGGAACCATTAGAACAATCCAACCACATGAATTGGGATAATGGTCCTATATATGATAGTGAGTCAGAATTAGAAGAAGAATTAGTAAAATTAAATATCGAAGAAGAAGACATTCTTGGTTATTTGATAGACAACGAAGAATATGAAGACATTGAACAGTCAGACGAACAGAATAATTTTGAAACAGAAACTAAAAAAAGTTTACAGGATATAATAAATAGAAAGATAACTGTAGAAAACATTACACAAGAATCTGATGATATGATTATATCATGCATGTCAGATTTAAATATGACTTATGAAGAATCATTTAATACTCTTAATAAGTATTACAATATGCCTCTTATAAATGATATAGCAAGTCAAAAAATTCCTTTAAGCGATTTTTTCTTAGACACCAGTTTTATGGATCAAGCCATGATACCTAGTAAAAAAAGTGGTAAATGGGATGCTGAACCTAGTGGATCAGAGTATAGAACAGGTCCATTAGAAAGAGAAACTTGGGAACCAATAGATTGGCAATACCAAGAAAGTCCTTTTATAGGAAATGGAAATAGAAAACCAGTAGGAAAACTCTATAGTCGAGATATGTTATTATTAGAAAACCAGTCCCTCCAACTATGGCCAGAAGAAATCTTGGTTTGGGAACAGAATGTAGTAAGATTTTGGGAAATAAATAAAAAAGCAGATATGGATATGTGGGGACTTTTAGAAACAACCCTAGGACCATTAGCCTTAGGAATTTATATGTCTACTAAAAAAGAAGTTCCAGAACTAATTACAGAACAAAAAACGTTAGGAAGCAATGCCTATAATTTTACCAGTTTTGTAAGACAGCTAATTTTAGGAACAGATCCAGCTAAAAAAGGAACTATTTTACAAGAAATTGCATTTAGAAATCTAGAACAATTAAGAATAAAAGACTTTAAATATATAAAAGAATTTTCACAAGATTTTGCAACAATGATTGCACAAACAGGCAAAGCTCGAGATGAAGAACTTTGTAATAGATATTTTACTAAACTACCAGGAGACTTAGGTAGACAGTTGCATGAAACTTGGAATGAAAGGTATGGAGATATACCAAAACTCGGTATTGGACCAAGAATCATGTTTGTTTTTGACGAATTAGAAAAACGCTGTAGGGAAGCTACCTTACAAGAACAGATTAAGCGTCAAGCTTGGGCATTTTGCCGAACAGCCATTTATACTCCTCAGGCATATGGATATCATAAACCTAAAAAATATTTACGGAAATTGAGAAAATATAATGAATATAAAAAAGACAGATACGTTAGACGAAGACGTCCTAATAAGAAATGTCATTGTTTTATCTGTGGTGATCCTAATCACTTTGCAGATAAATGTCCCAATAGACATAATAATAAACAGCGCTCTAATTTAGTAGATGAAATTGGAGAATATGACTTAGAATCTGTTCATGAAAATGATTTTAATGACACAGACTCAATTTATAGTATAATTTCAGATCATGAAGAAGCTAGTCCTTCAACCCCAATTACATATACCTTAATGAACACAGGAAAATTTGTAGAATGTACTCATAGTTGGATTCAAGGTCGTGGAAACGATCATGTTCCATGTGATTTCTGTAATAGATATCCAGAAATCTCAAAACGATTTCAATGTGACTTATTTTTTATCGAAATATGTTTTCTATGCGCCAAAGAGAATTTTGAATTAGAACTAACAACTAGAAAACAAAATGTTATTGAAAAAAGTATTTTTCAAGAAACACTAGATAAACATGATGCACAGATCCAGTTATTACAACTAGAATTAACGCATATAAAACAAGAACTACAACAGATAAAGAATTATTCGTTAAATAAACCACCAGATATAGCTGAACAAAGTAATACAGAATTAAACACAGAAGTTATTCAAACCATGAATAATGAAATACAAACAGATTTGTTTACAGCCAATATAAATAAGTATAACACAAATCTACTTACTTTAACTTGTAAAATCTGGTTTGATGAAAAAAGTTTTATAGAAACTATAGCAATTATAGATACAGGAAGTACAAAGAGTCTCATTGGACACTCTTTAGTTCCTTTACAACATCATATACCATTAAGTTATATTATTACAAGTAAAACAGCTAATCAAAGTTTTATGAAAATGACACATAAAATACCTGATAATGCTACAATACAATTTAAGGATTTCAGCAATAATTACAGCAATAAATATGAACTTGGCCACTGTACTATTGCTCCAAAAGATATTAAATCAACAGAATTTTTATTAGGTCTAAACTTCATATTAAATTACAGAGGTGCGATCACCATTAGTAAAAATAGCATTACCTTTAGTAAACATAATTATACATTACCTACTAATTATAATAATTATTCCTCAGAGCTTGCTCGAAAGCGTGGTGGGCGAGGTGAATTAGATTTTTTAAAACCAGAAAACGTTTCGCTTACTTCAGAATATAAGAATGCTTTAAGCATTTTAGCATTTGAAAATAGCAGAGACTTAGAGAAAGGAAAGGAAACAAAATTTATACCTTATCAAATAATTTCTAAACTAGAAAAACTTGGTTTCATTGGAGACGATGTAACCAAAAATAAAGTTAATTTTACATGTAAGAACAAAATAATAAATACTGATCTTACAATTAAAACAGCTAATATTGATTACTCTCCAGCTGATATTAAAGAATTTAAGATTCAAATATCAGAAATGCAAAAACAAAACCTTATTAGAAGATCAGACTTAAAACACAGATCAGCTGCTTTCCTTGTACAAAATCATTCTGAACAAAAAAGAGGAAAACCCAGAATTGTCTATAACTATAAAAGGTTAAATGACAATACAGAGGATGATGGTTATAACATTCCTAATAAGGATACATTGATTAACCTAATCCAAGATAAAAAAATCTTTAGTAAATTTGATTTAAAAAGTGGATATAACCAGTTAAAACTAGAAGAAGATTTTAAGCCTTGGACAGCTTTTATGTGTTCAGAAGGACATTTCGAATGGAATGTTCTTAGTTTTGGACTCAAAACAGCCCCTTCAATTCTTTCAGAGGTTTATGGATAACATATTCAAAAAATAAGAATTTTGTTTAGTATACATAGACGATATTCTTGTAGCATCAGATAATTTAAAACAACATGAACAGCATTTAAAAATAGTCTTTTCAGAAATCGAAAAGAATGGTTTAGTAGTTAGTAAAAGAAAAATGGAACTTTTTAAGTTAAAAATTTCATTTTTAGGGCTTGAAATTGGGAATGGAAAAATAGAACTCCAACCCCACATTTCGCAAAAGATTAGTGATTTTCCAGACAAGCTTGATAATAAAAAGAAAATTCAAGCCTTTTTAGGATTAGTAAACTATGCCAGAAAATTTATTCCAAACCTGGCCAAATTAGCTGGTCCATTATATGGAAAACTATCAAAAAACGGCGAAGCTAGATTTAACTCCGAAGATATCAAGTTAGTACAAAAAATAAAAGAAGAAGTTAAGCGAATTAAACCACTTGAATTGCCTCTAACGACAGACTACATCATTATAGAATGTGATGGATGCAAGAATGGATGGGGAGCCGTCCTAAAATGTAAACCATCCAAATATGCAGATAAAAATACAGAAAAAATTGCTGCCTATGCTAGTGGTAACTTTCACTCAGTCAACTCATGGACATCTATTGACTATGAGATTCAAGCATTAATTAACAGTCTAGATAAATTTAAAATCTTCCTTAATAAAGACTTTACTGTCAGAACAGATTGCGAAGCAATTGTTAAATTCATTTCCAATGAAAACAGTAAGAAGATAAATAAAACTAGATGGTTAAATTTGCAGAATCTAATTCAAGGAAATGGTTATTATATATGTTTCGAACACATCAAAGGAAAAAATAATCATTTAGCAGATATTTTAAGTAGAAAATTACTATCAGTTTTTGATTCTACTAATATTTGTTTTATGAATCAGGAAATGACAGAAAGAATAGAGCCTGTAAAAGCAGAAGTAGAATCTCCAGAAATTTCTTTACAAAGGGTGGATGTTATCAAAAAAGAAACACCATCCCAAGAAAAGACAGCAAGTAAAAACAGTATGGGTGGTAATTCCCCAAGTAGCTCAAAGGCTATTACTCCAGTTAGAAAAGAAAATAGTAAACAGACCAATATTCCTTGTATGTCTTTTGGACAACAAGAATTGGTGATTTACAGATCAGATGACCCAAGGAGGTTTAAACCCCTAGTTCGTCTTGATGCTTCACAACAATGCTTGCTAGATCATCTATGGAACTTGAAAACCATAGAACAAGAAAAGCGAAACAAACAGAAATTAAGTAATTGTTTTGCCCATTATTTTTCAAAAATACAGCAAAAACCGCTTTCAAAAAAATTTTCTTGTTACGTGGTTTTTAAAGGAAATTTTACAGGGTCTTCAACCATTATTCTCAAGTTCAGCTTGCAACCCAAATTTTTATAATCCAGTGTTTAGAGGATACTATCAGCTTAGTGAAGCCTTAGATGAAGCAAGAAAAGCATTTGGACCCACCTATTTTGTGGAGGAAGATTGCTATAAAACCTATTCACAAATGGCCTCTTCCACTCCTCAAACTCCTGACAGAATCATAAATGACCAGACAGTACAAATTAATGATCTACAAAATCTTTATCAGAAGTCTCAGTCTCAATTAGGAATCCTTCTTAATGAAAATCAGCAGTTAAAACAACAAATTAGCCAGATTCATTATGATCAACAAACAGCAAGGCTTTTAGAACAAAGAATAACGCATCTTGTAGAAGAAAGAGATCAGCTTAAACGAAATCTGCCAAAATATCCAAAAACTCTAAGCTTTCAACAACTTTCAAACCACTTAAAGCTAAAACCAATGCCGATCTTAGAAGAGTTTTACAAGAAGTTGGGCATAGACATCAAACTAAAGATTGAGAAGTTAGTTCATGAAAGCTGGAATGCTCATCAGAAGAACCTTCAAGAAATTCTTAAAGGTTATTATAGAGACAAAGTACAGGGTATTCAATTTAAAGTTGTACAAGACAGAATTTCAAACATGTTAAGACTTCAAACCGACATTAACCTGCTTCCAAAGGATGTCGATGAGCCGGTAGATATGTTTGATCATGGTATGGTCTCTAGAATTATATTTTATAATACTACTCCAACTTCAGTCCTTAAGCGTTTTGGTGAAAGGTTTTATTTTATAGCATCTCAATATTTAAGACAGTTTTCAAGTATTATAGTATGTATTTGTTCCACTACCCCACTAATACTTCAAGGACCAAATTATTACTACAAACCAGCTACTCATCGTATGGCAATATTTTGGCATAAAGGCTATACGAGATTACATGCTAGCCGTAGTCTTCACAGTTATTATCAATTATATGAAGGAACTCCAATTTGGTTCGAAGCTCATATGCCATGGCAATATCATCAACACCCAACAACGCTAAGTCCTCCCCCAAGTTGGAAAGAAAAATTAGTTCTACAGGCATAAACTTCACGTTATCAGATTTGGGGTGAAATGGAACTAAAAGTTTCTGTTACCTCTTCCAGCAGCAATTGATATGTTTAATCCTAATCAAGATGTACTTATATATGATAGAATCAGTTCAGAAGATGAAGGTGAAAGTAGTCTTAAATCCACCAGGAGAGAATTAGAAGCCTATGAACCAGTCCGATTGACAACTAATGAATATAGTAGAAGAGCAAATTAAACACAGATTTTTACTTTGGCACGATTATCAAGAAATAAAGTCAGAATCTTCTCAACATTATTAAAGGACAGTCCACTTTCCAACTCATCGATTATTAGGCCAAAGGCATCTACTTTAGTCACATCAGAAGAAAAGCGAGACTCTAATTATTAGTACTTTAGTCACATCAGAAGATAAGTGGGAATCTAATTATTATTATCTTTGTTTTGCATCAGTGAGCTGTATACTATTTTAAGTATGTTGATGTATGATAAGTTATATTGTGTTGCGAGGTTTTGTATCCTAGACTCAGCTATATAAGAGTCATCTGCTAGTCTGTAAGATATATGAAAAACTTATAAAAAAAAGAGTTTATATTGTGCTCTAATGGCTGCCTAAATTTTCTCATCATTTGTCAGTAGTACGTCCTCTTCTTCAGATTACACTATTATTTTGAGAGATAGTATATTGTCCACTTTGTTCTACGCTCCGCAGTACTGTCGAATCTGTTTCCCAAATACCTCTGGTATGAATATCTTCGATTTAGTCTTTTTTCTAATTTCTATTTTAAGAATGGTAATTTTTAATCTAGCAGGGTATGCTCTAGGATTGTTATAAATATGATAGAAGATATGTTCTGTTTGTATGATAAAGGTTAAAAAAAAATGGTATCAGAGCATGGTTAATTCTAGTAAGTTATCGGTATTCGTGGTAGGAGACCGCTGGGTTAGCTTTAGGTTGCCTAGGTGTGCGTAAATCCTGTTTGTAGCTAAACATGTTCAATCCATTTGTAGCGATAACCAGGGAATTAATCAAGTAACTATACCAATACGATATTGATAAATGAGTTGTTTTTCTATGAAAATTTATGTTAATTAACTTATCTCTCAAAAGAAAATATTTTAATAGAAGAAGGAATACTATTTGACAAATGATATTCTCAAAATCAGAAAGAAAAAGTTTTCAACAATTGCGAATTCAGATCTCAAAAGGCTAGACTTCTTAAATATAGATTATAATTTTAAATCAAGAAACATAATTTCCTTAGATAACTACAAATTTATTTGTAGATTCGATAAACAGTTTAAACATATATTACACGGAGAAGACCAACAGTTAAATAGTTTAACAGACTTACTTATAAATCTTGCCTTCAATCTAGAACAGTGTGATAATTCCATCAAAAAATCAATAGAAGTAATCGCTAGATCTATAGGAGAAAAGAACAGACTGCTAAAACAGTTAACAGATAATTTTGATTTTCTAAAAAATCAAAACGAAAATTTACTACAGTCTATTTCACAATTAAAAACAGTTATTCCAAGTAAATCTTTAATTACAGAACTAAAGTTTTTGCTTGAAACAAACAAGCCAAAAGCTATTGAATTAGAAACGAAAAGGTTAATTGAAGCTTTAAATCACAGAGCTATTGATTTTGATAATAAAATCAAACAAATAGAGCAATTAGTCGAAGAAGTTAGGCAAATAGTGTTAAATTAACTTTTTATGAACCCTTATTTAAAGAAAGCAGTTGATAAAGCCACAGAGGTTGGAAAGCAAAATATTGAACCAACAGGCTTTACAGATTACATAGGAACAGGTAGATCAGATAAAGTTTATCCTTTTTTATTAAACACGTTGATACATCTTAATTTACAGATACTAGAAAAACTTGAGGAATTAGAAACAAAACAGAAGTTTGAAAAAGAACTTGATAAACTTTCTGAACAGTTAATAAACCTGTCATTAGGAAAACCAGTAGAAGCTGTTAATAAAACGCCAGAATTATATAAATTCTGGATACCAAGAAAATAGGTTAATCATGTTCCTACAACCTAGAAGTTCATTTTCTGGTCCGAGTAGGACCATAGCTGAATCCAGTTCCTCTAAAGGAAAACCAAAAGATGAGATATCTAGTATATTATCAAAATTTAAATCCAGAAAAGATAAACAGATTATACAGTTAGATGAGGAGATTGATCTCGATCGAAATCTAGAATTGTATAATACAAACCAGTTAGATGTTTTAAATCCTAGAATGCTATACCAAACTGGTATAACAAATATCAACACTACTCTAATCAGAAGTATTAAAGAAGAAGAAATTAGAGTTATAAACAATAGCATTACTGTAGATATTTTATCACCAGAGACTATTTTAAAACTAAAAAGCACAGGGAAAAGATTTTTTCATTTAGGATTAATAATAATAGGAATAAAAGTACTTACCAGAAAAGGAACCAGAACCAAACTTTTAACCTTAGTATTAGACCAAAGTTGGACAGCCAATATAGAAAAAGCCTTATTATCCGGAATGGAGATTGATCTTAATGATAAAGCTGCATTAGTATATTGTGTTCCAGACATTCTTAAATCCATTAAAGATTTAAAAATTTTAAAACTGGGATTCTCAACAGCTGGATTTGATGACTATATTGGAAACAATTTAATTATTAGTATTGGAATCCTAGGAAAAGCTTCTAATCGTTCGGGAATGAAATTTAAAATTAATTTAGCAGGAATCGTACAAAACATATCATCTAAGGGAATTAAGATGATAGAACCCAGAAGATTTGATCCAAACGATTTAGCTGGACTTGAATGGGATCTTAAAAATTTTGTAAAAAATGAAAAAAGTATTTTAATACCAGAAAGTCATGTAATATACAATAATCAATTTGGAGAACCTAGTCTTCGTTTTGGCAATTATAGATCTAAGCAAAATGAAGAAGAAACAGATACAGAATCCGAAATAGATGGATCAATTAGAAATAGTCTGAATGAAATAATTTTAGAGGAACCATTAGAACAATCCAACCACATGAATTGGGATAATGGTCCTATATATGATAGTGAGTCAGAATTAGAAGAAGAATTAGTAAAATTAAATATCGAAGAAGAAGACATTCTTGGTTATTTGATAGACAACGAAGAATATGAAGACGTTGAACAGTCAGACGAACAGAATAATTTTGAAACAGAAACTAAAAAAAAGTTTACAGGATATAATAAATAGAAAGATAACTGTAGAAAACATTACACAAGAATCTGATGATATGATTATATCATGCATGTCAGATTTAAATATGACTTATGAAGAATCATTTAATACTCTTAATAAGTATTACAATATGCCTCTTATAAATGATATAGCAAGTCAAAAAATTCCTTTAAGCGATTTTTTCTTAGACACCAGTTTTATGGATCAAGCCATGATACCTAGTAAAAAAAGAGGTAAATGGGATGCTGAACCTAGTGGATCAGAGTATAGAACAGGTCCATTAGAAAGAGAAACTTGGGAACCAATAGATTGGCAATACCAAGAAAGTCCTTTTATAGGAAAAGGAAATAGAAAACCAGTAGGAAAACTCTATAGTCGAGATATGTTATTATTAGAAAACCAGTCCCCCCAACTATGGCCAGAAGAAATCTTGGTTTGGGAACAGAATGTAGTAAGATTTTGGGAAATAAATAAAAAAGCAGATATGGATATGTGGGGACTTTTAGAAACAACCCTAGGACCATTAGCCTTAGGAATTTATATGTCTACTAAAAAAGAAGTTCCAGAACTAATTACAGAACAAAAAACGTTAGGAAGCAATGCCTATAATTTTACCAGTTTTGTAAGACAGCTAATTTTAGGAACAGATCCAGCTAAAAAAGGAACTATTTTACAATAAATTGCATTTAGAAATCTAGAACAATTAACAATAAAAGACTTTAAATATATAAAAGAATTTTCACAAGATTTTGCAACAATGATTGCACAAACAGGCAAAGCTCGAGATGAAAAACTTTGTAATAGATATTTTACTAAACTACCAGGAGACTTAGGTAGACAGTTGCATGAAACTTGGAATGAAAGGTATGGAGATATACCAAAACTCAGTATTGGACCAAGAATCATGTTTGTTTTTGACGAATTAGAAAAACGCTGTAGGGAAGCTACCTTACAAGAACAGATTAAGCGTCAAGCTTGGGCATTTTGCCGAACAGCCATTTATACTCCTCAGGCATATGGATATCATAAACCTAAAAAATATTTACGGAAATCGAGAAAATATAATGAATATAAAAAAGACAGATACGTTAGACGAAGACGTCCTAATAAGAAATGTCATTGTTTTATCTGTGGTGATCCTAATCACTTTGCAGATAAATGTCCCAATAGACATAATAATAAACAGCGCTCTAATTTAGTAGATGAAATTGGAGAATATGACTTAGAATCAGTTCATGAAAATGATTTTAATGACACAGACTCAATTTATAGTATAATTTCAGATCATGAAGAAGCTAGTTCTTCAACCCCAATTACATATACCTTAATGAACACAGGAAAATTCGTAGAATGTACTCACAGTTGGATTCAAGGTCGTGGAAACGATCATGTTCCATGTGATTTCTGTAATAGATATCCAGAAATCTCAAAACGATTTCAATGTGACTTATTTTTTATCGAAATATGTTTTCTATGCGCCAAAGAGAATTTTGAATTAGAACTAACAACTAGAAAACAAAATGTTATTGAAAAAAGTGTTTTTCAAGAAACACTAGATAAACATGATGCACAGATCCAGTTATTACAACTAGAATTAACGCATATAAAACAAGAACTACAACAGATAAAGAATTATTCGTTAAATAAACCACCAGATATAGCTGAACAAAGTAATACAGAATTAAACACAGAAGTTATTCAAACCATGAATAATGAAATACAAACAGATTTGTTTACAGCCAATATAAATAAGTATAACACAAATCTACTTACTTTAACTTGTAAAATCTGGTTTGATGAAAAAAGATTTATAGAAACTATAGCAATTATAGATACAGGAAGTACAAAGAGTCTCATTGGACACTCTTTAGTTCCTTTACAACATCATGTACCATTAAGTTATATTATTACAAGTTTACATGATGTTGTAAAGGAACTAAAGAGTGTCCAATGAGACTCTTTGTACTTCCTGTATCTATAATTGCTATAGTTTCTATAAAACTTTTTTCATCAAACCAGATTTTACAAGTTAAAGTAAGTAGATTTGTGTTATACTTATTTATATTGGCTGTAAACAAATCTGTTAGTATTTCATTATTCATGGTTTGAATAACTTCTGTGTTTAATTCTGTATTACTTTGTTCAGCTATATCTGGTGGTTTATTTAACGAATAATTCTTTATCTGTTGTAGTTCTTGTTTTATATGCGTTAATTCTAGTTGTAATAACTGGATCTGTGCATCATGTTTATCTAGTGTTTCTTGAAAAACACTTTTTTCAATAACATTTTGTTTTCTAGTTGTTAGTTCTAATTCAAAATTCTCTTTGGCGCATAGAAAACATATTTCGATAAAACATAAGTCACATTGAAATCGTTTTGAGATTTCTGGATATCTATTACAGAAATCACATGGAACATGATCGTTTCCACGACCTTGAATCCAACTATGAGTACATTCTACGAATTTTCCTGTGTTCATTAAGGTATATGTAATTAGGGTTGAAGAACTAGCTTCTTCATGATCTGAAATTATACTATAAATTGAGTCTGTGTCATTAAAATCATTTTCATGAACTGATTCTAAGTCATATTCTCCAATTTCATCTACTAAATTAGAGCGCTGTTTATTATTATGTCTATTGGGACATTTATCTGCAAAGTGATTAGGATCACCACAGATAAAACAATGACATTTCTTATTAGGACGTCTTCGTCTAACGTATCTGTCTTTTTTATATTCATTATATTTTCTCGATTTCCGTAAATATTTTTTAGGTTTATGATATCCATATGCCTGAGGAGTATAAATGGCTGTTCGGCAAAATGCCCAAGCTTGACGCTTAATCTGTTCTTGTAAGGTAGCTTCCCTACAGCGTTTTTCTAATTCGTCAAAAACAAACATGATTCTTGGTCCAATACCGAGTTTTGGTATATCTCCATACCTTTCATTCCAAGTTTCATGCAACTGTCTACCTAAGTCTCCTGGTAGTTTAGTAAAATATCTATTACAAAGTTCTTCATCTCGAGCTTTACCTGTTTGTGCAATCATTGTTGCAAAATCTTGTGAAAATTCTTTTATATATTTAAAGTCTTTTATTGTTAATTGTTCTAGATTTCTAAATGCAATTTCTTGTAAAATAGTTCCTTTTTTAGCTGGATCTGTTCCTAAAATTAGCTGTCTTACAAAACTGGTAAAATTATAGGCATTGCTTCCTAACGTTTTTTGTTCTGTAATTAGTTCTGGAACTTCTTTTTTAGTAGACATTTAAATTCCTAAGGCTAATGGTCCTAGGGTTGTTTCTAAAACTCCCCACATATCCATATCTGCTTTTTTATTTATTTTCCAAAATCTTACTACATTCTTTTCCCAAACCAAGATTTCTTCTGGCCATAGTTGGGGGGACTGGTTTTCTAATAATAACATATCTCGACTATAGAGTTTTCCTACTGGTTTTCTATTTCCTTTTTCCTATAAAAGGACTTTCTTGGTATTGCCAATCTATTGGTTCCCAAGTTTCTCTTTCTAATGGACCTGTTCTATACTCTGATCCACTAGGTTCAGCATCCCATTTACCTCTTTTTTTACTAGGTATCATGGCTTGATCCATAAAACTGGTGTCTAAGAAAAAATCGCTTAAAGGAATTTTTTGACTTGCTATATCATTTATAAGAGGCATATTGTAATACTTATTAAGAGTATTAAATGATTCTTCATAAGTCATATTTAAATCTGACATGCATGATATAATCATATCATCAGATTCTTGTGTAATGTTTTCTACAGTTATCTTTCTATTTATTATATCCTGTAAACTTATTTTAGTTTCTGTTTCAAAATTATTCTGTTCGTCTGACTGTTCAATGTCTTCATATTCTTCGTTATCTATCAAATAACCAAGAATGTCTTCTTCTTCGATATTTAATTTTACTAATTCTTCTTCTAATTCTGACTCACTATCATATATAGGACCATTATCCCAATTCATGTGGTTGGATTGTTCTAATGGTTCCTCTAAAATTATTTCATTCAGACTATTTCTAATTGATCCATCTATTTCGGATTCTGTATCTGTTTCTTCTTCATTTTGCTTAGATCTATAATTGCCAAAACGAAGACTAGGTTCTCCAAATTGATTATTGTATATTACATGACTTTCTGGTATTAAAATACTTTTTTCATTTTTTACAAAATTTTTAAGATCCCATTCAAGTCCAGCTAAATCGTTTGGATCAAATCTTCTGGGTTCTATCATCTTAATTCCCTTAGATGATATGTTTTGTACGATTCCTGCTAAATTAATTTTAAATTTCATTCCCGAACGATTAGAAGCTTTTCCTAGGATTCCAATACTAATAATTAAATTGTTTCCAATATAGTCATCAAATCCAGCTGTTGAGAATCCCAGTTTTAAATTTTTTAAATCTTTAATGGATTTAAGAATGTCTGGAACACAATATACTAATGCAGCTTTATCATTAAGATCAATCTCCATTCCGGATAATAAGGCTTTTTCTATATTGGCTGTCCAACTTTGGTCTAATACTAAGGTTAAAAGTTTGGTTCCGGTTCCTTTTCTGGTAAGTACTTTTATTCCTATTATTATTAATCCTAAATGAAAAAATCTTTTCCATGTGCTTTTTAGTTTTAAAATAGTCTCTGGTGATAAAATATCTACAGTAATGCTACTGTTTATAACTCTAATTTCTTCTTCTCTAATACTTCTGATTAGAGTAGTGTTGATGTTTGTTATACCAGTTTGGTATAGCATTCTAGGATTTAAAACATCTAACTGGTTTGTATTATACAATTCTAGATTTCGATCGAGATCAATCTCCTCATCTAACTGTATAATCTGTTTATCTTTTCTGGATTTAAATTTTGATAATATACTAGATATCTCATCTTTTGGTTTTCCTTTAGAGGAACTGGATTCAGCTATGGTCCTACTCGGACCAGAAAATGAACTTCTAGGTTGTAGGAACATGATTAACCTATTTTCTTGGTATCCAGAATTTATATAATTCTGGCGTTTTATTAACAGCTTCTACTGGTTTTCCTAATGACAGGTTTATTAACTGTTCAGAAAGTTTATCAAGTTCTTTTTCAAACTTCTGTTTTGTTTCTAATTCTTCAAGTTTTTCTAGTATCTGTAAATTAAGATGTATCAACGTGTTTAATAAAAAAGGATAAACTTTATCTGATCTACCTGTTCCTATGTAATCTGTAGAGCCTGTTGGTTCAATATTTTGCTTTCCAACCTCTGTGGCTTTATCAACTGCTTTTTTTAAATAAGGGTTCATAAAAAGTTAATTTAACACTATTTGCCTAACTTCTTCGACTAATTGCTCTATTTGTTTGATTTTATTATCAAAATCAATAGCACTGTGATTTAAAGCTTCAATTAACCTTTTCGTTTCTAATTCAATAGCTTTTGGCTTGTTTGTTTCAAGCAAAAACTTTAGTTCTGTAATTAAAGATTTACTTGGAATAACTGTTTTTAATTGTGAAATAGACTGTAGTAAATTTTCGTTTTGATTTTTTAGAAAATCAAAATTATCTGTTAACTGTTTTAGCAGTCTGTTCTTTTCTCCTATAGATCTAGCGATTACTTCTATTGATTTTTTGATGGAATTATCACACTGTTCTAGTTTGAAGGCAAGATTTATAAGTAAGTCTGTTAAACTATTTAACTGTTGGTCTTCTCCGTGTAATATATGTTTAAACTGTTTATCGAATCTACAATTAAATTTGTAGTTATCTAAGGAAATTATGTTTCTCGATTTAAAATTATAATCTAAATTTAAGAAGTCTAGCCTTTTGAGATCTGAATTCGCAATTGTTGAAAACTTTTTCTTTCTGATTTTGAGAATATCATTTGTCAAATAGTATTCCTTCTTCTATTAAAATATTTTCTTTTGAGAGATAAGTTAATTAACATAAATTTTCATAGAAAAACAACTCATTTATCAATATCGTATTGGTATAGTTACTTGATTAATTCCCTGGTTATCGCTACAAATGGATTGAACATGTTTAGCTACAAACAGGATTTACGCACACCTAGGCAACCTAAAGCTAACTCAGCGGTCTCCTACCACGAATACCGATAACTTACTAGAATTAACCATGCTCTGATACCATTTTTTTTTAACCTTTATCATACAAACAGAACATATCTTCTATCATATTTATAAACAATCCTAGAACATACCCTGCTAGATTAAAAATTACCATTCTTAAAATAGAAATTAGAAAAAAGACTAAATCGAAGATATTCATACCAGAGGTATTTGGGAAACAGATTCGACAGTACTGCGGAGCGTAGAACAAAGTGGACAATATACTATCTCTCAAAATAATAGTGTAATCCGAAGAAGAGGACGTACTACTGACAAATGATGAGAAAATTTAGGCAGCCATTAGAGCACAATATAAACTCTTTTTTTTATAAGTTTTTTATATAATGGACCAACTAATTTGGCCAGGTTTGGAATAAATTTTCTGGCATAGTTTACTAATCCTAAAAAGGCTTGAATTTTCTTTTTATTATCAAGCTTGTCTGGAAAATCACTAATCTTTTGCGAAATGTGGGGTTGGAGTTCTATTTTTCCATTCCCAATTTCAAGCCCTAAAAATGAAATTTTTAACTTAAAAAGTTCCATTTTTCTTTTACTAACTACTAAACCATTCTTTTCGATTTCTGAAAAGACTAATTTTAAATGCTGTTCATGTTGTTTTAAATTATCTGATGCTAAAAGAATATCGTCTATGTATACTAAACAAAATTCATATTTTTTGAATATGTTGTCCATAAACCTCTGAAATATTGAAGGGGTTGTTTTGAGTCCAAAAATAAGAACATTCCATTCGAAATGTCCTTCTGAACACATAAAAGCTGTCCAAGGCTTAAAATCTTCTTCTAGTTTTAACTGGTTATATCCACTTTTTAAATCAAATTTACTAAAGATTTTTTTATCTTGGATTAGGTTAACCAATGTATCCTTATTAGAAATGTTATAACCATCATCCTCTGTATTGTCATTTAACCTTTTATAGTTATAGACAATTCTGGGTTTTCCTCTTTTTTGTTCAGAATGATTTTGTACAAGGAAAGCAGCTGATCTGTGTTTTGAGTCTGATCTTCTAATAAGGTTTTGTTTTAGCATTTCTGATATTTGAATCTTAAATTCTTTAATATCAGCTGGAGAGTAATCAATATTAGCTGTTTTAATTATAAGATCAGTATTTATTATTTTGATCTTACATGTATAATTAACTTTATTTTTGGTTACATCGTCTCCAATGAAACCAAGTTTTTCTAGTTTAGAAATTATTTGATAAGGTATAAATTTTGTTTCCTTTCCTTTCTCTAAGTCTCTGCTATTTTCAAATGCTAAAATGCTTAAAGCATTCTTATATTCTGAAGTAAGCGAAACGTTTTCTGGTTTTAAAAAATCTAATTCACCTCGCCCACCACGCTTTCGAGCAAGCTCTGAGGAATAATTATTATAATTAGTAGGTAATGTATAATTATGTTTACTAAAGGTAATGCTATTTTTACTAATGGTGATCGCACCTCTGTAATTTAATATGAAGTTTAGACCTAATAAAAATTCTGTTGATTTAATATCTTTTGGAGCAATAGTACAGTGGCCAAGTTCATATTTATTGCTGTAATTATTGCTGAAATCCTTAAATTGTATTGTAGCATTATCAGGTATTTTATGTGTCATTTTCATAAAACTTTGATTAGCTGTTTTACTTGTAATAATATAACTTAATGGTACATGATGTTGTAAAGGAACTAAAGAGTGTCCAATGAGACTCTTTGTACTTCCTGTATCTATATGAGTAAAGCTTCTGAATCTACTCAAATTTTGAATATATACATTTTACATGGCTAGCTTCACATGGAATTCTATAGGAGATATATTTTTAAATATATTTTAGTTTGAGAATTGATATTTGAATAGAATAACATTTAAATTTATATAAAAAAAATTCGACTGTATAAGTTACAGATATTTGCCCATATACTAATTTTATATTGCTGTTAGTTATGTAAGCAAGTTTATTTATATTATAATCTTTTGATTCTTATAATATACCGGTTCCTTTTATATATATTGTATTGTTACTTTATATAAGTGTTGGCTTCGTCTATATAAAAGCTTTATGTTGTATAAGTTTATTTACTGGTACATGTTATTATATATATATGTCGCACTTGGTTTAAAGTAAGATGTTATATATAGTAGTTTATAAAATGAGATTTGAATAGTGAAATGTGTTGAAGTTTTGTATGTATTGTAATTAAGTAATTCTATATATTTATATATATTTACTTTATATGATGTTGCATATGTTGAGCCTATATTTTAGTTATGAAAACATGGGTGATGTCAGTTTATATATGTTCGCTTATACAATCGGTGATGTAATTTTTGTAAAGAATATATATTTTATTTATTCAAAGTATACGGTTGTAATATTTTGGTATATGTTAAATTTCTATATATATATACACAGTATACATATGTTGTTGTGTAGCTACGTAAACATAAAATTTGGTTTGCATGTGTATATATAAATGGTGGTATGCGTTTTTCCGTCTCTATCAAACCGATTGATTTTCTCTTTTTCCTATATATCAGCTCCGTCCATCAAATTCGTATCACTCTTATCTTGCTTTGGAATTCGTGCTTGGATTCGTAGCTCATTTCTTTGTCTATCCTCTCTAGCCTCGCAAGGTGAGCAATCACTCATGATTAACATGCTTATATTTATTAAATTTGATTTCAATTGAAACGACAATTGAAATATGATGTTGTAGTTATTAAATTGTAATATATGCTATTATCTGTAACTGTTTCACCTGAGGGATATGGCACCATATTCTGTTGTTTGTATCATATTGATATTGATGATATAAATGCCTGTTATATTATTTTCATATCTGTTATCACTCTGCAAGTTCCCTGTTAGTATAGAATTCAGTATGGGTTGAAATGATACATACCCGAACGGACTTTAGAATTGGAGAAAATCATTATGGGTTGAAATGATAGACCCAAGCGATTTTCATTTGAGTTGAATTTGGGATTATGGTTTGAAATGATATCCACCCGTATATATTTAACTTACATATCCACCCATATATATTTAACTTACGAATTAAAATGATAAATATCCCTATCAATTGACCATAGAATGGAACATTATACATCGACGCTGTTGGTCTATATAAATGTTTTGAAAATAATTTCTATGGTTTTGAAAAGAAATATATGGTTTTAATGAATATTGATTTAAAATATTATATATAAAGGTTATTTTTTATATAGATTTAATATTAATATATAATTTAATTAAGATTGATTTTGTTAATATGAAATATGTTTAAGGATTTACTAAATTTGTATTTCAGAAATAGATTTGTGGAATAATTTTATAAACTAAGGTTGGAAGATATATTTGGGAATTATTAGGAATTTTCATTAATTAAGGATTTTATTAAGTTAAATCGATTTGAAACTATTGAATTCGAAACTTTAAAATATGATCTTATAACTTGAATTTTCATTTAAGTAATTTAATGGATATTTCATGTCTAAAGAAATCGAAGGTAATATATAGAAAATTTAAATTTAAGGTCATATGAATAATATTGAATTTATTAAGTGAATATTTCAAAACTAAATAATAGTGAAGTCAAATTGGGAGATAAATGCAATTATCAAAATTTAGTCTTTGAAATGTTGAATATTTAAAGCTTCGAAATAATATTACCTTTGAATTATATAAAAATTTAAATGGTTTACTTTGTGGTTCAAATCTGTATTTGAAATCAATAAAAATTGAATTTGTTTAGTCAGAAACGGAATTGAATGGAAATTTATAAATTTAGATTGAATTAAATTTGAATGGGAAAGTCGAGTTGATTTTGAAGCGATTTGTGAAGTTTTGAGAAAATTACAAATACTATACTTTATAAATTATTCAATATATATACTATTTTGGAAGATAGATGTATTTGAAATGAAAATGATATTTTGGTTTTGAAGCATAAATTAATTTGAAATGACCACGGTGTTATAATGTATATTTCTACATTGTAGATAGCTCCACGGATCCTTAGAGGATGGTTATCCCAACCATCCTTTGAGTTACCTGCATTTCAGTTGTTATTTCACTTGAGTTGGATTTATTGATATAAGAATGTTAATCCTGACTCGAGTGTTTTTTGTTTTGCTTTATGCTCGGGTCAGACTGAGTGATACAGTATTAGAGACTCGCCTTTGGAGTTCGGAGCTTCGTTTGAAGATCCAACTATCGATTCAGCTTTCAGCTTTTCCAGTTGATTGGTTCAGAGAAGTCATCGGTTCGTACTGAAGACTTCACTGTATTTGAGATATTCTGATGTATTTTATTTCTAACTCTGATGTATATAGTAGCTTCATGAACTACTATTCTTTATCTATTCCGCTGCATTATATTACTCTGTGTCTGTGATCTGTGATTATTTATTTACTATTTATGCTGAGTATTTCCAAAAAAAATATTTACAACGTGGTATTTTGAGCACTTCAAGTCCGACATGTGCGGATGCGAATGATTGAAAATAGCGGGTCGTTACAGTTGGAATCATAGCTTTGTCTCTAGGCAAACTTAGCATATATACTAAATTTATTTGTGGAATCACTTTCGTTCGAGCCTATCGGAATTCTAATTGATTCGAGTTCCTCTAATTTGAGATCTCTATCTTAGTTCTAAAATTCGTATTTGCCTCTCCCTATTTATATTCTTGGATAAGTATATCCATCGTCTATTTTGAATTTGTATTTCCTCATCTTCGTTCGAGCCTTTTCACTTTGTTTTGAAACTTCCTGTAATCAAGTTTCCCCTTAAATTTTGAACCTCTATTTTGTTTGATTATGGACTCCTTGAATGATAGGAAATTATTTTGTAAATGGAAAAATCAGAAGAGCAGAAAGCAGCTCGTCGAGCACGAAGAGCACTAGCCCGTAAGGAATGGGAGGAAGCAATTGAGGAGCAAGAGAGGCTGTGGAGAGAAAGGGCAGAACCTGGCCCTTATGACCATGTTATTTGTTATCGGTGTCAGGAAATGGGGCATTAGACAGCCATGTGAGGGAAGAGAGATAAGGGAAAAAAGAAGGAGGGCAAGCGCTTTCGATCCGAGATTTTCTGCTTTAAGTGTCGTGAGAAGGGACACTTCCAAAATCGCTGCCTGAAAGTGAAGAAAGTGAAATCGGCATCCATTGCATCAACCGACAAGCCAACCATTTGCTACCACTGTAGGAAGACTGGACATATAGCCAGATATTGTTCTAAGAGACAGCACGAAAGGCAATCTGTGTTGCGTCCTGCTCATGCTGCTGCCTTTCCGAAGTTCACTAGAGAAGATGGGAAAATAGTGTACTCATGCAAGAAACGTCATACTTAGGGGCACCTTGATGTGGAGTGTACTGGACCCGTTGAAGCACCACCTGGCAGAAGAAATATCGACGCTTTGTTCTTGTAGAAGTATGGATCAGTGGAATCTATTTGTTATCAGTGGTATAAGTTAAGTTGTATTAAGTGAACTTTATAATATCCTTTACCTAGTAAAAGTCGATGTATCGAACTTAAGATTTATAATTATGCTTTAGCATTTCGTTCGATGAGAATTTGTGATTTTTCACTAATGAAAGAAATTCCTTTGAATTGATATAGGTTAATATACCTCGAAATCTTGGTTAGGATTCTCACTGGGTAGGATCCCTTTTGAATTTGACTTCGACTTTATCTCATTCCCGGATTCATACTAGAATCATCCTTGAAAAAAATCGGGCTGTTTGTGTTTTAGGAATAGTTTTATATATCGAAATTACTATTTTGATAAGAATTTTTTTCATATATAAAAGAGAAATTGTTTTCGATAAGGATTATATACCTTTTAAAAACGAGAATTCGAAGTTTTGAAAGGAGTTGGATTTAGAAAATTTTATAAGAAATTTAATTTATATAAAAATGATTTATAAATAAAATGGTTTTGAATTTGAAATTTGAGAGAGTGAGCTCCGGTGTTTTGAAATTGGTTTTAAGATTTTGAAAAATATAATAATAGGATTTAAAATTATCCTCCGAATAAGAAATGATTCAAATGAATTCAAATGATTTCGAGGAAATTTCAAAGAAGTTTTCAAGAAAACAGAAGTCCAGAACTCACTTGTGTCGCTGGAAAATAATTTCCGTGATGAGTGCACGCATCATCGACATTGATTTTCGAGTTTCAAAGTGGGGGAGAGGCCACTTTAATAGCTTCGCCATACGAGTGATTTTATGAAACCAATTTTGATTTCAAATTTCGAAGTATAATTTGGTATTTTCGAAAGATATATGTATATATTTGAAACAATTTAAAGTGAGCCTAGTGTTCAGTCCTCGAGTTTCGGATTTAACCCTATCTATTAATTTTGATTTGTTGCTGATTTTTAACTTTTAAATTGAAAATTTGATTTCTCCGACTATTTTGGATGTTCGAACACTTCCAAATCAAGGTTTAATTTTCAAAGATAAGTAATTTCAAATATTACAAATTAATTGATAAAGTATATAGATTTGAAACTGTTTGGTTAAGTAAATGGATAAGTTTATTTTGAATTATACTAATACAAAATTTAGTTGGAAATGGTTGACTAAAATTTAGTTTTAAATGTTTTAACTTAGTAACATCTTTTATAAAACCATATGTATATGTAGAATAATAGTTTTCAAACGGGTAAATTGGATTTTTCAAATAGAAATAAATAGTTTAAAGGTTTTAAAGGGATGGTTATAAACTCGATAATCATTTTGGGTATAATTGATTTAAAGAAAATTATTCATTTCGAAAGTAGATTGGAATTCAAACCCAGTATTATATGATGATTTTGAAAATGAATTTGTTGGACATAAATTAAGTTGATTTGGAAACGAGGATGACTTTTTAAACCTATTAACTTGGAAACTGAAGATATTTAAATTGAAAGAAATTTGGTGAAAGCGTATATGATTTCGAAACTGAACTGAGATTGAAACAAATTGAAATTGAGGACCTTGTCTGACTAAATACTTGATTTGAGAGTTATCGAACTTATATAAAATTGATTTGTATAGGTATGAAGTTGATTTGAAAACTATTTATTTGGAAAGGTACTCAATTTGAAAGGTGTAATCTTATATAGTCGAAGTATATATAAGTGTGATTTGATATACTATTGATTTTGGAAAGTATTCGATTAGAAAATGAAATCTTATATATAATGGACTTTATATAAGTATGATATTTGAAATTGATTTGAAAAGGTGCTATATGATATATATTTTCGAAGTAAAGATATGGAAAGCGCCTTCTACTTGATATCCGCTTTGTGGCCACATTGTAGATTCATTCTTTCGATATTATTCTCTCTTATTTTGGTTTTTCAGATATGATACTTGAGTGTCCTACCATGGCATAACTTGTGGCCTTTTTTTGGATAGCGTATTCCGCAAGGCAGAGATTGCTTAAAGGGTATGGATGTTTCCTAGGGGATCCAGACGTAACCATTGTTATGTATCCTATGGTCTACAGTTTGTTGAGGTGGTGAAATCGCGAGGCAGAGATTGCTTAAAGGGTATGGATGTTTCCTGGGGTATCCAGGCGTAACCATTGTTATGTATCCTGCGGTCCACAGTTTTGGTTATCATGGTGAAATTCGCAAGGCAGCGATTGCTTAAAGGTACGGATGTTTCCTTGGGGATTCAGGCGTAACCATTGTGTACCTACGATCCAGCTGATTTGTTTGGATTGTACTTTCCATATCAGTTTTGAAGGTCTTCAAGTATTTTCACTGGGTTTTGAAACATGTCTACTTAGCACTTGAAGAATTCTAGCTTTGCGCTTGATCAACACATGGCCAGAGTCTGCAAGTACGAGGATAAACTTGTTGAAACATCGAGTTATAAAAGTATTTTCAAAAGGAAAATTTGTTTCGACATAACAGTATTTTATTATAAAGGTATTTTATTATAAAAGTGTTCCCAACAAAGAAATTTTGTATTAACATTTGAAATTGAAATTCTTATGGCTTGAATTAATTATTCGTGCCCGATACTATTCTTTTGAATCTACCTTATCTGCTCAGCTTTATTTGTTCACCTATCATCTATTTTTCCGAATCTACCTTCTTTCCTTTTGGATATATCCCTTTAAAATATGGCTTATTTGTATACTACATGGTTTAATAGAAAATTTTTAGTGTATATGTAAATTAATTGATTTTATAAATAAATGAATGGATTTTTTTAAAATGAGATCAACCAAATTTATTGAATAATAATTAATTTGAACTGAAATTTATATGGTTTTAAACTAATTGTTGAGTTTGTTTTCCAAATCTATCTTCTTCTCTGGTTGTTTCTATTCTCCTACCTTCTTCCTTTTCGGGGATGAAAAGTTTTGAGTGGGGGAGAGTGTAACGACCAGAAAAATTCTATTAATTTTTATTTATTTTATTAACATATTTAATTGAACTTTGGAGAAAAGTTAAAATAATAAAATTTGAAATTAAAATTTTATATTTAGAATACGTATGTTTAAATACAGAAGATGGTAAATTTTCATCTGATTTTGTGAAAGTTTATTTCGTTGGGAAATTCTATTAAATTCAAGTCAGTTAATAATTGTTGATAATAAAATATCTTCCAAACCTGAATACTTTTACATAGAAAAATTCTAAATCATCTTCTAACTGAGACATCATTTTTCGTTTTTACAAATTCGGACTTCATTAGCTCCGTTTATCGTATTTTCTGCATTTTGCAGCATTTTTGATAGCAAAAATTCGAGTTTTATATTTTGATCATATCAGTGATATCTGTATGCCATTCTATTCATATTGTTGTGCTGATCACTATGGTATATCTATTTCTGTATTTTAAGGTTCGGTACACGACGGATATAATAAAACTGTTCATCATATTGATACCATAAATTTCAACGATTGCTTCCCGTGCCTCTTCAAGTTTGAAAGGTGTTGTCATTAATTACTTTGATTATTTTCCTAAATCAACGTGAATATTTATTGCCTAAAATCCTCACCTGAATCATAGCACGTGATCGTTGCTATTTCTTTTGTTTCGTTTATTTATATTTGTTTCCATTTCTTCATGTTCATATTTTTCCTCCTCTTTTATGTTGCTTCGTCCCAAATAAGTATTTTTCTTTCCTCCACCTCAAATCAGAACCCATATTTTTCATTTCTCCCTCCTTACCTCACGTACTAGATGCGAGCACCCAACCCATCAACCATCATCACCGATCTCCTCCCCTAACTGCCTCTTACTTACCCTCGCCACAGTCAACATCTCTGCCCTCCGATCCTCACCACACCACCATCCCACTCCATTTTTCCTGCCAATCTCAACAACTCGTCCTACCAATCGCCAGCCACATGCGGCCCGACCTGCTTGAAAGCAACGCCTCACCAGACCGGAGCCACTTTGCCAGATCCGCTTAGCCTTCTCATCCTCGCTTCTCTCAGTTTGAGCCCAGGCCGAGGCCTTCCTAGATCTGCCCATCGTCGCTCCTTTTTGCGTACAGGGTACGTGTGTGTATATATATATATATATATATTATTTTGTTTTATATATATTTATATTAGATTAACGTATGTGTGTTGCTTGTATATGCATTGGTCTGTGCATATACATATCGGCCAGTTTCTATATTTGGTGGTTGCTTTTGCTGTTAAAGTTAGTATAGTTTCGTATATATAGTTTGCGTATATTTAGTTATACTATATCAATGTTGTATTTCAGTTTATATACATTGGGCTATGGGGTATGTATGGTTATATGCATGGATATTTTCATACACACACACACACACACACACACATATATATATATATATATTATATATATCGGGCATACCGCCTTATATATGAGTAAAGCTTTTTAGTCTACTCAAATTTTGAATATATACATTTTACATGGCTTTGTACACACGGAATTCTAAAGGAGATATAGTTTCAAATATATTTTGGTTTAAAAATTGATATTTGAACAGAATAACATTTAAATTTATATATAAAATGTTTTCGACTGTATAAGTTATAGATATTTGCCCATATACTAATTTTATATTGCTGTTAGTTATGTAAGCAAGTTTATTTATATTATAATCTTTTGATTCTTATAATATACCGGTTCCTTTTATATATATTGTATTGTTACTTTATATAAGTAATGGCTTCGTCTATATAAAAGCTTTATGTTGTATAAGTTTAATTACCGGTACATGTTATTATATATATGTCACACTTGGTTTAAAGTAAGATGTTATATATAGTAGTTTATAAAATGAGATTTGAACAATGAAATTTGTTGAAGTTTTGTATGTATTGTAATCAAGTAATTTTATATATTTATATATATTTACATTATATAATGTTGTATATGTTGAGCCTATATTTTAGTTATGAAAACATGGGTGATGTCAGTTTATATATATTCGCTTATACAATCGGTTATGTATTTTTTGTAAAGAATATATAGTTTATTTATTCAAAGTATACGTTTGTAATATTTTGGTATATGTTAAATTTCTATATATATATATATATACAATATATATATGTTGTTGTGTAGCTGCGTAAACATAAAATTTGGTTTGCATGTGTATATATAAATGGTGTTCTGCGTTTTTCCGTCTCTATCAAACCGATTGATTTTCTCTTTTTCCTATATATCAGCTCTGTCCATCAAATTCGTATGACTCTTATCTTGCTTTGGAATTTGTGCTTGGATTCGTAGCTCATTTCTTTGTCTATCCTCTCTAGCCTTGAAAGGTGAGCAACCACTCACGATTAACATGCTTATATTTATTAAATTTGATTTCAATTGAAACGACAATTGAAATATGCTACTGTAGTTATTTAAATTGTAATATATGCTATTATCTATAACTGTTCACCTGTGGGATATGATAACATATCATGTTGTTTATATCATATTGTTATTGATGATATATATGCCTGCATATTATTTTCATATCTATTATCACTCTGCAAGTTCCCTGTTAGTATAGAATTCACTATGGTTTGAAATGATACATACTCGAACGGACTTTAGAATAGGAGAAAATCGTTATGGGTTGAAATGATAGACCTAAGCGATTTTCACTTGAATTGAATTTGGGATTATGGGTTGAAATGATATCCACCCGTATATATTTAACTTACGGATTGAAATGATAAATATCTGTATCACTTGACCATAGAATAGAAAATTATACATCGACGCCGTTGGTCTATATAAATGTTTTGAAAATAATTTCTATGGTTTTGAAATGAAATATATGGTTTTAATGAATGTTGATTTAAAATATTATATATAAAGGTTATTTTATATATAGATTTAATATTAATATATAATTTAATTAAGATTGATTTTATTAATATGAAATATGTTTAAGGATTTAATAAATTTGTATTTTAGAAATAGATTTGTGGAATAATTTTATAAGCTAAGGTTGGAAGATATATTTGGGACTTATTTGGAATTGTCATTAATTAAGGATTTTATTAAGTTAAATCAATTTGTAACTATTGAATTCTAAACTTTAAAATATGATCTTATAACTTGAATTTTCATTTAAGTAATTTAATGGATATTTCATGCCTAAGAAATCGAAGGTAATATATAGAAAATGTAAATTTAAGGTCATATAAATAATATTGAATTTATTAAGTGAATATTTCAAAACTAAATAATAGTGAAGTGAAATTAGGAGATAAATGCAATTATCAAAATTTAGTCTTTGAAATGTTGAATATTTAAAGCTTCGAAATAATATTAACTTTGAATTATAAAAAAATTAAATGGTTTACTTTGTGGTTCAAATCTGTATTTGAAATCGATAAAAATTAAAAAAAAAATTAGTCAGAAATGGAATTGAATGGAAATTGATAAATTTAGATTGAATTAAATTCGAATGGGAAAGTCGAGTTGATTTTGAAGCGATTTGTGAAGTTTTGAGGAAATTACATATACTTCGCTTTATAAATTATTCAATATATATACTATTTTGGAAGATAGTTTTATTTGAAATGAAAATGATATTTTGGTTTTGAAGCATAAATTAATTTTGAAATGACCACGGTGTTATAATGTATATTTCTACATTGTAAATAGCTCCACGGATCCTTAGAGGATGGTTATCCCAACCATCCTCTAAGTTACCTGTATTTCAATTGTTATTTCACTTGAGTTGGATTTATTGATATAAGAATGTTAATCCTGACTCGTGTGTTTTATGTTTTGTTTTACGCTCGTGTCAGGCTGAGTGATACAGTATTAGAGACTCGCCTTTGGAGTTCGGAGCTTCGTTTGGAGATCCAACTATCGATTCAGCTTTCAGCTGTTCCAGTTGATTGGTTCAGAGAAATCATCGGTTCGTACTGAAGACTTCACTATATTTGAGATATTCCGATGTATTTTATTTCTAACTCTAATGTATATAGTAGCTTCATGAACTACTATTCTTTATCTATTCCACTGCATTATATTACTCTGTGTTTGTGATATGTGATTATTTATTTACTGTTTATGCTGAGTATTGCCAAATTTTTTATTTACAACGCGATATTTTGAGAAATTCAAGTCCGACATGTGCGGATGCGAATGGTTGAAAATAGCGGGTCGATACAAACAATTTCTTGAAGACCTTTTTAAATGAAATTCTTTTCAATTTTAATTGAAGCCGTGTTCATTTTCTTTCATGCTAGTAGTGTAGATTTTCTTTTATGCAATTAGATTAGTTCTTCTTTCTTTTGCTTTTCCTTTTGCTCTTGTTTTTCTTTAATGTTGCATGCTACTTTTGCTAATAAACAAAAACTGGGAATATAGAGTCGGTCGTAAAATAACCAAATGTATAATCATCAACCAATAAAACATTATCATTTCTCCAAACTAATCTATATGAAGTAGTTCAACGACTCTAGAATTTGTTATAGTTTTCTTGGCATAAGAATATAATTCGCCAAAAGTTAGAATCATTATCAACATTCATTTCATTATCACATTACTGGCTGATTTAATTCAGATTACGGTGCAGATTATCACATTTAATATATCGTTCAAAATAAAATATACCATTACCTGTTTTACCTTTACGATAATTTTCCGATGTTGCCCATTGTGATTTTGTCACCTTTATACTAGGCTAAGGAACTGTGATTTGTCGCCCATTGTGTTCTTGGAATAACCAGAATCCAAGTAACACAGTTATTGTTCCTTGGCCTGCCACCACATCTATGTAATGAAAGATTTTTATGACCTATTTTTTTTATTGGTCCATGATTATAGTGGCAAATGATTTTGAAAAATGTGTTTGTATAGACCTAAAACTATTTATATATGTTCCTTTCGGTACCTAGATTAGTTTGGCTTTAAGGGATTTTATATTTGTACCTTTTGGAACCCAAATTGGAATAGTTTTCACGTGTTTGGGTCTATACCAGCAATTATTGTGATTATATCTTGTTTTTCCACAAATTGTGCACTTTGAATTGACTTGATTAATTACCTTTCTAGCACGTTCAGATCGATTATAGCCAAGTATTTGTCTAACAATATTAGTTTGTTTCCCTAATAGCATATTTAGCGATCTTTCACTTTTTGAATAAATTTCTATAGTCTTAAATAATTGTTGAACTTTTGTTTTTAGTGATTCATTTTCATTCAATAATTGTGCGCACTTTTTAATAGAATTCTCTCTCCTAGTATTTTCACTCTTTTTCAAAATCAGAATTTCTCAAGCGATTTAATTTTAATTTCAGATTTTTTAATCTCTTCTTCGAGTGATGGACACTTATCACACTTTGGGATCTTAGTTTGATAGTTTTTAACCAATTGATTATGTTGTTTATTTAAATCTATCAAAGTATCTCTTTGTGATTCAAGTTTAGTGTATTTCTCCCTAAGTCTTTCGAAATAGCCATTTACTTCGTGGAAATATATAAGTAATTCCGAGTGAGTGAGTTTTGATACGTTGCTTGGTTCTTCATCATCATTTCTATCAGTTATATCACCTCGAAGGCATAGATCTGCCTTCACACTCCCACTACTATCACTTTTATTCCACATGGCTGCAAAACTTCTACTTTTTTATTTCTTTTCTAGGTCGTGTTAATACTGAGGATAATTGGACTTGATGTGTTCGGGTTCGTTGCACTTGTGACAGATGATCTCCCGTTCTTCTGGGTTGTCTAGTTCTTTAAATATTCTGCTTATCAATTTTTGATTTAGAGCTGGATTTCTGCATTTGCAGTTCCATTTTATTAATCTCTTCATTAGTAACGCCAGCTCAGCTGCTCCATCATCATTATCAACACTACTTCCTTTTACCAAACCTGCTAAGCACGTTTCTTTAATTTCTGATTTGATTATGGAGTATCTCTCACGGTTATTGACTTTTGCACCATATATTGCATCAAAAGTATTCCAGATTTCCTATGCATTTTCATAATGGGAGATAAAGTTAAAATCACCTTGATTAATATGAGAATATAGTATGTGCATAGAAAGACTATTAATCGAAGTAATTTTCTGGTCTACTATATCACACCCATTTTCAATAATATCCCAACATTTAAAATTAACAGATTTTAAATAAAATTCCATTTTTAATTTCCAATTCAAAAAATATGTTCCATCAAAAACAAGAGGAATAATATTGGACCAACCCATAGTAAAAACATTATTAACAGAAGCCATTTTAAAAATTCAAATTTGTAAGGAAAATTGGTCTATGAACAATCAAACTTTTCAAAACAAAACTGGCTTTTGTTCCTAGCTTTGATACCACTTGTAGGATCGATTTCACCCTAGAGGGGGGTGAAGAGGGTGATACTATTAATTATAAAATTAATGCGGAAGTTTATATAAAATAATTTCAACACAGATATAGCAGAATAATAGCAGCGCAAATAATAGCAGAATAAAAACAGAACACAAAGATTTACCCAGCTTTGGCAAAACCCTACCTACATGTTGTCCCCAAGGTTTCTACTAGAAATTAAGCAGTCGGACGGTTACACACGTAAACTTGCGACATCCGCTATCGCCTAACTTTAACTCTACGCTCAAAACCCTACCACAACTCAGCCATTGAGTTGCGAATTCTTGAACTACACCACCGTAGTCCATCCCCTAGTCACACGACTGTAAAATACAATCGTTTGAAAGAGAAATTAAAAAAAAAACAATAAAACAAATAAACCCTAATTTTAAAAATTAAAAGCCCAAAGGAAATGTTGGCCCAAAGTAAATATATTGGTAAACTATTTTTCCCCCTTTTCTTTAATATTTCTTCGGCCTGTGTCTTTCTTCGTAAAAAAATGGCTATGCTCTTTCGTTCCTTTTTCCTCTTAAATTAGGGCTTCGAAAAATCATGGAAGCCGCCGACTTTTGTTGACTGATCGAACAAGTGATTATGTGTTGCTAGCTCTGTCGACCGATCGCCTCCTTGAGTTGCACTCGGCTGCTTCTCGATCGAGTTCAATCTTGACTTCGGTATGTAATTTATGCCTTTTGCTTTTTTTGATTTTTTTTTGCTTGAACTCGATTGATTATTCGAGTTATTGATATAATATTTTCTCTGTTGTTACTTGAACTAGAATGATCTTTGGGCCGATGATGTTAATGGTTTATATAGGGTTTGATTCCCTATAATTTCATTTGAATTAATTTTCGAATTCGTCCGATAATTTTTGTGCTGGCCGTTTGATTTAAGTTGAATGTTGGTGATTAAACTTGACTTGTTCAATTTGTACGTATTGCTTGATAAATTCGAATTGGCTCTGATCTTCACCGCTATGAATTGTTCATTGTCCATTGATTTTCGTATGGATGATGATGATGATTTCTGACTTCGTCACTTTGTATATTTTTGATTCTTGATAATCACCGCTTTGATTGATTTCGTGCCCACTATAGCTTGTTTTCTTTTTGACTTTGGCCTTCCTGGTTGAACTTGCTACTGTTTTGGTTTCTGACTTGTTCGACTTCTTTGATTGACTTACGGCTTTAACTTGATTTGACGATGTTGATTTCGTTCTTTGTGCTCGACTTTGGCCATTTGTGTTCAACCCTATAGCATACTCAACTTGTACCTTGATTTACTTCCGGCCTTGACTTTGTTATGCTCTTGACCATTTACTTTTTGGTTGATGTGCATGTGTGCTGGTTTGTAGCCTCGAGCTTTGTCTACTTGTTTATTCAAGTCTGCACTGTGTTGATTGAAACCGAACTTGCTTGGTCATTGCATTTATGTTCATGTTATTTATGTTCATGTTAGAACTGAGTATGTTGCACTGTTCTTTGTAGCATATTTGGATGTTTTGTTGACTTCAAGTTGCACTGATTTTGTACATATTGCACTTGAGTCTGAATATATTTGTGTTTTGATCCATTTGGGTTTCACTGTTTTTGCTCTGGACTGGTTTTTCTTCATACATTTTCAGACTTCAAGTTGCATAAACTTCTTGAATATTAATATGAATACTTGTATCGTCTAATGCACTTGAATATGCGATGTTGCACAACTCCATGTATTCATATAGTCTGGTCATCATGTATATGATCATGTTGGTTGTGTAGTCTGCAATGCTTGGAGATTCATGTATGGTTGCAGTTTTGGTTGTATTTGAAATCTTGTGCTCGACAGTTTTGTGATGTTTGTAGTGCACCTGAGTCGAATCCAGCTTAAAGCTCGGGTTTGGCCTTGTGCTCGTGTCATGATAATATTTTTATTGCACTTGAGTTGAACTTGGCTTTTGATTTGGGTTTAACGTTGTGCTCACCTATCCCTATAGATTTATCAAGTGTATATTAGTGTGCACGGCCTTGTGGCGTATACAGTGATACACTGTGCATGTCACAAGCTGTCCGTGTATGGTGAATTCAAAATTAAATGATGAAGAACAACCCAAATAACTGAGGCAAATAATATTTTCAAAATACACATTTTATTTTACACTGCGAAAATATTTTATTTTTAATTTTACTATGTCAGTGTATATTTTTGCAGATTGCTCAGATGTTGGATTCAATTTGGAATGGATTTGAAGATAAATATGAGTGAATGAGCGATATGCAGTGAGGACATTTATAAATGAAAATTTGTGATGTAATCAAAACTGTATTGTAATTGAAATTGTGTATATATAGTGAGAGCTTAAATTTGTACTATTTAAAATTGTAATGAATATCTGTTGAATAAAATATCCGTTTGAATTTAAATTCTGTGTTATTTATTTTATTCAGCATATATTTATTTAATATGCGAAAATAAAATAGTACATTAACAAATACATTTAAATGTGTATGTATATATATAGTGAGAGCTTAAATTTGTAATAGGTAATGCAGAATTACTGAACAAATTTCCAAATGTTAAGGTTACAATACTGCCAAGTTCAACAAGTGATCATTGTCCTCTTTACATACAATTTAATAATGAAATACAGTCACACAAAGGCAAACCATTCAGATATGAAAACCATTAGCATCTAATGGAAGGATATAAAGAAATAGTAGATTTTAACAAAATCAAACTCCAGAAGGGAACCATATGTACCAATACATAATGGTAGTGAAACAAAAGAAAAATAGGCTAAAGGAGTGGAATAAAATAAGGCCTAAGTCGCAAGAAGACATCAAAGAACTACAAGGACAGCTGGAAAAACTCCAATATCAATTAGAAGAAGAGTCGTTAAATGAAGAGCTTAATGCAAAATATTTTGACAAACAACAGCAACTAAAGAATTTTCTAGGTATTCAAGCCATGGAGATAAAGCAAAAGGCAAAAGTGAAATGGATGACTCAAGGGGATGAGTGCAATAAAAATTTTATACTAAAATGTCCCAAAGGAAAAATCAAAATAATAATTTACTAAACTATTTAAATGAGTAGAGAGAGGTTGCTGGCAACTTGCAAGATTTGGAAACTAAAGCCATAGAATATTTCACAGACACTTACAATGGAGACTATATACAACAAATACCTCATATTAACTGCAGGAAAAGAATCCACAGAGAAGGTGTGTTTGATGTGATTTTTTGTTTGATGATAACAAACATATATATATCAATATATATATATATGTGTTTGCAGTTTGGACTATATTCATATTGAATAATTATACTATTGCACAGAATCTATATAATTCAACTAGTATTTTTTATTCAATATAATATTTTATTACAACACTTAAACAATACAAAGTTTTTAGCTCTCTCTATATATATACATACATCAGTTCATACATTTTACTTTTCTCACTACAACACTCAACACTCAGTTTTTCACTCTATCTGCACATCTGCATCTATCTGCATTGTCCAGCTCCACTTCTCGTCCTGTCTCCTGTGTACCTGTATAATTAGCAACTACAACAGTAATCTGAAAACAAACAAATTTAAATTTGCAAAAATATAATTTGTTTGTGTCTCAGATACATGGGTTATTGTCATCATCTTTGATTGTGCAATATCTGTGCATATCAGTATTTTTTATCAGGAACAGGCAATTATAAGTGGCTGCAGTACACACGTGTACATTCGTATACGTGTGCACTGCCACGCCAACTCGTGTGCACAAACTACAACAAAACACTAATTCATTCAAAGCAATATAACAGAGAAGAACAAAGACCAAGTGCAGCATCAGAAATATGCAAGACAGTGGTCATGAATGCATTAACAACATCGAGCCAGAAACAGTCAAATATCCCACAAAAGTCCAGACCAACAAAAAAAAAACATGAATACTGCACCAACCAGAATGAACCAGTGATACAAGGCAACAAGTACAACACTGCACAAATTCAACATGAAGCAGTGCAAGCTCTCAAAGATACAACAGTGAAAGAAACTGCATCACAGCAGCATGAAACATCAAAATACACAAAAACTGCATCAATGCAGAACAGAACATAGTATATATAGTGATGCATAGCAACTGCATAGCAGCTACAAACACCAAGTGCAACAGTGAACACAATGTACATGCCACATTTTCATAATGCAGTGAAGGTTGCAGATTCAAGTTCAATTTACAGGTTAAAATGCACAAAGACATGGCAAGAGTCACAAGACCATCAAGCAGTAAGCAAATGCAACTGGAAACAACAGAAATTGTGCAACATGGTCAGAGTACAATGCAACATTTTCATAATGCAGTGAAGCATGTTCATGGAACACAACAACAACAGAGCTACATGAACAAATGCAACACTGTGAAGTAATGTAACAGCAATTACTGTGACAAAACTGCAACAAACAAAGTCTCGACCAAAATCAGTAACACAATGCAAATACAACAGCATAGCACAATGCACAAAAGTCACAAACAAGGTCAAACCCAAGATAAGTTCAACTCAAGGCAACTTGAAGCATACAAGGGATGAATACAACTTGATGAAGCAGTGGAAACAAACTCAAGTGCAACAGTTGAATACATGAACAAGTGTAGCATCTGATACAGTGAAAAAGTTCAAGTCAAGATGGAGCTACAATGCAAAACAGTGATAATGCAACATGGAGTATGCAAGTGAAATTCGAATTGTCAAAACTGTTTCAAGTTACAACAAAGAAGTCAGTAGCAGTCCCAAAATCTGAAGCAGTTCAAATCCAAGTACAAACCCAAAAATATATGCATACACACATACAAATGTATATATGCACATATAAAGTAAACTGGTGAATGTGCAGTAGGGAACACAAGACAGTGGCAAGTACAAGGGAGTGCAGAAATCAAGCCGAAGTTTAAAACCAAATTCATATCTTTTTATTAAGTCTTTGATTAAGTCAAAGATTTCTAATTTGGAAAGAAATTTCTGCAAAAAATTTCTCGAATTCATATATGGTCAGTATTAATTCAAATGAGGACCGAGACAACAAATACAGCAAGAAATTTTCGAATCAATTAATTCAAATACAAATATGGTCAGCAATTGTTCGAAATTGAATCAAGAAAGGAATACTCCAAATCCAGAACAAATTCAGGAAAATAATCAACGACATAAAAAAAAAAATCAAATCTGACAGTGTTAATTAGGGTTTCAACCCTATAAATACACCCCAAGAAATCATCATAGACAACAGAACAATCGAGTTCGAAAATCACAAAACCACAAACAAGCAAAAAGATTACATACCGCAACAGTAAACTCGATTATCAGAGGACGAGCTAGCAACAAGCATCAAATCATCAGAGAACGAGCGTGAGAAAGATCAACACAAGTCAAAGAATCAATCATCAGAACAAAGCCCCAAATCTCACAGAAGAACCGAAGCCCTAAATTGAAAAAGAAAAGGATCGGCCATTTTTTTCTCACAAACAAAAGAAAATGGACCGGGTAAAATAAGATAAAGGGAAGTGACCGCATATCTTATGTTTGTATTGGGTTAGGTTTTTTTTATTTTTATAAAGGCAAGATAATTTAAATAGTTTTAAATTTAGTGCTTGCTTTTATAATTTGTTTTATTTGTATGTTCTTATCAAAACAAAACATGATAATTTATCACCTAGGGTTTAGGTGTTGACAGATTGTCTAGTTAGAGTTAGTCCAGTTAGCAGGGTTTGCAAGTTTGCAAAACTCTATAGGCGGTAGCAGTGTTTGCAAGTCTGTTAGAGTGTTTGTAAGCGGGAAACTGTTTAATTCTAATAGAAATCTGGGAATGCAGCAGTAGGCAGGGGTTGCCGAAGCTGGGTAAATTCTGTGTGTGATTTATTTTTCAGCATATTTATTTCTGCAGTTTGCTTCTGTGTTTAAATCGCAAAAATTTGCTATAACCCTATTCACCCCCCCCCTCTAGGATTAATCTAGATCCTACAAGTGGTATCAGAGCAAGGTATTTTACTTTAACTCTAGAGTCATGAATCCACCAAATAATGCTTTTTCTGAGGGGCAATCTATTGCTAGGCCACCCATGTTTAATGGGAATGATTATGCTTATTGGAAAGTTAGAATGAGTATTTATCTTAGTTCGGTCGATTATGATGTTTGGGATATTATTGAAACTGGCTATAAATCTCCCACTATAGTTGTTGGTGATACTGAGATTCCTAAACCTAAGGATAGGTGGGATGCTAACGATAAGAAATTAAAAACTACAAATGCCAAAGCAATGAACGCTTTGATCTGTGCTCTTGATAAAAATGAATTTAATAGAATTTCTCATTGTACAACAGAACAGGAAATTTGGCACACTCTGGAGGTGACACATGAAGGAACTTCTCAAGTCAAGGAGTCACGACTAGCTCTATTTAGCAATGAATACGAAAACTTTGTGATGGAAAAGGGCGAGAGCATAAAAGATATGTTTGGACGATTTTCAACTTTGGTGTACAATGCTAGAGCGCTTGGGAAGGTCTTCACTGAAGTAGAGCTTGTACGGAAGATACTGCGAGTCTTACCAATGAACTTTGAGGCAAAAGTCACTGCGATACAAGAATCAAAAGATCTGAGTAAACTAAGCATGGAGGAGTTGATCGGAAACTTGATGACATATGAGCTTGAGCTAAAGGCAAAGGAGGAACGTAACAACTCCGAATCAAAAAAGAAGACGATTGCCTTAAAAAGCAAAGAAGAAAGCGGTGAAGAAGAAGAAGATCCAATTGAAGAGCTTGCGATGGCTGTCAATAATCTTAGAAAATGGTCAAAATTCAGGCCACGCAAGAAGAAAACAAGTGGTAATAAGTCAAAAGATTCTGATGATTCCGATAATGAATTAACATGCTTTAACTGCAAAAAGCCTGGCCACTTCAAACAAAAATGTCCACTTCTCAAGAACAACAAAGGAAAGAAAAAGAAGAAGAAGGCCTTTGCAGCAACTTGGGATGATGAAGAAGGAGAAGAAGTTTCGGATAATAGCTTAGAAGAGGCTAACTTGTGCCTTATGGCAAAATCAGATTCAGAAACAAGTTCAGAGGAATCCAGTGAGGTACGTAACTATTCTTATAAAGAACTTGTTTTGATGTGTTATGATTTTACTAATACAATTGATACTCTTGAAACTAAAATTGAAAAATTGAAGTCTGACAGGAGAGAACTCGTTCATGAGAATACTAGGTTAGAAACTGAACTTGAAAATATTCAAAACCTAGACTGTAAAAAATGTAAAATTTTAGATTCAGAAATATCAAGACTTAAGAATAGCTTCGATAATCTTGAAAAAGAAAACTCGAGTCTTAAGGAAACCATTGACACTAGGAAAAAGGATTTTATAAATAGATGCACCACACTTGTGACTGAAAACACAACACTAAAAACCAAAGTCCAAAATCTTGAGAAATCTCTGAATAACTTTTCAAGAGGAGAAAAATCGTTTAACATGTTATTGGGAAATCAACTCTTTGCTAACAACAGAAAAGGACTAGGTTTTGGGAAAACACAGGTTGATGATCATGCAAAAGGTAAGAGTGTCTTTGTTAGAAGTGAAATTGGACATCGTGTTGAAAATTGTAGTCATAGGAACAAGAACACAAAATTTATACAAGTTTGGGTTCCTAAGAATTCTACAAACAAATTTCATGTCTATAGGAACAAAAATAAAAGGACAAAACAAGTTTGGGTTCCAAAGGGATTGTTTGTTCACAATGCTTCAGTTACTAATATCATTGGACCTAAGAGTTTCTCTAGGTCATCCTCCTCTCTCTTTATGTAGGTCTGTTGGCGGGCTAAGGAGCAACAAGAATGGTTTCTAGATTCAGGTTGTTCTAGACATATGACAGGTGATAAATCTAAGTTCCTTAGCCTAGAAAAGTTTAGAGGTGGAAATGTGATCATGGGAGATAATAGCAAGTGTAAGATTATTGGGAAAGGTGAAGTAAGTAATGGTACTTTTTCCTTGACTAATGTTTTATACGTTGATAATTTGCATCACAATCTCATTTCTATTAGCCAACTATGTGACAAAGGTATGAATGTGGTTTTTGATAGTGATACTTGCAAAATCATTGATAAAACTTCCAATAACATTGTCTTTATGGGCAAAAGAAAAGGAAATGTTTACTCACTTTCGTTTGACAATCTAAATCTTTCCAGATGTTTGGTAGCCACTGACGAAGAGGCATCTTTATGGCATAGGAGACTTGGACATGCTAGCATGAGCCTCTTAAGAAATCTTGAAACTAAAGAATTAGTCAGAGGGTTACCACATCAGAAATTTAAAGATAACAAAGTGTGTAAAGCATGTTCCTTGGGCAAGCTTAGTCGATCATCATTTCGCCCTAAAAACATTGTTAGCACATCAAGGGTTCTCGAATTAATTCATATGGACTTATTTGGACCAAATGAAATTGCAAGCTTGAATGGAAAACGTTATTGTTATGTATTGGTTGATGATTATTCTAGATTTACATGGATTTATTTCTTAGCCAAAAAGTCTGAATCTTTTGATTATTTTTCAAAATTTGCTAAACTTGTTCAAAATGAAAAAGGAGTTTCAATTAAAACTTTGAGAAGTGATCATGGAGGCGAATTTGAAAATTTAGAATTTGAAAACTTTTGTGAAGAAAATGGTTTAAAACATGAATTTTCTGCCCCACGAACACCTCAACAAAATGGGGTGGTTGAAAGGAAAAATCGTACATTACAAGAATTGGCTAGATCCATGTTGAGTGAGTATAAACTACCTCTAACTTTTTGGGCAGAGGCGGTGAATACTTCGTGCTACGTAATGAATAGAGTAATGATTAGACCAATACTTGGCAAAACTGCTTATGAAGTATGACATGAAAGGAAACCTAACATCTCTTATTTTCGTGTTTTTGGATGTCCTTGTTTCATTCTTAACACAGGTGATCAACTTGGAAAATTTGAATCAAAGGCCGATGAGGGAATTTTCATGGGCTATTCAACAAGGAGCAAGGCTTACAGGATATACAACAAACGAACAAAGACAATTGTTGAATCAGTCAATGTGAAAATTGATGAATCTGATCTGGAAAGGACGATTGAAAAAACGGGTGATGATGGGGTAGATCATGAAGGCATTAAAGAAGGGACATCTACTGAGAAAGATGGAAGTAGGACTGTTGATGCTGATAGATTGAAGTTCAAATCCAATCATCCTCCTGAATTGGTTATAGGAGATCCTACGGAAGGTATACGCACTCGCTCTGCATTTGATAAAAATTTGTGTGCGTTTTGTTGTCATAGTGGTTTTATTTCTGAAATAGAACCTAATTCTGTTGAAATGGCTCTTAATGATGAAAGTTGGGTTTTAGCAATGCAAGATGAACTTAATCAATTTGAGAGAAATAAAGTTTGGAAATTAGTTCCTAGGCCTAATGACTATCCAATTGTAGGAACTAAATGGGTGTTCAAAAACAAACTTGATGAATCAGGAAATGTAATTAGAAACAAAGCTAGGTTGGTCGCAAAAGGATATAACCAAATAGAAGGCATAGATTTTGATGAGACATTTGCACCGGTTGCTTGGTTAGAAGCCATTAGGATTTTGCTCAGCTTTGCTTGTTATAAAGGTTTCAAACTAAAACAAATGGATGTAAAAAGTGCATTTCTAAACGGTGATCTGAAAGAAGAAGTTTTTGTTGAACAACCCCCCGGTTTTGAAAATCACGATTTTTCAAATCATGTGTATAAACATGAAAAAGCATTATATGGTCTTAAGCAAGCCCCTAGAGCTTGGTATGACTGCCTTTGTACATATCTTCTGGAAAATGGCTTTGAAAAGGGGAGTGCTGACACGACACTGTTTCTATTACATAAAGGAAGCGATTTTTTGATTGTTCAGATTTATGTTGATGATATCATTTATGGTGCTACTAATGAACTCTTGTGCGAGAAATTTGAACAAGTCATGCAGGCTAAATTCGAGATGAGCTTGGTTGGAGAATTGAAATATTTTCTTGGATTTCAAATCAAGCAAAGCAGTGATGGCATTTTCATTTCGCAATCCAAGTATGTGTTGGAACTGTTGAAGAAATTTGGAGTTGAGAACTCCAAACCATTGAGAACTCCTATGAGCCCATCAACAAAGTTGGACAAAGACGAGAAAGGAAGTGCTGTTGATCAGAAAAAATATCGAGGGATAATTGGTTCACTTCTCTATCTTACTGCTTCTAGACCTGATATTATGTTTTCTGTGTGTTTGTGTGCACGTTTTCAATCTAATCCTAAAGAATCTCATTTGAAAGCCACTAAACGAATTTTGAGATATCTTTCACACACAAACAAATTTGGATTATGGTACCCTTCTTGTGAAAACTTTGATTTAGTTGGTTATTCTGATGCTGATTATGCTGGTTCATTGGTTGACAGGAAAAGCACCAGTGGGACATGTTTCATGCTAGGACATTCATTAGTTTCATGGTCAAGTCGAAAACAGAATTGTGTTGCATTATCCACCACTGAAGCAGAATATATTGCTTTAGGAAGTTGCTGTGCTCAAATTTTATGGATGATGCAAACTCTTTCTGATTTTGGCTTAGTTTATAAACAAGTTCCATTAAAATGTGACAGTAAAAGTGCAATAGACTTATCAAATAATCCTGTTCATCATTCACGCACAAAACACATTGATGTGAGACACCACTTTCTTAGAGATCACATTGCTAAGGAAGACATTTGCATTGAATATATTTCAACTGAGGCTCAACTTGCTGATATTTTCACAAAACCCCTCCCCGAAGACAGATTTTCTAGATTACGTTTGGATTTGGGGATTATAGAAATTGACTAACCATTTTTTCATTGTTAGGTTGAAATATTCTTGGATATATACTTTCAACTTCAATTTCTAGGATTCAAACAAGTTTTGGATATTTTCCAAAGACTGATTCGAATATGGTATTCAGTACTGGATATTACATAATATAATTAACTTTGTAACTTATTCCACGATCATTTCTATTTCTACCATCTTTCTATCGTTCATAATGGTTTGATAAAATAAGAAGAGTGAACTATTTTAAATTTAAAAATATATATATATATATATATATATAATAATAAATAATAATAACTCTCATGCATCCATTCTCATTTAAAAGTCCTTATGGTTATGCATGGATGGAGCATGTGAGTGAATTATTTTTATCATTACTCCATTCTCATTTAAAAGTCCTTATGGTTATGCATGGATGGAGTATGGTAACTAAGTATTCTGGTCTCACTTAATAGTCTGGATGCTTAGACTAATAAGTAACTGCTAATCCCATTTAAAAGTCCTTATGGTTATGCGTGGTTAGTAAGTGCTTTTTTTTTTTAATGCTTAAATGTCAAATTAATGTTAAAATATCTCTCTTCTTATTAAAACTAATCATCGATCCATCCTCTACAATATGGAAGTTTTTATCTCGTTATGATATATTATTTTTTGTTCCTACTGTTCCATTTTTTTTGTCAGTCTTTTGATAATGACAAAAGGGGGAGAAGAACAAGATTTTGATGAGAAAGTAAATATTTTTTGACCTATTTCAAAAAATTTGGTTCAATGTTGGTTAAATGTTGTTAGTTAATTTTTCTTTAGTTCTTTTATTCTTTTGTAATTTTTGTTATCTTCTAAACAGGGAGTGGTCTTGGTTGTAGGGGGAGCATTCAAATAGGGGGAGCTAAAAATTTCGTGTTCAAACACATGTATTAGCATTTCAAAATCTTTAATATATATGTTTGTCATCATCAAAAGGGGGAGATTGTTTGATGTGATTTTTTGTTTGATGATAACAAACATATATATATCAATATATATATGTGTTTGCAGTTTGGACTATATTCATATTGAATAATTATACTATTGCACAGAATCTATATAATTCAACTAGTATTTTTTATTCAATATAATATTTTATTACAACACTTAAACAATACAAAGTTTTCAGCTCTCTCTATATATATACATACATCAGTTCATACATTTTACTTTTCTCACTACAACACTCAACACTCAGTTTTTGACTCTGTCTGCACATCTGCATCTATCTGCATTGTCCAGCTCCACTTCTCGTCCTGTCTCCTGTGTACCTGTATAATTAGCAACTACAACAGTAATCTGAAAACAAACAAATTTAAATTTGCAAAAATATACTTTGTTTGTGTCTCAGATACATGGGTTATTGTCATCATCTTTGATTGTGCAATATCTGTGCATATCAGTATTTTTTATCAGGAACAGGCAATTATAAGTGGCTGCAGTGCACACGTGTACATTCGTATACGTGTGCACTGCCACGCCAACTCGTGTGCACAAACTACAACAAAACACTAATTCATTCAAAGCAATATAACAGAGAAGAACAAAGACCAAGTGCAGCATCAGAAATATGCAAGACAGTGGTCATGAATGCATTAACAACATCGAGCCAGAAACAGTCAAATATCCCACAAAAGTCCAGACCAACAAAAAAAAAACATGAATACTGCACCAACCAGAATGAACCAGTGATACAAGGCAACAAGTACAACACTGCACAAATTCAACATGAAGCAGTGCAAGCTCTCAAAGATACAACAGTGAAAGAAACTGCATCACAGCAGCATGAAACATCAAAATACACAAAAACTGCATCAATGCAGAACAGAACATAGTATATATAGTGATGCATAGCAACTGCATAGCAGCTACAAACACCAAGTGCAACAGTGAACACAATGTACATGCCACATTTTCATAATGCAGTGAAGGTTGCAGATTCAAGTTCAATTTACAGGTTAAAATGCACAAAGACATGGCAAGAGTCACAAGACCATCAAGCAGTAAGCAAATGCAACTGGAAACAACAGAAATTGTGCAACATGGTCAGAGTACAATGCAACATTTTCATAATGCAGTGAAGCATGTTCATGGAACACAGCAACAACAGAGCTACATGAACAAATGCAACACTGTGAAGTAATGTAACAGCAATTACTGTGACAAAACTGCAACAAACAAAGTCTCGACCAAAATCAGTAACACAATGCAAATACAACAACATAGCACAATGCACAAAAGTCACAAACAAGGTCAAACCCAAGATAAGTTCAACTCAAGGCAACTTGAAGCATACAAGGGATGAATACAACTTGATGAAGCAGTGGAAACAAACTCAAGTGCAACAGTTGAATACATGAACAAGTGTAGCATCTGATACAGTGAAAAAGTTCAAGTCAAGATGGAGCTACAATGCAAAACAGTGATAATGCAACATGGAGTATGCAAGTGAAATTCGAATTGTCAAAACTGTTTCAAGTTACAACAAAGAAGTCAGTAGCAGTCCCAAAATCTGAAGCAGTTCAAATCCAAGTACAAACCCAAATATATATGCATACACACATACAAATGTATATATGGACATATAAAGTAAACTGGTGAATGTGCAGTAGGGAACACAAGACAGTGGCAAGTACAAGGGAGTGCAGAAATCAAGCCGAAGTTTAAAAACAAATTCATATCTTTTTATTAAGTCTTTGATTAAGTCAAAGATTTCTAATTTGGAAAGAAATTTCTGCAGCAAATTTCTCGAATTCATATATGGTCAGTATTAATTCAAATGAGGACCGAGACAACAAATACAGCAAGAAATTTTCGAATCAATTAATTCAAATACAAATATGGTCAGCAATTGTTCGAAATTGAATCAAGAAAGGAATACTCCAAATCCAGAACAAATTCAGGAAAATAATCAGCGACATAAAAAAAAAATCAAATCTGACAGTGTTAATTAGGGTTTCAACCCTATAAATACACCCTAAGAAATCATCATAGACAACAGAACAATCGAGTTCGAAAATCACAAAACCACAAACAAGCAAAAAGATTACATACCGCAACATTAAACTCGATTATCAGAGGACGAGCTAGCAACAAGCATCAAATCATCAGAGAACGAGCGTGAGAAAGATCAACACAAGTCAAAGAATCAATCATCAGAACAAAGCCCCAAATCTCACAGAAGAACCGAAGCCCTAAATTGAAAAAGAAAAGGATCGGCCATTTTTTTCTCACAAACAAAAGAAAATGGACCGGGTAAAATAAGATAAAGGGAAGTGACCGCATATCTTATGTTTGTATTGGGTTTGGTTTTTTTTTATTTTTATAAAGGCAAGATAATTTAAATAGTTTTAAATTTAGTGCTTGCTTTTATAATTTGTTTTATTTGTATGTTCTTATCAAAACAAAACATGATAATTTATCACCTAGGGTTTAGGTGTTGACAGATTGTCTAGTTAGAGTTAGTCCAGTTAGCAGGGTTTGCAAGTTTGCAAAACTCTATAGGCGGTAGCAGGGTTTGCAAGTCTGTTAGAGTGTTTGTAAGCGGGAAACTGTTTAATTCTAATAGAAATCTGGGAATGCAGCAGTAGGCAGGGGTTGCCGAAGCTGGGTAAATTCTGTGTGTGATTTATTTTTCAGCATATTTATTTCTGCAGTTTGCTTCTGTGTTTAAATCGCAAAAATTTGCTATAACCCTATTCACCCCCCCCCCCCCCGCCCTCTAGGATTAATCTAGATCCTACAAGGTGTTCAAATGCTCACAGCTGAGATTACGGAAAGGAAGTTGCATGAGTGCACTCTTCTTCAAAATGCACTGGGAAGACCTAAAAGAAATAATGCTCAAAGATTATTAGGAGGCTTTGAATTCAGGTGAATTCATTCTAGAAATAAATTATACATTTATTACTTTGATACCAAAAGTTAAAAAGCCAGAAAGAATAGAAGAATATAGACCTATAGCTTACTGCAATGTTACATATAAAATTCTTAGCAAAATTATTTGCATGATACTTAACAAAGTCCTACCTCAACTCATTTCACAAAGCCAAAGTGCTTTCATAAAGGGAAGATACATATCTGAAAATTCATTACTGGCACACGAATTAATAAGGGAATTTAACAAGAAAGGGGCAGATAGGGTGTGCTTAAAAATAGATCTTCACAAGGCATACGATAAAGTGAGTAGATAATTCATCCTACATATGTTACATGAAATGGGAGTACCGGCTAAGCTACTCAAACTCATTACACAATGTATATGTACTCCTACCTTCTCAGTGATCATAAATGCGGTTCCTAAAGGATACATAAAGTCGAATAGAGGAATTAGACAAGGAGATCCTCTATCTCCCTATCTATTTGTTGTAGCCATGGAGTGGTTTTCTCTTCAATGGAACTTGTGAGTTTCCAATCATTAATTAAACCCATATATAAGATCACTCCAGAAGGCAATCACCTCATATATGCAGATGACTTATTGGTAGTTTTCAAATCCAATAACATGGGGGTTAACACAATAAAGGGATTTTTTAAACAACTAGAAGAGCTAGTAGGTCTTAAAGTCAATGAATTCAAAACTAAGTGCTATACGAACAAATATTGTAAAAATAAAACAAACATATTAGCACAACTTGGAGTACGTGAAGGAGAACTGCCAGTAAAATACTTAGGGGTTCCACTATCAAATAACAAGGTTACTGATGCAGAATGTGGGAAATTGATAGACAACATCAGAGAAAAACTGTAAGGATGGAGATCAAAATTATTGTCTTTTACAGGGAGAGTGGAATTGGTACATACTGTTATCACTTCAAAGGTCATATTTTGGTTGCAAACCTTTCAAATACCAGACTATTCACTTGCTAAGATAAATACAGTCTGTGCTAACTTCATACGGAGAGGAGGCATTCACAAAGTGAGTTATAATGAACTGTGCAGACCTAAAAGTGAAGGAGGGTGTTGAATATGCGCTTTGCGCTATATGATTTTTGTTTGATGATAATAAACATATATACATTCACTTAAATGTATTTGTTAACGTACTATTTTAATTTTCACAGAATAAATAAATATTTGCTGAATAAAAAATAAATAACACATTTTTTGAATTTAAACGAATATTTTATTCAAACAAATATTTATTACAACTTTGATAGTACAATTTCAAGCTCTCACTATACATATACAATTTTGACTACAATTACATTTCATATTTACATATTCACCTCACTACATATCACTCACACTCGTATATTTATCTTTGACTGCATTCCAGTTTGAATCCAGCATCTGAGTAATCTGCAAAAATATTCACTAACGCAGTAAAATTGAAAATAAAATATTTTTGCAATATAAAATAAAAAGATGGATTTTGAAAATATTATTTGCCTCAGTTATTTGGGTTGTTCGTCATAATTTAAATTTGAATTCATCATACACGAACAACTTGTGACATACACAATGTATTACTGTATATGCCACAAGGCCGTGCACACCGATATATACACTTGATTGATTTACAGGGACAGGTGAGCACAGGTCAAACCCAAATATACAGACAGGTTCAACTCAGGTGCAATATATTCAAAATCACGACACAAGCACAAGGTCAAACCCGAGTTTTTAAAACTGGGTTCAACACAAGGCAGTCATGAAGTATGCAAAGAGCTCGAGCATGAGATATGGCAACTACAGTAATGCATCAGTCACCAAACACTACAAACAAGCAACATGGCTGAACATTGATCAAGACACTAAGCAATAGCAATGCATGTATAATGGAACCAGTGACAATAGTGGATATCAAGTAATACAACTACAAATGTTCAAACTCAATGGTCGGAATGAAAACAGTGGTCAATGCCAAGATACAAAATACTCAATGCATGCAACAATGTGCACAGGCCAGAAACAATATCAAAATGCAAGCACAACTTTACAACAAGTCCAGCAACATGAATTGGAACTACACCTGTGCACAGATACAAGTTCAAGTGCTCAGTGCAGACCAGGTTACAACATGTGAAGACTACAATGCACATGCAAAGATACAAAGACCAGCTGCAAAATGAAGCACCAGTTGAACTGTAGCAGTGCAGACCAACCCAATTACAACCCAAGATGCAAATGTACATTATGGCAGTGAACTATCAAGTACAAAGTGAATGAAGTGAAATGGTCGAGCTGTTATAGCAGCCATGCATATCGAATAAAACATGGTCTGCAGCTCAAATCAGTAAGCAACACAGTGGCAGCATGCTTGAAGTTACAATGCAATGCAAACAGCAATGCACTAAGCAATTGAAGCAGTTAAAACATGGAAACAAGAAAACATGAAGCAACTCAACAATCAACATAACGACCAAATGGCCAACATGAAACTGCAAATACCCATGCCCAAACTCATATGCAACAGCAACTCAAAGTTCAGGTCTACAGAATGAAGATGAACTCTACCATGTACACAAGTGCAACAAGCAGTGCTCAGGACCAAGTGAACAACGTATGTGATACAACTTCAAGTATATATGCAGTAAATTGGATGTAGTAGTTATTCTTTCCCAAACACATACGTATACATGCATACATCAAAATCGAGACATTGCAAACTGTAACATAGCCAAGAATAATTCACAAATCAGAAATCACGTGTGTGACAAATTGAAACAGTCAATACCAAGTCGAAGCCAGTGATAACCAAACGTCTCAAAGCAAGGCATAGAATCAAGTTATGAGAAATATACGAACGTGACAAAGTCAAATGTCACAAACCAAAGCTGTGGCCACCACGTAAAAATAAATCAACCACAATTACAATTCAAAGCCGTGGGATGCAAGTAACAGAAGTATTCGCATATGAATTGGTCAAGGTAAAATCGCAAGCATCAAAACAATATCTGATAGCCGAAGTCCAGTTGAACAAGTCCAAAATCAAAGCCGTGGCCAAGCAAAATTGAACAAGTCGTTTTTGTTTTAAAATTCGTGTTATTCAAGTTATATGACCAAGTCAGATAAATCACGAGCATTCAAGTAAATCGAATGGCCAAAAGCACAAAATTGAAAAATTCAAATATATTCAGACGAACGCAATACAAGGAGATCGAGCACCTATAAAATACCCAATCATCATCGGCAATTATCTGATCGAATTCAAGCATAAAATCAGAAAAGCACAAAGTATAAAATTACATACCAAAGCCAAATTCGATCAACGAAGTAGCCGACGTGAGCAACAATCAATCAAGAATACACGCAAAAGATCATCGAATCAATCCACAAACCATCGGCGCTTCAAAAGCCCTAATTTGGAGATCGGGGACGAAGCCCTAAAGGAACAGGCCGCCATTTTTTATCACGAACGAAGAGAAAAAAAAAAGGGACGGGTTAAAAGAAGATGGGCCGGCCGTGTTTCTTATTATAAAAGGGGGATTCTACTTTAATTTTTTTTTAAAAAGCTTTAGTTTATATTATTAGGGTTGTTTATTTATTTCTATTTGTTGTTTAAATTGTTTTTATTTTTTCGAATCAAAAACTGGTAAATCACCACCTAGGATTTAGGTAGTGTCAGATTGTCGAGTTAGAATTAGTTCAGTGAGCAGGGTGTGCGAGTTTGCAAAGCTCGATAGGCGGGAGCAGTGTTTGCGAGTGAGCGAAACTCTATAGGCGGGAGCAGGGTGTGCGAGTCTAGTAGAGTGTTTGTGAGCGGGAGCAAAAGGGTCTGCGAGTCTAGTAGAGTTGTTGTAAGCGTGATACTGTTTAATTCTAATAGAAATCTATGAATGCAGCAGTAGGCAGGGGTTGCCGAAGCTGGGTAAATTTTGTGTGTGATTTACTTTTCAGCATATTTATTTCTGCAGTTTATTTCTGTGTTTAAATCGAGAAAATTTGCTATAACCCTATTCACCCCCCCCCTCTAGGGTTAATCTAGATCCTACAAGTGGTATCAGAGCCAGGTTTATATTTTTTTTAACTCTAGAGTCATGAGTCTACAAAATAATGCTTTTTCTGAGGGGTAATCTATTGCTAGGCCACCCATGTTTAACGGGAACGATTATGCTTATTGGAAAGTTAGGATGAGTATTTATCTTAGTTCCGTTGATTATGATGTTTGGGATATTATTGAAACTGGCTATAAACCTCCTACTATAATCGTTGGTGGTACTGAGATTCCTAAACCTAAGGATAGGTGGGATGCAAATGATAAGAAATTGAAAACGACAAATGCTAAAGCCATGAATGCTTTGATATGTGCTCTTGATAAAAATGAATTTAATAGAATTTCTCATTGTACAACAGCACAGGAAATATGGCATACTTTGGAGGTGACACACGAAGGAACTTCTCAAGTCAAGGAGTCTCGGCTAGCCCTATTCAGCAATGAATACGAAAACTTTGTAATGGACAAAGACGAGAGCATAAAGGATATGTTTGGACGCTTTTCAACCTTGGTATACAATGCTAGAGCGCTTGGGAAGGTATTCACTGAGGTAGAGCTTGTGCGGAAGATACTACGAGTTCTACCAATGAACTTTGAGGCAAAAGTCACAGCAATCCAAGAATCAAAAGATCTGAGCAAACTAAGCATGGAGGAGTTGATTGGTAACCTGATGACATATGAGCTTGAGTTAAAAGCAAAGGAAGAACGCAACAACTCCGAACCAAAGAAGAAGATGATTGCTTTAAAAAGTAAAGAAGAAAGCGATGAAGAAGATCCAATTGAAGAGCTTGCAATGGTCTAGATTCAAGCCACGCAAGAAGAAAACCAAGGGCAATAGGTCAAAAGATTCCGAAAATTCCGATAATGAACTGATATGTTATAACTGCAACAAGCCTGGCCACATCAAACCAAAATGCCCACTTCTCAAAAACAACAAAGAAAAGAAAAAGGCGAAGAAGGTATTTGCAGCGACTTGGGATGATGAAGAAGGAGAGGAAGCTTCGGATAGCAGCCCAGAGGAGGCTAACTTGTGTTGCATGGCAAAATCAGAATCAGAAGCAACCTCCGACGAATCTAGTGAGGCAGGTGAGTTTTCTTATAAAGAACTTGTTTTTATGTGTTCTGATCTTACTAAGGTAGTGGATACTCTTGAATCTAAAATTGAAAAACTGAAATCTGATAGGAGAGAATTTGCTCGTGAAAATTTTAGGTTAAAAACTGAACTTGAAAATATTCAAAACCTAGAATGTAACCAATGTAAAATTTTAGATTCGGAACTATCAAAAATTAGGAATAACTCTGAGAATCTTGAAAAAGAAAACTTGAGTCTTAAAGAAAACATTGACGCTAGAAAAAAGGACTTTATAAATCGATGCACCTCACTTGTCGCTGAAAATTCAACATTAAAAACCAAAGTCCAAAATCTTGAAAAATCTTTGAATAACTTTTCAAGAGGCGAAAAATCTTTCAACATGCTATTGGGAAATCAAATTTTTGCTAACAATAGAAAAGGACTAGGTTTTGGAAAATCACAAGATGATGATAAAGGTAAAAGTGCTGCTCGATCTGAAATAATTGGAAATCATGTTGAAAATCATAGTCATAGGAACACAAAATTTAATCAAGTCAATTTAATGAGCACGTTCTGTAAAGAATTTGGACATAATCGAAATAATTATTGGTATAAACCCAAACACGTGAAAACTATACAAATTTGGGTACCAAAAGGCACAAATATAAAATCTTTGAAAGTCAAACAAATTTGGGTGCCAAAAGGAACATGTATAAATAGTTTTGAGTCTCCAAAAACATATTTTTCATATTCTGCCACTAACAACAATGGACCTATAAAAACAAATAGGTCACATAAATCTTTTATCGTGTAGGTGTGGAGGCAGGCTAAGGAACAACAACAGTGTTCTCTGGATTTCGGCTGTTCCAGAAGCACAACGGGCGACAAAACAAAGTTCTTTAGCCTAGTATAAAGGTGACAGAATCACAATGGGCAATCACGAAAAATTATCGTAAAGGTAAAACAGGTAATTGATTTTTAAATGTGATTATCTGCACCATACTCTAAATTAAAATCAGCCAATATTGAGATGAACAAAAGATGATGATTTTGATGCTATGATTTTTTTTAAAAAAAAATAATGACTAACCATCTTTAAATAAGAATTACTTGGAGTAATTATGATGGTTGACTGATTCGGATTTAATTGATATGATTTTTTGACTTGTTCTTATTTATGACATTAATTTGTGCTTAATTGATGACAAACCAGATTTTAAATTTTTGAACTTATTTATATAAATTTGTTCAGTCAAATGCTGGTTACTCATGCTACACGTAGATATATTGGTTCTGACATTTTGATCACTGCTTGTAAATTTGCACGATTTCAAATTCATGAGAAAAAGGTTTTTAAGAAATTGTTTTTGAAATAATTATGATGTTGATTGACTGTTGATTACTCATGAAAATAATTGTTTATCCTCTGGTTTCTGAATTTATCATCATGATATTTATTTTGAGTGTTAACACGGCTTAAATTCAAAATTCAAAAGAATGATGTTTTGAAATTTTTGGTGCACATCTCATGGTTTGATTCAACAAGTGAATATTGAGTGAAATTTAAATTCAGATGCGGATTACACTGGTAATATAGTTGATAGAAAAATTATTAGTGTAACGTGATTAATTTGTGAAACATTTATTTGCTGCATCGTTTTTTTTTTAAAGAAAATATCTGCATATTTTTCACTTGAAATAATTTTCAAATAGCAGAAAATTTTCTAATAAAACTTCCCTCAAGAAATCATGTTTGACCATATTTACAGCTTAATTATTTTTGAAAAATTGATTTTATAATTTTTAATTTGATTTTAAATGACAAGTTTGACTAATCTGACTCCCTTTGATTATCGAAAAGATAAATAGTGATTGAAAAAGAGATAAGTGTTGATATTTATCATATATTATAACTCGAGAAAGTATAATTAAAAATTTCTTTAGAATTTCATAACAAGAGTTATAAAAACTTTTTGTTGGATAATAATTCCATGACCATTTCTATTTCTATCATCTTTCTATCGAACATCACTCATCAAAATCATATTTAATATGTAAATTTGTGGTAGTTTACAAAGGAAATCATTTGTTCTTCAATATCTTTAAATCGGTGAAGGAAATTATTTGTGCTTCAATTTCTTATATTCAGCAATTAAAAATAAATATCCAAAGTATTCACTCTCATTTAAAAGTCCTCACGGTCATGCATGGGTGAATTACTTGGATTTTTGATTATGTGCTTCCATGCTCATTTAAAAGTCCTCACGGTTATGCATGTATGGAACGCATATTAAAAATAATTGATTTAATAGACAAGTTGATTCTAATCCCATTTAAAAGGTCCTCACGGTCATGCGTGGTTAGAAGATACTTGATTTCATTTTTTTTTAAATTAAATTGGAATACTACTAATCTCATTTAAAAGTCCTAACGGTTATGCATGGTTAGTAGATATTCAAATTTCCAGAAATAAATATACCACAGATAGACATATCTATATGAATTTTTGATGATTCTATCTCCATCACTTCTGAAAGTGGAATATGCGTTTGACAAGGGTAATTATGATTTTTGTTTGAGTTTTATTGAAATTTGATATTTATATTTAATTGAGTTAAATGTTTGATTCATGTCTATCACTTCATCCCTATTTTTATAACACTGTTATTCTTTTGCTGATAACAAAAGGGGGAGAGAAAAGTTAAGATTTTGTCAAATAGAATCAAGCAAATGTCAAATAATTTTCCATTTGCATATAGGCTCATTCACACATTTTATTTGTATGCATATATGTAGGGGGAGTCATATATGTAGGGGGAGCATCATATAGAAAGGAAGTATTCAAATAGGGGGAGCAATTGAAATTATCAAATACATTTAATATATTCAAAATCTTAAATATATGTTTGTTATCATCAAAAGGGGGAGATTGTTGAATATGCGCTTTGCGCTATATGATTTTTGTTTGATGATAATAAACATATATACATTCACTTAAATGTATTTGTTAACGTACTATTTTAATTTTCACAGAATAAATAAATATTTGCTGAATAAAAAATAAATAACACAGTTTTTGAATTTAAACGAATATTTTATTCAAACAAATATTTATTACAACTTTGATAGTACAATTTCAAGCTCTCACTATACATATACAATTTTGACTACAATTACATTTCATATTTACATATTCACCTCACTACATATCACTCACACTCGTATATTTATCTTTGACTGCATTCCAGTTTGAATCCAGCATCTGAGTAATCTGCAAAAATATTCACTAACGCAGTAAAATTGAAAATAAAATATTTTTGCAATATAAAATAAAAAGATGGATTTTGAAAATATTATTTGCCTCAGTTATTTGGGTTGTTCGTCATAATTTAAATTTGAATTCATCATACACGAACAACTTGTGACATACACAATGTATTACTGTATATGCCACAAGGCCGTGCACACCGATATATACACTTGATTGATTTACAGGGACAGGTGAGCACAGGTCAAACCCAAATATACAGACAGGTTCAACTCAGGTGCAATATATTCAAAATCACGACACAAGCACAAGGTCAAACCCGAGTTTTTAAAACTGGGTTCAACACAAGGCAGTCATGAAGTATGCAAAGAGCTCGAGCATGAGATATGGCAACTACAGTAATGCATCAGTCACCAAACACTACAAACAAGCAACATGGCTGAACATTGATCAAGACACTAAGCAATAGCAATGCATGTATAATGGAACCAGTGACAATAGTGGATATCAAGTAATACAACTACAAATGTTCAAACTCAATGGTCGGAATGAAAACAGTGGTCAATGCCGAGATACAAAATACTCAATGCATGCAACAATGTGCACAGGCCAGAAACAATATCAAAATGCAAGCACAACTTTACAACAAGTCCAGCAACATGAATTGGAACTACACCAGTGCACAGATACAAGTTCAAGTGCTCAGTGCAGACCAGGTTACAACATGTGAAGACTACAATGCACATGCAAAGATACAAAGACCAGCTGCAAAATGAAGCACCAGTTGAACTGTAGCAGTGCAGACCAACCCAATTACAACCCAAGATGCAAATGTACATTATGGCAGTGAACTATCAAGTACAAAGTGAATGAAGTGAAATGGTCGAGCTGTTATAGTAGCCATGCATATCGAATAAAACATGGTCTGCAGCTCAAATCAGTAAGCAACACAGTGGCAGCATGCTTGAAGTTACAATGCAATGCAAACAGCAATGCACTAAGCAATTGAAGCAGTTAAAACATGGAAACAAGAAAACATGAAGCAACTCAACAATCAACATAACGACCAAATGGCCAACATGAAACTGCAAATACCCATGCCCAAACTCATATGCAACAGCAACTCAAAGTTCAGGTCTACAGAATGAAGATGAACTCTACCATGTACACAAGTGCAACAAGCAGTGCTCAGGACCAAGTGAACAACGTATGTGATACAACTTCAAGTATATATGCAGTAAATTGGATGTAGTAGTTATTCTTTCCCAAACACATACGTATACATGCATACATCAAAATCGAGACATTGCAAACTGTAACATAGCCAAGAATAATTCACAAATCAGAAATCACGTGTGTGACAAATTGAAACAGTCAATACCAAGTCGAAGCCAGTGATAACCAAACGTCTCAAAGCAAGGCATAGAATCAAGTTATGAGAAATATACGAACGTGACAAAGTCAAATGTCACAAACCAAAGCTGTGGCCACCACGTAAAAATAAATCAACCACAATTACAATTCAAAGCCGTGGGATGCAAGTAACAGAAGTATTCGCATATGAATTGGTCAAGGTAAAATCGCAAGCATCAAAACAATATCTGATAGCCGAAGTCCAGTTGAACAAGTCCAAAATCAAAGCCGTGGCCAAGCAAAATTGAACAAGTCGTTTTTGTTTTAAAATTCGTGTTATTCAAGTTATATGACCAAGTCAGATAAATCACGAGCATTCAAGTAAATCGAATGGCCAAAAGCACAAAATTGAAAAATTCAAATATATTCAGACGAACGCAATACAAGGAGATCGAGCACCTATAAAATACCCAATCATCATCGGCAATTATCTGATCGAATTCAAGCATAAAATCAGAAAAGCACAAAGTATAAAATTACATACCAAAGCCAAATTCGATCAACGAAGTAGCCGACGTGAGCAACAATCAATCAAGAATACACGCAAAAGATCATCGAATCAATCCACAAACCATCGGCGCTTCAAAAGCCCTAATTTGGAGATCAGGGACGAAGCCCTAAAGGAACAGGCCGCCATTTTTTATCACGAACGAAGAGAAAAAAAAAAGGGACGGGTTAAAAGAAGATGGGCCGGCCGTGTTTCTTATTATAAAAGGGGGATTCTACTTTAATTTTTTTTTAAAAAGCTTTAGTTTATATTATTAGGGTTGTTCATTTATTTCTATTTGTTGTTTAAATTGTTTTTATTTTTTCGAATCAAAAACTGGTAAATCACCACCTAGGATTTAGGTAGTGTCAGATTGTCGAGTTAGAATTAGTTCAGTGAGCAGGGTGTGCGAGTTTGCAAAGCTCGATAGGCGGGAGCAGTGTTTGCGAGTGAGCGAAACTCTATAGGCGGGAGCAGGGTGTGCGAGTCTAGTAGAGTGTTTGTGAGCGGGAGCAAAAGGGTCTGCGAGTCTAGTAGAGTTGTTGTAAGCGTGATACTGTTTAATTCTAATAGAAATCTGTGAATGCAGCAGTAGGCAGGGGTTGCCGAAGCTGGGTAAATTTTGTGTGTGATTTACTTTTCAGCATATTTATTTCTGCAGTTTATTTCTGTGTTTAAATCGAGAAAATTTGCTATAACCCTATTCACCCCCCCCCCTCTAGGGTTAGTCTAGATCTTACAGAGGGGTTGGTCTAAAAAATCTGTTTGAACTCAAAAAATTTATGGACTCAAGTTAGCCTGGAAAATCCTTAATTCTGAAAATCTTTGGGGTAAATGGATGAGAGAAAGATACTTAAAGGAGAACTTCTGGACCATATAGGCAGATAATAATGCTTCAGTTATATGGAAAAATATCCTCAAACAAAGGGAAACTCTAAAAACATCGGTGGAAAGACAAATAGCAAATGGCCGAGACACGGACCTATAGAGGGACCCTTGGATTAATAACAAAAGTATTCTAGAGTGAGTGGGATGGGAAAGCTTCTCAGCAAATAACAGACCAAAAATCCAAGTTGCTAGTATAATCCATAATAAGAAATGGGAACCAGGAAGGCAATTGATAACAAGGAATCTGAAATAAGAAATTGAGGAAATTCCAATTCACACAAACAGATAAACTGATATATGGGTCTGTTTGTGTCCCGTGACCATTCAAATTTTCCACTGGTTGAATTCAACAGTCACCAGCTTTTATTATTATCATTATTAGCCTTGAATTATGCGTTACTCTTTTCTAACGTTTAATTTATATTTCCCATTTCATTTCTGGTGGCTCACACCATCTCCATCTCTTTCATTCCCTTCTATGAAAATTTCTAAATACAAATCCTTGTAGCTTCCCAATCCTTGTTCGTGAACCGCCTTTTTCATCATCCTCCCATCGTCGTCCCACCTTTGGCCTCTCCTTCTTGCACCGACCAAGCAACCAACCCACATGCCTCGAGCCATCTTTGCTCGGCTGTCTCACCCTCAACCGCTTCACCACTTCAAGCCTTTAAAAACGTTGCCGATGCTCCATCTCTGTAAATACCTCCTCTTCCCACTCTCTTGCCCTCCCTCTATTGCTTGCCTTGACCTAGATTTTCCACTGGCCGAAAACCATCAACAACCTCCCATTCCTCTTCCTTCCACCTGTGCCAAAGCCTTCCGCCTTCTCTCGATCGAATGGTAAGCAGAAGCTCCTCATCTTATACGTTTTATAATATATATTCTGTCACGGTATATATTAAGTCTTACTCTCCTCATCTTATATATAATATATTATGTTATCTATATTATCTGTTTTGATTTTTTTCAAAGATAATATAAATATTGTGTTTTAAAATAATGAATTTAAATTTCATATACATATGTATCAAAGTTCTCGTTTTATAAAATAGGTTACTGTGTATTTATGAATGAAATATTATATGTAGAATAAAAAAAATTCAATACGTTTATATACATAAGTGTGTGCAAGTTATATGTATCTATTTATTTATATATTTGGTTTATATATATGCGTGTATATGAGTTGAGGGTATGTGATTATAAAGTAAAAGTTTATACAGTTATATATATATTATAACAGTATATAAAGTTATAAATCTATTTAAAAAGATTGCATTAGAGAGTTGTCTGCATAGGATGGCTTAAACATACATGTCTGCATATATTTACTTATTAAGTTTGTTCACATATTTTACGTATAAATATTTTAAGTTATCAAGTTTGGTTGAATATAATATGTATTTATAGATATGGATAATAATTTCTATATAAATATATGTCATATTGGTATGTGTTAGACTTATGTGCATTTTTTTTATAGTTTTACCATTATCTGTATATATAACATATATTATCTGTTGATAAGATTTATATTATCAGATTTAGTCCATATACCTGATTTTAATAGTTTTAAAAAAGTATGTATTAATTTGAAGTTTTAATTATATATATATATATATATATCATTTGGTATACGAATATTTTAGTTTGTCTGATTTGCCGTTTAAGTACTTTTTAGTATTTTGTATACAAATATGGTTGGCATAGCTTTACTGCATGAGTTTGTATATACATATAAAGTTATATTTAGCATGCTATAGAGTTTATACTATATATATTATAAAGTATAGATATGCGTATGAAGTTGTATATATCATAAGTATTTGTTTGTATATATTTGGTCATAATTTATGTCTATGATAGTTATATGTTTATCGCCTGCGTGTATATATTTAGTAGTATATGTGGGTGATGTTTGCATATAGGTGTAGCCTGCATGTATGCATCCATATATATATATATATATATATATATATATATATATATATACATATATATATATATGTTAGTTCTATATAAAATATGTCTGGTTAACATCTTGGTATGGGTACATTTATATAAATAGGTACATAGCGTGCATGTAAGTTTGTATGTAGGATTATATACATTTGTTTATAGGTTGGTATATGAGAATTTGGGGTTCTATTTATATATTTATATCTTTATGGGTTGGGATTTAATAGTGATTTGAAACTAAAAATATATATTATTCTAAGTATATGGTTGATTTTGATGTACGTATTTAATGTAAAAAGATGATTTTAATAATATTTATGTTATTTTAATACTTGTGTTTAACTTAAATATTGGTTTCCTGGAAGTAATAATATATATACATAATTTCTGTTATATCGAGATGATTTCGATTATCTTCATCGATCCAGTTCTGATTGGATTTTGTCTATTCTTATTATCAGCTTTGATCGTTGAATTCATGCCGTCATTCAAATTTCAGTGTCTGTATCTGTGTCATCTGTTGTATTCTCTAGCCTCGAAAGGTGAGCAATCACTCACGATTAACGTCCTTATATTTATCAAATTTGATTTCAATTGAAATGACAATTGAAATATGCTGGTGCAATTATATAAAATTTTCATATGCTATTATCTGTAACTGTTCACTTGTGGGATATGACACCATATCCTGTTGTTATATTATATCATTGCCTGTCATGTTATTTTCATACCTGTTATCACTGTGCAAGTACCCTATTAGTATAAAATTCCCTATGCGTTGAAATGATACATACCCGAACGATCTGTAGAATAAGACAAAATCGTTACGGGTTGAAATGATAAACCCAAGCGATTTTCATTTGAATTGAATTTGGGATTGCGGGTTGAAATGATATATACCCATATATATTTTAATTATGGATTGAAATGATAAATATCCGTACCATTTGACCATAGGATAGAAAATTTTATACAAACACCGTTGGTCTATATATAAATATTTTGAAATGATTTCGATGGTTGTGAAAGGAAATATATATGGTTTTATTTAATATTGAAAATATTTTTTTACAGAAATAAATTTTGATATAAATTAGATTTAATAATAAGCTTTAATTTAAAAGGTTTGATTTAATCAATATATAATATGTTTAAGTATTTATAAAAAAATTATAAAAAAATGGATTTTTATAATGATTTTATAAGTTAAGGTTGGGAAAATAAATTTGAATTTATTCGAAATTGTATTTAATTAAGAAGTTGTTTAATTAAATCGATTTGAAACTTATTGAATTTGAGGGTTTTAAGATATGATTTTATAACTAGATTTTGATTTAAAGTAATTAAATCGATATTTCAAGTTTAAATAAATCGAAGAGAATATTTAGTTTAGTGTAATTTAAGGTTATTTACATGATAATGGATTTATTAAGTAAATATTTCAAAACTAAATAATAGTGAAGCTAAAATAAGATATATATGAAATTATCAATTTAGTTTTGAAAGTGCTATAATTTGAAAATATATATATTTGAAATGGAAATGATACTTTGGTTTTTAAGATAAATTATTTTGAAATGACCACGGTGTTATAATGATGTTTGGTCGTTAATAGCATCTATTTGTACATAATAGATAGTTCACGAATCCTTAGAGGATGGTTATCCCAAATATCCTTTAAGTTTATTGTATTTCAGTTGATATTTCACTTGAGTTAGATTAATTGATATAAGAATGTTAATCCTGACTCGAGTGTTTATGTTTTGCTTTACGCTCGGGTCAGACCGAGGGATACAGCATTTGAGACTCACCTTTGGAGTTTGGAGCTTCGCTTGGAGACCAACTATCGATTCAGCTTTCAGCTTTTTCAATTGCTTTTTTCAGAGATGTCATCAGTTTGTATTTGAGACTTCACTATATTTGAGATATTCTGTTGTATTTTATTTCTAACTCTGATGTTTATATAGTAGCTTCATGAACTACTATTTATTAATCTATTCCGCTGCATTCTGTTATAATACTATGTGTCTTGGATTTTGCGATTTATTTATTTACTTGTATATGTTGAGTTTTGTCAAATTTAAATTAACAATCTGATATTTTGAGCAATTCAAGTCCGAAATGTGCCGATGTGAATGGTTGAAAATACCGGATCGTTACAGTTGGTATTAGAGCTCTGGTTTTAGGCAAAACTTAGCATATGTAGTAGATTTAATTACAAAATTACTTTCGTTCGTGCCTGAATCCCTTCCTCTTTGATTCGGTTCCCTTTGAATTTTGGAACGCTCCCCCTTGTTCTAAAATCCATTCTTGTCTCCCATATTTGTATTCTTTTCATTTTGGAGCATCCCACAACTCCACTTCGAATGATCTCTATAAAAATCGGTGATCCCGCCAACCTATAAATGATTTGTAAAGGGGCGAAACTCCTTTACAATTGGCATTGATTCATCGGAGATTTCTATTCCCTCGGTTTATATGCTATTATCTCTTGCTATGCCAAATTCTATCTCTGGCGATTGAATGTTGATTTGCCTTAAAATTCCACATCGATCATATTCCTAAAGTCACGGTTGACCCGGTAAAGGTCGCCCGTAATTTATATAAGTACATCTATCTTCTATTTTGTAATTTAATTATCTCATCTTCGTTCGAGCCTACCTTCGAATCAGAATTCTATTTGATTGGAGCCCCTATAATTTGAATCTCTATCATTGTTTTGAAATCCATTCTTGAATCATCCTTTGAAAAATCGATTTTGTTCGTATTTTAGAAATTGTTTTATATATCAAAATTATTATTTTGATAAGTATGATTATATTCTATATATAAAAGAGAAAAAAATTTCGATAAGGATTATATACCTTTAAAAAACGAGAATTTGAGGTTTCGAAAGGATTTGAAATTTTGAAAATTATATAAGAAGTTTGATTTATCTAAAAATGATTTATAACTATTTTAAATTGGCAATTTGTGGAGTTGAATTTCGGTGTTTTGAAATTGGTTTTAAGATTATGAAAATATATAATAATACGATTTAAAATTATTTTTCGAATAAGAAATGCTTCAAATGACTTCAAATGAGTCCCAATGATTTTGAAAAAAAAATTCAGAGAAGTTTTCAAGAAAATAGAAGTCCAGAACTCACTTATGTCGGTGGAAAATAATTTTGGTGATGAGTGCATGCATCATCGACATTGATTTTTGAGTTTTGAAGTAGGGGAGAGGCCACTTTAGTAGCATTGCTATGCGATTGATTTTGTGAAACCAATTTTGATTTCAAATTCCGAAGTATGATTTGATATTCGAAAGATATATGTATATATACTTGAAACGATTTGAAGTGAGCTTAGTGTTCAGTCCTCGAATTTGGATTTGATTTGGTATAACCCTATCTATTTAAATTGATTTACTGATTAGTTGCTGAGTTCCAACTCTTGGATTGAAAATTTGATTTCTCCGACTATTTTAAATGTTCGAACACTTCCAAAACAAGGTTTAATTTTCAAAGATAAGTAAGTTCGAAAAGTATAAGTTATTTGATAAAGTAGATAAGTTTAGTTTTGTATTTTAATATAAAGTAATATGATTTAAATAAATTTGAAACTGTTTTGTTAAGTAAATGAATAAGACTATTTTGAATTATACTAATATGAAATTTAGTTTTGAAATGTTTGAAATAAATTTAGTTTTAAATGTTTTCAACTTAGTAACATCTTTTATAAAACTATATATATAGAATAATAATTGTCAAAAGATAAATTGGATCTTTCAAATATAAATAAATAGTTTAAAGGTTTTTAATCTTGGCAAGCATTTTTGGTGTAATTGATTTTGGGAAAACATTTGGTTCTAAAAAATAGATTGGGACTTAAAACCCAATATTGATATGATGATTTTTGGAAATGAATTTGTTTGACTTAAATTATGTTGATATGGAAACTTGGATTATTTTCTAAACCTATTGTTTTGGAAACTTTGAAACTAAAGATATTTAACTTGGAAGAAATAATTTGGTGAAATCGTATATGATTTTGAAATTGAACTGATATTGAAACAAATTGAAATTGAGAACCTTATTTTACTAAATACTTTTATTTGGGAGTTATCGAACTTATATAAAATTGATTTGCATAAGTGTGAAGTTCATTCGAAAACTATTAATTTGGAAAGGTACTCAATTTGAAAAGCAAAATCTTATATAATCGAAGTCTATATAAGTGTGATTTGATATACTATTGATTTTTGAAAGCATTCGATTTGAAAATGAAATCTTATATAAAATGGACTTTATATAAGTATGATATTTAAAATTGATTTGAAAAGCTACTGTATGATACATATTTTCAAAGTAAAGATATGGAAAGTGCCTTCTGCTTGATATCCGCTTTATGGCCATATGTTGGAGTTATTCTATCGATATTATTCTCTCTGAATTGGGTTTTCCGGATATGATACCCGAGCGTCCTTCGAATTCCATGGCATTACCCATGGTCGTTTTGTAGCGTAATCCGCAAGGCAGAGATTGCTTAAGGGTATGGATGTTTCTTGGAGGATCCAGGCATAACCATTATGTATCCGTGGTCTACAAGTTTTGTTGTCGTAGCGTAATCCGTAAGGCGGGGATTGCTTAAAGGGTACGGATGTTTCCTGGGGGATCCAGACATAACCATTGTGTATCCGCAGTCTATGATTTTTTGGTTATCATGGCAAAATTCGCAAGGCAGTGATTGCTTAAAGGTACGGATGTTTCCTGGAGGATCTATGCGTAACCATGGTGTATTTACGATCCACGATTCGATTCGGTTGATTTGTTCGGATTGTACCTTCCATATCAGTTTTAAAGGTTTTTCGAGTATTTTCACTGGGTGTTAAAACAGGTCTACTAAGTACTTGAAGAATTCGAGCTTTGCGCCTGATCAACGCATGACCACAGTCTGCAAGAACGAGGATAAACTTGTTGAAACATCGAGCTATAAAAGTATTTTCGAAAGGAAAATTTGTTTTGATATAAAAATATTTTATTATAAAGGTATTTTATTATAAAAGGATTTCCAACAAAAAAAATTTGTATTAATATTTGAAATTGAAATTCTTATGGTTTGAATTAACTATTCGTGCCTGATACTATTCTTTTGAATCTACCTTATCTGCTCGGCTTTATTTGTTCACCTATATCATGTTTTTCCAAATCTACCCTTTTTCTTTTTGAATATATCCTTTTAAAATATAGTTTATTTAAATACTACATGGTTTACTAATAAATTATTAGCGTTTTATGTAAATGATTGATCTTTATATAAGTAAGTGAATGGATTTAATAAAATGGGTTTAACCAAATTTATTGAATATTAATTAATTTAACCTGAAATTTATATAGTTTTAAATTAATTCTTTATCTTGTCTTTCAATCTATTTTTCCTTTTTGGTTGTTTCTATTCTCCTACCTCCTTCCTTTTCGGGAACGAAAAGTTTTGAGTGGCGAAGAGTGTAACGACCAAAAAGTTTTAATAGTTTTAAAAATATATTTAATTGAAAATTTTAATAATTGAATTTTGAAAAAAAAATTATTATTTGGAATACGTCTATTTAAACATAGCAGCTGGTAAATTTTCATTAGATAATATTGATGTTTATTTTCTGGTGTAATTCTATTTCAATTTAAATCAGTTAATAACAGTTGAATTTAAAAGTATTTTGAAATCTAAATATGTCAACATAAGAAAATTTATTTAGAACACTCTGAATCAGACTTCAAAATTCGTTTCGCGAAATTCGGACGTTTCTAGCTCCGTTTTGATTTTTTCGTATGGAATAGCAACCTATATTGGTGTTCGTATGGACTTTTGATAGGAAGGTCCTGACATAGATATTTCTGTTTTTCTTGTCCGTCTTGTCGTGCTGATCTCTGTAGTACATTTATTTCTGTGTTTTGAAGTCCGATAGGTTGCAGAAACCGTGAAATGGGCAGCGGTATTGGTGCCCGTTCGAGTCTGTTTGTGTTGGGTGACCATTCAAATTTTCTACTAGTTGAATTCAACGGTCATCAGCTTTTATTATTATTATTAGCCTTGAATTCATGCATTACTCTTTTCCAATGTTTAATTTATATTTCCTATTTCATTTCTGGTGGCTCACACCATCTCCATCTCTTTCATTCCCTTATTTGTCATTTCTATGAAAATTTCTAAATACAAATCCTTATAGCTTCCCAATCCTTGTTCGTTAACCGTCTTTTTCATCATCCTCCCATCACCCACCTTGGCCTCTCCTCCTCGCGCTGACCAAGCAACCAACCCACCATGCCTCGAGCCACCTTCCGCTCGGCCGTCTCACCCTCAATCGTCTCACCACTTCAAGCCTTCAACAGTGTTGCCTACGCTCCCACCTCCGTAAATATCTCCTCTTCCCACTCTCTCGCCCTCCCTCTATTGCTTGCCTTGACCTAAACTTTCCACAGGCCGAAAACCATCAACAACCTCCCACTCCTCTTCCTTCCACCTATGCCAAAGCCTTCCGCCTTCCCTCGGTCGAACGGTAAGCAACGACTCCTCATCTTATACGTTTTATAATATATATTCTGTCACGGTATATATTAAGTCTTACTCTCCCCATCTTATATATAATATATTCTGTTATCTATATTATCTGTTTTGATTTTTTTCAAAGATAATATAAATATTGAGTTTTATAACATTGAATTTAAATTTTATATACATATGTATCAAAGTTCTTGTTTTATAAAATAGGTTACTGTATGTTTATGAATGAAATATTATATGTAGAATAAATTTTTTTCAATATATATGAGTTGAGGGTATGTGATTACAAAGTAAAAGTTTATACAGTTATATATATTATAACAATATATAAAGTTATAAATCTGCTTAAAAAGTTTGCATTAGAGAGTTGTCTACATTGGATGGCTTAAACATACATGTCTGCATATTTTTACTTATTAAGTTTGTTCACATATTTTACTTATAAATATTTTAAAGTTATCAAGTTTGGTTTTAAAATGTACAAATATAATATGTATATATAGATCTGGATAATATTTTCTATATATATATATATATATATATATATATATCATATTGGTATGTGTTTAGACTTATGAGCATATTTCTTGATAGTTTCAACATTGTCTGTATATACAACATATATTATATGTTGATAAGATTTATATTATCATATTTAGTCCATAAACCTGATTTTAAAAGTTTTAAAGAAGTATATATTAATTTGAAGTTTTGATTTCATATATATATATATATATATATATATATATATATATATATATATCATTTGGTATACGAATATTTTAGTTTGTATGATTTGTCGTTTAAGTACTTTTAAGTATTTTGTATACAAATATGGTTGGCATAGCTTTACTGCATGAGTTTGTATATACATATAAAGTTATACTTAGCATGTTATAGAGTTTATACTGTATATTATAAAGTATAGTCTGCATATGAAGTTGTATATATCATAAGTGTTTGTTTGTATATATTTGGTCACTGTTTATGTCTATGATAGTTATATGTTTATAGCCTGCGTGTATATATTTAGTAGTATATATGTGTGATGTATGCATATAGTTGTAGCCTGCATGTATGCATATATATATATATATATATATATATATATATTAATTCTATAAAAAATATGTCTGGTTATCATCTTGGTATGGGTACATTTATATAATATAGATATATAGCATGCATGTAAGTTTGTATGTAGGTTTATATACATTTGTTTATATGTTGGTATATGAGAATTTAGGGTTCTAATTATATATGTATATCTTTATGGGTTGGGATTTAATAGTGATTTGAAACCATATATATATATATGTATGTATGTATGTATGTATGTATGTATGTATGTATGTATGTATGTATGTATGTACGTACGTATGTATGTATGTATGTATATATATATATATATATATATATATATAATTCTAAGTATATGGATGATTTTAATGTATGTATTTAATGTACGACAATGATTTTAATTATATATATGTTATTTTAATACTTGTTTTTAACTAAAATATTGATTTCCTGGAAGTAGAAATATATATATATATATATATATATATATATAATTTCTGTTCTATCGAGATGATTTCGATTATCTTCATCAATGATGTTCTGATTGGATTTTGTTTATTCTTATTATCAGCTTTGATCGTTGAATTCGTGCTGTCATTCAAATTTCAGTGTCTGTATCAGTGTGCGTATCCGTGTCAACTCTCGTATTCTCTAGCCTCGAATGGTGAGCAATCATTCACGGTTAACATCCTTATATTTATTAAATTTGATTTCAATTGAAACGACAATTGAAATATGCTGCTGTAATTATATAAAATTGCCATATGCCATTATCTGTAACTGTTCACCTGTGGGATATGACACTATATCCTGTTGTTATATTACATTGTCTTAGATGCATGTTATGTTATTTTCATATCTGTTATCACTCTACAAGTACCCTGTTAGTATAAAATTCTCTATGGGTTGAAATGATACATACCCGAACGATCTATAGAATAGGAGAAAATCGTTATGGGTTGAAATGATAAACCCAAGCGATTTTCATTTGAATTGAATTTGGGATTGCGGGTTGAAATGATATACATCCATATATATTTAAATTACGGATTGGAATGATAAATATCTGTACCATTTAACCATAAGATAGAAAATTTTATACAGATACCGTTGGCCTATATATAAATATTTTGAAATGATTTCTATGGTTGTGAAAGGAAATATATATGGTTTTATTTAATATTGAAAATATTTTTTTACATAAATAAGTTTTGATATAAAGTAGATTTAATAATAAGCTTTAATTTAATAAGTTTGATTTAATCAATATATAATATGTTTAAGTATTTACAAAAAAAATTATAAGAAAATGGATTTTAATAATGATTTTATAAGTTAAGATTGGGAAGATAAATTTGAATTTATTCGAAATTGTATTTAATTAAGAATGTTGTTTAATTAAATCGATTTGAAACTTATTGAATTTGAGGGTTTTAAGATATGATTTTATAACTTGATTTTGATTTAAAGTAATTAAATGGATATTTCAAGTTTAAATAAATTGAAGAGAATATTAGTTTAATGTAATTTAAGGTTATTTAAATGATAATGGATTTATTAAGTAAATATTTCAGAACTAAATAATAATGAAGTTAAAATAATATATATATATAATATCAATTTAGTTTTGAAAGTGGTATAATTTGGAAATATATATATTTGTAATGGAAATGATATTTTGGTTTTAAAGATAAATTATTTTGAAATGACCACGGTGTTATAATGACGTTTGGTCGTTAATAGCGTCTATTTGTACATAATAGATAGTTCCACGGATCCTTAGAGAATTGTTATCCCAAACATCCTTTAAGTTAATTGTATTTCAGTTGATATTTCACTTGAGTTGGATTTATTGATATAAGAATGTTAATCCTGACTCGAGTGTTTGTGTTTTTCTTTATGCTCGGTTTAGACTGCGTGATATAGCATTTGAGACTCACCTTTGGAGTTTGGAGCTTCGCTTGGAGATCCAACTATCAATTCAGCTTTCAGCTTTTCCAGTTGCTTTGTTCAGAGATGTCGTTAGTTTGTATTTGAGACTTCACTATATTTGAAATATTCTGCTGTATTTTATTTCTAACTCTGATGTTTATATAGTAGCTTCATGAACTACTATTTATTTACTATTCCACTGCATTCTGTTATAATACTTTGTGTCTATGATTCTGTTATTTATTTATTTACGTATATGCCGAGTTTTGAAAAATTGAAATTAACAATCTGATATTTTGAGCAATTCAAGTCCGACATGTGCAGATGCGAATGGTTGAAAATACCGGGTCGTTACAGATACTCAGGTTAGTGTGTGGAATCTTTATATGTATGTTTGACATCATGTGTTTTAGTGTTGTCAGGATATCGACCTTCTTCTTTTTTACCATCAGTACAAATAATTCAAAATATTTTAGGATACGAGTATGAGATAGATTCATTTATCTAATTTTCATTTCGAGGACGAAATACTTTTAAGTAGGGGAGAATGTAACGACCCGTAATTTTGCTACTTCAGAAATGAGAGATTTCGTTCATTTTAAATTTAAAAGGAGTTTAAAACTTAAATAAATATTTTATATATAATAAATGATTATTTACGCTTATAGTCAATAAATTAAAAAGTATAAATTTGAATTTAGAACAAATCAATAAAAGTTAAGTTTTGTTAAAAATAAATAAAGGCTTAAATAAATAAGTTTAAACATTTATTTGATAAGTTAAATCTTATTTAAAACATCTAATAAAGATAATAAAGTATATTAAAAGATCTAAAAACATGTTAATAATCGTTTTACAAAAATAACCAAAATTTGTCGCATTTTTTCTGTTTTACATACACTGTAAAATTATAGATTTTGATATTAATTAAATATAATTTTTAAATATAAAGAGACATGTTTTAATTTATTTAAAGAAGTAAAAAGTTAATTAAAAAGTTTGGTTTACATCAATATATAGCTTAACAAAAACGTCAAATTTTGAATGTAAAATTTGTCGACAAAAACGCCGTTTTCAACCAAAATAAGTTGTCGTCAAGTTGTTGCAACTTGATACATTTTCTAGCATATAAATACAAGTTTACAAACTTTTAAACACTTTACATTTAGCACTAAAAGACAACACGAGTTTACTTTTGAAAAGTTTTAAAAAATGTATAAAAAGTGAAAATGCATGATTTGACTAATTAAATTTTATTTTAAATCTTTATAAACAACATCATTACATATATATCATGTCTCATTAATGGGATGTTATGTGTATGCATCGATAAGGAGCAAAAGGATTAGTTAACATTAGTGTAAGAAAAAGAGAAGAAAACATGTCATAAATCTAAAATCAAATCAATGCATCAATTCCACATTAATACACTTCATTTCAACATTAATAACAAATCAAAATCATGCATTAGAAAGTGTGAAAGGGGAGACAAATTTTGATTTGATATAGAGGATATTTTGGTCTTTTTGGCTAAGGATAAAATGGTAACTTGGTTGTAAAAGTTCAACTATAAATAAGCAGCTCCACTCCTTCATTTTTGCATATTTCATTCCTTCATTCTTCTTCACTTTCTCCATCTTCTTCTTCCATCATTTCCATGGCTATCTTGTAACGACCCGTAAATTTCAGTAATTAAAATTTGTTAAATTAATAAGATTTTGTAATTAAAATTAACAATTTGAAATGAAATTGCAATTAATTGCAATTAATTGAAATAATGTGAATTGTCATACTTGGTTATAAGTTAAATATAAGAAACAAATGGGAATATTGAATTTGTGAATTATTAATAAAAATAATAACTAGAATGGAATTCAAATTGTTATAATAATGGAAAGTGTAAATTATTGCATTTGGGTATAAAATTTACAATAAGTAAATAAATGTAAGTGTTGTATAAATAAAAGAATTTGTACATAATTAATAATGATTGAATTGGAATTTAAATTAAATAAATGAATATAAATAAAGGTTACAATAATGGGAATGAGAATATGGCAAGTAAATGAAAGGAAAACAATAATAACCAGTTTATAGCGTAATAATAGGCATAATATAAAGATGGGAATTTAATTCAAATCAATGGAAATAATGTAGGTGTTATACTTAGCTACAAATTGGATATATGGAAATAAATATAAGCATTCAATTAATTAATGAACTTGAACTTCAATAAATGGTAATTGAATAAAAGTCAATGTTCTCTAAGTAATCATATTATTTGTTTGAAAGTAATAAATATAAAGTTAATTAAATTTTTAATGGTTACAATTGTATAAGTTACCTATTTGTTTAGTTCATAAAAATTTAATTAGAAAGCAATTGCAGTAATTGACTTAATTAGTGGTGATTGAATGAATTCAAAGTTACATTAACCACTGAAGTAATACGTAATAAATTGAAAATTCATACAATCAACGTAGATAGGTAATTATAATGTTTATTGCTGATAATAAACGTTACCTTAATGGTAATTAATAAAACAACGGAAGTGTGAATGTATAAATTACATAGAAACTAATGTATGTATAAGTAATAAATTGGTATAAGAATGGAATTAAGGTAAATTCATTAATTGGCTTTAACCCTTATTTAATGTGTACAATTGATAGAAGTACACATTTAGAAATGTAATATTTATTCAAATTAAGAGGTAAATAGGCATATATTAGTGCAATGGGAAATAAATTTCATTTAAAGGTAATTAAATATTATCTTAATATAAATTGTGATAATATTTCAAATTAACGTTAATTCCATTCATAGTACAACAATTATTATAAATTACCTAATTTATTGGTCAATGAATTTATTAGAAATCAAGTTCATTTAAATGTTAAGTAAATGAAGGGTAAACAATAGGAACTAGGTATACAGTAATAATGGACTTAGTATAAAGATTGAAACTAATCAAATCAAAGTTATTTGGAATTTATTATAATTAATTGGGACTCAAATTTTAATAAATGAATTTATTATAAATGAAATTTAATTTATTTCGTTAATGGAGATTAAGATGAAATTTGAGAATAATAATGTAATAAACCATAAACAAACGTTAATTTCATCTGTTGGATAATAATGAATTGAATAATAAGAATGAAAAGTAAATTCAGTGGGATTATTGAGAATTTCAATTTTAATTTGTGAATAAAATGAAATAGAAAATTTAACGCTGAAATTGATAAATTAATCAACTCTAAATTGACATTTGAATTTGGTTAAATTAGTGTAAATGATTAAGGAAGTTTAATTTGATGAATTTTGTTAATTATAGAGTTGAAATCGAAAAGTGATTTAATTGATTTATTTAATTAATATAAAAATAGCCATTTTGGCCACTGACTCGGATTTCGACGAAACCAGTTTTATCGGATCTGTAATGGTGAATTATTGTAGGATTTCAAGTTTCGTATCGATCGGACTTGTCGTTTGATCGTATGGGCTTGAAACGCCTTGAAATCGGTTAATTGAAATCAATTTGAAATAAATTGATTTTAGCATAACTTCTCCATACGATGGAACTTGGACTTGAAACCTTTTCCATTGCGTTTAAAATATTTTAAAACATCTATTTTGATATACGGGTTGACCCAATTTCATTACGGAGTCAGAACGGACTTTTCGGGCCATTCATCGTTCAACGCGTATATCCAACCGCATCCATCTATTCTATTCAACTATGTCTATAAATACCAGATTATAAACCCTAGCCTACTTCTATTTATCATTTGTCTATACGTACAGTTCAGCTATCTTTCTTCCTCAATGGAAGACAAATAAATTCTAGATCCAAACACAAATCAAATTCGAATCAAAAAAAATTCAAACTCCTCAGAAAAATTTGAAAAAAACATATATCGAAGATCTCATCGATACGAACCTACATTCGGTGTTCGTTTTTCAAGGCAGTGACCGGATCCATCAGAAATCACGGTCAAAGTGGAATTGGGCGTTTTTTATTGGAGCGACTATAGGCAAATCAGTTTCTGGGTTTAATGGAGATCGGAGAGGGGAGGCTAATGGTGGTGGTCGCCAGTGCAATTTCGATCTATGGCAACGGGAATTTGTGAATTAGGGTTTAACGTATTAACGGCGGCTACGGCTTTTGGGGTCGATCGGTGAGTGGGATGAGGTCGCGGTGACTTGGGGTGAGGTCGCGGGCAATGGGGGTCGCCGGTGGTAGCCGCGGCTGGCTGTAGTTGGTGATCAACCGTCGTTCTTTCTTCGTGCGTGCGCAAGTTTTGGTTAGGGTTTCGTTTACGTGCATTCAATCTGGGTTTTTGCGTGGACGAGACAGATGCTTGCGTGGCATTTCTTTAGGTAAGATTTGTTTTTCTAGTTTTAATTTTTATTTTTGTTTTCAAGTATTCTAATTCTAATATCTTGTGCATACGAAATCCAATTCACACATGGTTTTCTCCGCTAGGTTTGTATTGAAATTCCAGACACTTTGACGCTAGTTTGGACGAATTCCGAGGCTGTTCAAATTTGGGTTTAAATTGGATTTAAATTCAAAAGGTGAGTGTTTTAACCCACTCACAACTTCTAAAATTTCTTATGTTTGTTAAATTTATTTAGGATGTGGTTAGAAATTTATTTATGACAGTTTGGCGTATTTTTAATCATCATCCCAGTTAAATTGAATATAATTGAATTAAATTGTTATTTAATTTATTTATTGCATATAAACTACCAGTTAAATTTTAATTTAATTTATTATTGAATATAAACTGCTAGTTGATACCTGTTGTTTATTATCCGTTATATATTGATGCTATTGAGAATTGGATGATGATTGTGATTAATGGTTGATGATTGATATTGGATGAATGGATGTTGTATTTTATATCGTTATAAACTTCAAATTGTTATGCACTTTATTTCATTCGGGATTGCGGTTTGAAATGATATATAACCATATTTTTATTTTAAATTGTGGATTGAAATGATAAATATCCGTATCACTTGACCATAGGATAGAAAATTATATACAGACACCGTCGGTCTATATATATATATATATATATATATATATATATATACATACATACATAGGAAATGACTTCTATAGTTTTGGATAGAATTATACGGTTTAAATAAATATTGGTTCTTTTTGATATCATATAAAAATATTTTATGTATAGTTAAATTCATGTATTTAAGCTATGTATAAATAAGTTTAATGGCAATAAGTTAAAAAAATGGAGTTTGATTTATTAAAATAAATATGGTTAACTATTTAAATCATATTTTTTTATATAGAGGTTATAATGATTTAAATAAATTAAGATTTGAAAGATAAAATATGAAATGGATGTGAATTAGATTATTTAAGAATTTTACTCGAATAAAATTTGATTTGAAATTTAGATAAATTTGAGATTTTATGAAATTGAATTTATTTAAGGATTAAACCACCAGGGTTGATGTGAAATTTATTAAATTGGAATTTTAAAAGGTATAATTATAAATCTAGTTATTTGAAATTTGAATTTTATTTAAATAATAAGGGGTTTATTATATAAAATATTTCAAAACTAAATAATAGGAAATTTAATTGTTGAATCGAAATTATCAGATTTAGTTTTGAAATTTTGGAATATTTAAAGCCTTGAAATATATCGAAATTGAAATGTTTATAGAAATTGAAATGTTTCGAAGTTATGAATTTCATAGCATTATGTTTTAAAGGTGTTAAAATTTCAAATGTTTGCTTTTGAAGTATAAAATTTGGAATTGTTATGATTTTGAAAAGGGGATATATTTAAAATAAAATGATATTGTATTGATTTGAAATAAGAGGGATATCATATTGATTTGGTTTTAAATTTGAAATGATATCGTATTTATATGGTTTTGAAATAAATATTATATTCTGTTTTGAAGTATAATTATTTTAAAATGTCCGCGGTGTTATAATAACGTTTGGTTGTTGAAGAGACCTGGATCGAAAGTTGTCATACTCTCTGCCAACTTCGAAAACCACTTTAACAACCGTGTACGCGGTGGAGATTCCAGAATGAAGTAGGATGGTGACGGCGTTTCCTTTGAGGTAAATACGTGGACCCGACTCCCGTGAGTTGGCATAAGGTGGCTAAAACAGGAGCGATTGACGGGTTAAGAAGGTTGCACCTTTTATCGGACACATCCCGTCGATATTATACTTTGACTTTTGGATTTATTCGGTGGCCACTTTTGATTTCTTTGATTTGGGGTGTGGCTCGAGGTGGGCGGTAGCTGCGGCTATGTGTTACCACCGACCTGGAAGCGTAATTGGTATATCTACTCTGGCATTGCCTAGTTGTGCCGTGTCGCCTACCCTAGCGCGCCTTATACGATTTTGTTTTGTACCATACCTATGGAGTGCCCTCTGACGACGCCTAGTACGGGGGAGATTACGGTACTGTATAGACTATGGGAATATATTATGTGTTAAGGAGAATATTGGGTCACTCCTTAACGCTATTTTAAAGTAAGTTTATTTTACTAATAGACATTATTATAATAGCGAAATATTACTACATAGTAAATAGTTTAACGGATCCTTAGGAGATGTGAATCCCGAGCATCTCTTGAGTTACTGCACTCAAGTTGGACACTGGATAGGAGATGTAAAATCCCGTAAACATCTATGACGCCGTTACACTCATATTTTTACCGTTGATTTAACTTACATAAGATCTTTTAGTTCTGACTCGAGTGTTTTGTCTTTTCAATTCGCTCGGGTCAGCCTGAGCATTTCGGGAATTGAAGGCCTTATTTCTAGAGGACGAAGACGAAGATTGTATTATTACTATTATTTACTATAGTGATCCAATGCATCACATTGTTTCGCTGCATTATTATTATTCGTTGGTATGTGTAACTCTGATATATATATTGTATAAGAATAATCAAATGTTTTAGTAAAACAGCTTCATGAATTGTATATTTGATTATTATATTTTATCGTTCCGCTGCAAGATTCTGTTTCGTTCTTTTCTTTCTTTGCTTTTTCTTATTTACCCCATAACAGTCCGCCCTTCTGTATGGTTTAAGTCTGACGTGTGTGGTTTATCGTCGATTTAAAGCGTACAAAAAGGTGGGACGTTACACATCTTCTCCTCCAAAACCTTCACCATCTAATCCATTTTTCTAGAAAAATGTATAAAACAAATACAAAAAACTTCACTCCACAAAAGCACCACCTTTATTCCCCTTTATATTCGGCCCCACCACCCATCCACCACCATGACCGTACATCACCTCCCTCTACCTAGGTCGAGCCCTAGAACCTACGCATACACCCTCCTCCTCACATACCCGAGCCAACACTCCACCTACCCATGCCCTAGACCACTTACCCACCTCAAAACACACGCCTACCCACCTACCCAACGCCATCTACCCAAGCTATCCGAGGTCGTACACTCCATTCTCTTCCAGAAAAAGCCCATGGCCATAATAAAAAGAAAAGGAAAGGAAAGAAAAAGAAAAGAGAGAGGAAAACAAAAGTAGTTCGAAAGAAAAATAAGTTAAGGCGAGAATTTGAGACGTTCGGAAAAAGCGCATTAGTTCGAGAAGCACATTAGCGTACAAAAAGATTGACGGAGTAGATATGAAGGTGAGAAATCCTCATCGCTTCAATCACATTTATACCCTTATGACATATGAACATTTATACCAATTGATGGTTAATATGGATGATTGATTGTTTGGTTAGATAATTGAATTGTGATAATATATCCCGTTATGGTATTAATAGTGAATGTTGGATTTGAAATCACATGTTATGTGATTGGTTGAATGGATGTTATGTTAGCTATAAATATGGATATTGGTTATGTTCATTTTGATTTAACAATCCCTTTGTTATTAAGACCATATTATAGTGATATGAGATACTTTGGAAAAATAAGTCTCTTTTCGATTAGAAGTGAAATTAAAGTAAAAATAAAAAGGAAATTTCAAATTTGAAGTGAAACGGGATTAAAAAGGATTGTTAAAGTGAAATTGAAATTGAGATGAATGGTGAAATTGAAATTGAAATCTATTTTGAAAAATATAAGTCGAGATTAAGGTTGAATTGAAGTTTAAATTGAAATTTAATTTGAAATCTAAGTTTTAAATCAGTTTAATTTTAAGTTAGAACTGAAATTGAATTGAAATTGGAATTTAAAATTTAATACGAAAATAATAGGAATATAATAATATTATAATATGGTAATAGTGAAAATACATTGTAAAAGCTTTAATAAAGTAAAAATATTGATTTAAAATGATTTGTAATGATTTCATAAGTGATAAAATTCAATTTGAATAAATTATTTCAAGTATTAAAAAAATAAGTCAAAACTAGGTGCGTCGTGCAACGGTAGTTCGCAATCTCGCGTCGACAAGTTCAAATGAATGTGTAGAGTGGAATATAGCTCAGAATTCTTCGAGATAAGAAAATTCCAGACAATTAAATCCACATATTCTAAACGAAGAAAGAAAATCAGAATTTCATTGAGTAGATTTTGAATTAAGTCCAAATCAGTTTTCCAGAAAAATCATGTCAGTGCAGTGAAGTGAACATAACATGAAATCTGTTTAAATGAACGTTTTTAATCATGGAAAAATATGGAATAAATTTGATAAATCCATTTAAATAGTTTAAACGAGATTTTAATTGGAAAATACAAATTTTCAAATATTAAAAAGTTATTTAAATCAATTAAGCTTATATAGCACTTTCTGCAGCACTTTTATGCTGCGAATGGTATAACTTTTTTAATATGAGTTTAAACGTAACGATTTTTCCCAGAATCAATTGTAAATGTTTTTTAAAAGGAAGATTTAGTGTTTTGAAAGATAATTTGGAATCTTTATAGTCAATTCCAAAATAAAGTCGATACTGAGTATGCGGAAACGACTAGTACATTTGTCCCGCCTGTGAGATCTGGGATGATAAAACAAGGTGTTTGACTATGGTTAGGGATGGAGCAACCAGTGTCCAAAACTTACCTAGCCTATGTTTTCTTTACTTAGATGAGGGGTGGAACAGATCGAAAGGAAAGCCCGAATGCTCTAAAATAAAAAGATTCAGTTAAGTTTTCCAAAATAAAAGAATATTAGTATTATCCAAAATTTAAGCAATCTCCAAAATGAATGAAATCTATGATTCTATTTACTCAAAAATATTTGCTAAGATTTATTTTAGGGTTTATCGTAGACGATGTCTTAAATAACATTGTTTTTGACTCACCTAAAAGTTAAGGAATTTGGATCGAGGGTTAAGTGAGGAAATTTGAAATATTATCCAAAAAAAAAAGAATGAATTACTTAGAAATTTTGTAAGTAAAAAAGAAAGACAGTTCGAAATCGTTCGAAAAGAATTAAAGTGAAAAGAGACTTAATAAATCCTTTATACTCATATTCACTTTTTAATGATAATTGGATTTCAAAGGAACCGGGGTCGGAATTGGGTGATTCCTATCCGAAAACCACTTTGAACCAATGTATACGTTCGAACGTGAAGACGTGTTGAAGATGATGATTATTGAAGATCGTGGATCTTCATAGCATAAGGACTGCTTGTGGATTTGCTCGTGGTCGCACCCATTATATAGTTATATATAGCAGAGGTTTCCTCGTTGTGGATATTTTTCAGATTGCAAGGACTACTCGCTACTAGTGGTAGTAGGAGAGTGCCTTCGGTCTATCTTGTTCGTGGACAACTTGTATGGACGTTTGCCTGACATATCATTTCTAAAGATTACGTACATTGGTTTTTACAAACGTACATCAGTGGTGGTGGAGAAGGCAACTTCTCTTAGCTTAACACCCTCCTTGAGACATACGAGCTCAAGGGTCGTATTTTTATGGAAGGCAATCGGTAGTCAACGGAAATGGCAATATTGCATTCAAAGATGTGATATATACTATGTGAAAAGGTAATCAATGCCTCTAGCCTCATCAAACCGAGAATAATCGAAAAAGGATTAGATGCGGCAAGGCTAAGTGAGTCATTCCCAAGTAGGGTATGGTCACCCCTTCTAGATATATTTCTTCCCGTTATGTCATTCGGGATGTAAATTAATGTGGTTTCTATGCTAGAGCGTGCTCGGTTAAAGGTCGGTAACGACCGGGGATGACATATTCAGTACTATCTAGTTACAGGGGTAGGCCGATCTTGTGTTGGCAGAGGATCCTTTGTGATGGTCGTTAGGACATCCATCTAGAGGTATACCCATTCGAAAGGTAGATCCTTCACCTGGCCATTTGTATGGAAATCCATTCTCCAATAAGAACCTATGATTTTGTTTGTACCGGCGTATTGAATAGCCTCGAAATGCTATATGGGTAACCATTTCGGATAAGATTAATAAGTTTATTTGCAAAGTTTTTCAAAGAGATGTAATTAAAAATAATGTCAAAGGTTTTGATATAAAAGTGTTTCGGTTATCATAAGGTAAAAACATGTCCGTGTTTATGTGTGGGCGTGGTTTTATGAGATACTCTTTCTTTTCAAAGGATTTCTATTTAAAGGCTGATATATGACACTGTCATTTATTATTGAGTTTTTCTCACGCTGGTTTATCAAGCACGTCAGATCTGAGTAGTTTCAGGTTTAGTCGAAGATGGTTGGAGTTTCCAGAGGAGAGCTGGAGATATTCATCTACGTATGGACACATTCTATTATTCACTGTACTTAGTTTGTTGTAGTTTGATGTTTGTCTGCAATGTAAGGACAGATGTTTATAACCGTCCAAGCTGAATTTAGGTTAGACTCTGATATATGTATTTAAAAGTTTTCAGCTGTAAAGATATTGTTTCAGTATTATATGTTATTCCATTCGAATGAGATTCTGTTTTATCTATTTTTCTTTAATCATCCATACTTCCGCGCAACTTGGGTCAAACATGAGTGTTTTATTGTCACAGAATTATGGGTCGTCACATTGTCATTCTGATTTTATCGAGAAACACGTAGCAAACAATATCTTTAATTGTTAGCTTGAAATTGACATATTTGTTTACGCATATCATTTGCGTAGATTAGCAAATTCTCTTACCAATTGTATGGAAATTAGTTTATTCAAAATGTTAAGATCTCATCTTTAACCATGATGAGAAATGATCAAGGATTTAACTCCTTCCACTTGTTCGAAAGGCATAAAACTTTTTGGTAGTAGATTCCACCTTTTCATAAGGTCATGAATGTTAAAATATAGCTTTATCACACTTATAGCAGACCGCCTCAGACTTTCTTTTCTTTGCTGCTCCTCCTTTCTGAGCATTCTTTTAATGGAAAAAATTTCTCTTTTGGCCCTGTCCAACCTGAACCTCCTTCTCCTTCTTCTTCTCTAAACAAGTTAAACATCTCCTCACGCTTCAACGCCATTTCAACAACTACATCACAAGGATCTATGATGTGCGGTAAAGTAGCCTTAGCCAACTGCAGCTTCAAACCTCTAATAAACTTTTCAGTCCTTTTCAACATTGTATCAATAGTGGCATACATATATCGGGCTAGCTCTTCGAATCTACTAGCATATTCCAGAATTAACATTTCTCCTTATTCCAACTCAGCAAACTTCCTGACTAAGATGGACTACGCCATTATTGACATGAACCTTTATTGAAACCTCCTTCTAAACTCCACCCACGTCACAGTCTCTTCATCTACACCGGTAGTTATAGTGTTCCGCCAAAACAGAGCAGCTCCTTGGAGTTGTCTTGAAGCAAGTCTCCTTTTCTGTTCATCATTGAGCCCTAGGTCAGTAAAAATCCACTCACGGTGTAATAGCTAGTTTTCTACCTCGATGGCATCCTCCGTCCCGATAAATGGTTTTCCTCCGAGCCTGATATTGTCTCTGCTCAAGTAAGCATACTGATTGACTACTGGAGCCTCCTGAACTCCTACCGTAGCATTTTCTCCTACAACTCGAGTTGCGATCCCAACTTACATAATGTTTACGAAAAACTGCTACATGGCTCCCATGTCTACTTGGGGAAGCCCAGCACCAACATTCTCAACCTCATTCTGACCTCTTCTAGCATTTGGTCGGTCATTTTCATTTGTAGTGGTGTTGCCTCCTCTTGGATTGACTGCCTCTTCTTCCGTTCATATCTGTATTCAAGCCTCGTGAGATACAGAAGACTAGCCTAACAAAGATAGGAGTCTAGAGATAAAGCGTATACTTATATATAGCAAATATAAGTAGGTTACTATAGCGTCATCTCATACCCCGATCCTAACTTTAATTTCTAAGGATTATATTTTAAAAAATCAATTTTAGTTGAAGTACTTTGTAAACCTATGTTCTGATACCAAGTTGTAGCATCCCCTACCTAGAGGCCTAAAGCTAAGCGCTACAGATGCTACGGTCATCTATAATATTAACTTCCGGCGACTAAATACGGTTATGTTAATGGCATCTATAATATCAAAAGCACTTGAATATGAAACAAATCGCAGATTTCAAAACAGAATTTTCCATTACATTTCAAAACACATGTTCCATATTCATATTACATAATCCCTATGTTCCCAAACACTAAAAAATATACTTAGTACAAAATATGCTAAGAGCGGCATATGAAGATGCCCCCTTTGATGATCAGAGTCATATAGTCGTAATTGACTTAATACATACACAGCGGAAATAAATAACAACAAAGAACTGCAACTCCTAAATAGTAATCCGTAAGCATCTTGCTCGTCTCCGGTAGCTTTATTCGTCATCCTACCAAAACCTGAAAGAACCTCAACCCTCAGGCTACTCAAATCAATTTTGAGCATCCAAAATGTTTAAGGAAAAAAACATAATCTTCGAGTCAGACATAAACTCTAGTGCAAATAATAATATACATCTCGATTATTTAATATTAAGTGAGACCACGCCGCTTAGCGGAACGGGTTTCCTCTCCCTAATATCCTTTTAAAACATATCTTTAGCAAACCTTTATCCTACAATCAAAACTAGTTAAACTGTAAAGCATCATTATATAAACATATATATATATATATATATATATATATCAGGTAATAAATGGACTATCTGTCCGAACAATATAGTTTTGTTTGGCTTACTATTAATTTTTGGCTGACTCAGGCCTACCAAACAATACAACAAAATAATCTAACATCTGCTAGACATTCTTCTTCTGGACGATCTGTCCTTAACTATCTTTTAAATGTTTCTCTTCTAGACGGTCTGTCCCTAACTTAACATCTTCGGGGTCACCTGATCCTAATGGTTTTACGGACTCACCAATAGCCTACATGTATACAATCATATATTATCTTCTGTGTGTAATCATATTTTTAGTCTAACTTGTGACAAAGCCCTACACACTAGAATTTTGGACTAAATTAGCTGGGGCCAATAGCTAATGTATGGGGTGCGACCATATACCAGTCTCATCTGGTATTCTAATATCCGAGTCACTTTACATAGGGATACCCATAATTTTCCATGAAAACATTTTCATTTAAAACCTTTTAAATCAAACTTAAAGGAAAACACTTACTCTATGCTTTACACAAAATTACATCGCCATGTTATATATATACTTTACTCAAATCTTTGTTGATGAAACCTTTAAACATTTAAAAGTGCCCCTTTCGATCTTATTGAAAGTACCCCTTTCGAAACCATGTAGTACCCTTTCTTTCTTTTAGGCCGAAAGGCCAAATCTTCCTTTCGAAACCACTCCTATAAATCTTTCGAAACCATTGATTCCTTTCTGCTTCGAAAGCTAAAAACTTTAGACATCCCTTTTTTTAACCATTAAACATTGCCTTTTGAAACCATAGGAAGCCTTTCCTTTAAACCATTCGAAACCATTGGAAAAACCTTCCCTTTAGATCTTAGAAACCATTGGGGAACCACCTCTTAGCAACCTTTCTTTCAAAGCCTTTCAAAAACATAGGGGAATCACCCCTTCGAAACATTTCTTAAAAAAAATTCGAAGGCATTAAAACCTTAAACCCTTCGAAAGCATTTGGGTTCAATTTTAAAACATGTGGAAAACACACACTGAACTAGTTGAAACCTTTAGGTTATTCTTTAAAAATCACTAAGGGTCATAGCAACAGAGTAGAAAGCATACTCTTTTGAAATCTATAGAGTGAAGTGATGGTGTCGAAAGCATCCCTTCAAAAACATTGGAGAAGCGGCAGGGTTTTCATAAAACAAAGCAACCCCCTTCGAAAGCTCTGTTTCGAAAGGTAGAAGGTGGTAGTAAAGGCTTTGACATAGTCGGAAGCTATCATTTAAAAACAAAGGTGCAACTATTTCATAACCAAACTTGAAACCATTGACTTAGTCGAAAGCACTGAGTCGAAAGCCATTACTTAGAACAATGGTGCAACCTTAAAACCTTTTTTAAATAAATTGACCTAGTCGGAAGCCAACTAAGTCGAAAGCATTTTAGTCAAAAGCAAGCAGGCGCTTATCTTGTTTAAAACATAAAGGCGCTTTGACCCTTTCGGAACCCTTAGGTTTCGAATCTTACCTTCCGCCTTTGTCCAATTCACCGTGTATTGAAATTGATACTATGTGCATTGGTTTAAGGAAGGAGGCGGACGGTCTTAGTCAAAAGCAACCTAGGTAAAGCCAAAATATGCAAAATATGCTTTTAACATGAATTTCTTATTTAAACCCTTTAAGTAAACTTTTTTAACTAACATGCCTTGTTTATCAAACTCTTATTGGTTGCTAATTTTTATTTTCTAGAAACATGCCATAATTTCAGAATTAATTTGTTTAAATCATTTGCAAAATGCCCCTTCTCCTTAAATATATAAAACATTTAAGTCTCGTACGTCAAAATGTATTATATATTTATCAAAACATTTTGGAAAATTCTACAAAAATCCGAAAAATCCCTCTTTATATGTTTTCTAACATATAAAAATTTCAAACCCGATTTAATTATAATTTACATGTAAATAATTTATAACCTAATAAATCATTTTCTTCACTAGAAAATTAATATAAAATTCACATTAATTCAGAAAATTTTGAAAATTGAAACTCATCTCTAAAATAACATTTCTGGTTTATATCTAAAATCGCAAGGGATTTGGATCTCATTAAATAGCGTTTCCACATCAAACATATCATAAGAACAGGGCCGGCCCTAGGGCAAGGCCAAGCAGGCAGCCGCCTAGGGCAACCCCCTCGATGGGGCAACAGGTTGGGGGAGAAAAAAATATTGATGATGAATAATATATTTTAAATATATATAGATGCATTTCATTTAGTAAAGAGTTGTTAGTCGAGTTGGTTGAGTATGCTCTTTTCATGTTTGAGGTCCAAACTTCAATTCCTGATAGCAACAAATTTTTTTCAACCTCTCCATTTTTTCACCTTTTGTCTAGGGCAACCCAATGTAAAGGGCCGTCACTGCATAAGAACCAATATAAATATGCATAAATCATCAACAAGTATATATAAACATTTTCCACTTCTATGACATAGCTAAATCATGCAATATAAATCCAGAATTCATCTAAAACCGATACAAAAAAATGAGATGTAGTCATTATTCATCTTAGCTTTTTGATTAAATGATGTGAGGTTTGATGTTGAATAAGTTGATCTACTTCTTCACTTGAAAATCCTAGCTTTATCTTCTCTTGAGATTGAAAATGGTGGTCGGCCTTAAGATATTTTACTTGAGAATGAAATGAACGTGTATTTAGTTTTTTAAGGGTTTACGATATAAGTTCATCCTACTTTCCATTTTTCCCTTCCTTATTTCCTAACACTTTTATTCATGTTATCTTCTTAGTTCATTATACCAATAGGCATGGCTATACTTGGTTAAATCAAATTTCAATCTATTAATCAACACATTATTTTATTTTATTTAGCTAATTAAATATCCTAAATAATGTCACTAAAAATATGGAGTGTTACAATTGTGTATAAATTACAACTAGTTATTAACTAATTTATGGGCGAGGATTTCTCAGGCTGATTATAGAAAATCACTGGCCAAGGAGGAGATAGCACAGTTGAGAGCTCATATAGCAAAGTTGAACGAGTGACGAAAGAGTGGAGGACCGATTATGGTGCTAGATGAGCAGATTGCAACATGCATGGTAGAGCATGGGACATTTCCTTCCCGAAGGTCGGGAAATGATGGAAATGATGATTAGTAAATATGGTTGTGTTTTTCGATGGATATTGATTGATCTGGTTTGTACTTATTATTTGATATGTGTTGATGGTGGTTGTTTGATGATTAAAGTTGGGTTTTTGTGAATGTTTGTTGATTGTGTTGTTTGATGGAATAATGATTTGTATATATGGTTGTGTTGTTCGATGAATTGTTGATGTAAATATGGATTTTTGTGATATAAACTTAGTTTTTTGTAATATGTATGATGTTTGTACTTGTGAAATTGAGCATGTGTGTTATATATGAAGCGGACAGAATGATGAATATATATATATATGTGTGTGTGTGTGTGTAGTTTGATGGTTGAAAGAACAGTTGTTTTATAAAACAGAACTTCTAGGTTACTGACGGCTAGCGATGACATATTGGTTACAGGTTACTAACGGCTAGTGACAACCCAATCGTTTATTCGTGATGCATAAAACTATGACACGTGTCCATTGGTTATTGACATTGGCGACGAATCGCTGGTCATCGAAAAGCAGTCAACAAATCCTAAGGCCTCGCTTCTTCTTTGATCGACAATTAAAAAAGCGACGGCTTTTACCATCGACTAGCGATGGCTTGCATCGACGGGCTATTTGTCATTGCTAAACTATATATTTCTTGTAGCGTCCAAACTACCGCGTCACAAAAACGATTTAACAGACTGGCGTTGATCTCAATTAAAAAGCGGTTTTAAAAAAAACTTAACTATGACATAAATGAAGAATTTACTTAAAAAAAATGCAAGAAGAAGCATTTTTTTTTTTTTTTGAACTATGTGAAGAAAGTTGACCATTAATTTGTGCGAAAATTTGATATTTAGTTTATTTATTATTATTATTAATATTAAAAATAAAAGTACAAATATAAAACAAACGTTGACATTTTATGGAGCAAAGGGCAACCAATTTCAAATGTGCCTTGGGCGACGCGTTCTACGGGCCGGGGTATGTTTTATACTGTTGCACAATTCATGTTAACATTAGCTTTTCTGTCAAAATACAAAAGTCAATATGCACACTCTATATGACTGGTATTTGAACCTATTAATTGAGTGAAAGTAGAATAGCAGACCAACCGCTCACGAGGGATTCGTTTTTTTTCCCCCACTCAACGAAATCACCTGTTAATTGTGAAACGTTAGTTAAGTCTAGTTGAATATTGATATGAGGATATTTCATATTTGAATTTACAACATGTAGAGTTGTTTGGATTAAAAAATCTATCAATTAACAAGATATGTACATGATACAGAATCTTATCTTAGGTTGGTTTTTTCTTCGAGTACTGTCATTATAACTCTTCTTTGTTAATTAAACTGGATTAGAGTCTTTTGCCATAGCAAGAACTCTTTATAATGCCTTGTAAAATCTAGCACTCATAGTTTTAGACTATTACTATAATATCTACTCATTATCAACGTCCAAATGGCAAACTAATCTTTCAACATTTCATTTCAAACAAATGATTCAAAATTCACCGATGCAGGCCTAGCTAATTAACCCGTGATATAGACTCTGTCAATTTAGTCATAATCGACATTATACTACTCTAATAACTTGATGTGATATCGAGCCATTACATGATATCAAGTGGCGAAGCAATTGATGCTACTTTTAATATGACACAAATAAACTTATAAACAAAGCATTTTAAACAATTCAATATCAATAAATTAAGTTTGTAAATCACGATCTTAGGGAGAATACAAGTTGAATCCAATCGAGATTGATGTCTACGTATATATAATTAATTAGTAAATTGCTCATTTGTTTAATGAATGATTCTCTGATTATGCTTTGCAGTTCATTCAGATGGGGACTCGCATCTTAAAATACAATTTAATTGCACTTGAAATTTTTTTATGTAACTAATCAGTGTTTGGTGATGTGTACAAAAAAGTCATATTATGTGAATTAACCAGATCGGGATTAAACAATTAAGTTAGGTATTCTGTATGCACGAATGCATTTTTTATTCAGTGTTTAGCAGTTAACTGACGATTTTTTTAGCAAAATGATTGATTTTAACAATTAAACAAATGTAACAAGAGGAATAATCTCGTGTTCTGTTGACAGGCTCATTACTGTTTGTGAAGAAACTCTTTTTTTTTTTTAAAGCTAATTAAATAAGAAATTAAAAGGCTGTTTTGCTCAATCATTCGATTTGGTTAGTGTTAGAAGGCACAATTATGTACCTACGTGAAGATTAGAGTATATTAGATTCAGTTTATCTGTGCTGAAAACTGGCTTTCTTGAAAAAAAAGAATTAACGCATCTGGATTTTTAAGTTATATATAAAGAAAACTTTGAAAACAAAAAAAAAATAACAAAAAAAATAATATTTGTTTGCTTTTGAGCTTGCTTTAATAGGAATTCGATGGATTACATGTCGAAACCCTCTTGAATTTCTGCAATAAGAGCGGAATATTTTGTTCACACAAATTGCATTTCATCAAAGGTGGGTTTTACCTTTTTGTCAATTTGGATGAACTAATCAAAATTATATCATGACGTCCAACACATCTGACGTCAACGATAATTAATGACAATTTATACTTTAGTTCTCTTCCAAACAAATATTAATAGTCTGTTCTCATTGCAACAAAAATAATTAATACTCACAAATATAATTAATAATAAAAGAACACTTAATTCTCTTTTTAAATACTCTTTCGTTTCTCTATAAGATGCTCATTTCCATGCTCCTTTCTTGTCATTCAAAACTGCGTCTTTATAGTTTGAGCCTTTGCTCACAAGTTCCCTTTCTCATCAGTTTTGATCTTATTTGACTTCGACGATTTTTGAGCAGTTTGAGAAAATCCCCGCTGTTGAATTTTTGTAACCATTGGGTCTTACTGATCAATCAGTATAGTGTAATTTTAGCTGAATTTCATAACCCTTTGGAATCCAAAGTTCCCTAACTCTTATTTTATTCCCATTGAAAAAATATTTCAACTAATTTTAATTATTATACTTTATTTTTATTATTTTTATTTTGAGACTAATATATTTTATTTCCTTGATATATAGTGTGTATTTATCTTCTCATAACCCGGACTCTTTCAAAAAAATTGTAATTTCAAATATACAACATCAAAAAACTAGTAAGTTAAATCACCACTGTGCTATGAGCTCTAAATGGGTGGGACCAAACCTAGCATAACTATGTTCACGTATGTCCCATGGTAGATTCGGATGGACACGGACTCGAAAAGGTTTAAGTTTGAACATTGCTGTTATAACATGAACAATAGACCGACAATGCAAGAATAAGAAAAAACATCGAGAACTTTTGAGTGAACACATTTTCCTACATTTTACTTTTTCTGATTCATGCCTTAAACGACAATAAAACAAACACAAATGGACGTTTTTCAACATTTCACCAAAACGAACATTAGACATCAATAAAATTTACACCCATAAATTTTAAAGCGTATGTTTTGAGTGTTGCCGTGGACATCTCAAAAAATGCTTGCTAATATCATTGCTAAAAAAAGCACCAAATAATTTTGGTTTTTACTATTCATAATATCAAACTTTCAAAATATTACCAAAGACATCGATTTCGACTTATTTTGCAAGGCAAACAACCACCGACCAACACAGTTTTCTATGTCCATCAACCACTGAATCACTGAAGTTTGATGGTTCTGAAGTTTGGTTGTTGATGGATGTATAAAATTGTGTTGATCGACAATTGTTTGCCGCGCAAATTGATTTTGATCGGTGGTCGATAGCCATTGCAAATGGCTTTGGTATTAGGAAGCTTAAAAAATGTATCGTGTATTATTATTTTTCAATGGTATTTGTAAGCATATGTCGCGATGCCATAAGCATAACATTATATTTTAAATTAGTCCGGTTATTTTAGAATTATTTATGGTCAATAATTAGAAGCAAACCTTCTTGTATAGTAATTATTATTCTATGAGTGAGTTTGTATCAAACATTTTTTTTAATAATTTTTTTGATTTAGTAAGTTATCCTATAATCGAATGTGTATCAAAGTTTTTTATTTATGCTTTTCACTTTGATAATGTTTTTTCTAATTTTGGGTTTTGATAATTTTATGGTTACACGAATAATCTTAGTTTTGTGACTAAACTTCTAAAACCGATGTACAAATTAATTCAGGGGTATTTACTGATCGATTATATAAGCACCTCATAAAACCTTGTAAAAACCTACTTCCATTTAATATCAAAACTGGTAATTTTAAAACTTCTTACAATCGCTACAGCAATAAGTTGAGCCAAAGTTATTTTGCTAAATGAGATATTACATTTTTGTTTAAAGATAAAAGAAAATAATTCAGTTCACATGAATGCCACACTCATTGACAGGGTCCAGCCAGTGCATGTTATCATGATAACTTTGTTTCTCAGCTTTTTGTAAATCTATCATCTTTTTTGTTAACTTTGATATTGTGATCATAACTTAGGTAGCGACATGATTCAGTTCATCTATATTTTGTAATATCATATTTTGTAATGTCTGTAACATCGATTTCACCCTAGATGGGTGAATAGGGTGATGCTATAAGTTATAAAAATTTAATGCGGAAGTTTGTATAAAATTTTCAACACAGATATATCAAAATTATAGCAGCACAAATAATAGCAGAATAATAAATGCAGAAATAGAACGACACATAATTTACCCAACTTCGGCAAAACCCTGCCTACGTGTTACCCCCAAGTTTTCTATTAGAAATTAAGCAGTCCGACGCTTACACATGAAAACTCGCGACACCCGCTATCGACTAGCCTTAACTCTACGCTCAAAACCCTACCACAAGTCAGATACTGAGTTGAGAATTCTCGAACTACACCACCGTAGCTCGTCCCATAGTCACACGACCAGAAATTACAATCCTTTAAAAGAGAAAATACAAATTTAAAAACAAAACAAAACTAGAAACCCTAGTTTAAATTAAAAGCTCAAAGTGACAATTTTAAAGCCGGCCCAATAAAAAGAATTCCCTTTCTTTTATTCTCTTTTATATTTCTTCGGCCCGTTATCTCTATTGTTGTGAAAAAATATGGTCGCTTCCTTTATACTCGTTCGTTCCTCTATGAGCGATTAGGGCTTCTGGGTAATTTGAAGTTGCCGATTAAATTTATAGCTGATGCTTCGATTGCTTTCTTCGATTGATTCTATGGCAGCTTCAACCAAGTCGAGTTCGAATGTAGCGTTAATTGGTAAGTTCGTTCCTTGTTCGATTTATACTTTACTCGACTTTGATTCGAGTTCCTGATTGATGTTGTAATCTGTGATATGCTTGAACTCGAATGCCTTTTGCTGATGATGTTTCAGGGCTTATATAGGAATCGAATTCCTTATTTTTCGTTCATATATTTCAAACGAATTCGTTTGATAATTTTTGGCATGTCATTCGATTATGCATTGATGATTGTGATGATTTCTGACATTTTCAATTCGTATAATTTGTTTACTTGATTAACACAGTGTTGATTTCTTACGTGGCCACCACAGCTTCGAATTTCGACTTCTTCAACTTCGGCCTTGTCACGGCTTTTGTTTTCTGGCACTTTGTTGACTTCGGTCATGGTAATTCTGTGTTGATATTTGCTTCCGGCATTTAAACCTGACTTGTTCGAATTCATGATTACCACAACTTGAATCAGCATGCTATGTTTGCATATTGAGTTGTTGGGCCACTGTGTACATGTCTTCACTGTGTGTTTGAGTCTGGTTTCTGGACATCTATATGTTACTTGTTTGCATAGTATTGTAGTCACATGTGGAAGCTGCTTGTTTTGCTGCCTGGTCTGTTGGCATTGTTCACTGGTCCTAGTTTGAGTCACGTGTATCAGTCCATTGCCATGTGTATTTGGATTTAGCTTGTCTGCACTTGCATTGTCCACTGTTGCATTCACGTGTACATTTCTTGTTTACCTCCTTTACTTGACTTTCATTTGATAACTTGAATCTGTACTTGATTACTGGTTGTATTTGCACCACTTTCTGTTGTAAGTGTTCATGCGTCATGTTGAGGCTGCACTTGCTTTTGTACAACTGCCCTTGTGCATTTGTGTTGTTTGGATCTGGCCATTGGTTCAAGTACTTGAATGTGAACTTGTTTGTTTGGTCTAAGTTTTGTATTTATGGTCTTTCACTTCGGCTTGTACTTGAATGTGCAATCTAGATGACATGTATATATGCATATTTTCTGTTGGTCTGTGCCTTTGTGATATTTGCATGTCATTTGTGTCTTTGATGTTGAGCCACTGTCTTGCTTGATTTGAAATTCTGGTGGCTTCACTTGTACATTTAGGTTGCTGTTCTTTTGACACTGCTTACTGTTAGTCTTCATGTAGCTTGACTTACACGTATATGAAGCAGTGTTGCATTCTTGGTTTGAACCGTGACTTGATTTCGAGTTGCTACCATTTACTGTTGCAATGCTTCATTGATACATATATATGTCTTGTTGAAATGTTGTATTTGTATCATGTTGTTTTGAAGTTTCTTTCATAGTCAGGATTCAAGGGCATGGCATATTGAACTGGTTCATGTATATATGTATGTTGTTTATCACTTCATGTTGAAGACTGGTCACTTGTGTGGCCTTCTTTAGGTGCTATGGTCCTTTGATTCATGTAGTCTTGCTACTTGCTTTGAGTTTCATTTTGATGTGAAGTTCATTTGTTTTTTCTCACTGAATTTTTATCGAGGGTTGTTGTGACGACCCGCCCTTCTACTACCAGAAAGACGTATCATCGTTAAGAAAGAAAGGGATAGAAGTAGGAAAGAAAGAGAAAGAAAGACTAACAATATCAGAATCTCATAGCGGAACGGAAAAAAATATAATATATCATATAACTGTTACATAGTTTTTACATATATTAGAGTTATCCAATATCAATACATATGACAACCATACATACATTTATCACTATATACATCAGAGGTACAGTACATATCAACAGCGGAACTAGATAGATAGCTACATACGTCTGTAAACTCCTGCTCCAAGCTCCTCCAGAAATCAAATCCGAGACCTATCACTTGGCTACTCATAAAAATTTGAGTACCCAAGAGTTTATAAAAACACAAAATATAAACTCCGGGTCAGACATGGGTCTGGTATGAGTAAACGGTTTAAGGTTGTTTAACTTTGAAAACATTTGAAAGTAAAGGTATCACATAAGACTTCCCACAAATAAATACGGGTAAGTTTTTACCTTACGCTAACCAAAACATTTCATAAGAAATCCAGTGATATTATAATAGTGTCTAGGGTTTTCAAGTAAATAGAAAATAGCCGAAATTGTTACATTCATTAAATTCCAGCTACTAGCCACAAAAGTGGGTAATACAAATCAAAATCGTATGGTCTCATAGGGAAAATGGGTTTCCAACAATAGCAGGGCTACTGGGGTACCGCCCGTCACAGTACGGGGCCTAGATCACCATACCGAGGATCACTCCCGACCCCCTGCAACACAAGGCCAGAACCATTCCTTACTGAATAGTCCCGAACAAGATAAACCCCGCGGTTGTAGCTAGCAACCGCCAACACAGCCGAAATATAAAAGGGACATCTAGACAGGGGAAATATCTTGTCCTGCTTGGGCATAACCCACCTAACCTTGCTGCATCTCCCCTGTTTTAGCCATTCCCAGTTGATGAGGCTTGAGGCTGCGATTACCTTTATAGAACATTATTCTTAGAATGCTCATCGTCCACCTGACGATGTGCTGAAAGCATTCAATCCATACAAGTTCGTTCCGGGTTCGAACGAAACCGAAGGCATTATCTCGTCACACTCATTTTGGAATCACCCTCAGAGTCAACGACGATAACCCTTGTATTCTGAAAACACCGTCTCGATCTTCATTTCAGGATTCACGACCTAACGTTTAAATTGGATCGATGTGGTTTTCGGAGAATCAAAATTGATTCTTCCGGTCCAGGTCTCATCGAATCCAAACGCCATTTTAAGGGCCAAGTTGTCTATTTAACTTAACAGTTCAATTTAATATCAGAATTAACATAACATATATATCAGATAAATCATATATAGTTATCACAAATATTCGTAGTATATCCTAACATACCACAGAACTATCATCAAACAGATATCAAAGTCAATCAAACAGAATTTTCAATGCATACCAAAACAGTTTGTTTTTACTTAACTTAATTTATTCCTTAAGAATAAACTATTAAATTCTGCTTAATTAATTACTGATTAATTAACTTATTAATGATCAATTAATTAATTAGTTCATCATTAATTAATTTATTAATTATTTGATCTTTAATTAATTACTAAACCTTTATTCATTAACTTTACTTAATTACTCAGTTAATTAGTTGATTCCTAATTATTAATTATTAATTAATAACTTACTTATTAAAATTAACTAGTTATTTACTTATCACAAATTATTTAAATTAATTAAAGTAGAATCCCTAATTAATCACTTAAGTTAATTTCCATTAATTAACTTTCAAGTAATTAGCTAGCTAGCGATTTTAAGATTTAAGTTGATTTAACATATGATTTATTTAATTTGCCAAAATTAATTTAAAGTTATCAATTTAAAATTTCAAGTACAAATTACTTAACATTCTAATTACTTATTTTTATCACCTATCTTTACAGATAAGCTAAACTAACACATTGCTAAATTAACTTAGTTATAACAAAATGATAAACAAAATTATGCACGTCCATAAGAAAGGCACCCGAGTCTGCACCGTCCTTTGCTCGCGAAACTCTCGCGTTTCCTTCGTGTCTTCCCCGCATCTCCCTCTCTCACTCCATCTCTTCTTTTCCTGTAACCTTTCTTCCTTCTTCTCATTTTTAAACTTAAGTTATAAATGAAACCACAATAGCATTTCAATTCTCACGCGCAGAACCTATAATTTACTCGATGCAGAAGCCAGTTCGACTCACGTAAGAGCACGCGATAACCCACAGAAAATCGACAGACACCCTTTCACCATCGTGCACGTGCACGGTGGTTCGCTTCGCCTCCGGCGACGCGCGCCAGCCTCCACAAACTCCACTTCGACCACGTACTCGAATTCAAGTGCTATCTCGAATCAAAGACCACGGAATCAAAAAATTACCCACTGGGTGAACTGAAATTCGAACAGCAAAAACGAAAACCCTTCTTCCTCCTGGCGCCGACCACCGTTTAAGTCGCTCTTCCTGCCACGTGTCGCCAACGTCACCTTCCTTCATACCTCAAAAACACTCCAAGCTCGGTCAACTCTTGATGAAGAAATCATCGTACAAAAAGACCCAACAGAAACATGAACTAAACCCCACTTTAATCACAAACTCAAAATTTATGCATTTGAAAAATAATTTGACATTTTTCTAGTGTTAATACAACTTCAACCTTGCTTCATAGGAAATTTCAATGATTAAATTTTGTTGAATCAACCAATATTGATAAAAATCAATTTTCGGCTTCTCTTGAAACTGCACTTCAAACTTTGATCGAAAAATTATCATTTCACCTTTAAAAATCCTAACTTTGCATGTTTGTTTAATATATGAATTTGAATTAACAATTTAAAGTCTTTGAATTTTTGCACATATTGATTGTTTACTGCAAACTTGAATATACAGAGTGTGAATTTCACTACCACCTTCAGAACTTAGCTCCAATTCATGATTTTCAGTTTTCCTACAAGTATATTCAACTCAAATTCTTATGTACAAAGTATTTGCAACAAGGAATATTGCAAATTCCCTACTGTTATTGTTCTGTAATCAAAGGGGAAAAAAACTGTTACTAAAGTACTTGCAGTGCACTGGAATAATACAAATTCTTGTTCAAACTATATAACAACTCAAAATTTCATAGATCAATCAAAGTAATAGGTTTACTCACCAAAACATTTCTGAACCAGAGCTGCAGTATGAATATACTTGAGGCCTGAAACTGTCTTGAATCCTGATTGTTTTTAGTTTGAGTAAAAATTTAGTTTACTTCTTTTCCTTATTCTCAGTTTTCTCACGTTTTTGTTATGTGTTTGTTGAATGAACTAAAATTAACAAGCAACTGTCTGCGTGCGCGCGCGCGCGCGCGTGTGTGTGTGTGTGTGTGTGTGTCTGTGTGTGTGTCTGTGTGTGTGTGTGTGTGTGTGTATTATCTGGACAAGCCTTATTTGTTTTTGACCAAATATGACTGTGCATTAAATTACTGCAATATGAACAAGGTGCTAAGATTTCGGCTGAATCATGTTTTATGTCTGAGATGTTCAGGTTTGTAAGCATATGAATTGACGAAATAATGTACTGAGAAGATGGAAATTAAATGCTTAGGTTGCTAATTATGTTTACAAATTATAAGTATAGTGTACTATATATAAAGATATTTATTTGTAGGCATATATTGCAGGTCAATGGCTTGAGTGAGAAGCTTTATATAAAGATCTTTGTTTTTGTTATCTTCTAGCTTATCTTGTTTATATACATATGGTTGCTATTATTATTATTTTTTTATTATTTCCTAGCTTAAAATAATTATATACATACTTGTCAGGTAACACTGTCATATATATATATATATATATATATATATATATATATATATATATATATATATGAAGATACTTGTGTATTGTATAAAAATTGTTTGTTTCATAGTTTGGCCTTGTTTTCATTCTATCTATACACTTTGCTTATTTTATTTTATACATAATTGAAATGACAAAGGTTGGCTGAGATGGAAGTAATTAAATGTTATGTTTCTTCAGCTAACAATATTTTAATTATGTACAATATATATAATTTACTTATTTATACTTATCTTTGTATTTATTTCCATTTGTATTTTGGCTATAAATATTAACTTAGATTCATGAGTTTACTCATTTATTTGTATTTATACTTTTGACTTATATTAATATTTATATTTATTTTGAACATTATCATCTATTTATACTTTATATTTTATATCTTTAGACCTTGATCTTATTTTAAACACTATCATCTATAGATACCTCTATCAAATGTTAACCAAAAGAAAGTATTTTAATTTAACAATGTAAGATAAATATTATAAGGAGATTTATTTAGAATTTTCAAACATTATTATCTATATGTGTTATTTTATTCCAAATATAACCAAAGTAAAGTGTTTTAATTAAATTATATAAGATAGATTTTTATTGTAAATATTATTGAAATACTTATTTCAAATTTCCAAATCAATCTCCTTTTTTTTTAAAAATACAGCTTATATAAATAAATGGCAGTATTTCCAAAATCATATTTAGTTTAAAATGATCAGTTCACATTTCATTTAATCAGATTAAATAACAGGAGCCAAAATCCAGGGTCATTACATTTGTATTTTTGGACTGCACCTGCGTTGAATCCAGCTTGCAGTTCGGGTTTGACCTTGTGCTCGTGTCGTGACTTTATTTGTATTGCACTTGAGTTGAACCCGGCTTTTCCTTTGGGTTTGACCTGTGCTCACATGTCCCTGTAATTTTATCAAGTATATATTGGTGTGCACGGCCTTGTGGCATGTACAGTGATACACTGTTCATGTCACAAGCTGTTCGTGTATGATGAATTCAAATTTAAATGATGACGAACAATCCAAATAACTGAGGCAAATAATATTTACAAAATTACATTTTATTTTATATTGCAAAAATATTTCCTTTTCAATTTTACTGCGTCGGTATTTATTTTGCAGATTGCTCAGATGCTGTATTCAAGTTGGAGTGAAGTTGAAGATAAAATACGAGTGAATGAGTGAATTGTAGTGAGGTGCATTTGTAAATGAAAGATTGTGATGTAATTTTATATTGTAATCAAAATTGTACGTGTATAGTGAGAGCTTGAATTTGTACTATTCAAAATTGTAATAAATATTTGTTTGAATAAAATATCTATTTGAATTTAAATTCCGTGTTATTTATTTTATTCATCAAATATTTATTTAATTATGTGAAAAATATAATAGTATATTAACAAATACATTTAAATGAATATATATATATATATATATATATATATATATATATATATATTATCATCAAACAAAAATCATATACTCACATATTCAACAATATCCATGTTACTAGTATGAAAAGAAAAAAAATGACAAGAAAATCTACACTTAGCACCATTAATGAGTAAATGAAGTAGATCAAAGATTACTATATGAGTAAATTTAAACACTTAAATCTGCCAAAGTAGACTGAAGATCCATATGAAAATTACGTAAACATATTGAAATATGAGTCCTCCATCAAATAAGACAGAACATCGACCATGGAATGCAAATGGAACTCTATATTGTTTGTGGTTTTATGTTATAACTAAATTGCACATTATTCATAAATTCAACTTTGTATGAATATACACAAATTAACGTTATTTGTTTATTTCCTCAGCAAAAACAAAATAAAAAGTTTCAAGTAGTCAGTAGTCAATAAATTAAATAATAGAGCTAAGATGGTATCTACTTCGTTTACACTTACAAACATAACCACGTTGTTAGCTTTATAGAATTCATCTAACTTCACTGCCACTCATCATGTTATCTTAAAAGATAATAGTTCGTGTCCTTGGGATTTCTACCTGATAAATAATACTAGACAGAAAGAGAAATATAAACACAAGTCAAACAGCTTTATTGATTTTATATAAAACTAATCCTTTATAACTATTTTGGTAAACGGTTATTATAATAACAAATTTTTTTAAATCTTGTCAAGAATCTTTGCTATAACAAAAAATAATCAAAAGATATATTTCAGTTGAACGAAAGTAGTTATTACGTTCTTCAACCAACAAAAAAGGTGGTCCACAAAAAATAGTGGAAGCTCATGTTAACAAGGGTGTATTGGACAAATTCAAATATACAGATTAAATTTCTTTAAAGAAAAGATTTGAAAAGTTTATAAAACAACAAAGCAAAGTTCACAGCTCAGAGCTCCACAAATATCATATTCAGCCACTTACGTTGGAAATAATGCACTTGCCCTCGAACTCCATTGGGTCAATTCTTTGAGAAAAGAGCACTAAGGCAAACATTGTGGTTTGTGCTTTTCCTTTATGTCCTGTAAAATTTGTAGACGTTTTTATTACAAAATATGTTCCTGCGTTTATGTTTCGCTACTATACTCGAAAATATATGCTATAATATGCAGAGCAGAGAGCAAATTTTATGAACTTAACTGAAATCTAGATTTTAATCCAATAAAAAAAACGTTGGTTAAATTTTAGTGGTTTAAGAAGCAACAAGTTCCGGTTTTATATTTATGACTTTTAAACTTATAAGTCAAAATTTAGACCAATTTTGCAAAAAAATTACAAGAATAGCCCACTTTGCAAACTAATTACAAAAATAAATCAGTTTTCGTCACGTAGGACGCCAGGTGTGCTGGCGTCATCTCAAATGCCGTCAGTACACGTCTATGTTGCATACTAATACTGGCGGCATTTGAGATGCTGTCAGACTGTGGCATCCCAAATGCCGCTGCTTTATTAGACAGTCATCTTTTAATGTTCGTCTTGTTTCAAACTTTGCTTAGATCTACTAAATTTCTAAACTTCAAACTGTTAAATTATTTGCAAATTGTAGTTTAATCTTGGTTGGATTCAGATACACATGAGGATTCTTCATCTTCAACAAGTTATTAGCTATAACAGGTATGTTTTTTTTGGAAACCCTAATTCAATTTTTTTTTTTTTAATTTCATTTGCTGTTTGGTATCAGCTGATAATAGTTTACTAGTTGATTGAATAAATTGTAGAATGGCTCCCAAGTGTGTACCGACCATATGTTATTTCGATGGCGAATTGGATGTTGATGAACTTAATTATGGAAAATATGTCGGGGGTCGTGTAAATCAGCTAAAGTGTTAAAATGTTGTAATTTGATGCAGCTGAAAGAATCGATCTATAAAGCGACCAAGATAAAATCTAAAGAATTTGACATAGAGCAGTGTGCAATTGGCCGACGGACTCAGGATCGAAAGCAATTAAAATAGCCGATGATGACGATGTCGAGCTAATGTTTTCAAGGACATCGAAATCAATTGAGCCGTTTGTTAGAAAAAATAGACGCTTGCATGTAGAAGAACCCGTACGAGAACAAGAAGCTAATAGTGTTATTGAGAAGCACCGAAGAACGGTTGAGGCAGTAAGTATTAGCCGCGGAAACGCGTTCTCGAGTTTCATTAATCCAACTATGACAGCGATGTACGGTCAACAACAAGGTCTATATGAATATCCTCGGTGTATGACTTATCCACAGGGCATTCAGTATACGTACCCCTATCCAAGTCAAGGCAGCTTTACGCATTTGCTCGGAAGGTGAAACATTTATTTATGAAATTTAGGACCTATTAATTTGATAGTTGTGCGCTACTTAACATTTTTTTCGCCTTATATGCAGTTATCTTTCTTGTCGACCAACACCGTCTAGTCCTGCTAGACCATCACAATGCATATGTCTCAATTTATGTATCCAACTCCGTCTGAATTATATGATCTTAGCCAGAGGTATGTCACATGAAAAATCAAATTTTTGTAGGTAGTAATTACGGTAATGGTTTTAAAGTAATACGTATGTTTGAATAGCAGATTCTCCGCGAACGATATTGCTATGCAATCTAATGCTGATTTGGAGAATGTAAACGTAAACGTGAACAATGAAGATGTCGATACTGAGATGGACGGGAAGAAGGTGAAGATGTCAATGATGAATCCCCCGTAAATAGTATGGATTTAGTGAACATGGTTGTGACGACCGCCCATGACTCCCGCACTAAAACAAGAGAATGGCGCGCTGAAAGGTGTGCCAGGCAGCCATGGACGATAGTCAGGGAAAGATAAAACAGAAAACTCTATCGTATTTCTCACAGCGCATTTATAAAATACAATAGAAAGTAAGTGCATAGCGAAGCTCTATAGAACAGAAGTCTCATCATATAAACTCATAATAGTTTTATACAATCATCTGAATAGTCAATACATCAAGCCTCACTACATAACACTCAGAGTATCAAACAAACAGCGGAACATCCAGTACATATAGTAAGAAAACAATATGCAAAAGCCTTCAGCTCGTCTTCGTCATCAACAGCGTTGGTAGCCAAGAACAGCACCTGTCACCTGCTACCTAGTCTGCCCATCCCAACGTGGATGAACAGCCCAAGGTAATAAGAGTTGAACATAAAACCTTGAGTCAGACAACAGTCTTAGTGAGCAGTAAATTAACTATCAAACATACCAAAAGAGCATAAAGGATAAAAGGAATAGGAACTCAACCATCCCACTCCACCTCGTTCTACAGTGATAGCCCCCAGACCCACTAAGCATAAACAAGCATAGCAAAGCAGACAATTTAAGTAAAGTAATTATCACTCGAGTCAAGGTCGATGTTTTCCAAATACAAACCCCCAAGGCCTAAACCAAGATCAGATAAGCACCCAGAAAACACCGCTCTTGAGGCCGAATGATGATACAACCAAACATCCATGACTCTGCTTATCACTGTTAACATTGCCTCGATATCACCGTTAATTGAATGACCGGCACCTTCTTTTAGCCGTCCGTCAAGGGCTAATGGCAACCCCGGTTCCAAACATAACTCCGCACGTCATCATGACCCGTGCCTAGGACTATCGCATCTGCCCAGAGTACTAACACGTCATCATGACCCGTGTCTGGAACGTCATCGTGACCCGTTCCAACGTACTCTTGCTTTGAGCATGCTAGAACCTTCAATAACGATAAGATCCAAGCCTCCTAGTCATCCTGCTCGACGACTATTCTCACACTAGCTCAAGCGCCTCTCGAGCCCACCATTATCCACAAACCCGGACCGCATCACCAAGTTATCAACATGCTTGGGATGATCCCGTCTGGACTAAACCAAGGCTTTCACACATTGTGCTTTGCTTCAACGCATCATAGCAAAGCCCCATCTCAACATCATGGTTTGCCTCATCGCATCATGGCAAAGTCCCATCTCAACAAATCTATCCATATGAGCTTCCACATCCGCTTCATATGCCACAGACAGCTTTCACCATTCAAGAGCCTTTCCACTTAGCTTTTGAATCATCTTCGACCAACTTGTCCAAATCAAGTTATCGATCAACTAATCAATCAAATCAAACATTAATCCAAGCAATCAATCATTCAAACAAGATCTAAATAAACAATTACAACAATAATGGCAATTTCTTAAATAAAGAGTTCAAATCTAACATGCATTCTAACAAGCATGAATTATGAAAAATATCTCTACAACTTGATGAATGAACTTGCATAAGTGAACATGTAGTAAAATAGATGTCAAATCTTCATGAACAATAGATCTACATGCAGACTTAGGAAAAATGCAAGAAATCACTCTATTTAACACATAAACAAGCCACTGATCCAATATACTCCTTTGGGTCCGTGTGAGAGATAACCACCACTCACCAAATCACCTAAACACCTCAAAAACGACCAACTCCAGATCTGGACAGTAAAGATCTAAGCTTGATCCGGCAAAATCTCACTTCAATCGATGAAATCTCTCTTTGTTGGATGAAGATCTTCAACTTTGGCTCTTGAATCTTCGATCTTGATCTTCGATCTTGGATGGATGTTAGCATTAGATTAGAGTGGAGAAAAGAAGTGAAGAAGTGTTGTAGTCGAGCTCTCAAAATGGCAGCACTTCGTCGCTTCAAAATCCGGTGCCAAAAAGTGAGCCAAACCCCTCTATTTATAGGCAGAATTCCCCATGAGTCGGCCGCCCCCATGAGTCGTCCACGACCTAAGACTCGCGACTCAAGGCCCTAACGACTCAACACAACAGACGACCTAACCAAACACAGGGCCTCACGACTTAACCTTAACACGGCATACTCAACCTCAAGGCCTCAACGACTCAACACACACGCGGCCTATCGTCCTAACGACTCAACAGGGACACGACTCAACGTCCTAACACTAAGCCTAAGTCCCCAACGACTCAACATCCCACCGACTCATCAACTCCAACCTCTACGCGACTTATCACAGGAGACGACTCACGACTCAACACTAAGTCCTAAGTCGTTTGGACGACTCAACGACTCTTCAACCTACCGACTCATCAACACACACGGCTAAGCCTTAAGTCGGTCACTACTATGAGTCGGTTTCATCCTTTAAGCCATCTAATCTCTTAAGCCGCTAACCCTTGAGTCGTTCCATTCTATAAGTCGGTCAAGCCCTATAGGTCGCTCAACCCCACTAAGCCGCTCCAACTCTTAACTCACCCACTGCCTAAGTCGGTAGCCTTCTTGGGTCGTACCAATCCCTTAAGTCGGTCAACCTATGAGTCGGCCAAACCTGAACTTGGTCATACCTATGAGTCGCTCACTCCACTAACTCGTCCATGCTCCTTAAGTCGGTCAATTCCTTAGCTCGGTCATCCCTATAAGTCGGCCCAAACCACTTACTCAGCAACACCTTAAGTCGCTCACACGAGCTAACTTCCACACGACGTAAGCACTAAGTCGTTGACTTCCATAAGTTGCTCCACTCGACCTAGCATTCACACGACCTAAGCTACCCACGGCTTAAGCACCACACGAGTTAACCTACACATGACTTAAGCTCCTTCACGACTTAAACTTTGGTCGACTCATACTCTAAACAACTTAACAACATCAACGACTTAAAGCATATAGTTTAACAATGTTTCGATCCGTAAAAATACGGGTCGTTACATTCTCTCCCCCTTAGGAATTTCGCCTCCGAAATTCCAAACAAACAAGAGCAACCAAAGTTATTCCGCATGCCTACCATCCATAGAAATCAGCAAACCATGCATCCAATTACTAACCTAGCATGCAGAATTCTAAGACTTAGAACAAGCTACAAATTCGTTAGATGTCACGACACCTTAGGGCCATACCTCGAAGAGTTCAAGATGAGCTGCCTTCATCCTCTCTTCCTCCTCCCACGTACAGTCGTCAACATCATCACTCCATTGTACCTTGAGCAACGTAATCGCCTTCCTCCTAAGTTGTTTCGTGTCGGTTTCAACAACACGAAGCGGCTTACGAGGTCTCGTAACAACTGAATCAACCTCTAAATCTTCACAGCTATCAGCAGAAACCACCGTATTCGAGTCATGCACATACTTCCGTAGATAAGACACATGAAAAACATTGTGCACACCCGCCATCTTTTCTGGTAACTCCAATCTATAAGCGAGCTTTCCAATTCGCTTGATGATCGAGAATGGTCCAACAAATTTCGGAGTCAATTTCCCTTTCTTCCCGAATCGAATAACATTCTTCAGTGGAGAAATCTTTACAAAAACCATATCACCTACGTCGAATTCCAAATCCTTACGACGATTATCGGCATAACTTTTCTGACGATCTTGGGCTGCCTTCATTCGTCGCCGAATGATCTCTATACAATCCGTAGTTTGTCGAATCATCTCTGGCCCAAGTATCAGCTTTTCTCCAGTTTCCAACCAACATGTCGGAGAGTTACACGGTCTTCCATACAAGGCTTCATAAGGTGCCATACCAATACTTGACTGGTAACTGTTATTATATGCAAATTCCACCAAATGAAGATGATCTTCCCATGATCCCCCGAAGTCCAAAACACATGCTCTGAGAAGATCTTCCAAAATTCGGTTGACTCTCTCGGTCTGACCATCTGTTTATGGGTGATAAGCTGTACTCAAACACAACTCGGTTCCCAAAACTTCTTGGAAGCTCTTCCAAAATCCACTAGTGAACAATGGATCTCGATCGCTCACTATACTCTTCGGAATACCATGGAATCGAACTATCCACTTAACATACAACTCAGCCAACTTCGATGCAGTCCTGATAGATCGAACAGGAATGAATCTTGCACTCTTAGTCAAACGATCTACGATGACCCAAATCCCTTCATTCCCTGTCCTGGTTCTAGGTAGACCATCGATAAAATCCATAGATATCTGCTCCCACTTCCATGTAGGAACCTCTAATGGCTGAAGCAATCCACTGGACTTCTTTTGCTCGGCTTTTACCAACTGACAGTTCATACATTTGAAAATAAAATTTCCAACATCCTTTTTCATACCTTCCCAGTAGTAGGTTCTCTTCATATCCCGATGCATCTTATTTCCACCAGGATGAATTGTCAACTTCGAGTGATGACTTTCCCTAAGAACTTCATCTCTCAATCCATCTATATCGGGAACAACTAGTCGTCCTTGTTTCCGAAGCCAACCCTCTCGATCGACTTCGAATCCTTTATCCTTTTCTGGGTCCAATCCAGATTCCAAATCGCGGATAATCTTGACAAGCTTATCGTCTCGCTTTTGGCTCTCGCCAATTCTTTCTACAAGAGTAGGTCTTATCGATAAGTTTGCCAACATCTCAGGTTCCAATTCACATCTAGGCCTGAAATCAAATCCAGCCAAATACTCAAGACTCTTTCATTCCGAAAACATGGCTCCCAAACCTGCATGTCTTCGACTTAACGCATCTGCCACTGCGTTACCTTTTCCCGGAGTATAGGCTATACCAAAATCATATGATGCTAAGAACTCTAGCCACCGTTGCTGTCGAAGATTCAAATCCTTTTGGGAGAACAGATACTTCAACGACTTATGATCTGTAAACAACTCGAATCGAACTCCCAATAGGTAATGTCTCCACATCTTCAAAGCAAATACAATTGCCGCTAACTCCAAATCATGAGTCGGATAATTCCTTTCATGCGGCTTCAGTTGTCGACTTGCATATGCAACAACTTTATCCTCCTGCATTAGCACTGCTTCAAGTCCAGTACCACATGCATCGGTGTAAACCACCATCTCATCATTCCCACTTGGAATAGTCAAAACAGGAGCACTTGTCAATCGCTCTTTCAGGATTCCGAAAGCTTGCTCACACTTAGCATCCCATCTGAACACCTGGTTCTTTTTCGTCAATCCTGTTAACGGTGCAGCTATCTTGGAAAAGTCTTTGATAAACCGACGATAATATCCTGCTAATCCAAGAAAACTTCTCACATCAGATGCATTCTTAGGCCTAACTCAATCATGCATTGCTGCCACCTTAGCGGGATCAACCGCTATTCCATTTCCAGAGATAACATGACCTAAGAACCTCACTTCACTCTTCCAGAAGTGACACTTCGAAAACTTAGCCATCAGCTGATGTTTCCGCAAGATTTTCAAAACAATCCGCAAGTGTGTCTTGTGCTCTTCTTCAGTTCTGCAATAAATCAGAATATCATCCACGAACACAAGTACGAACTTGTTCAACTGATCTCTGAATACTCTATTCATAAGATCCACAAAATATGCTGGTGCATTGGTCAATCCAAACGGCATTACCGGCCACTCATAAAAACCGAACGGTGTCCTGAAAGCAGTCTTTGGCACACTATCCTTCGCCACTCTTAACTGGTGAAATCCCGTTACCAAATCCATCTGAGAAAACACCTTAGCTTCGTGAAGCTGATCAAACAAGTCATCTATTCTTGGCAATGGATACTTGTTCTTCCTAGTCACTTTATTCAGATCACGATAATCCACACACAACCTCAACGATCCATCCGCTTTGGTTGCGAACACAACTGGTGCACCCCATTCGGACACACTACGCCGAATGAATCCTTTCCGTAAAAGGTCATCAACTTGCACCTTCAGCTCTTGTTGTTCTCTATGCGCCATCCGTCTAAGAGGCATCACCACAGGTCTGGCTCCCTCAACTAGATCGATACGAAACTCGATCTCCCTATGCGACGGTAACCCTTTGACCTCGTCAAAGACGTCCTCAAATCCATTCACAACCGGCATCGATGACAGTCCATCCCGTGGAACAACCAGCGAATACATGAAGCCCATGAAGACGCCTTCTTCATGCTTACATCGTATCACAACCTTTCGCCCTTCCACATTCCCAACTGTCACCTCCAGTTTCTCACAATCAACCTTTGCCGCATACTTCCTAAATCAGTCCATACCCAAAATAATTCCGAACCCCGCAAAGTTCAGAACAAAACAATCACAAACAAAAGAGCAATCATGACTCGATACAACTAGACCACGACATACCATACACAAACAAGACGAACCCCCAACTGGATTAGTCACAACCAGTGGCCTATCAACAATTTCCGGTTCCAAACCCAACCGGCCTACAAGATCATCACAAACAAACGAATGCGACGCTCCAGTATCAAACAACACTCTAACTGGAACACCACAAATGGAAAGAGTACCTTGAACCACCACACTCTTCCCCTTCTCTTCCGCAGTAGGAGCTTTCGAAGATGATGGAACAGCCCCCAAAGCATAAGCTTGCACAATCTGTTTATCTTTCCTCGGTTCTGGACAGTCCTTCCTGATATGCCCCAGCTTATCACAGTTGTGGCATTTCAACTGCACCTTTGGATTCTTGCAATCCCTAGAGAAATGGCCCTTCTGCCGACAATTGTAGCAAGTCACTTCACCCTTTGGCTTCTTCTGGCCATCCTTACCCTTCTGTTGCTGCTGCTTCCTCTTCTTTTTTCCACCCTGCTGTGGTTTGGATTCTTCCTTGGTCACAGCAACAACAGACCCTTCCTTAGGAAACAAACTCTCGTGCCTGAGAGCTTTCTCCACAAGCTTCTCAAAAGGATCGTCCAGATGATCCACCAACTGTCTCCCAAGATAACTGTCCAAGCCTGTCACAAACTTCTCATTCTTCTGATAGGGAGATTCAATATACGACCGAGCATACTTGGACAAAGCTTCAAACTCAGAAACATACTCAAGAACTGGTCTTCCACCTTTCTTGAGTTCCACAAACTTCTTAAACAAAACAGATTTCTGAGCCGTAGAAATGAACTTAGCTTCAAATCTAACTTGGAATTGCTTCCAAGTAATCTCTTTCTCTGGAGTATCAATGGTGATAGAATTCCACCAATCCAAAGCTCTCCCTTGAAGCTGTCTTGATGCAAGCTTCCTCTTAGTTGCATCCTCAATTCCCAAATCACCAAAGATCCTTCTACAAGCATCAATCCATCTCTGCACTTCAATGGTTGATTCTGTTTCCATGAAAACCTTCCCTCCAAGAGCAGTATAGTCCTTGCACAACTTAGCAAAATCCACTGGTTTTGGAGCTTGAACTTGAACTCCAACATCTACTGACTGTCCTGAAGTTGGTATCCTTCTCATGATCGAAGTCATCATAGCTTCGAACATCGCAGCATAGTCAGTAGCCCCCCCAACAGCACGGCTTTCCCTAGCAGCTTGTCTCTCACTTCGACTCATCCTTAATATCTACAAAAAGGAATGATTTAGAACACCTTGAGAAACAACTACATAAGAAGTTCAAATCCTTCTAAACTACTATATTATATATAGTAATCATCCATCAAAATTACAACTACGTCTCTCATACGTAGTTACGTCAACGAGCGTTGGCTAAAATCGATTAACCAGAGCTCTGATACCAAATGTGACGACCGCCCATGACTCCCGCACTAAAACAAGATAATGGTGCGCTGAAAGGTGTGCCAGGCAGCCATGAACGATAGTCAGGGAAAGATAAAACAGAAAACTCTATCGTATTTCTCACAACGCATGGATAAAATACAATAGAAAGTATACATAGCGAAGCTCTATAGAACAGAAGTCTCATCATATAAACTCATAATAGTTTTATACAATCATCTGAATAGTCAATACATCAAGCCTCACCACATAACACTCAGAGTATCAAACAAACAGCGGAACATCCAGTACATATAGTAAGAAAACAATATGCAAAAGCCTCCAGCTCGTCTTCGTCATCAACAGCGTTGGTAGTCAAGAACAGCACCTGTCACCTGCTACCTAGTCTGCCCATCCCAACGTGGATGAACAGCCCAAGGTAATAAGAGTTGAACATAAAACCTTGAGTCAGACAACAGTCTTAGTGAGCAGTAAATTAACTATCAAACATACCAAAAGAGCATAAAGGATAAAAGGAATAGGAACTCAACCATCCCACTCCACCTCGTTCTACAGTGATAGCCCCCAGACCCACTAAGCATAAACAAGCATAGCAAAGCAGACAATTTAAGTAAAGTAATTATCACTCGAGTCAAGGTCGATGTTTTCCAAATACAAACCCCCAAGGCCTAAACCAAGATCAGATAAGCACCCAGAAAACACCGCTCTTGAGGCCGAATGATGATACAACCAAACATTCATGACTCTGGCTATCACTGTTAACATTGCCTCGATATCACCGTTAATTGAATGACCGGCACCTTCTTTCAGCCGTCCGTCAAGGGCTAATGGCAAACCCGGTTCTAGACATAACTCCGCACGTCATCATGACCCGTGCCTAGGACTATCGCATCTGCCCAAAGTACTAACACGTCATCATGACCCGTGTCTGGAACGTCATCGTGACCCGTTCCAACGTACTCTTGCTTTGAGCATGCTAGAACCTTCAATAACGATAAGATCCAAGCCTCCTAGTCATCTTCCTCGACGACTATTCTCACACTAGTTCAAGCGCCTCTCGAGCCCACCATTATCCACAAAACCCGGACCGCATCACCGAGTTATCAACATGCTTGGGATGATCCCGTCTGGACTAAACCAAGGCTTTCACACATTGTGCTTTCCTTCAACGCATCATAGCAAAGCCCCATCTCAACATCATGGCTTGCCTCATCGCATCATGGCAAAGTCTCATCTCAACAAATCTATCCATATGAGCTTCCACATCCGCTTCATATGCCACAGGCAGCTTTCACCATTCAAGAGCCTTTCCACTTAGCTTTTGAATCATCTTCGACCAACTTGTCCAAATCAAGTTATCGATCAACTAATCAATCAAATCAAACATTAATCCAAGCAATCAATCATTCAAACAAGATCTAAATAAACAATTACAACAATAATGACAATTTCGTAAATAAAGAGTTCAAATCTAACATGCATTCTAACAAGCATGAATTATGAACAATATCTCTACAACTTGATGAATGAACTTGCATAAGTGAACATGTAGTAAAATAGATGTCAAATCTTCATGAACAATAGATCTACATGCAGACTTAGGAAAAATGCAAGAAATCACTCTCTTTAACACATAAACAAGCCACCGATCCAATATACTCCTTTGGGTCCGTGTGAGAGATAACCACCACTCACCAAATCACCTAAACACCTCAAAAACAACCAACTCCAGATCTAGACAGCAAAGATCTAACCTTGATCCGGCAAAATCTCACTTCAATCAATGAAATCTCTCTTTGTTGGATGAAGATCTTCAACTTTGGCTCTTGAATCTTCGATCTTGATCTTCAATCTTGGATGGATGTTAGCACTAGATTAGAGTGGAGAAAAGAAGTGAAGAAGTGTTGTAGTCGAGCTCTCAAAATGGCAGCACTTCGTCGCTTCAAAATCCGGTGCCAAAAAGTGAGTCAAACCCCTCTATTTATAGGCAGAATTCCCCATGAGTCGGCCGCCCCCATGAGTCGTCCACGACCTAAGACTCGCGACTCAAGCCCCTAACGACTCAACACAACAGACGACCTAACCAAACACAGGGCCTCACGACTTAACCTTAACACGGCATACGACTCAACCTCAAGGCCTCAACGACTCAACACACACGCGGCCTATCGTCCTAACGACTCAACAGGGACACGACTCAACGTCCTAACACTAAGCCTAAGTCCCCAACGACTCAACATCCCACCGACTCATCAACTCCAACCTCTACGCGACTTATCACAGGAGACAACTCACGACTCAACACTAAGTCCTAAGTCGTTTGGACGACTCAACGACTCATCAACCTACCGACTCATAAACACACACGGCTAAGCCTTAAGTCGGTCACTACTATGAGTCGGTTTCATCCTTTAAGCCATCTAATCTCTTAAGCCGCTAACCCTTGAGTCGTTCCATTCTATAAGTCGGTCAAGCCCTATAGGTCGCTCAACCCCACTAAGCCGCTCCAACTCTTAACTCACCCACTGCCTAAGTCGGTAGCCTTCTTGGGTCGTACCAATCCCTTAAGTCGGTCAACCTATGAGTCGGCCAAACCTGAACTCGGTCATACCTATGAGTCGCTCACTCCACTAACTCGTCCATGCTCCTTAAGTCGGTCAATTCCTTAGCTCGGTCATCCCTATAAGTCGGCCCAAACCACTTACGAAGCAACACCTTAAGTCGCTCACACGAGCTAACTTCCACACGACGTAAGCACTAAGTCGTTGACTTCCATAAGTTGCTCCACTCGACCTAGCATTCACACGACCTAAGCTACCCACGGCTTAAGCACCACACGAGTTAACCTACACATGACTTAAGCTCCTTCACGACTTAAACTTTGGTCGACTCATACTCTAAACAACTTAACAACATCAACGACTTAAAGCATGTAGTTTAACAATGTTTCGATCCGTAAAAATACGGGTCGTTACAATGGTGGAGAACGATATGTCGTGGATAGGTAGTATGCAAGTGAACAATGAACCTTTGAACTATGATTTTTCGGTTGAAGACAGCGATGAGGTGGAAATGAAAGTTCCTTTGGATGATGATTTGTGCAACGCACAAATTATGGCAAGGTCAATCGTTGCAAATCTTGGGTTCAATGATGAGATGTTTTCAACCGTAAACGTTCAGAATGGATTTAAAGTTGGTTTGATTTTCGAGACGAAAGCCAAGTTGTTACAACAGTTGAGCGAATGGTCGATTTTGCATGCCGTATCTTTTAAAGCAATAAAATCAAATAAAACCAAATACACCGCCGTTTGTAATATAGATGCAAATTGTCCATGGAGAATTCATGCTGTTGTCTCAAAAAAATCAGAGCAGAATTGGTGGATTGTAAGGAAATATCCTGGCGAACACAATTGCGTTAATCCAACGGTGAACTCTACCCACAAGCAGGCGACGTCTAACTTTGTAGTGGCAAAAATATAACCTTTTGTGAAAGCCGATCAAAACATTACAGCCGGAACGGTACAAGTTTTGATGGAAGAACAGTTGTTTGTAAAAATTAGTTATATGAAGGCTTGGAGAGCTTTGGGTAAGGCGGTGGAAAGAATTTATGGTGATTGGGCTAAGTCATATAGTAGTCTAAGGCAATATTTTGCTGAAATAACTAGATCGAACACGGGAAGTGTTGGACACGTTACGACCGATGATTATGGAGTCTTCGATCGAGTTTTTTAGGCTTTTGGACCTTGTATTGAAGGATTTGTTCATTGTCGTCCGTTGTTATGTATTGACGGAACACCTTTGTACGAAAAATATAAAAGGACGTTACTTGTGCCCACTGCTGTTGATGCGGATGATCATCTATACCCTTTAGCGTACGCAATTATAGAATCCGAATCCGGGGATAGCTGGGGGTGGTTTTTTGTCTGCATGCGACGGTTCATTCACGGTGTAAACAATCGACGAATTACCTTCATTTCGGATCGAATGAAAGGAATACCATCAGCCTTGGAATCAAAATGATGTTTGCCACATAAACAGAGATTTTGTGCTAGACATCTTAAAGCTAATTTTCAAGCTGCAGGGTTTAGAGAAAAACGATTAACCGGACTATTTTATGCTGCAACTTGTGCTGCGGAAGAAGCCGAGTACATCAGAATACGTGGAGAAATAAAAACTATAAGCATCAGGGCTCACAATTGGAAAGAAATGTGTTTGGAAGCACACAAGGAGAACTGGGCGTTGTGTAAAGATGATGACGGTCGATTTCATGTCATGACCACCAATTGTGCAGAAAGTTTCAATGGTGTTCTTAAAGGAGCTAGGTCTTTACCTGTCAAAGCTTTAATTACACGCACATTTTTCAGGTCGGTTGATTATTTTTGTCAACGAAGAGAAGCGACAGCAAAACTTACTTCCTGTCTAACTCCGAAGTGGGAAGCCAAGATCGTCGAAAGAGCTAACGAAGCTAGACATACAAGAATTATTCGATCTAGTCAATCTGAGTGGCAAGTTGTACACTATTTTGGTGACGAGTTCAAAGTATTAATCAATGGTAATAGTTGCTCTTGTACGTGCAACATTCCTCTTTTAGAGCACCTACCGTGTATGCATGTTACGGCCGCTTGCTCAACGGTTTCCAACGGAGCAAATAGAGCTCATCACGACTTTGCCTCAACATGGTATTGCACAGCGAAATACCTGACAGCTTACACCCCTAAGTTTCACCCGGTACGAGATAAATGTTATTGGAGTTCAAGTGACGGTCAATTGGTCATACCTTCGATCGCTAAAAGACAACCAGGACGCCCACGTCCAACTAGAATTAAAGGTACAATGGACGAGATGCAGACCCCTAAAGGAAATAGGTGCAGCAAATGTGGTGTTCATGCTCATAAAAAAATCGTTGCAATACAGCAACTTGTTTTATTTTGTCTGTAATCCTAATTCGAACGCATTCTACTTTGTCTGAGAACAAATGTTTATGTAAACTAATGTTGGACGAAAATGTTATTTCCACTTTTATTATTTTGCTGTTAGCCTTCTAACGCAGACTGTATTCAAAATGTATTGAAATGCCGCTTGGATGGGGCAATCGAAATTCCGCAGCATGCGTCATTTGAAAATCACAAGTCTTGCCCGCCATAACGTCCTGTCCATTGTACAAATAGCCGGAAGTGCATGAAGGTCTGTTTCGGAATACGAATTTCATGTTACTGCATTATAATCTAAGACGTCAAACTCGTTCCGATTGAAGGTTAAATTGCGTCTGGAGGTCATTTTTGTATTGTTCGGGCCAATCCACCTGTAATAGCAACATGTTATACGAAATTCAAATTTACCGTGTCGATACAACAACACTGTTTTATTCGCTCCATTAGGCTTTAAATTGTCAATTATTTGCGTCTTCATAGAAATATGACCAACCGGAAGGTAGGTCCATGACCAAAGCTGCAAGTGTGAAACTTAATTTTAGTTACGGTTTTATGAAATACTCAACTATGCAACAACGAATGACTATGTACGTACCTGAAGTAGAATCATACAACCTCCGGCGCACCGTTGTTGGACCAAAGCAACTCTCGTAAGTTCCGTATAGGTGAAAGCAAGCACCGCACTACCCCAGAAGTATTGCCGACATGAATCGAAGTCTTCTAACAATGAAAGCCATCTCTTGTCTTCGATCGATCATAAAAAAGACGTTGCGTGATGATGTGCAACATAATAGCGCGGGCACGCTGGGCAATCTGCAAAGGAGATGCACGACGGGGAATATCACCAGCCAACTGCTCCCTAAACCACGTGGCCACTATCGATTCATTTCCCCACCTCACGTCTTCTGGAGGAGCCAATCCAAGCAAAGGCTCACACAATTCCATATAATTTCTTGGAAAATCCAGTTTCAGAATGGGATCCCCATTAATCGGCAGTCCAAGCAATACAGCTATGTCTTTCAAAGTGATTGTTCATCCCGCCTACTCTAAGATGAAATGTAGACGTCTCCGGTCGTCATTTATCGATCAAAGCCGTAAAAGATTCCGATCGAGCTGTGTATATCCCAACTTATTGACAACACCAAATCCAGTCCAGCTCTGTCTAACTGTTCCAACACGTCTGAATGCGCTGACATGACGAGCTTTAAAGTTGATGAATGGTCAATGAAGCCGTCCGGCTCAACCCCTGTCGATACGTAGTAACAGAGCAAAGCAATTATGGTAATTACCAGCAATTTGCAGAAGTAACAACAAATTATTTGACTTTGTACCTCCATCATATCGATGTTGTTTGTGCGGTGTTGGGGTTGGAGGTAAAGCACACTAGGATCGACCGGTCCGGGAGTCATTTCATCATATTCTACCACAATAACATTGCATAATCATACTCAACTCAATGGATATAGAACCATAGATTTGCAACTATACAACTTCATTGTATACGACGGAAAAACAATTAATCATGTGCTCTAGGTGAGTACTCAACTTCATTGTACTATACAATCATAGATTTGCAATCATAGAACAATTTTAGCCCTAAACCCTAAATTAGAAAAATGACAATTAGAGACAAAATCGATAGATTTCATACCTATAAGATGAGCTTGAGAAGATGACGAAGCCATAGTTCAAATTCTAATTAGATTTTGGTAGTTGAAAGCTTGAAATTTTGATTTTTAGTGATTTGGGAGGGTGGGTTCGGTTCTTTTTTGAAGATGGGTTGAGAGAAGGGGGGGGGGGGGGGGGTGGGGTGGTATTGAGGAAAGGCTGCACAATTTACAGAGAGCAGCAGAAATAGCGGCATTTGAGATGCCGCAAACTGGCGACATCTCAAATGCCGCCAGTGTTATTATGCAACATAGACGTGTACTGGCGGCATTTGAGATGTCGCCAGCACACGTGGCGTCCTACGTGGCGAAAACTGGTCTATTTTTGTTATTAGTTTGCAAAGTGGACTATTCTTGTAATTTGTTTACAAATTTGGCCTAAATACAAAATTTATCCCAAAATTTTAGGTTAGTATAAAACTTTTATAAATTACTTGCATGTTGATAAAATTCTGGAGTTTGTTGAACTTAACATGTTTGATAAGTCTAGTTCTAACAAATATCGCCTGATAAATTGTGTAAACATAGTATACAAAGAGCGAATAACATTACCTTATTATTCCTTCTGTCGTTGTCTCAACAACAACAATCATCTCCTCCTTGAATATTGAAACATTTTTAACAAATTCCATCTGAAGAAAAAAAGAGCGAATAAAATTTAGCGGTCATAAAATATTTCTGCTCTCAACAATCATTTCAAACCATGCAAAGTTATGCTAAGACGTTTCTTCTTTTTACCTTATCTCAGAAAGAAAAAAATATCACAAATTTGCAAAGAAATTGACGTCTGAACATGCATGATAGTATATGAAAGTGATTATATTCCTCATTTCACATCCAAATTCAAAAGAAAGCAACGTCCATTACTTTCTTCTATCAAGTTCTTTGCATTTGCCACCCTCCTACATTTTTAAAATTCAAACATCAGCTCAACTACTGGACCAGTTAAATTGTAGTTCATATCTAAATACTTAGTCTCAGGCAGCGTGAAATAATATCATATACTTGGTTCTAATAAAAGAACTGTCTTTGTCAAAACTTTCGATAACCATTGTTTACTTACCAACTCATTGAGAAAACTGCAACTCCCAGAAGACGATGCCTACAAGTATCAATCGAAAAGCACAGATGGAAGGACGATAATACTACCGTGTTTGCTACGTAATTAGTTACCACCGATACAGTATTTACCTAAAAAAGGAAATATATATAGATAAACATTAGTAAAAGCAGGAATTGACAAAACTGGAAGGTGAGAAAAGGTTAACAATTTATCAATCACTTGTATAAACTAAGATTAAAAAAAACGAGTATTTGCATCGTAAGAAACTATGATTTGATTAGTATACCAACCGTAGAATAGTTGAGAGGACTAGGAAAAAAAAATAACAAATAGAAAGTAGAAAATCATGCAAGACTTGACCACTTGTTATTATACATAAAATGTTAGTGTTCATTCATATCTAAAATAATTTCTTGATTATGTGACTCTGTCTGCAGTCTTGATCAATCCATATGATGATAAATCATAATAAAAATGATTTCATAGAGAAAATGATGCATAGAAAAATATTTTGTATATGGTGGTTTTAGATGGACAGTTGAGACTTTTATTCTGTGGGTAGGAGAATGTCCATGATATTCCCATGACTCAAAGAAGAGGTTCAAAAAGCCTGCTACAAAATTATGTAGAAGGTTGTATTAGTGTTACCGAAATGTCAATGGTATGTACTAATCAACTGGGCTCTATGCAAACAAAAGTTGAGCCGAAATTGATTCTTAATTCAAAATTGGACAGTTATTATAATTAGCATGGGTTAAAATCTCATGTTCAGCGACAGGTTAAACTCAAATGAGCTTTTAATCTGCCATTATAATCGACGGAAATACTAGTCACTGAGGCACTCCCCTTGTGTTATTCCTTGATAAATCATGTTATCAGTTCTGTTCTCTGGTTCTTTGTTCACCTATATTTCATTATTTAACTATTTCATGTATGTCAAATCCTATGTTTAAGCCGAACTAAAGATCAGTTTATTCTCAAATCATAAAAAACCTTAAACTGGTTCAAGATTGCATCAGCTGCAATACAGATAATAAATCGACTCTCTTCGTATTTTCACAAGGATTGAGATCATTTACCATAAATCTATATCAATGTATGGAATCACCAAGAAACTGTGAACTCTTCTTACACCGAAATAACATTTCTTAGTGCATATGATGTACTCCTTACTTGTGCAAATTGTCGACTTGATAGCGATAACTCGCATAACTCGCTTGACCACAAGTTACCAGGAAAATCTCTGCACTAAGATCTTCTCGATGTTCTCATAACCTCATTATTTCGTAACTTTGTTATTGTCTCGTCAAGTATGTTACAGACAAACTTGCTGTAGTACTTGCTAATCTCTATGCAGTGCCACAACCAATTGAAGTTTCTTTCTTTGGCATTATCCAAGTGAATATTGTTGACATGACACTTGCTATTCTCTATGCTGACATTTGACAATTACTTGCATTATTTACCCTTTGTGCTGAGATGGTATACTAGTGAATCTTGTCCAGGTAATTTCTCTCTTCGGCATGCCTGTATATTTATTTCAGGTACCTTTTATCAAACTGTTTCATTTGTATAGGAAATTGGTTGATTAATTATGAAATTGGTTGATTAATTAGCTCAAGCTTTACAACTAGTAGTTTTTCAGACACTTATACAGTGACTAATATAAGCATAATAGCAATCACTGCTAAGGGCACGAGGGATACACTCCTTGTGGAAATCAGCTTATTCAAAAAGAGTTCAGTTAGACTGCATTTTGATGTCTCCATTTTAGCCTGGTTCACTGTTTTGCTGTATATTTCAAAGTAGAAGAAATAAGGATATTTATACACATATGTCGGATGAGCTTTGAACAAAGATAGGTTTGGAAAAAAGAAGTTGCTAATGTTTTGATGTACTGGACCGCTTTTAATCCATTTAAAAATTGAAACTGATTGATCGCTCGAGGGCTTTAGATTCCTGGAACCAAGGGGGATTTAGACTACATGTAAGAACAAAACATATGTTCTCTTAAACTGGTTATCCTTTAGGGAATATCTCAATCATCAAACCTCTTATGGATCTTTTCTCAAATCAATTTTTTAACGCGTTTATTTTTCTATAATTGCTGTTGATATCACTAAAATTTCAAATCCATATTTTAGTTCATGCAGATCTCCAAACTACGAACTTCATCATCGTCATCTATCTGGTGAACAAAACTCATGCTTGAACTAGATAAGAGGTGGACATGTTCTATGTTATATTATCCCCGTTACTGGAAAAACGGTTTTTGAAACTTGGTTAACAAACTAAATGTCCACAAAACCTGAATCTAACAATGTATGAACTAAGTTCGCAGTAGCCTATTCAATGTAAACCATGTCAATGTGTCATATAACTGTTGTAATTTGCAATACAAAATCATATTTGAGGAAACAAATATAAAAGGAAGAAAAACAACATATATCTGGACTTTCCATATTGTGTATATGGATATGCATATTATAATAGAAGTGAAAATTATACTTTTTTAAATTGATTGCAACAATTTATTTATTGATCTGCATGGCGAATTGAGTACCAAGTAATTGCTTTTAATAAATCAAGGCATCTTTTTTTCTGTTAGACTAAGGGAATTATTGTTTTAGATTTATCGGTTTTGAGTTTGAATTTGAAAACTCAAGCTAGGATTTTGTATTTGGTTCTCAAAGAAATTTAATAAAGTGAGGTTTAGAGGAATTGATTTGTGTATTGTTTTCAATCAATTCTTATCCCTTCTCTAATCTAATTTTGCAAGTATCCTTTGGTAACACTAATAATAACATGTATTTTACTGTATGCTCATAAAATGAGATGTCCAAATAATTAATATAGATCAAATATCAATCATGGAGGTAAATCCAAATCCATAAAATATATATACATATTTTTCAGTTCAATCGAATAAGTATTGTTGTACCGTAATTTTAGCACAAGATGGTAAATTCAAGTTAAAGGAGAAGACATAAAATGCCGTTGTACAGGGCCATTAAAGCTATTGCTAACAGCCGTGGATGGCAACCACAAAGGGTTAAAGAAAACTGTTGTGGGTGGTTATTAAAGGTATCATGTGAAGCAGTTGCAGTACTTTTGTAGTTAAGAGGTAGAAAACTATCGCTTTATAGATGCTTGGAAGCTAATGGAATTGGGTATTATAAGCTAATGCATTGAGTAGTGAAATACTATCGAACAGGCATGACATCAATGAACAATTTGGAAAAGGGATAGCCAAGGATAAGGAAATCTCAAACAATACACTAGCTCGATTTCAAAGACGGATTATGAACCAAGGAGGAAAAGTTATTAGATAGATGAAGCTTATTTATGCGATGTGGCAATTAAAATGATGAAAGATATTATGAATCTCAAAGGAAAGCAATTATGGACCAATATGTGAATAATAATCGACGTGCAGTACCCTTTATCGAAAAAATTATGGAAGCGCCCTTTCCACCCAACATAAAGATCCTAACTATATGATATGATGGATCTACTGATCCAGCTATAATCTCTTGGCATTTGAAAATCATATGGATATTTTCAATGCTTCAAAATGAGGTTTGATGCAAACTTTTCCAATAACTTTTGTCGGAGCTACTCGCAAGTGGTACAGTAAGTACTCGGAAAAACCAATTTATTCTTAGATGCAATTTGCTATTGACTTTTTTTGGGAAATTTATACTTCAAAGGATCCGACTATAGACTCTAGTGTGTTAGCAAACATTCACCAATGGCAAGGGGAGTTTTGATCTTTTGGTTTTGATTTCTTCTCTCCATTTTAGCAATGTGGCCGGCCGCCTAAGGTTGATGGGGTTTTGTTTGTTTTGTTTTAAAAATAAAGCAAATGTGAAATGGAGAGGTGAATGGTTATTCATCCGAGGAAAAATTATACCATTTATTCTTCTTAAATAGCAATCACATAGGCACCACACAAAACAATCAAATATTTCAAGATTTTCTCAATGTTGTGAGATCGGCCATAAATTATTTTCAGTTATCTCACATTAGCATCTCCTGCTTCTATTGTCTTAAATTGGGAGAAAAAGAATGAATTCACAAACAAATATCTACTGTCTATTGCTGGTTTTTCTAAAATTGTAAACCCAAGTTAGGTAGGTGCCCCCACACTTCAAAAAAAAAAAGGTTTGGAATAACGCATTTCCCTTATTCATAAAGAACCTTTTTGATTTTTTATGAGGAACCACTTTGAATAAACAAAATTGTTTCCTCCACGTACAATTTAACATGCGAAGATAATTATACTTAATTTATATCATGAGTTACATTCAATATACATTCACCATGTTCTATGAATTCATACGTACATGATGTATGAGTATACAAGCAAAACAGCAACTCAGTATGTAGCATATAAAACCTACTTGCATCGACTCAAATTCAATTCAAATCGAGTCATTCTTCCATCATGCATATATTGCTCAAAAGGTATGCACTTATACATACATACATACATACATACATATATATGTGTGTATCTTTATTAATAATTGGAATAGAAGCACAATCTTTTGGTCCGACCATGAAGTTCCAAAAATGCCCTTATACACAAATAAGAGATCAAGAGTTCGAATCTCATCTAAAACAAAAATAATATTTATTTCCAAATAAAAATTTGACACATAAATTATATCACAAGTTCAAATTTTAATCTCAATGTAATTTTCACAATATTTTTCTTTATAATTTTGAACATTTACTTACCAATGCCATGTGAAAATTAAAAATTAACTATTTAATATCATTATGTAAGGTTTTTTTATATGCACATGCCAAAAAAATTCTCTTTACTAACAGTTACGATACCTTTGATATCAATTTTTGGGTATCAGCGTGAGCTATCAAAAATGTCCTTCTATAGATATTATCAAATCTTAATATCACTTAAAAATAGGATCTAACCAAAAAACTTCCGTTACAAATTCAAAATGTCATTTCATAAATATTACCAAATTTAATATCACTTAAAAATTGAAACTAACAAATAAATTTGCTTTACAAATTTGTTCTTCATTAGTTAATAGTAGAAAGAAAAATTCAACTAATTAAAAATTAAATGTTGTAAGTTAATAATAAAAATTCAAACTAACTACACATATTTCAGGGCAAAAATATGGTTGAATATTTATGCAAATCATGTTTTTTGAATGCGTTAAACATATACAATTTATAGAAAAATAATTCGCGCGCGAAGCGTGTGCCATAACGCTCGTGCGCTTGTGTGTCTGTAAATATATATAAGATGTGAAGCATAAAGTCTTATAACCAATGTTAATTTATGCATATCAATAAATACTTCTCATTTGCAAAAATAAATTAGAACGTCCATAAATATATACCACATTCATCTTCAATACGAAAATTCGCTTTTCCAATTTATAGCGCTTTATACATATGACTCATATCAATCAAAGTGACCTTTGATCCAATTCAAGCATGCACTGAGAGCAAATATTTCATTTCATATTTGTTTTTGAAATTATCATATACACAAATATACATATATCTTACCATAGAAATTTTCTTTACAAAAGTTTCTTCTTAAATTTAGCACATAAAATCCATAATAAATTTCGAGAATAGACTTATAATGACATTGATTTATCAAAACATCTTACTATCTATACATAAAAACCATTAAGTTCATGTTCTTGTCATAAGTATAACAATAAATCTCGCTTCATAAATTAATAAATATAAAGTCTCATTAATCAACTCTAAAACCGACTTATTATTATTTGCCCTTCAAATTCACCTTTCTTTCACACAATGAACAACTCATTAAATTCACATGATTTACTTCCACAAATAAATCATAAGTCAGTTATATAATCAATAATTCAAATATTATAGCTTTAATACTCATAAAATTTGTAACAAGAAAATAAAATAATATTTTCAAGAAAATATGTACAATGACAAACTTAGAAAAAAATTAGGCTGAAGGACAGTAGGTTTTTTATATTGGTTGAAGGACAATGCTAGTTATAATTATGCTTTGTATAGTGTAAACTGAATATAATGCTAGTTATAACTAGCATTTTGCATAAAAGTAAAAGTTGAATATAATGCTAATTGTAACTAGCATTTGTCATTCGGCATAAAAATAAAACTTGATATCTTTCGACCTAATTTTTTTTAAAGTTTGTCTTTTTTCCTATTCCCTTTAATATTTTTATCATATGCACAACGAAATCTCCATATTAATAGATTAAATTTGCAAATACTTATAACTCATTCATTTACTTTTATGTTTGTAGATAACACCCAACTTATTAACAAATGAATGTTTGTCGTTTTATTTTCAACTCTTAAATGTTCATTGCATTTAAACTTATAACATTTTATTTTCATATGCTAGAATCGGTGATTGATTATATTATAGATATATCAATGACTAAAGTATTTATTCAAATTACTGAATGTTTTGTAAATAAATTAAACACATCATTCTAAATTGAAATATTTATATGCATGACAATGACTGTTAATGATTAGACTTCTCAGCACATTAGTACAATAGTTAATACTTTGCAACGTATACACTTATCTCAGGAAACATTAATTCATTTATTTTCTTCTTTACTTATCAATTGTTTCCCCACGGTCAATAGACATTTATATATACTTATGTAGCTTTTTCATATAGTAATCTTTATAGAACGTAACTTAGCCATACATAGATAAATTTATATTTGTTAATAAGAGTTTCATTGCCTCGTAATTATAAAGGTCTAATGCTATTAATTTCTCATTGGATGCTTACAATTCAAATTAATAGATTTAGTTGGAATTTATAAAACTTACTATCCAACATTTGTATAAATGAAAATTTTATAATTTAGATAATTAGAAGTTCAAAGAACATATAATTTTATATTTGTCTCTATTTAAATTATATTATGAAACCATTTTTTTCTTTTAAACTCCTAGTGCCATGAGACTTATCTTTTTCCTTTTTCTTCAACTAATCCAAACTCGGTGATCATTCAATATAATATATGTCTAGTGATTTGAATTGTTTGTTACACCATGCCAAATTCTTTATTTTGTTCCAAAATAGAATGTGCTAATTTAAATTGCAAATTACTCATTTATAGTGCCTAAATTGGCGCATAAACAATACCCATGTATATATTTCATATGTTCGTGCATTTATTATCAAATTTCACCGCCACCTTAGTAATTAGTTTTATCACAAACTTACACTTTGATTAAAAAATTAATTGACACCATAGCATATTCAAAATTTATGTTACTCTGGTTAACATATATCACCAGCCAAAACCAATTCTTAAATCACTATACATTTCCAAAAGTATCAACGTAATGGAGTTATTGTCAAAATCCAAAAATAATTTAGATAAGAAGGTTGGCGGTAATTGTGGAACATATGGTAGCGTTAATTCATTGAATTTCTTACCTTTTTAATGATTTTAATATTCCATATTCAATTTAAATTTGCTCGAAATCCTTGATTTTTCTTCTTTAAATGCACAACCTTCATGATAGTCCAATCTTTGCTAAACATAAAAGCCTAATCTTTATGAAAGATGTATTTAAATTTTGCTTTTAAATTGTTAGAATTGATGGGTAGGAACAACGAAGAGCGAGTGAAAGGAATTGTTGTGCCGTGGACGATGTCACTGCTTCAAAAGTGAAATTTGATGGGACTTCATTCGTTTAGAGGAAGAGATAAAAGCCAGAAGCACCTTAGAAATAGAAGAAATATGTGTAGGTCTCGTTTCCTGGGTCCTAAAATAGGTGTCTGCTATTATTGTAACAAGAAAGGGCATTTCATACGGGATTGTCCAGCTCCTAGAAAGAAGAGAGAGAAGAAGAAGAGTGCTTCAGTACTGACAGCAATTAGATCAGATGCAGATAGAATTAATAGTAATACATCATTATTTTCAGCCAGTATTTTACCTTTAGAGCATACTAGTTGGGTGATTGATTCTGAAGTCTCTTGTCATATGACGCCAGATAGGAGCTGTTTTTTCAGTTACAAAAAAATTGATGGCGAAGCAGTTCATATGAGAAATGACACATCTTGTCATGTTGTGGGTGTTGGAAGTGTGAGGTTTATGATGCATGATGGTGTTGTTAGGACTATCATGGATGTTATACATGTTTCGATGTTGCATAGAAGTTTGTTATCAGTTGGAGCTTTGAGTAGACTTGGTATGAGGATAATAATAGATGGAGAGAATTTGAGAGTGGCGAATGGTTCCTTAGTAGTGATGAAAGAAGTGTGAGTTAATGATATTTATGTGCTTCATGGACAGACATTCTTCGAAGAGTCGGCAGTTTATATTGATTCTAGTATTTTAGATTTTACTCAGTTATGACATCTTCGTTTAGGTCATGTTGATGAGGAGAGTCTTGAAGTATTAAAGAAGCGTGAGTTGATCGATGGTGTTTGTCAGTCGAAGTCTAATTCTTGTGGAGATTGTTCTTTTGGAAAGAAAACGCATGTCACATTTGATGTTGGAAGATCTAGAGCTACAGAGTTTTTAGAATATGTTCATTCTTATGTGCGGGGACCCACTCCAATTGCATCTTCTGGTGGAGCCAGTTACTTCGTCTTATTTATGGATGATTTCTCACGTAAGGTCTGAGTCTATTTCTTAAAGGCCAAAGACGAAATATTTGCCTAGTTTTGTAAGTGGAAGACCTTGATAGAGAAGCAGTCGAGGAAGCGTTTGAAGTTTCTCAAAGTTGAAAATAGTAGTGAATTTATGTCATAAGAATTCACTAACTATTGTGTGAGCATGTAATTAGATATTTTTCTATTTCTGTTGAGTCACATTGTTACGAAGTGGCGGAGAGCATGTGTCGGATATTATGGAAGAGAGGTATGAGCTTGAAAACGACTGCTGGTTTAGAAGAGAAATTTTGGACAGAATCGATACCTATGGCAATATTTCTCATCAACCATACACATTTAATTGCCATAGATATAAAAATCCCGAAAGAGATATAGAAAATAGAGCCTATTGATTATTCATTCCTCAATTTAGTTGTTCAGCTTATTTAGAAGATAAGAGACATGATAGATTGAAGCTTAGGGAAGGAAAGCAAGCACATTTTGTTAGGCTATAGATGAGTGAAAAGGTATAGGTTGTGTAAAACAACTAGGAGAATTGTGACTAGTAGGCATGCGATATTTGATGAGAGACCTTTGTTGAAGGTGGAGCCTCTATCAAGTGATGAAATTGGGAGGACAGAAAATTGCCAAACACATTTGGAGTCATCAGATTATTTTCATATTCAGATAGATATTGTTATTTTCGATTATACCATGGTTAATGAGAAGATTACAGAGGTTCAGACTCTAGGTGGAGCTCATTTGTTGGAAAGACATTTTGGTTCAGTTGGCTCTATTTGTAAGCATATTTGCAGCGATGATTCTTCATCTTATGCTTTCAATGTTGTGGAGCTTGTTGGTGAGTCTGATGATGTTGACTTAGGAAAGTCTAACAAAATTCTTGTGGAGGAGATTGGAGTAGATAATGTTGAGTATGTTCTCACTCAATTTGGAAAGGTAAAGCATGTTAAATCTTCATTGGTCTCTCAAAGATTTGTATCTACAGTTTCTCTCCTACATCGGATATGTTGAATTTTGGTATTTTCTCGTATGCATTATGTTTGCTGATGTGCATGCTATCTTTCTTATGCTTGAGAAAGATTTGGAATCTCTGTTTGGACAGTAATGCCCAAACTAGTTCACATCGAGCTTGTTGATGTAGACCCAATGATTTGTCGAAATATAGTGATGCAGAGAGATTATTATATTTGAATCAAGGTGAAGTGTTGAATTTATGTGATTCAAATATTTTTCAAAGAAGACAAAAATAATTAATTGATTCATTCAATCAATTAATTATGCTACATATAAAAAGATAAAGAGGAATGATTGTATGATATCGTTTAGAGAAAGGAAACAATTAATTGCTAATCAATTAATTAGTCAGATCTGTTATATGAAGATAGACAAGTTTATACATGAAGATTGATTTAAGCATGGATATTTATACAAATATAGATTTTTTTTTTCATTTATGTGCATTGGAATCAAATCAAATAACTTGGAAAGGTTGTCACATAATCTGAAAATTAATTTTCTTCATCTCCAAGCATCCTTCATTTTCATGCCTATTTAAATGAAGAAAGTTCATCTTCATATGAGTATAAGAGAGCATCCACCATTATTCTCTTCTTCAGTAAACCCTGATTTCTGCAGTCAATCAATTATGGGTTTTGAGCATAAACAAGTATTTGGATAAATTGATTATTCAATTTGTAATTATAGGTCAATCTCTCCACTTTGCTACCTATAATTTTGTAATCTCTCTTTTGTACTCTCTTTCTTCAGTAAAAGAAAGAATAATTGTTAGGTCCGTGGACGTAGCCAATCTAGCTGAACCACGTTAAATCTTTGTGTTACTACTCTTTTGTTTTTTTTGGTTTGGTGATTATTTTTTATTGAATTAGCGGTTGATAATTAATCGTCAAGCTAGATCCTTCTTTTGATTGTTTCTACGCTTCAATATTCCATTGCAGTTTTGAAGTTAGTGCAAATTAATTGAAATTTTTGCACAACAGGACTAAGATGCAACCGACAATCCTCGTCCGTCCCTCAAAGTTAACACAACAACTGTTCAAACTTGTGCACTAAAGATTGAAGAATATAGAAATTTGCGGAAGTCGTTGCTCAATAGTTTTAAATATAAATTAAAAATGATTTTATTTAGAAGAAATTTATCGAGAGAAAAGATGAAGAACATAAATTTTGTTTATTGTATTCTTTCTTAAAGAAGCAATGATGAAATGAATTATTATTTTCTGTGTATCTCTTACAAATAAATTGATGTCAATAAATAATCATTATAGAAATAGAAATGATCGTCCATTAATACATAATACAAAAGGTCGAGAAAATTAAAAAGACTTTGAGTTTTATTGTAGTTATCCAACAATTATGTCTAGCAACTTAATTTATTTTTACCGTGATAACAATTATACCCTATTTCAACTAAATGGGCCTTCATATTTGAATTACAAATAGATGTCATTCATGGCCTGTCCAAGTTGAGGATGTAATTTGGATGACCATTTGAATACAATTTTCATCTCCACGTATATAATACAATGTCTTGGTAGTCTTCTAACATTATCAGTTTATTTTCTCTTTATCATCTTTTCGCCCTCTAGGAAGATTCATAAAGAACCTAGAGTTTAGCTTTCTAATCAAAAAGCATAACCATAGCTCTACTTGTCATCATGTGTATAGTTCTTGACTTTTTATTGTTTCATTTGAAATCTTGAAAGTTTGCATATGCTAGTTGAACTTTTTTTCAATAGTTTATGTATGTTAGTTTAATATTTCTTGTGTTAGTTTGGTATTATTTCATGATGATACTCGCAGCATATTAGCCTTATGATGATATCGACCAAGAATAAAAGTTTTTAAACATTATTTTCTTATTACTTATACATTTGTAGAAATTTCGATATTCTTAAATCTTTCAAATAGGGACATGATGATATAGAAGCTTATATAGTTGGATATTCAAATTATACTGCTTCAGAAGAAAAAGAATATTATATCAACAGATGGGACAAGTTGCAGAGGCAAATTGCAAGTTTACCTTAAGAATTGCAGTCTGATAAGTATGTAGTCAAAGGAGTCTATCTATCACAAAATAATACGACAGAAGCTTTTTCTCTACTCTCTTTGATTTTCTCGTTAACTATTTCATTTTAGTCCTTCATATCCTCAAAATTCTGTTCAACCTTTAATTTTTTCACCTTTCATTAATAATTTTCATTTTAGTTCTCAGTATTTTTGTCGGTTCCTAATTCTTTCATTTACATTTTCAATTTAGTAGAACACATCTAAAAAAACAGTTTTTACTTTAGTCCTTCAGGTATCTTTTTCAAAATATATTTATCATCTGTAATTCTACTACATTTCAAAAAATTTAAGCACATACTAGGACCCAACAATATTTTAACCACTACAATCTCAAAGCATTATACCGAGAGCCAAATATGCAGTTCTAAAACAAAGGGGGGGGGGGGGGGGGGGTTGGTTCTTTAAATCGTAGTAAAATACTTCTAATATCAAGCTTTGTTGCATACTAATACTTTAGTCAATACAATGTGAGTAACATATTGAAAGCCTTTGCCAGGATCTGGAGTATGTAATTTACAAACAAATTATCTGGAATATTGTAAAATACATTTGATCAATATGTTTTATAAAAAAAAACTTTTATCTACATGTTGCCAACCATTTTATTTCTCTATTAGCTTCAAACAATATAAAACTAGTGTGGATGCAAAACTGATACAAACCAACTATAATTTGGCAAAGTTTGTAAACAAAATCGTCGTGTAGAAGGTACAGCCATACACTGTAGTATGGTAACAAAAGCGTAATCAGTTCATAAGTAGTTGTGTTGTACTTTATGTAAAGCTCAGTATATTATTTATTTAATTTTTCATTTTCAACCTATTTTCTCTCAGCTTTTTACTTTATGTTTAATTTTTTGTTTAGTGCAATTGTTTCTCTCTAATAATTTCAAATTTGAGAATGACAAAATAGAACCAAAAATTTATGTGGCCATCCAGAACATGCAATGTATTTACAAGGTATACTCTCTAGCTGTATCTAATCTGATATCATACCAACATATTACATATAAAAAAATATCAAAAGAATGAAGTATACCCTAAAAATATTATGAGGATAACAATACAAAATCAATGTGGTCTACAGTAAATATTAAACTTTTAGTGTTGTCTTTCATGTTTACTTTAGGAACAGTAGAAAGACGTTCTTTTATACCCTATCCCAAAACAACATCAAAATTTGGTAAAGAAATTGACACCGAAACATACTGATATAATACTTAAGTGATTAGATTCCCTCCTCTCACATCCAAAACCAAAAGAAAGCAACATCCATTACTCTCTTCCATTCAATTCCTTGCATTTACCAGCCTCCTACCTTTTTACGATGCATATTCAAATATCATGAGTAGTCCACTTAAATTGTAATTCATATCAAAATATTTAGTCTCAACCAGTGTAAAATAATACCCTTTTTTAGTTATAGAAGAAAAGAATTGTCATTTTCGGAATTATCCACAGCCACCATTTACTTACCTGGTCATTGAGTAGAATGCAACTCTAAGAAGACAATGCCTCTAAGTATCAATCAGAAGGCACAGATGGAAGGATGGTAATACTACCGTGTCTGTTACGTAATTAATTACCATCAATACAATATTTACTTAAAGAAGGAAATATATATTGGTAGAAATTAGTAAAAGCGGGAATAGATGAAACTGGAAGATGAGAAAAGGTTAACAATTTATTAATAACTAGTACAAAATAAGATAAAAAACGAGTATTTACAGTCGAGGCTCGAAACAGATTAGGATACGATTAGTGCACTAACTATAAAATATTTGGTAGAGAGAAGGAAAAATAATAATACAAGTGGCGTGATTGTTCAGGTGAAAATAAGAGATCATGCATGATTTAACCACATGTTTTTATGAATAAATGTGTAGAAAGCTGAGCAAGTTATTTTCAATAAATAGTTTTATTTGCAGTCTTGAGTAATATGAGTGCAATAACAGATGATAAATCATGATCAAAACTTTTACAAAGCAAATGACATTTGAGGATAATATTTCGTTTTATTGTGGTTGTGTATGTGTGTGTAGTAATGAAGCCCAACCCAACAACAACTGGCGCATGCTGAGTATGAAATATTTTCTAAGCTATAGTTCCAGAATTTTCTTCAGTCGAATATACAACCAGAAAATGTTATTAATAGATACATAATGTGATAATTAAAGATTTGATGAAGGATATAGTGCATTAATTAAGAGGTTTGGAATTTTCTTATTGTTTTAAGAATAATAAGCTCTAGACTTTCTCCCGTAATCTTTATAGGAAGGGCGTAACCTATATAGGAAGGGGAGTCTAGCTTGTTGAAGAATCAAAACCAATTCTTACTCCAAGTTGGAAGTTAAGGGAGTTTTGACTCCAAGCTGACAGTGCAGTACTGTATGGTGAGAAGAAGAATGTTTCCTTCAAGTCCTAATCTTCTAGTTGGTTCTCTTGTAACTTCATATATAGTGCTCAAGGTGCTTGCACCAAGGATTTAGCTGTCGAACCACGTGAAATTCACGTATTCTCTTATTATTATTACGAGTGTTATGGCATGCGCTTCGCATGCGATGATAGCACATGCTTCGCGAGTAAATTGGTTTTTTTTATACAAATTATACATGTTTAACATATTTAAGTGACACTAAGTTTGGTAATATATATAGAAGAGCGTATTGAATTTGTAAAAAAAAAAAAAAACATAGTTGCTAGATCTTATTTGTAAGTGATAATAATATTTGGTAATATTTACAGAGATGCGTTTGTGGAAGTTTACGCTGATAGCACAAACTAAAAAAGAAAAACGATAAGATAATAACATTTGATTATATTATTTTTTTCAAAATTTTTGAATGATATATCACTTACCACTTTTGAAGTAAATTTATCGTTCCAGCCATAATCATCTTTTGAGTGGGTTTTCTTTATCGTCGTTTGTTGATTTCTAAACATGTACAGTATCTTCCGTTGGATATGTTTTTGGAGATATATCACCTTTTTGAGTCGACCTTTGCTTGTCAGAGTGTTTAATATCCATTGGTTGGCTGATAAATTGTATTGTATATTGAAATTAATTTTTTAATATATAGATTAAAGTAATAATAACGTGACGACTAACATGTACTTTTAAACATTTTTTATAAGAAGCATAATCTGCATGCATATTTAAAAATAAAAAACAACATAAAAAAAGAATGAATTTTAATCGATCAATTGATTTTATGTCCATAAATAACATGTAATCATGTAATCAATATAAAAAGAGGAAGGAGATGTAAGAGCTCAAAGTGGAAAAATGGCTAAAGTATCAAAAATATTTGAAGTTCTCTTAATGTTGTGCACACCTAAGGGTAAGCAGTCCTTGTGGCCAAGAAGGAATACTTTGGTATGTTAGGGAAAAGGAAGATTAGGAAGTCAGAGCATAAGAATGTGAGACAAATCTCCATCAGGTAAGCTTGACGAGCTGGATGTTCGACAGGAAGTGTGTTTAAGTTGGAGCTGTTAAGTGAGGCAGATCTTTGGTCGCTGGTCTTTGTTCTCTAGTCTTTGAGCAGGTTAGTTGGCATTTGTCGAATCGCTCGAAACTTTGTATGTTCAGACTTTATGTTAGGCCAATTTAGATGCATGGCAGACAGAATTCCTTGACAACTCAATCATGCTACCGAACTCTCCTTTTTTCTCTCAGGAACTTATTTGTTAGAACTCGCTTTATTGCATTTTACTGACGACAAGCATACAATTATGCTATTAACATTTTCATAGAGTGTTTGCAGGAATTTTTAAGTGAAGTTTTAAAGTCTGAGCTGTTAAAAGTGGAAGATACACAAGAGTGCATATGACATGCACGAGACATGCACAAGAGTAAAAAAATTCAAATTTCAGTAGATTTATGTAAAATCCCCAAAATATATTTCACAATACAAGCATACATGTTTTAGAATTATAAAAATAACTTTTACAACTTAAATTTTACACAAAAATCATTTATCAAGTTTTTAAAAGTGTGTCAAATTTTTTGATGTTTTATGTCAACACATTTGTTTTTTAAGTCAACATATTTTATGAATATATCGACGTTTTTATTTTTTTATATCGACATAAACTTGAATATGTTGACCCTGTTAAATTTTAAGTTGACATAACAGTGTAAAGGTGGAACCCAATGCAAAAGGCTTAAATTTTAAGTTGACATAACAGTGTAAAGGTGGAACCCAGTGCAAAAGGCTCCCGCGCGATGGCGGGCTCTGGCGAGGTCGATGATGTACGCAGCCTTTCCCCGGCATTGCGAAGAGGCTGTTTTCGGACTCGAACGTCCAGATCACCATGCGGGTAACCAAACCGTTGACATAATAGTTTACTTTGACAAAAAATGACCTGTGAAAATAACCAAGAATATGTCACATAAATATTCTTATGTCAACGTATTTTATGTCGAAATAAATTATTTTACTTTATTGCCTTGTTTACTGCTGAGAGCAATGCTAATCCGCTGACGATTCTCGATCCTGACGCCATCCTTTTGTATCTTCACATTGTCGAGTGCAGCTAGCTCTAACGTTATCACCGTTGAATATACTGCTGTGTTAAGATTACCTGTGCTCAATACTGATATTACTTTTGATACGGATGATGTATCTGTTATTGATGACCAGATTGGGATTCCAATTACTCCAGTTCTAGACGATCGCTCATCTTGCTCTGCTGTGGTTGCTAATGCATCAGCGAGTAAGGCTTGCTGCCAGTCTGATTTGCAGCCAGTTTTTCCTGCTTTGACCTGTAAGAAGAGCAAACATAGGTCTCGTAGCTGTAGTGGTACGGTTCGTAGAAGCATGAGACTGGCTGATTCTAGTTCTGCTCTATTTTCACATGGTCAAACCTCATAAGCAAGCAATCCAAGTGAACATGTTCTTTAGAAAGCACTTTTACCCCAATTATTCTTACTATTCTATCATCTAACCTGGCATATTATCTTGCTAAAGAAACTGGATTTGCACGTGGATTAGGTAACACGGACTTTGAGTACATTAAATCTAACGAAAGGGATAGGGCAAATTCCTTAATTAGATGAAATTTTGTGTTAGAATGTTAGAGGGGCATACCAAAAAAAATTCACGGATAAACTTCTCGTTCTTATCGAGCAAGGTGTTAATCATAGCCTGCCCATGCCTTGAGAGTTTGATAAACTTAGTCGAATACTCCAGTATTATCATATCCCCTTGTTCCAACTCCGCAAATTTCCTGAACATAGAATATTTTGCTACATTAGGCAAGAACTATTTCACGAACCTTCCCCTAGAATCAATCGGTCGTCCTCCGGCACATCCATAGCTACATTGTTCCACTTCCACCATTACAAAGCAGCTACCGGCAACTACCTAGAAGTCAATCTTAGCTTCTACTCATCAGTCAATCCAAGTCAGCAAAAATTCTTTCACAGCAAATGTAACGATCCCGTTTTTAAGCCAAATTTAATTTAGTAATTAATATAATTTTTAGAATTAATTTGTGAATTAATTTAAATTTTTCAAAAACAAATAGGATAGGTGTTGTTTATATATATATAAATATATATATAAATAGATTGTAAATAGAATTTTGATTTGAAATTCAAAAATAAATACCTTAAAAATAAATTGGATTTGAAAACTCTATATTTTAAAAACTAGTATATATATATATATGATTATTTATTAGTGTATAATTAGTTTTAAATCATTTTCTAAATATAAATAAAAGGAAAAGCTTAATATAAAAACATACATAAATATAAAACTATAATATAATATAAAATCATAAGTACATGCAAATTAACAAGTGTAAACCATTTAACATGCAATTTAACAAGTGTCATTAGTTCTTTTCATCTTTAAAAATAATAAATAAAATAAAATCAAGGCTATATATATACACACATCTCTACTCTTTCATTTCTTCTTTCAAAACTTAAGAAAGCAAAACCTGAGAAAATCTAAAACAAACAACTCTTTTAAAATCTAAAACCTGAAGCAAAGCAAAGATCATCTCAAACATCAAGCAGATTTAACAAGATCAAAGCAAGACCCATTTTTCCAGTTTTCAAGTTCAAAGCATTTCCCCTTTTTTTCAAAAAGCTTCTCTGTTCTACATCTAAATCTGTGAGTAAACATTTTAAAAAAAAACTTAAATCTATTAAATCTTGATTGTATGCGATAAAACCTTAAAGTATGTTGTGGAAAAAGTTTGTATGGAAATAAAATATGTCTGCATGTCTGTATATTTTGTTTGCACAGGCAAATGTACCTATGTTCTAGTTTACAGGTTTTAAATCAAGTTCAAAATTCAAAATCTCATCACTTATTCTCTTATAGGCTTTGATGTTTAAACAAGACATGTTTAAATTAACAAGATCTTACTTTTAAAATATTTTTTAGTAAATTTAGTTTGGGTTTTCTAGAAAATTAGAAAATGCAGTGAAAACTCGATGCATGTTGAAAATTCGAATACCAAGATTTCTTGATTCACCTACATAACCTAATTCGATTTCAAAAACCATGAATTTTAAAAGAAGAATCAAGATTTTTAGTTTTGATTTGAGGTAGAAATCGTGAGTTGAACGGGAATCCTACTTTGGGTAGATTTTGATGATCGGAACAGAGGTGGGTCTCGGGGTCGTTGCCGAGGCTTGCTTGTGGGTCAGGGGTCTCGGTAAAAATGATCGGAGCATTTATCGATCATCGTGGTGGCAGCACGACGTTGTAGTAGGATTTAAGGACCTGATTTGGTCGATGTTGGAATTCGAGCTGCTGCGTCGTCGTCCATGCATCGGAGTGGATTGGCATGGGGGGATCGTAGCGTGGATGAACGATGAAGCTATGGTCAAAGTCTCGAGGTCTCTGGTGACCTGAGGCGGCGGGTCGAGGAGGTTTTGAGCGATCGTTTCTGTTCCAGTGGGTACCCTTTGTACTCGATTTCGAGTTCGTCATCGATTCAAGGATCTGGATGATCGGAAACTTAAAGTGGGTCGTCGTCGATGTGCTGAAGGTGGCAACGATGTTCGAAGCTTCGACGTTCAGGCGTGCACGTATACGCGTGTCAGTGGAGTATTAGTGAGTTTGGGTTGTAGGAGATGGAGTTGGCCTCGGGTTTTGACTCGGGAAGGTGAAGATTTGGCTCGAGTTTTGTATTGAGTGGTTCGCGCGAGTGTAACAGGTCATAATAGTTTTTAAATTTAAATAAAACAAAGTTAAAAAAAGGAAAGTGGCTCGGGTTTAGGCTCGGGTTAGGCTCGGTTAAACAACTTCTTAATTAATTCTATTATATAATAATTATCTTATTTAAAATTAGAATTAGTTAAAGGTTTTTAAATGAATTATTTTAAATTAATTAAGTTAGGGTATGTAATTATATGTCCATTATTTATAATTTATTCTTAAGTTATTTTAAATAAATTTAAATAATGTAATTAAGTAGTTAATTAAAAAGATGAAATGTTTTTAATTCATTGTTAATGATAAATTAATTACAAGGTTTATTAAATAAGATTTAAATGATAATTAAGTAATTAATTAAGATAAATGATTTATCTTTTAAATTAATTAAGGTTTTGGGTAATTAAAGATTGATTAATTAATGAAAGTAATTAAAAAATAATGAATTAATCAATTAAAAATTAAAGGATAAATAAATTAATAATTAAAGGTTAATTAATTAATAATTAAAGGAGTAACTAATTAATGATTAAAGGATAATTAGTTAATAATTAAAGAGTAATTAATCAGTAATTATAGGATAATTAATTAATGTAAGTAATTAAGGATAATTAATTAAGATGGATAATTAAGGATGATTAATTAATTTCATTAATTAATCAAAATAATGACAAATGATTTGTAATTAATTTATGTTAATTAAGCAGAGTTAGGTAATTAATTCATAAGTAAGTAATTTATTTTGGGTTAAATTAATTATTAATTATGTGATTGATTAATCTTGCTTATGGATGATTGATTATATTGAATGCTTGGATTGATTAAATATCTCTAGCGTGTTAATCTGTAATATTCTGTGATATGAATTGCTTTGGATTGAGTTGTGATAAATGTAAGATATTTATCTGTGATGAATTGCAGTGTGAAATTTGTTTAAACCATTCAAAAGGAAAGGTTTTGGGAAATAAGTTACGACTTAACTAAGATCCAAATGTATCCATATGTTTTAAATAAGCGCTCATTATTCGAAAAGGTCGGGGAAGGACATTAAGTCCAAACCCATTCCAAAGAATGATACGACGGAATGGAATTGCATTTGAAGATGGTGGTTAAAGACCGGGTATTTTCAAAAACGAAAGGATTGTCTGTTGATTGTCTCTGCACCGAGTTACTCCAATATAGAGATTACCCTATGTAATGGGGAATCCAGAGGAAATTGGAGATATCGGATTTGCTTCATTATAGCATGACAGGAGATTCTAGCTTCGTGTTTGGTGGCGAGCAGCAGACTCTTACCCCTACATATCCTGGGGTGGGTTGGTTGCGAGTCGAGAGGCTGACCGTAAAAGCAAATTCGAGGTACCAATGTGTGCCACGGCGGAAAATGGCCGCTTTTGATGGTTGCAAAGCCTAGACCATCACATTTTGTATCAGAGCTAAAGGTTGTGTAAGAACTTTAGCTTTGGAGTATAATTCATTAGGTGACTCATTAGAGATAGGATTAGAAATGCTATATAATGAGTATATTCCTTAAGATATCTCGTCCGTATGCCTAAATCAATTTTCTTACTATTTATGGATAGTGAAAATGAGTGCAAGAAGAGGACGAGGTAGGGTAGTACCACTACAAATGGTCGAGACCCTGCAACAACAATAATGAAAGGTAATCTTCTTATTTATGATAAAATTGTTAGAGTTCTATTCGACACTGGAGCCACACATAGTTTTATTTCCCAGCAAACCGTAAAAGAGTTAAATCTTGAACCCGAATTCGTAGACGAACCTATTTGTGTGAAGAACCCCGTAAGAGGCCCTGCGAATCTTTGTTTACGTTGTAGAAAGGTTCCTATTTCGTATTCTCATCATGAGATTCCTATCAGTCTTTTCGTTCTTGACTTTAATGAATTTGAGATTTTACTTGGAATGAATTGGTTAACAAAATATGAGGCTAAATTAGATTGTATCAATAAAACGATTTCAGTCAAAATCAAACTTGGGAATTTTGTTGTGATTTCTTATGAGGATCCAAGTTCGAAGAGGGATATGCTAATGTATACTTTATAGTATCCCGACCCGAGTTTGGAATCCATACCTATTGTTCCAAAATTTCCTGACGTATTTGAAGAAGTTAAGTCTTTACCTCCACATAGGGAAATCAAATTTAGAATCGACTTGGTTCCCAATGCCCGTCCAGTTGTGCATGCAAGTCGTAGGATGACACCAAGGGAAAGAGTAGAGCTAGTTAAGCAAACCCAAGATTTACTGAAGAAATGATTTATACGACCTAGTCGTTCCAGTTGGGGTTCAGCTGTTGCATTTGTAGCTAAGTCCGATGGATCTTTGAGATTATGCGTAGATTATCGTGATCTTAATAAGTTAACCCTTAAGAATAAGTTTCCTTTGTCCTGAATCGACGATCTGTTCAATCAATTGCATGGTGCTCGATTCTTTTCCAAGATGGACCTATCCCAAGGATTACATCAGTTGAGAATCGCGGAAGATTGTATCCATTTGACTGCTTTTAGGGGTCCCGATACATTCTACGAATGGTTAGTTATGCCCTTCAGACTAACCAATGCCCCCTGCATATTTCGTAAACCTGATGACCCGAGTATTTCGTGAAGCGTTGAATAAATTTGTTCTCGTATTTATTGATGATATTCTGATTTATTCCAAAATTGAAGAAGAGCATGCCAAACACTTAAAAATAGTTTTGAAAATATTGAGGAGGAATATTCTTTTTGCCAAGTTTTCTAAATGTCATTTTTGGATAAAAGAAGTTAGATTTCTGGGACATATTGTAACAGAAGAAGAAATTTCGGTAGACCTTGATAAGGTTTCTGCTATCCTAGATTGGAAGCGACCATCAACCCAAAAGAATATGAGAAATTTTCTGGGATTAGCCGGATACTACCGAAAGTTTGCCCAGGATTTCTCTAAGTTAGCCAGTCCATTAACTAAGTTGACTATGAAGAATGCCAAATTTATTTGGACTTCAAAGTGCGAGGAAGCGTTTCAGGAATTGAAGAAAAGGTTGACCACTGCTTTCTTGCCATTATTAACGGGAACAAAGGCTTATCTGTCACAGATGCGTGTGGTGAAGGAGTGGGTGTTGTTCTAATGCAAGAGGGTAAAGTGATTGCCTACGCGAGTAGACAACTGCGACCACATGAGAAGAACTACCCGACCCAAGATTTTGAGCTTTTGACAGTAATCTTTGTTTTGAAAATCTGGCGTCATTATCTTCTGGGTGAAAATTTTGAATTGTTCACTGACCATAAATCTTTGAACAACCTCTTTACTCAGAAGGATTTGAATCTAAGACAATAACGTTGGTTGGAATTCCTAGCGTCATACGACCTGGATATTCAGTATACACCTGGTAAAACCAACGTGATAGCTGATGCTTAAAGTAGAAGACATGTTGTTCTTGCTTATCTTGTTGTTACCCCATCTTCTTGAGAAGATTGCTAGTAAGCAAAAAGAAGACAAATTTCTTCAAGAAATTTATGGGAGAATACGTCGAAGCGAAGATTCCAGCTTTGAAATCGAAAATAGTGGAACTATAAGGTTGAAAGGGAGGATTTGTGTTCCAGACATCCCAGATCTCAAACGAAAAGTATTGAACGAATGTCACAAATCCAAGTTTAGTATCCATCCAGGGGTTAACAAAATGTATCGAGATATTAAGAGGACCTTCTGGTGGAAAACGATGAAGAGGGATATATCCGTTTATGTTAGTCAATGCGCAACTTGCTAACAAATAAAGAGTGATCAAATGAAGATGGCAGGTTTACTCCAACCACTGGAAGTGCCCAAATGGAAATGGGACCAAGTGTCTATGGATTTCATAGATGGTTTGCCACGAACTCGGAAGGGTAATGAGGCGATTTGAGTTATTGTGGATCGTCTGACCAAGACTGTCCATTTTATCCCAGTTAAATCCACCCGAACGGCAGCGAGTTTGGCAGAGTTATATGTGAAGAAGATTGTTCGACTCCATGAAATACCAAGTAATATAGTAAGTGATCGAGACCCGATCTTCACTAGCAGATTTTGGAAGGCATTTCAAGCCGCACTAGGAACCAAGTTGAACTTCAGTACTGCTTACCACCCGCAGTCTGATGGGCAAATTGAGAGAATAAATCGAATCTTGAAAGATCCTTTGCGTGCTTGTATTCTTGATTTTGGAGGATCATGGAAGGGTCATTTGTATTTGGTTGAGTTTTCGTATAATAATAGTTATCAGGCCAGTATTAAAATATCTCCTTTCGAAGCATTGTATGGTCGTCCTTGTAGATCACCTACGTGTTGGATTAGGTCGGGTGATAAGCTTGTTCTTGGTCCGGACATGATAAGGGAAGCTTCTGAGAAGGTTGATTTCATTCGGAAGAAGTTGAAAACTTCTCAGAGTCGACAGAAAAGTTATGTCGACCACATGAGAAGAACTTTAGAGTTCCAGTTGAAGATTCAGTTTTCTCAAAGTTTCTTCAATACGTGGAGTTCTGAGATTTGGAAAGACGGGTAAGCTGGCACCGCGATATATAGGTCATTTTCCTATACTTGAGAGGATTAGTCCTGTGGCTTATCGAGTGCGGTTACCTAATTGGTTAGCTGGCGTGCATAATGTGTTCCATGTTTCACACCTTCGGAAGTATATGCATGTCCCAGATCATATCATTGAGGAGGCCGCTCAACAGGATTTGGAAATCACACCTAACTTGGCAGTGAAAAGAGAACCATTGAATATTATTGGTCAAGATGAAAAGCGGTTAAGGAATAAAGTGGTGAAATTGATGAAAGTACAATGGAGTGGAGATCTGAATGACTGTACTTGCGAAACAGAGCAAAACATGCAGAAGTCCTATCCTAAATGTAGAGTGGATATTTCGGCTTGATCTGGTAAGTCATTTCTCTATCTTTTTATGTGTTTGTATGTTCTTTGTTTGTCTCCCTATCTATCAAATTTCGAGGACGAAATTTTCTTAAGGGTGAATTTGTAACAATCACATTTTTAAGCCAAATTTAATTTAGTAATTAATATAACTTTTAGAATTAATTTGTGAATTAATTTAAATTTTTCAAAAACAAATAGGATATGTGTTGTTTATATATATATATATATATATATATATATATATTGTAAATAGAATTTTGATTTGAAATTCAAAAATAAATATCTTACAAATAAATTCGACTTGAAAACTCTATATTTTAAAAACTAGTACATATATATAATTATTTGTTAGTGTATAATTAGTTTTAAATCATTTTCTTTAAAGATTATATAAATATAAATAAAAGGAAAAGCTTAATATAAAAACATATGTAAATATAAAACTAAAATATAATATAATATAAAATTATATAAAATCATAAGTACGTGCAAATTAACAAGTGTAAACCATTTAACATGCAATTTAACAAGTGTCATTAGTTCTTTTCATTTTTAAAAATAATAAATAAAATAAAATCAAAGCTATATATATACACACATCTCTACTCTTTCATTTCTTCTTCTATCTTTTTCAAAACTTAAGAAAGCAAAAACATGAGAAAATCTAAAACAAACAACTCTTTTAAAATCTAAAACCTGAAGCAAGCAAAGATCATCTCAAACATCAAGTAGATTCAACAAGATCAAAGCAAGACCCATTTTTCCAGTTTTCAAGTTCAAAGCATTTCCAGTTTTTTTTTTCAAAAAGCTCCACTGTTCTACATCTAAATCTGTGAGTAAACATCTTTTTAAAAAAGCTTAAATCTGTTAAATCTTGATTGCATGTGATAAAAACTTAAAGTATGTTGTGGAAAAAGTTTGTATGGAAGTAAAATATGCCTGCATGTCTGTATATTTTGTGTGCACAGGCAAATGTACCTCTGTTCTAGTTTACAGGTTTTAGATCAAGTTCAAAATTCAAAATCTCATCCCTTATTCTCTTATAGGCTTTGATGTTTAAACAAGACATGTTTAAATTAACAAGATCTTAGTTTTGAAAATATATTTTAGTAAATTTAGTTTGAGTTCTTCTAGAAAATTAGAAAATACAGTGAAAACTCAATGCATGTTGAAAATTCGAATACCAAGATTTCTTGATTCACCTACATAACCTAATTCGATTTCAAAAACCATGAATTTTAAAAGAAGAATCAAGATTTCTAGTTTTGATTTGAGGTAGAAATCGTAAGTTGAACGGGAATCCTACTTTGGGTAGATTCTGGTGATTGAAGAAGAGGTGGGCCTCGGGATCGTTGCCGTGGCTTGCTTGTGGGTCAAGGGTCTCTGCAAAAATGATCGGAGCATTTATCAATCATCGTGGTGGCGGCACGACGTTGTAGCAGGGTTTGAGGACCTGATTTGGTCGATGTTGGAATTCGAGCTGCTGCGTCGTCATCAATGCATCAGAGTGAATCGGCATGGGGGAATCGTAGCATGGTTGAATGGTGAAGCTATGGTCGAAGTCTCGAGGTCTCTGGTGACCTGAGGCGGCGGGTCGAGGAGGTTTTGGGCGATCATTTCTGTTCCAGTGGGTACCCTTTGTGCTCGATTTCGAGTTCGTCATCGATTTAAGGATTTGGGTGGTCAGAAACTTAGAGTGGGTCGTCATCGATGTGCTGAAGGTGGCAACGATGACTGGATCTTCGACGTTTAGGCGTGCACGTATACGCGTTTTAGTGGAGTATCAGTGGGTTTGGGTTGTAGGAGATGGAGTTGGTCTCGGGTTTTGACTCAAGGAGGTGAAGATTTGGCTCGCGTTTTGTATCGGGTGGTTCGCGCGAGTGTAACTGGTTATGACATTTTTTAAATTTAAAAAAAATAAAGTTAAAAAAAGGTAAGTGGCTCGAGTTTGGGCTGCGGATGGACACAGGTTAGACTCGGGTATTTGAATAACAGTTTTAAATTTTAAATAAAACAAGTTGTAAAAGTTAAACAACTTCTTAATTAATTCTATTATATAATAATTATCTTATTTAAGATTGGGATTAGTTAAAGGTTTTTAAATGAATTATTTTAAATTAATTAAGTTAGGGTATGTAATTATATGCCGTTATATATAATTTATTCTTAAGTAATTTTAAATAAATTTAAATAATGTAATTAAGTAGTTAATTAAAAAGATGAAATGTTTTTAATTCACTGTTAATGATAAATTAATTACAAGATTTATTAAATAAGATTTAAATGATAATTAAGTAATTAATTAAGATAAATGGTTTATCTTTTAAATTAATTAAGGTTTTGGGTAATTAAAAATTAATTAATTAATGAAAGTAATTAAAGAATAATGAATTATCAATTAAAGATTAAAGATTACATAAATTAATAATTAAAGGTTAATTAATTAATAATTAAAGGAGTAATTAGTTAATGATTAAAGGATAATTAATTAATAATTAAAGAGTAATTAATCAGTAATTATAGGATAATTAATTAATGTAAGTAATTAAGGATAATTAATTAAGATGGATAATTAAGGATGATTAATTAATTTCATTAATTAATCAAAATAATAACAAATGGTTTGTAATTAATTTATGTTAATTAAGCAGGTTAGGTAATTAATACATAAGTAAGTAATTTATTTTGAGTTAATTAAATTAATTATTAATTATGTGATTAATTAATCTTGCTTATGGATGATTGTTATATTGAATGCTTGGATTGATTAAATATCTCTAGTGTGTTAATCTGTAATATTTTGTGATATGAATTGCTTTGGATTGAATTGTGATAAATGTAAGATATTTATCTGTGACGAAATTGTTGTGTGAATATAATGTCTGCATTTAATTATAAAAGGTGGATCTTTTAAAAGATTAGAAATGGAAATTTTTTTAAACCATTCAAAAGGAAAGGTTTTGGAAAATAAGTTGTGACTTGACTAAGATCCAAATGTATCCATATGTTTTAAATAAGCACTCATTATTCGGAAAGGCCGGCGAAGGACGCTAAGTCGAAAACTCATTCCGAATAATGATACGACGGAATGTAATTGCATTTGAAGACGGTGGTTGAAGATCGGGTATTTTCGAAAACGAAAGGATTGTCTGTTGATTGTCTCTGCACTGAGTTACTCCAATATAGAGATTACCCTATGTGATGGGGAATCCAGACGAGATTGGGGATATCCGGATTTGCAAGGACTTCTTTCCTTAATTGGACGAAGTGTCTTCGGTTCCATTCAGACCCAGGATGGACATGTATGGATGTATGTTACATTACACTTTGAGATATAAAGCTGGTTTCTATCAAATACATTTCTATTTGGTGGCGGAGAATTTATTCTCTTAGCTTAACATCCTTCTCTGAAACGTACGAGCTCAGAGGTTATGTAGTTAATAGTTATTAGTGATATATTCCTAATTTGGTAATGTGGCATGATAAGTGCTGAGCATTGGTTGATCGAAGCATGACTTTTGTGTAAAGTGTAGCTTTGTAGGACGAGACTTCATCGAACCTCACACCCCGGAAAATGGTCAAAACGGGAAAGGATGCAGCAAGGTTATGGGGTTCGCGACCCTAAGGGTATGTGCATTTCCTTCTGCATAAAAAGTGGTATTATGGTATGAAACTCAGATATTTTACTTATGTGCTTGTTGGAATTTGAGGGCCCTCGACAAAGGTCGGTTACGACGGGAGGATGGCATACTCGTGACAATTAGTTACCTAGTTACAGAGGTAACCCGGCCTTGTGTTGGCAAAGATCCGGTTAGGTTCTCGAGACGTCCCTCCAGAGGCTTACCCATTCGGATAACGGAAGTTCCTTAGCCTTAGCCATTTGTTGAAAATCAAAACAAACAATACGAGCCATTTACAATTTCAGTTGTAGAACCTGCCATTTAACATGGTAGCTATAGTAGACATACTATGATGGTACGTATGCTAGCTAAGATAATATTATACTTGCAAAATATTTTTCCACACTATGTACTAAAAATAATATCAAAAGAATTTTCGCGTATCAAGCATGTTTGACTACTATAAGGAGAAACCTCCCTCATGTGTGTGATTGCATTTGAGTGTGTGCCTGAAGACCTTATGGTAGTTTCATTTTTCAAAAAGCATAAACGGATTTCTTTTTGTACAAATAACTGTTTTTATGTTTCTCACACCAGTCCCATGACTGACTCGGAGTTTATTGTTCCCTTTTCTAAACTCTGCATGCCCCTAATTTTCCACACGGACAGCCTAGAGTTAGGTTATCAGTAGGATCTGGAGCTAAGTAGGCGTGGATATGGAAGTCTTTGGTTTGCAAGCCTTTTGGTTTTGAGCTTTGGTTTGGACTTTGGAGCTTGGAAATGAAGATGTAGTATGTTGGACTCTCTTCGAAGACCGTTTTGATGTTATTTTTCTGCTGTTATATTGTATTCCGTTGTTGTTTAGTATATATAGATCTCTGATGATGTTGGTCGCTTGTTGTAGAATGTTGTAATCCATGAAGTGTATGAATGAAGTTATTTTGTTTCCATTGTGTTGTTATCATCTAATGTGTTATGACTCTAGCGAACCGGACTCCAATGTTTGAATCTCCGACAGTTGAATACGGGTGATGTATTGAATGCCGATTTTCGAAGGTTGAAAGTCGGGGTCGTCACAACAAAGGAATCAATCCTCCACTTCGATGGCAATCTCTATATCCATAAATGGTTTTCCTCCCAGATTTGTGAAATCATTATTTAAAGCAGCATAGTTATTTCGAGCAGTCACTTCAGGCATGATAACTTCCGCATTACCAACATTTCCTCATGTCAATCCAGTCGCTGCTCCAACTTGCATCATATTCATAAAGAACTGACACATCGTCCCCATATCGACAGGTGTGGTTTTGACGTTCACATTAGCATTAACATTGATAGCTGGTTACCATTTCCCATGTTAGGCCGAGCGTTTCCATTAGTTGTGGTGCTTCCGCCTCCCAAATTAAGTCTCCTACTTCTTTTGGTGTACATACTTCTTTTCTTGTAACTTGCATATGAAGCTTCATGCGATTCAAAAGAATGGACTAAAGAATTAAGAGAGAGCATAGATATGCACACGTGTGTGTATATCAAATTACAAGTACATTATTATAGCGTTATCATGTTCACCAATTTTATTCTTTCTAATTCATTTGGGTTATGTTTTTAAAAATCTTATTAAGTTTTAAATAAAGCTGTGCTCTGATACCAAGTTGTAACATTCTCATTTAGGACCTAAAAATAGACACTAAGGATATTGCATTCATCTTTAGTACTGTTTTCCAAGGATAAAATGAGATCGGTTATTTGACCGGTAACATAAAAAACACAAGAATATATAAAGAATTTGAAAAGCAAATTCGTTTATTCATTTCACATTGATTGCATGTCTATTAATAACCTCATGATTACATCATTCAGATAAAATGTAATAAATACAAAATATAATTCCAAAAGTGTCATATGATGATGTCTCCTTAGATGATCAAAGTCATAACTATTGATGGTTAAACTACCCGTCTTTACAAGTAAAATATACATGTATACGGCAAGCGCAAATAAAAATAAACTACTATTAGCTTGTCTCTTACACGTCTCTGAAAGCTTTAGTCGTCTTAATCTGAAAACCATACTCCCGACCTACTCAAATGAGTACTCGAGAGTTTAGAGAAAAATGGATCAAAATGAATAGTATAGTATTCAATATGGTTTAAGGTCACACGGTCCCTAATCTGCCTATCCCATTGTGTCCATACATCGATATAGTTTTTCCATGATCACTATAAACTTGTTGGTTTTTACAAACCAACTAAAAACCTATGGGGCTAACTCAGGCCAAAAATCAAATAATCCATAACGATCTCTCATTCCCATAGAAGTACCAAGATGCTCCCATGACGGAAGAAAAATAATAGTGGTCTTCCATTCTCATAAGGATACAAAGATACCCCATGACAAAAGAAAAACAACAGCGAACGTTTTCCATAGATTTTTGGATGCGTAAAACAAAATTTCAGCTTCAATATTGGCAAAACTCTAAGCATTAGTATTGTTGACCATGATAGCCGAGGGGCTTAATCGTCTATAGTGTGAGACTCTACTTCGACACCGGTCCATACAACTTAAATATGGTTTACAAGCATCGAACAAGTCATTTCTTTTGATCAGTTCCGAACATCCTAACACAATTTGATCTTTCTGATCCCCTATATGCAATTCTACTAACTAGGAGTTTAATTTGGTCATACCCACTAATTGAACAACATTTTTTGTCATCAATTCCCAAAATTCAATGTCATAAATATTGGATGATATCGTACATGTGAGCGTATCAACAATTTACATAAGCATTAGCATAACTGTTTTAATATATATTTGAACATATAAGCTATGAAGTCATCATCAACTATACAGTATGTTCTGATGATAGTCATTCACACATATATCACATATAAACACACACAAAGTTTATTTCATATAAACTCAAAAAATTTGGACTAAATTATTCTTTTTTCCTTCTTTGAAAATCTCATTGATTAAGTTTCTAAATTCAACAAAACTCAACTTGGTTATTGAGAAAAGCTCAGCCTAAAATTAACAGAGTGCTATCGAATGTGTAGAACAGGGTTATCACATCTTTATAGTCATCGCATGCCTGACATGTTACCGCAAGTATAAAGCTATTATTAATATAAGGTTGTCGCATATATAGCAGTCACATATATAAGGGTATCGCATATATAACTATCACATTTCTAAAATCATAGTTATCGAACTTTTAAATACAAGTGCAGCCTCACTTAGAAAATACAAGTGCTATCATGTTAGCTTAAGTGCTATTGCATCTTTAAAATACTCATATCAATTCGAAAATATATGGAAAAATCCCTTAAAATTAGATTTCTACCTTTTAACGTATAAAATTTCATGATAGAATAATTATTTTTTATATTTTAAATAATTAAAACCCCAAACTAAACATTTCTCAACTTAGAAAAGTTATATAAAATCCATATAAATTTGGAAAATTATAAAATTTAAAACTCGTCTCTAAATTGATGTTATAAACAATACATCCAAATTTCAAAGCATTTGAAGATCATTAACTTAGGGTTTAAATCTGAAAACACATGATTTCACTTTATAAATTTACCTATGATATCTGTAAGACCATATAAATGAACATCTCATTCAAAAATCATGTCCTAATATCATAACCAATTCGGATTTTATCCAAATCCGAAAATAAAACACATCAAAAATTAGGGATGTATTACTCACCTTGATTAGTTAAATGTGGAGAGATTTGCCCTTAGGCTTCTTTCTTCTTCTTCTTTTTAGTGAAGAAAATAAATAGAGGTTTTCTTTTCTTTTTGTTTTCTATGTTATGAAGGATGGCGGAAAATTAAAAGGAGAGGGAGAGAAGGGTTGTGAAAATAAATTACAGGTCTTATCTATCTTTCATTATTGCATTATAAATTAATCATAGCATTACTGCATTTTAAATTCGAATTAAACATTATGGCAAGTCTCCATATTTAATTCATTTTCCCACATTATTATTTAATTACCAATTAATTAAATTTCCAAATAATGTATATTAAAATATCCGAGTGTTACACACATTATCAAAATCTAAGTCAGATCCCCTTGCATTTCTTCCAGCATGAATTTGCCCAGTAGTTCCTTCCAATATATCTATTCTAGCTTGGCTATGGTCCATCGCTGAATTGTGGTTCTCTTATGGAGGATAGTTTGATTCTTCAAGTACTTGTCCCTACTTTTTTGCGTTGAAAGTTGTTCACAAAGTTTAGTAGGCTCATTGATCCACGTTTATGAGAAAATAGCCACGAGGAGCTCGATCATGGCATGAGTGGTCATCTCTAGATCTTTGTGGCGAGCGATCGCATTAAAAGCTCTTAGGTGGCTATATTCATAGAAAACATGTATGGGTTCAATATAGTTATATTTGCCACATCAGGATGACTTTGTTTGATCTTCGCATCATCGGCATGGCACGAGGTGATTAACCCATATTTTTCGTCGACATAGGAATGATCAATGCAATTTGTATGTTCTCTACACCTTGGATGAGGTGATCGGGGTGGTTACCCAAGATATATTCACCGACAAAAGCACAATCAAGTTTTGTTGTGTCGGCTTGAGCAGTTGGGGAAGCCTCTAGCTTCCAATTGTTTTGCCATTCGCGCCACTTGTTTATGAAGATCTTGAATGGTTTTCACTATTCCTTCTACTATTTGTTGGTCGGTAACTAGCGATATTACCACTAATGCCACATTCCCATGACTTTGCTCATGCCAAAATCATTATACGTTATTATAAAAAAAAATTATGATTTAAATCTCATTTCAAAACGTATCTATCTGTATAATTCAAATTACATTTCGATTCAAATCTAGTTAAAAACGCAATTATTGAAAAAAATCAATTTGTATCGATATATTAAATGTACTTATTTGAATTTGCAATTTCAATTCTGATATTTTCCGAATAAAATAAAAATGATACGAAAGAGAAATTTGAGTTTTAGGTTCAGATGTAGAAGTTCAAATATCAAAATCAATTTCAAATTATGTAGAAATCTTAAAATATGAACCTTTTAATCTGCGATTTAGATATCATTTCGATTTAAAGTTTGAACATTATGATTTATGATTTGAATCTCATTTTAAAAATCTTGCACAATAATTTTCTAGAGGGAAGTTTTTTTTAATTTTTCCACTATATTTGGATATTAATATGATTTTTGGATCATATTTTGAACAGTATCGTATATACAAACTTTTTATGTGTTTAGCTTTTTTAATGCTGTCATATTTGAAAGTTTAGCTTTTTCATTTTCATATTTGAAACTTTAGCGTTCTGCATAAGCACCTCACTGAAATAAGTAGTATGAATAAACAAGCATAAATTTTCAAATTTACCCAAAACATGTAAGTGTTCATTGTATTGGCCTATTGTTAATGTTCTTTTAATTGTGTTACTCTATCATGTTTAATTTTAATGTTATTGACTGTGTAAATTGCATGAAAAGTATCATTACATGGAACTTACTGTAAAAATTTCATGTTCGTTAGAAAAAACTACGTCATTTTGTAGCGAATATTTACTAAATTTTCAGTATATACACACATAGGCCGCAAGTGTTAACGTACTATTTATCCATAAATATAATGGTCGACAAGCTGGTACTGAAGAAGTATATATCTGCAAGGAATGAAAATAAACCAGCTCACGTTCATCTTGCTAAATAGGCTCATGTTTATATCTCATGTTTGGCTCGTAAACAGAAATAAACATCCCTAGCCATTGAGGTACTCTCCACTATGTCAAATTCTTTGTTACCCAGTACTGGTGCAGTGTGGATTTTCTCCATCTTGTGTAACTTTGTCACAAAAAGTAGTGTAAACTACAACCTCTTTAGAACTAATAATTTGTAACAAATCTACGTAACATATTCAGAAATGTACTAACTGGTTCCTAATCGGTTTATTCTCAAATCAGATAAAGCCATTAACTGGTTCCAGATTGCACTAGCTGCAATACAGCCTCATAGTCACCTTTACGAATGACCCGATTCAGATATGCAAAATGAATGCAACATATATTTATTGCATACCATTTACTTGCATATACTTGCAGTCTCAAGATGCATTCAATCAAGAAGATAAAATAATGCTGAATGTGTGTGACATACTTCCCACAAGTGGTCTATGTGGATATAGTGGATATATTATATATGTACTGGACAAAACATTACATGCATATTTATAGTTAATTAACAAGTTGACGAAAATTGCATGTGTTACTCACTTGACCACAAGGTACAAGCAAAATATATACACTTAATGATCTTCTCATGAATATGTATTTGTTTCGTTCAATCGAAATTTGCAGTTGTCAAATCAAATAGGCTATCACCAACCAACTGATATATTCAAAACTTACTAATCTTTATGGGCCGCTACAAATAAATGAAGTAAACCCATTACAGGATTCACTTTTAATTAGATGAAATATAAGAATCTTACTTCGCTGAGCTGATAAAAGAATATTCAAAAATAGTTGTAATAAGAATATTGATAAGAAAATTGATTGGATTCATAGATCTTATACTTCCTATAATACTGTGATATGGGAACCAACCTAACCTGTTTAGCCAATCCTGAAGACCTTGGTGCCTCGGCTAAGAGCGAACTGTAAGAGAACAAACTGACCATTTAACCAATCCTGAAGACCTTCAAGCTTCTGCTAGGATATAAGTAGCTGTGGAAAATAAAAAGAAACTAGTTACACATCCACACAAAACTGCAGGTTCAGAACTCTAGCAAGCCTGTAGAAACCATCTATTATTTATCCCTTGTGCTGAGATGATATAAAAGTGAAGATCGTTTGGGTAATTTCTTTCTTTGGCATGCCTATGTTATCTACCAAATGATGGATTAACTGCATCTGTTTATTTCAGGCACACAAACAAAATATGTTATATGTCAGGGATAAATGGTTGATTGCTTATCTAATGTTTACTGAAGCATATTACCTGGTAATCCAAATCATTATATAGGTTACAGAAAGCTGGTTACAATAATAATCTGATGATTAACTAATAGGTGACAAGCAAAGTGAAGAGCAACACAAAGAAATGTAAGTTTGTTGCCGTAAATAAAGTCGCAACATAAACATGTCCATTGCAGAAATATGAGGTTTAACTGATACATTGTCATATTTGATCTACTATGTGATTTACCTTAAACTAATGTTTGCATGTAGAATGAATCAATGATTACTAACAATCAACGCGCTAAAAACATGTCAAGAAACTACATATAGAAAATTTGGAACATGTTGTTCTATATTCAAATGGCATTGCTATACATAAAGTTCTTACACTCTTTAGCAAGTTAGCATATAAAACAACCTAACATAGATTAGTGCAAATTTTTGTAGTAAGATATGAGATGAATGAAAGGAATAATTGGCTAGGAATCTAAAACTAATTTTTGCTCATATCAGTCTACATTATACAGAGTACGATAAAAAATAAATTCTTCTGTTAGTTGAGACTTGAGAATGTAATGATAATTCAAAAAATAGAAATTATTTGGCAACAGATCCGCTGTAACAACCCTTTCATGTTAGCTATGGTTTCCAGCTTGTAAATACAAGAAAAAAAAATCAAAAAATGACCAAAACTGGCGACCAGTAGTTCAGCAAAGATGGTTCTGGAGGCTGTCAGGCAGGTATCAGAGGCTTGGGTTGATGGAAGCAAGGCTTGAGGAGTGAGAGATTTCAGCGTATCAATGGTGTGCAGGCTGTGCATGGGAACACCTGATACAAGAGATTTTGGGCCTGTGTTGCTAATTACTTGGGCAGTTTTACACTGTTAAGTAATGTATCAGTCAGTGTTTGGGCTTTTATATATGTGAGTGTGGTCTGTATTGAGTTAGTTTGGGTTTGGTTAAGTCAAGTTTGTGTGTGGACATGAAGTTGTATATATACACAGGTACAAGCCATGTAATCAGTGTGAAGAAATTTGAAAGAAATAAAAATTCATTTTTCTGTTGTTACTGTATTGTTCTTCATCTTCCAGTTATTCTTCTTCCTGTGCCTTGCACTTTGGTACTTTGTATAATCATTTTGTTACTTTTGTCCTTAGTTTAGTTACTGCTCTTCATTTCAGTTTACATTCACTTTCATTTCAGTTTGTACTTTATTGTATTTTCTTTTATCCATTACTTAGCTGCTTTAGTGACATTTAATTTTCTGTTAGTTACTATCTTTAATCATTCTGTTGCAAGCTTCTTCATTCTTCCAGTTAGTATCTTTGATCCTTTACTAGTTTCTGTTTTGATTCATTTGCATTTATATTTCCTATTCTTGATTCTGTTCTTGAAGCAAACTTTAATTCTTTGCCAATTTGCAAGTTGTTCCTGAAACTGCACTTAACATTCATTCCTCGTTTCTGTATCAGATGTTAGTATACATCTTCTGAATTGTCAAACACTTGCAATCCGTAGTGTTCATTTTAATGCAGTTGCCAATTCTGTTCTTTCATCTTGATTCAGTTTTAGTGTAACAAACTAGTCACATTTGTATTCTTGAACTGTTTTTACACCTCTCTTGTTGTCTTCCCATTTTCAGTTGTTAAATAATTCATATGTTCTTGAATCTTGTCCATGAAGTCATTTCTGAATCAATGAGAAATTTCAGCTGCTAACTTCATTAACCATTCTTGTTGCTTGAGTTACAAGAAACCCTAAGTACTTGTTCCTGTGTGCATGACATAACTGTGCACATTTATTTGGTTCTTCTTCTCCAAGCAATTCAACAAACACCTTTCCAATTCTATCGAACACCTTCTTTTCCACTGGACATTCATCAAAACCACCATGGCAAACAGCCCAGAACCACCAGCGCCTTCCAAATTGGTATCAGAGCCGATGACTGGGGCAACCTCTGACAACCAGTCAGATCCTTACTTCGCCGGCATTTATTCTCAAATCTTCCCTCCATATCAAGATCTAGCATGGGAAAGGCCAAACGAAATCAGCTACTCATATCAAGATCCCCATCTACCAAATCCCTACCCTATGCAAATGCTTGCATTTCCTCAGCCTGCACCCCCAAGACTCCCTGCAAATGCTCCAAGAACCTCTAATTTTTCATCAAGAACCACCTTACCACCAAATTATTCAAACCATTTCCAAAGCTCAAGAACTGCTGCTAACAATACCTTTAACATCTCTCAAACCCAAGATTTTGAATCACCTGCACGGCTAATATTTGAATTAGAGCATTCAATCAAGATCCTGGAATCAATGGAGTTAAGTACCATAATAATATTCCTTGAACTTATCAATAAAAAGATTGGTGATATTATCACTTCCCTTCAAAGCAGCCTATTAACAACATCTCTTTCAAAGTTTGAGAAAAAAGGGATTATTGGTCTTTCTTACAAAATTTGGGATATTTGCATCGAGTTGACAAAACAATATCCTACCGGTTATGATTCATGTATCAATGAATTTGGGTTCTTCGCTGTCATCTTGGATGAACTATTCAAGAATTCTTGTATTACTGCAACTAAATGTGTACAGGCTGATTTCGCTTGTGATAATAACCAAGGGTTAGTTTCTTTAGATGTACACAAACCGTTGATTGAAAATACGAATGGGTTCTTGTCATCAAACCTATGCGAACAGGATTCATCAATTCCTCAAATTTCTGAAGGTCTGATTGCTAAAGATGACTCGTTTTCTGATGACGGTTGCCTACCTGTAGACCAAGGCACTGTTGTTATTCAAACAACCCATGAGATAGTATCATTACCTGAAATTGAAATAGCGGAGGAAAAAGTCCCCTTTCAATCAAAAGTAGACACTAAAGCCATATTTTCATGTCAAGCTTCATGCGAGAATGGAGACATAGATTTGAATATAAAGGAATCACTTGATATGGTTTTTGAAGGAGCGACCATTTTGGAGATTGTATTGAAAGGTGCAGATGAAGAAAAACAAACAAACAAGAAAGTAGGTAAGAATGCACCTGCAAGTAATTCATGTGAAGATGTCATTACTAATGGAAGTTCATACAAACCACCATGGCCACCTCCTTTGCTATCACTCGACCTTGAGGACAAGGTCGTTTTTAAGGGGAAGGGAGTGTAACAACCCTTTCATGTTAGCTATGGTTTCCAGCTTGTAAATACAAGAAAAAAAAATCAAAAAATGACCAAAACTGGCGACCAGTAGTTCAGCAAAGATGGTTCTGGAGGCTGTCAGGCAGGTATCAGAGGCTTGGGTTGATGGAAGCAAGGCTTGAGGAGTGAGAGATTTCAGCGTATCAATGGTGTGCAGGCTGTGCATGGGAACACCTGATACAAGAGATTTTGGGCCTGTGTTGCTAATTACTTGGGCAGTTTTACACTGTTAAGTAATGTATCAGTCAGTGTTTGGGCTTTTATATATGTGAGTGTGGTCTGTATTGAGTTAGTTTGGGTTTGGTTAAGTCAAGTTTGTGTGTGGACATGAAGTTGTATATATACACAGGTACAAGCCATGTAATCAGTGTGAAGAAATTTGAAAGAAATAAAAATTCATTTTTCTGTTGTTACTGTATTGTTCTTCATCTTCCAGTTATTCTTCTTCCTGTGCCTTGCACTTTGGTACTTTGTATAATCATTTTGTTACTTTTGTCCTTAGTTTAGTTACTGCTCTTCATTTCAGTTTACATTCACTTTCATTTCAGTTTGTACTTTATTGTATTTTCTTTTATCCATTACTTAGCTGCTTTAGTGACATTTAATTTTCTGTTAGTTACTATCTTTAATCATTCTGTTGCAAGCTTCTTCATTCTTCCAGTTAGTATCTTTGATCCTTTACTAGTTTCTGTTTTGATTCATTTGCATTTATATTTCCTATTCTTGATTCTGTTCTTGAAGCAAACTTTAATTCTTTGCCAATTTGCAAGTTGTTCCTGAAACTGCACTTAACATTCATTCCTCGTTTCTGTATCAGATGTTAGTATACATCTTCTGAATTGTCAAACACTTGCAATCCGTAGTGTTCATTTTAATGCAGTTGCCAATTCTGTTCTTTCATCTTGATTCAGTTTTAGTGTAACAAACTAGTCACATTTGTATTCTTGAACTGTTTTTACACCTCTCTTGTTGTCTTCCCATTTTCAGTTGTTAAATAATTCATATGTTCTTGAATCTTGTCCATGAAGTCATTTCTGAATCAATGAGAAATTTCAGCTGCTAACTTCATTAACCATTCTTGTTGCTTGAGTTACAAGAAACCCTAAGTACTTGTTCCTGTGTGCATGACATAACTGTGCACATTTATTTGGTTCTTCTTCTCCAAGCAATTCAACAAACACCTTTCCAATTCTATCGAACACCTTCTTTTCCACTGGACATTCATCAAAACCACCATGGCAAACAGCCCAGAACCACCAGCGCCTTCCATCCGCAGATATAAACCTAGAAATCATCGGCATATATAATTCTGGATATACATTTCTCTTGCACAAATTCAGCTAAATTCCCAAAGGAAATCTCAAACCTGAAGGCCAAAATTCAAATGAAATTCAAGCAATCGAAACCTAAGTGATATTCAAAAACAGATTTACATAAAAGTTAAAGACTCGTAAAATTGTAAATCACCTAAATGGAAGGGTTCGATTCATGGATTTTGCTGTCTCCGTTTGAGCTTGATTTACTGTTTCGCTGTGCATCTCAAAGTAGAACAAATGAATAGGAAACGATGAGCGAATTGCCAAATGTACCAACTCAACTCCCATTGCCCGCTTCATTCTATTATGCGGAAATTCAAACGTAAAAGACAAAACTTATTATTATTCTGGTCTTCTATTAATAGCGCAAATTTTGATCAAAATAACCCTTTTGAACAACAAAATTTTGATCAATTATTAAAGCAACTCTACAGACTTTAACAAGAATCTCTTCAATGGTTATCCTTTGAAAAGATAATTATCTTTTGAAAAGACATTTCAAATGAAATCGTATACTTTTAAAAATTTAAAATTTATCAAATTGACTATAATTTTCAAATTAAAGTATGTTGCTAAAAACACCCAAGAACATCCTTTCTGATAGCATATTAAATTTCTGTGTGTTTTTAGTAACACAGAATTAAATTTGTAACTGGTAAAAGTTAGTAGAAAAAATGATCAGAGTTGATGAGATTTGAATAGATTGTTGTTTATGATTGTACTTTCAAGAAGCCGAAAGAAGAAAGTATCGTTATTTCGCAACGAGTGACCACTTATTTTGACCGCTTATTGATGAATGAGCATTTTGAATTTGTTTGTTTTGAATAAATGTTCAGACCTGAAATGAAAAAGTGTTAATCACTTTCATGATGTTTTTTATTTTGAATGTTTTATGGCAATTCCTTTCATGTTTACCTCTTTTACATTACCCTAAAAAATACTAAAAATTCAAAAATATTAAAATAAAGGGTTTTGAAAACCCCTTTTACTTGAGATTTTAAACATTTCAAATTATTATTTTTTGTTACTTTTCTAAATTCAGATTCATTTTCAAAAAGAAAACAAAAAAAAATCAAATAATTTTTAAGAAGATGGGAAATTAACTGCAAATTTCTGGTTACAGATTTTGATAATTATTTTTTAGAGATTAATCTTTTTTAAATTAAATTTTTGGAAACTAAATTCATGAAAATTTAGGCCCCGTTTGGCTTGTCCTTTTTAGTTTTATGTTTTCGTCTATACAAAGCCCGTCCGTTTTACACATTGTTCAGAAACAAACAATTTTGAAAAATGAAATTAACATGTAAAATAGAAAACAAGTTTATTTTGTTTTCATGTTTTGAAAGATAACAAAAGCACAGAGAACAATCCAACTCCTTCGTCGTCCGTTAGTCGTCGCAATGGCTAAGAATTATAAATGTTCTTCTCTTATTTTTTGCTAATTCTTAGTGCAAGTTGAAAACAGAAAATCCAAAATATCAAAATGAAACCAAATGGGCCCTTAATTTTTTGAAAATTGAAATCTTGAAATATAAGAAACTGAAATTTAAATCTCCAAAACATTTTAAATTATATATTTTTGTTGCATTTCTAAATCAGATACATTTTTTGAAAAATAACAAAGAAAACCAAATCAAATAATGTTTAGATTTTTGAAAACGAAAATTAACTACAAATTTCTAAATTACATAATTTTTATAATTATTTTTTGAAGATTAAATTCTTTCAATTAAGTTTCTGGAAGCTAAATTCATGAAAATTTAATATTATGAAAATTGAAATCTTAACATGCAACTGAAATTTAAATCTTCCAAAATTAAATACTTTCAAATATTTATCCATTATTCAAGTTTCCACAAAACCCAAGTATTTTCAAAATTAATAATTTTCAAATTTCAAGCTGTTAAAACATTAAATTTATGGTTCAAAGTTTTCATTTTAATAACTACCACATGTATAAACAAATATTATAAAGGGCAATGTTATCAAATAGACATTTGCATTAGTTCCAGTCTGAAGTTTTAATAATGTTAACAAACGACCTTTTGTAATTCAATATTAACAATTAGCGTTCAGCTTTTAGCATTCAACATATAGCTTTCAGAATTTTAAACAAAAGAAGCCTAAATCTATCAGCCTTCCTTAGTTTCCTTTCTCACCTCGGCTGCAACTAAAAAGATAAAAATACCTACTTTGCCCTCATACATTTCAAATAATATGCCAAATTTTTTATTTCTTTCTTCATCATTCAATGCCTTATTTAAAATAGTGTGACGCTATTAGCACTCAGAAAAATGCTTTTGACTCTCAAGACTAAGCCACCATACAAAGTTTGATTCCTTGCTTCTTAATATCAACAATTATTTTATTTTAAGTAAATAGATGCTCAAATATGTCAAAATGCAACAGTTATCCCTTCTATTTCTTAAACCAAATTCAACTATTTTCAAAATACAATAAAAAATACACAAAATGCACAAAAATAAAATAATAAAATTTATCTTTTCAACAGTATTTAGGACGATGTTTTAAATGGACACTTAGTTAATCGGTTAAAACATGGTTTGTTAAATCAGCTTCCATGACTGTTAAAGCATTTGATCGGTCATCTTCTTCTATATTTTCGCTATCAGACACTTTTTCATTCGAAAGGACAGGTGCCTTCTCATTGTTATTGTTATTGGCATCCTTCATCTAACAATCAAACAAATAAAAATATATAAGGGAAAATTTCATAAACGTTATTTGATAAAACATTACAATTAAATGATTGCATGGAGAATTACAACATCAAAAAAAAATTTTGAAGCAAATGGGAACTTTAATTAGAAACGGCAAGTTACAACATATGTAGAAACAACGTCAAACAAGTGAAAACAAGCCTCTTACAAATCACTCGTACTGACCACTCTACAATATCATAACCTGAGACGACGCAGACAACGGACTAAAAAAGAAAATAAAAAAGACGTCAAAGCAAAAAAAACACAAATATACAGACCCACAATACCAAAGGATACGCAAGCACCTCAACCGCTGGGAAGTACAAACAGGGAACATCATCTTTACAACCCCTTATCTAATTCATCCACCGCATCAAAAATAGATAACGGTACATTAACTCTAATACGTCTAAATAAGCGGAAATGACAACTACTGTAATTCCAAGGCTTTCGAATGGCAGCTTCGAGACAAGAGACCTAAAGCATCCGAGTGAAGCCGAAGGCATTGACAAATTCGGTACTCTCTTTACTTATTTCTCGATTTGTAGACCATAATTTTAATATCAGTAGTTATAAGTTCAGATCTGACCTTGAAGGGAAGATTTTGTTTATTAAATAATCGATTGTTTCTTTCACACCATAGGTGTCACAGAGCAGCCACAATGCATGCATCAATTATTTGCATATGTTGTTTGTTACTATTCTGGTTATGAGTAAAGTGTGCTAGTATGCCTTGCAAATTAGAATGGTGTTGTAATTTGATATGCATATGTTGACAGACTTCAGTCCACGTATTTTTTGAGTAGTCGCATTCAAAAAATAGATGGTTATGGCTTTCCTCCATAATGTTACAAAGAGCACAATTAGTATTTACGATAGAATTATTCCAAGTATGAATTCTATCCAACGTATTCAGTTTGTTGAGAACAGCAAAATATGTACATACGGCAATTTTAGGAGCACTAATGCTATTCCATGTATGCTTATGCCAATCTACAAAGCTTGATTTCGTTCGAATGTTGTCCCAGGCTGATTTAAAAGAGGATTCACCACTATTTGATGGTAGCCACCACCAATAATCCTCTTCTCTATGTCTATCAATATTGATATTTTTCACCATGTTGCATATGTCATTTGGTAATTCAGTAGTTCCAAAATGCCAATCATGGTCTCTGATCATAGTAGACACTAGATGTTTGCTATCACCAGCGTAGACCATTCTTTGCCACCCCAGTTTGTGTACCAATGTCTCCCCATGAATCCATGGTTCGAACCAAAGACTAGTTGATCGTCCATTAGCAATACACTTACCAATCAGTCCTTTGCTACTATCCCTTGCTTTGAGAATGGATTTCCAAGTGGTAGAAGCAGTGGGGTCATTCATAATAGTCCAAAATTGCTTATCTTTACAATATCGATGTGTCATCCATTTCGCCCATAGGCTTTTATTCTCCAGCACTTTCAACAATAATTTAATGGAATTAGCAATTTGCATATCCTGAATATTTCTTAAGCCCAGCCTACCCTCTGCCTTAGGCTTACATACTTGATTCCAATTAATTTTGTGTTGTTTGCTGCCCCATAGGAAATTGGCACAAATAGAATCAATTTTCTTACTGACGCATATCGGCATTTGACAAATTTGAAGCCAAAAGGAGATCATACGGTATATGACAGTCTTAATGAGTTCCAACCTTCCTGGGAAAGTTGGTAACATATTATTCCAGGTAGATAGTCTTTTCTTTATTTTATCTATAAGTTTGTTAAAGTCAGCTGTCTTAAGACTAGTACAGCTGAGAGGAAGGCCCAGATAAATGACTAGAAGTTGGGCAGATTCAATGTTCAAAATAGAAGTTATCTGTTGTTTACCCTTGACACTTTTACTAAAAAATAGTTTGGATTTTTGTTCATTAACGCTCAGTCCAGCATTTGCATATAATTTGCCGAGAACGCTTTTAATAGTTTGCGCGCTTTTCTCATTAGCTTTTGAAAAAATAAGCAAGTCCTCTGCATACATCAAATGATTAACTACCAGAGTACATTTATAAATAGGGATAATATTACCTTCATGATGCGCAATCTCCATTTGGATAGATAAGTATTCCATAGCTATAGCAAATAGGTATGGGGACAGCGGGTCTCCCTGTCGAATTCCACGGTTACTATGTATAAGTCCATAAGGTCTACCATCCACCATGACCGAAAAAGTAGGAGTGGAAATGCAAGTATATATTAGTCTTACAAGCTCAACCGGAAAACCCATGCATATCATCATATGGCAGATGAATTCTCTATTAATTTTGTCGTATGCTTTCTGCAAGTCCACTTTTATACATAAATTATTTGAGCCTTTTCGATTAAATGTCCTCAACATCTCATGTGCCAAAAGTGAATTCTCCGAAATATTTCTTCCCGGGATAAAAGCATTTTGATTGGAAGAGATCAAATCACCAAGATAGCATTTAATTCTGTTACAAATGATATTAGCAATGATTTTATATAACACGTTGCAACAAGCAATCGGTCGGTAATCAGATATGTTACTAGCGTTCTCCTTTTTCGGAATCAAAGTGAGAAAAGTATGGTTGATTTCCTTAACAATTAATCCAGTGTCGAACACACCTTTTATAGCTGCTACTAAATCTTTGCTAATAGAGTCCCACAGCTTATAAAATTTGGAGCCAAAACCATCAGGCCCCGGACTGCTATCTTCATTAATATGGAAAGTGGCTTCTTTAATTTCCTCTTCTGTCACCTCCGCGATGAGGGACTGTCGTGCGTTTTCAGTTAAGACTCTTTTACAAATAACATCATCAAATTCAGTTCTAGTATAGTTAGTATTATATAATTCGGTAAAGTAAGACAAAGCCAAGTTTTTAATATTTTCAGCCTCGAAAACTGGTTTTCCTTCCTCGTTAAGTATACTAGTAATTCTTTTAATTTTATGATTGTGTGACATTTTGGCATGAAAAAACTTTGTACATCTGTCCCCGTCAGTTAACCAACTGACTTTAGCTTTTTGTTGATTTTCAATAGCATGACTATGAAGAGCACACTCAAGTTGAAAAATATTTTCCTTGTATGCATCAATAATACCTTGATTTGTGGGATTAGTAAGAAGCAGCCCATAAAGTTTGTCACACTTTTGTCTAAGGTCATTAATTAATTTGTTGAAGGAAGTTCTACGCTTATTCCACTTTTTGAGAGAAATTTTAACTTGTTTCAGTTTAAAAAGAATTTTATGAAGAGGGTTACCTTCAGTTGCATATTGCCAAGATTTATGAACAATATCTTGATATCCCAAGCCCAGCCTCCAAGCATTATTATATTTAAAAGATTTCTTCGTTTTTTGAGTAGATTCAACATTTAGTTGAACAAGAATGGCACAATGATCACTCGACGAGTGTGGTAAGATAAATATATCATAGTTTTGCATTAACGTGTTCCAGATTTGATTAGTGAACACTCTATCAATTTTACTACGTATACAGAAATTTTTACCTCCCCTCCAGGTAAATTTATTCCCTTTCCCTTCTTGTTCATATAGGCCACTAACCTACATGGCCTCATAAAAATCCTCATCTGCATTGATTCCAGTATTTCGTGGACCGATTCTATCAGTATTGTACAAAACTGTATTAAAATCCCCGGCAACAAGCCAAGGTAATGAACATTGCCGAGACATGTAACAAATGTGCTCCCACAGTTCTTTTCGTTGGTCATAATTGTGTAGGCCATAGGCTATAGTTAAATTCAACGATAAGCCACCAGAATTTGTAAGCGTACCGGTTATTACTTGAGAGTTACTGTTAATAGGCGAATAGGTCCAAACATTTTTATTCCATATCACCCCTATTCTGCTCTTGTTATTGGAACTGTTATTACATGTATATTCCCACCCATGTAAATTAGACTTGACATAATTAGATAAGTCTTCTTCTGACATCTTGTGTTCTAGAATAGCAGCAACAGATATCTTGTAGGAAAGGAGATGATTAATGACATCTAATTTCCGGGTAGGGGAGTTCAATCCCCTTACGTTCCAGATGAGGAACGTCATAACGAAACATGCCCATCTGTTCCCCTGTCATTAGAGTAACTAGGGGCAGTACTCACTCTACTCTTCTTCGATCGACTGTTCTTGTTTTTAACTTGAGTAATTAGTTCATTCCATGCAGGGTTATCAATCACGTTTTCATTGACTGTGGCTTTGAATTCGAACTTATCTTGCTCGTCGCGACTTCTCCGGGTAATACGTAAGCTTACATTATCTTTAATTGAGTTATGTTTAGGTTGAGACTTCTGATAATTGTTATATTCTGTTATTTCACTTTCAGGTATCTTTAACTCGGATCCCAGATCCCTGACGTCATTTTGAGGAGGAGGAGCAGTTTCGGTCTCCATGCTGTCAAAGCATGTCTCATCTGTAGGTATATCAGTTTCTGTTGTGTCAGTGGTTATGGCATCAGGTTTAGCCAACAAAGAGTTCACTTTATCAGTTGTATTATTTGACCATTTATTATTCTTAGCAGGAACATTATAAATAGCTCTATTTGTTATTTTTCTGCTGATATATGTTTGATCGAAGTTGTCTTTTCCATTGTCATCAATAGTTGTGTTATTATTGATTGTTTCATTCGTACATGCTGTAGTCTTTTGATGATTGTTTTCATTATCCTCCTTTGGATCTTCAACCATGGTAGATCCTTCATGATTTTCATCATTACTAGTTATTTTTGGTATCCATGTCTTAACTGATGTGCACTGTTTTTCGCCATGACCATAACAGTGACAGTTAGAACATTTAGGAGGCTTCCATTCATAGACGACTTCTTGCCAACACATATTATTATCTCTATCGATTATTGAAACCTTGTCCCGGAATGTAAAATTATTATCTATTTCAATTAGGACATGGGCAAACGAAATACGTATCATGCCTTTAGTAACTTGATCAAGCTTAATAGGACAACCAAGTACGGAAGCAATTCGTCCTATTGCCTCATCTGTCCAGTAGTCTAAATCCAGGTTTGGGAGGCGAATCCAAATAGGAAGACTGTTAAGGAACTCACGAGAAAGTTTCATACCTTCCTTCCATTTTTTCATAATTATAAGGCATTTGTCATAGAAATAAGGACCGTTAGCAATAACAAGATCACAATCCTCTTGCTTGTCAAACTTAATGATATAAAACCCATTTTCTCGAGAGAAAATCTGAAATTCACCTTTGGGTTTCCAAATCCTAGAAATATAAGCTGTAAAAAAAAGGAAAATAAGGCTTTGTACCCATAACGTAGACCGCAATAGAGTTCTTCCACTTTTCTCTAGCTGTCGATATTAATTGAGAATCAATCTTAGCATATTTCATATTATTGACTTCTGTGGGGGGGGGGGGGGGGGGTAGTGGTTAATTGGGGCATATGCAGAGACATCTAGGTCAGAGACAATATCCTTCCATGCCCGTATTGGAGTAGCTATAACTTTATCAGAGATTGGAGCATACGTGTTTGAGTTTCCTGAAAGGGGTGGGAATTCATCTGGCGATTTATGTAGATGTGAAGGCTGTGAATTCCCTGATTGGAAGGCCCTGTTTGGAAACACTTTTGCCGTTTTTGCAGATCCTTGAATTGTCATATTCGAACGTTCCATACGTTCCTTCCCTTTATTCTTCTTGCTAATCACAGGCGTAAAGCCATCTGTTCCTCCATCATCTGGAGGTTCCGAAGATCTGGGATCAAATCTGGCAGGTGGAGAAGAAGAAACCCTAGGAGTCGCCATTTGTATTCACTAAATCAATCTTGTATGTTATACTGTACGTATAAACTCGTTGTTCATCATCAAATTTATGTTACTTATGGGATCATTAAATTTATCCTAAAATAACAACAAAAAATCCAAAACAACAAATCTAAGATTGATATGCAAAAGAAAAATAGACTTTAAGGAATAAGAAGTAAACTAACTATTGAATTTTAGAGGAGACGAGAGAATATAATGAATAATTAATTTTATTGCAAAAAAATTATCTAATTCTTTAAGCTCTTTGTACATGATTATATATAGCTTAATTCTACTAGCCGTTGCTTATTTCCTTAACTATAATTATACCAATCGTTGCTTATTTTCCAAATTATAATTCTACCAACCATTGCTTATTTTTCAAATTATAACTGCCTAATTACACCATAATTAAAACAAAGTACTAAGTATAGCTAACAGCTTTATAATAGATGCTAGCCTTTTATTTGTTTCATATTTTCAGCCTAGATGGAATATTCTAAGGCTATCATTCCTATTTCTCAACACTTCCCCTCAAGTTGGGTTTGAATAAAATTTTAAAACCAAACTTGTCAAGTATGTTCATATGGTTGGTCTTGTCGAGTGTTGTTTGAAAATATCTGCCAGTTACTCTTTGCTTTTGACAAATGGAGTTTCTATTTCCCTAGATTGCACTTTTTCTCTAACAAAGCGACAATCTACCTCTATATATTTTGTCCTCTCATAGAAGACAGAATTGGATGCAATATGATGAGCAGCTTGATTATCACAGTACATTTGCATTGTTTTTGTGTGCGCTATGTTCATGTCACTATGTAATGCTTAATCTAGACAAGCTCACTTACTATGGATTCCATGGCTTGAAATTTTGCTTCTACACCTGATCTAGCTACAACATTCTACTTCTTACTTTTCCAGGTGATCAAGTTACCACCTACAAACGTACAAAACCTTATGGTTGATTTTCTATCATAACCTTCGGCCCAATCTGCATCAGAAAAACCAACCACATCATTAGAATTGTTTTTCTTCATCCAAATTCCTTGACCTGGAGTGCCTTTAAGATATCTCAATATCTTATTAATTGCACTCAAGTGGTTGGTACGTGGAGCATGCATAAATTGACTTATGACACTAACTGTAAAGGGAATATTCAGGTCTGGTTACTGTAACTGTAAGGTAAATTAATTTGTCTACCATCCTCTGATATTGTCCTATATCAGATAATGGCTCACTATCTTCAAGTGTAAAGGCAATATCAGGTCTGGTTACTGTAAGGTAAATTAATTTTCGTACCATCCTATGATATTATCCTATATCAAATGATGGCTCACCATCTTCAACTCCAAATTTTATATTCGTCTCCATAGGAGTATTAAACTCTACATGTGTAGTTTTCTATACAGCCCATCCCAAGCCAAGATAAAGGAGGAGGGTTAAGATAGGCTTGGCGAGCCAACATAAAAACCATAGACTCTATTATGGAAATGGAACCTTATTATATTAAGTTGGGACGTAACCCTTTTAGCGACGCGCCATATCGAGACTCGGGTATGGTGATAAGTGAGCAAGGGCTGGGTCGTTACTCCTTTAGTGGTGCGCCATATTGAGGCTCGGGTATAGTAATAAATATGCACGGGTTGGGTCGTCACTCCCTTAGTGACGCGCTACATCGATGCCCTGATGTAGTAGTAAACGAGTAAGGGTCTTTGCACTTTACTCGATGGGTGCGAGGGGGAGGAAGCTAGTCGATGAAAGTATGATTCCATGAGGTAGTTGGAAAGTAGGATCCTTAAAAGAAGATCTAAGAGAGACAATTGATACTATGACTAGGGGATGTGTGAATGTCTTATGCGTTCAGGAGAACAAATGGACGGGCTAGAAGGTAAAGAAGGTGGAGAACACAGGCTTCAAGTTATGATACATGAGAAAAGAATGTAACAAGAATGGAGTAGGCATCTTAATTGACAAGAGCCTTAAAAAACGGAGTGGTCGACGTTAGAAGACAACTGGACATGATCATCATAGTCAAGCTGGTAGTTTGTGATATGGTTCTGAACATCATTAGTGCATATGCCCTACAAGTAGGCCTAAGTGAAGCTGTCAAGAGGAATTTTAGGGAAGAGTTAGATGTCATGGTTAGAGATGTGCCTAGTAGCGAGAAACTTTTATATGAGGAGATTTTAACGGCCATGTTGGTACAACTAGCGGGAGGTTTGAGAGAGTGCATGGTGATTTTGGATATGGCAATAGGAACTACGAAGGAGAAAAAATATTAAAATTCGCTATTGCTTATGACCTCGTGATAGCTAATACTTTCTTTAAAAAGAGACAATCTCACTTAGTTACTTTCAGTGTTGGTCAATGCTCTAGCCAGATTGACTTTGTCCTTACTAGAAGAGATGACAAAATGAGCTTGTGCAGATTGCAAAGTCATACCTAGAGAATGTGTCATCTCACGACAGTAGCTTTTGATATCCGAGTTTTGTCTTTGAATACGTGTTCGACGGGATAAAGGAGCCAAGATTAGTTGGACGAAATGGCTGAAGCTCAAAGGAGACACCTCAGTGGTGTTTAAGGAAAGAGTGAAGGGAGTGGGGGCATAGAATATGGAAGGAGAAGCAAATGATATATGAGATGATATGGAAAAACACATTCGAAAAGTGGCTACCGAGGTGTTGGGACAACGAAAGGAAATAAACGTGAAACTAAAGATTCATGGTGGTAGAATAGTGATGTGAAAAAGGCTATCGAAAAGAAGAAGGAATGCTATAAGTGCTTACATCATCATAAGAGCAAGGACAACATGTAAAAGTACAAAGTGGTAAAGAAGAACGTAAAGAGAGCGATGAGCGAAGCAAAGGGTCGGACATATGAAGATTTATATCAAAACTAGTACGAAGGAGGGTGAAAAAACGTCTATAGGATACCTAAGCTCCACAAGAGAAAGACAAGAGACTTCAACCAAGTTAAATACATAAAGGGTGACAATAATAGACTTCAAGTGAAGGACGATGACACACAAAATAGATTGAGGGATTACTTCGACAAGCTATTTAATGAAGAAGGTGATAGCATTACGATCGAGCTGGACGACTTTTTTGATCACATTGGTAGACATTTTGTTCGGAGAATTCATGAATTCGAGTAAAGGATGTGCTAAAACGAATGAAAATAGGCAAGGCATTGGGCCTGATGACATCCCCATTGAGGTGTGAAGATGCCTTCGAGATGTAGGGATAGCCTGGCTAACTAAGTTGTTCAATAATATTTTCAAATCAAATAAGATGTCGGATGAGTGGAGGAAAAGCATAATAGTTTCAATTTTTAAAAATAAACACTATAAGAATTTTGATTTTTAGTAGCGCACAAAAAACGCAACTAAAAGTTTTAGCAGCGTTTTGATGAACGCTGTTATAAAGCCCACGACTAAAAATACCCGATTTTTAGTTGCACTTATTTCAACGCTACGATAAATCTTTTTACTGCGGCATTTATGAAACGCCACTATATTCTTTTGTTACAGCGTGTATAAAATGCCACCAAAACGTTTTTTGACGCTACCAATAGAATTTCCAATTTTACCCCTACTTTGCGGTTGCGTTTACTCAACGCCACTATATGTATTTTCGTAGCGTTTTTGAAACGCTACTAAAAGTTGAAGATCATTTTGCATTATTTTTTCATGCTATTATTTCCCGTTGATGGTCTATTTTGTTTCTACTATATCAATCAACCGTAAACGTTGAAACATAAACACAATCCAACTACGTATTCAATCGCAAAATACATATACAGATACACATTCAAACATAAACACAGTTAAAAACCACAAAATACATAAACAAAAGCACTAACATAAACAATATGTTAAGCGTTCATAGAAGTTTACACAACCGAACTACGTACCGCAAATAATATGCTAATGCTGGAGTTAAAGTACCATAAACATCTGAACTAAGCAAGTACAATAAACAACCAAACTACCTAACAAGTACGATAAACTAATGCTACTACTGCTCATTCTTCAGAAACGCCTACTTGCAAATAAAATATAATCAACAGTGAGACTCAAGGTATAATCAATACTGAGATAATAATGACAGGACCATCAATACTGAGAAAACAATGAGACTAAAGTTATGCACAACTGAATATGAAAACTAAAATAATGTGCATGTTAGTTTTGGCCAAGAATAAAATGAAAATGAACATCTATCATCAATGTTTTGTACATTTTATCTCTGCCTATAATTTTCATATACTCAAACATAGATTTTCATATACTAGAACACAGATGAAAATATAAGTGTACATGAATTATTTTAGATAGTGAAATTAGGTAGGTGTAAGAAGTCTGCCAGACCCATATGGATACAGCCAAACACAGATTCAAAAAATTCATAACGATACATGCATTTGTTGATAAAAATATGGGATAATAATGTAATATGGTCATAGTATGTAAAATGACTGGAAACTTAGGATCATAAATTATCTTTTAAGTACTACAGTTAGTCGATATAACTTATGGCTACTGATGGATTAAACCACCGACTAATTACAGTTAATATATTAAAGATAAATATCATATTTTGATAAGCCTGATCATAGTAAATTCCAACATAAATTCTAACTTATTCACATTGTTGCATATTCACATAAATCATTCAAGTACAACAACTCATTGCACATCTACAAGAAGGTTATAATAAGGAAATTTAGAGGAAAATTTCAAATAAATTTGAAGGCAGCCCCTTTTCAAATCACTTAGGCATTATAATTATCTGAGTTGATGGTTTAAGTATTTTGTTGCTACTGGTTATCCATGGTGGTAATTTTGCAAGAAGTTTTCAAGTACATAAAGAATTGCATACCTTTCAATTTGGTTCCATAATGACTTTTGCCATCGGCCAAGCTATGGGAATGCCAAAGGCATCTTCCATGCACGTCAACTCCGATGTAGGTCTTCATAGCACTGCATCTAGAACTCTCACAGTTTCAACCAAAACTTTTACAGCATCACGTCCCAATGGAAGACAATGGACCATCGATATTGGATCAGTTGAAGCGATAGTTCCTTCAGCCACTACTACGTTCGTTTCACCCACATCAATCAACTTGCATTTATTATCTTTTGTCAGCTTTGTAATCGGCTGGAAAAAATATGGTGCATATTTCAAATAGTGCATATTGAAAACTGTGTACTTGCTTTAGAAACCAAAGCATACAAAATGCAACAACACAGTAGTGCATCTTTCAAACAGAAGAAACAAAATACAAAGTAAAAAATATTTCCAGCATATTTACTTACATGTTGTGGTTTCTTCGCGACCATGGGTATCACGGGAGAAGTCGCACAATTTACATTCTTACCAACTGCATCTTTATTAACTTCAACTTTTGATTTTGGCCATGCTACTTTCCTACCAACTGCATCTCTAACGCATGATATATCAAATATGGGTCGCCACAAATATGCATCTACATTTATTACATTGTCCACCTTAATCGCAAAGGCAGCCGGACCGAGCGGAATACGATTAACAAGATGTTGTGGATCTCTGGCATAGATTCTTCCTTCGGCAACTACCCCTTCACCCTCATTCCAACCATAAATCTTGCATTTGTCGTCTTGGGCGCTGCTGTCACTCTAAAAAGGAGAAGTGTAAATCAAGAGTTTAGTGATTAAGTGAAAATATTGTACAAGACATATTTCTAAATTAAATTTGTGGAAGACCGACGTAAATATTGTGAATTATAAAATTTACCGTACTGACTTCATTCATATGTCCTCTCAGCGGCTTCTTAATGCAATTTAATGGTCATGCTACTACCTTATTCTCAACGTTTGCTAATACTGTCATTTCAGGTGTAGGCCTCCATAAGTAAGTATCTAGTTCTTCCACGGAATCTATAATAACGCTCACAACATTTGGTCCAAAACGAATGCCATTGACAACCTCATTTGGGTCCATGGACAACACTTTCCCATCGGCAACAACTGTAGAGGTTCCATCCCAATTCAACACCGAATATACATCGTCATTGCTCTACAATTATTCAACAGAAAATTATAGCAATTACTGGATCAAAAACTAAAATCCAAATGTTATCTCTTGAGTAATATAATTATTATTTTTACCAATTCAGGCGTGCTCCCTTCTTTCGAACTTTCTTTACCCTGCAGCAAAGCACTAATATTAGGATATTTTAATCTTAGGAGCACTGAAGTGGATATGCACAATACTTAAAATGTCACTAGAGTCAGTCCAACAAGTTTGAATGGCAGAGTACATACAAAAAACCAGTTGTTGTAGCATTATTTACAAACATATGTGTCTGATGTCATTATTTTCAAAATTATTATATAACAAAAAACTAGTTGTTATGCACTGTTTTGTTATTCCCAGTTACTACAGTGTTTTTATATATACTTTGATGTTATGCATATTTGCAATAAATTATAGGTGCATCAGTAAACCTTGTTCATCATAGACTTACCTTTTATGTTCAGTGATCAAGTGTCAAGACGACATGTGCACCCAAAACTTGTTCAGAGTTTTATTTGAGAAAAAATGAAAAGCAAGCAGAAACACCTATACTACATATACTATTTGGATACTCAAAATGGATGCCAAAGATTTATGTGAATAGAAGACATTAATGTAAATAAATAGTACTGGAAATATACTGTTTGTAAATTGTAATTGTGAACAGACGATAAATTGTTTGTAAATTGTAATTGTGTGCCAAAATAAATAGTACTGGAAATCAATCATTAATGTAAATAGGAAGAAAGCATCAAATTATTATATAGTTGACACCAAAACAAATATCATTCCATGTCTACTTAATAAATTACTTTTAAAAGTTTACCTTTTGTTCCACCAGCATATGTACCATACACCTCAATTCTGCTATTTCCTCTCGACATTGAGATAGTTGTTTATCTTTGGATTGGGCCACAGCTAGCTTGGTTAAGGTGCTTCCTCTTCCCAGTGCCCTTAACCGTCCTGGTTTACCTTGTCCCAATACATTTGCAAGAGCACCTCCATTGACATTCTGTGACGAACTGGACTGTGATCGACTAACAATTTTTTTACACTCCGCCTACATAAATAAATACATACATATAATGTACGATGGTAAAATCATCATAGTTTCGGACAATTTTTTATATACCGATAAAATAAAAAATTCTTACAATAGTATTTGCAGCTTCCATGGTCACTGGTTCACCATTTTTTTAACGTGATATTTAATCCAAACATCAGCTCTAGTTATGGACGATGGATTTGGACTTCCTTTTTTCTAAATTTAGAATAACATTAAACAAATAAACTGGCAGATATAAAATAATATTAAATAATGCTATACTTAACTAACTAACCATGTCCTCGGTCAATCTAGCCATCCCCCTACGACCAGATGTGTGTGGAACTTGATTAACCCTAAGGGCCGAATATTTCTCACTTCGTTTCTGGAAATATTGAAAGATGTTAGAATTTAGTAACCAAAAGCATATTACAGATATCTTAATGTTGCCTTAAACTCCGGACTTGTTTTGGCCTTCACAAACTTTCTCCATTCGTTCATGCTTTTGATGTTAGTAGGTTTCAGTTTAAGTCTTTCCTCTCCATTCTCCGCTTTATTTAATTTTCGAACCAATTTGCTTTTTGAGGATCTCCAAATTACTCCCATCTGTTGAAATACGGCTTTTCTTTGCCATTCCTCTTCCAATTTAAATCTAACCTGCAACAATACATGAAAACATGATATTAACAGTAGGTGAATATAAAGAAACATGCTATGGTGAAGCAGAATGCTGTCAAGCTAGTACATAATTCGTGAATATATGACTTTATGGTCTCTAAATTTTGAAGAAATCTTAATTGAAAATCATGAACTAATCACCTGGTCCTGACATTAGACACCTAAAATGTATCCATAGGATTTGTACTCTTGAAGATGATAGCAATGTCACTAAAAATCAAAATTGGTATGATTTCAATCTCAAGTGAGCGGGGATATTGGTATTTAATTTTTTTTTAATTATATCCAATAATCTATGACAACGTTGTTTAATCAAAAATAATAATTAGAAAACAATGAAAGTTTATCAAAAATGATTCACTAATTTTATAAGCAAGTAAGTTCATACTGATGTACTTTAGTAGATAACTCAAATTATGATTTGTAACACATAATTCAAATCATGTTTACATTTTTTCCTCAGAAATAATCATCCGGACCCATAAATCTCTGTCATTCTGAACCTTCCGTGAAATATGAATATTCATTTCTAATTTATTCATCTATTAAATGTTAAAAAACCAGAAATATGAACAATTGAATTTCAGAGGATAAACCACAATACGAACCTGCACTAGTGATGATTCAATTTAACAAATTAAGGTTCTTAAACAAAAGTTAGGATAAAATGTTTAAACTACATGACTCAACTACTAGAACTTGTGTATTTCTTAATTTGAATTCCTGTTTATTATAGGCAACTTAAAAACCGTAAATTAGCAAAACTAAAACCGAATTTATACTTTAAAATGTAAGTGGTAGGAGAAGATGAAAGATGAGTTGCTTGATAAATCTACGAAATAAATATAGGCAGAAGCAGGGACAAATGTTGATAAATAGATTCTCTAGCATATACAGTAGGGAACCTGCTCCATACCTGAAGCGATCGCCACAAAACAACTTTTAACTCTTCACTTAGATTCTTCCAATCATCAAGTGTGTATGGAACCTGCTCCCGCACAAGCGGCCCAAGAAAAGAGGATAAATATACCGACCCTGGCCCTATTGGTATGCCTATATCATTAAACTCAACCTCAATTCGATCATGACTGTTTAACGGGAGTTTTTTTTGCTTTTGTTTGACCTCTACTGCCTCTTTTCCGAGACAAACTTACGGTTTCAGCATCACTTGCTCTCTCAATTTCCACCTAAGCAGCATCAGTCTGCTCAAGAAGAATTTCATAGTCTAGGCGGGGTTCTTCTTCATCTAACAAAGCCCTTTCATCATTTGGGTCTTCTCCGTCTAATAAAGCCCTTTCACCATTTGGGTCAGAAGGGTTATCGTGTAGTGCTTGTTCTTCGTCTTCATTGCAAACACTGGCTTTCTTCTAGTATTGACTGCTTGTTTTTCGCCTTCACTGCAAGCACCGGCTGGAATCTTATACTTCCGCTTTGAATTATACTTCCGCTTTGAATTATGCTTCTGGGATTCCTCATCAGTCTTTTTCTGGTTGCGAGTACGTACAGAGCTTGAAAACATCTCTTTTCTGCAAATGAAACAAAATATATGATACTTAAAACTTTCATTATTTACCATCTACTGGAGGAATCTGGACCCAATAATTAGTTTGCAGATACATGATCTCCAAATTTTTTTAACGTTATATTTTGAAGTATTCTAGAAGTTAATTTTATATCTTAAACAATATAACGAACAGATTAATTAACAAAAGATTAATTTTTTGTAATCAGATCAATATTCTTTTTTAATACATTAATGTAGAAACTTACTAGACCTTGTATGTTAACATGCAAAAAATTAACTAGTATATATGTATAAACAAAAAACTGTTATAGAGTAGTCATGTTAAGCAAGTTCAATCCTTTTCCAGCTGCAGTTCATGATTTGAAAAATCAGTTCTTCGACTATGCAGATGAGAAAAATATATACCGTCCATGACAAACTATAGTAGGCTAATGAATAAAATTGGACCCATAAATACATATTATTCACAGAAGATTCGTGCTTCTTTGGAAACAAACTAATAGAACAGGATATGCATTATTTTATGAACATTGAGTACTCGTAAACAAAGACTTTATGAACATGATATGCATCCAAGTTGTTTTGTTATTAGAAGCATCTTGATTGAAAATAACTTAATCAATAAAACACATCCAAGGCAACCGATTTTTTTGTTACATCCACACCTCATTACAAATGAAAGCTTGAGTTATTTTAAAACAAATATAGACCAGATCAGATGCAAAAAGGGTGAAGTAAACAAATTAAAAAAGAAACAAGAAATATAACATTAAATATGGTGTGAATTTGTTCAAGTAGGTTATTAAATAGTTAATCAAACAAGACATACACATTTATTATTTTCAACACGGTTAAGTACAGACACAATTACCATGCAATATTTTAATATATTCAAAAATACCTGATTTCAGGATGAACAGAATGAGGGTCTGGAAATCCTCGAGCCAAATTTGCGGACTTTAATTCTTCAATTACCAACTGAACAATTGAAAACAGGAATAGAAAAGCATTAGCTCAGAACTATCAGATGAAAATTTGCATGCTATAATTCAGATTATTTTAGTTCAAAAAACCAATGGTTATGGGCTATTCCATTACAAATACATAACAGACAATAAACTAGGCCAAGATTGCCTGAGATGGTAGTTTAACGTGTCACATATTCATGCTTCGTACAAATAACAATCACAAATTAGAACCGCAAACGGACTGGAATTGTTTGCTACTCTAATTCAACGAATAAATTATATGAATCCAGCAAAATGAGTAACAAGACAATAAAATCTGAATCCATGCTTTCATTCCTTACTAAAACAAGTTTTGATAGTGAATTTAATAAATACAAAATGAGTAACACAACTTGCAAAATAAAAATAGAGACATTCGGAGAGTAAAATGAGTCTACAACTATGACTAATGCATTAGTCTAATGCAAGGATCTGACTTAGTAGGTGAACATATAATCTACTCAATTATGCCTTTGCAATCCTCCCTAACAGAGCTAACATCTTCATCATCCATTTCGGTTATTTCATAATCTTCCACGGCGTGGATATCTTCCTCGATGCAATCATGTGTCTCTAAATCATTAAAACTTATTGATGGTGCTTTCATTACAACATACCAATTAGAATCATCATTTTCTCTTAAATAAAATACTTGTCTTGCTTGAGATGTAAGTATGTATGGATCTCTTGAAAACGATGCTTGATGTAAATTAAAAAGAGTGAACCCATCATCATCAACTTTTACTCCATTTCCTTTATACGCCCAACGACACTTAAAAACTGGAATATAAAACAAATGATAATCTAATAAAATTATATCTGTCAATATTCCGTAATAAGTGACCACATCAACCACTTGGGACATATCTTTTGAACTTGCTCTATACATAGTAGTCGCATCAAAGCCTACCCCGCAATTTCAAGTTTCTCTCTCTACATCTTTTATATGAAAACGTTGATCATTGATAACATATCCATTGTAAGACAAAGCATCATTCTTCGGACCCAAAGCAATCCATCTTAACATGTCATCATGATCCTCGGAGGCAATAGGTATCTACAACAAATTCCATTTAGCATGAATATTTTAGAGTAATATTAGTACTCAAATGAGAATATATTTGGAATCTAATTAACCTTCCTTTTAATCCAATCGGCAATTTTTTTTGTATGTGTGTCCTAAAGTAAGGTCGCATTTTTTCTCATGCGCTTGTCTGAATTTTCTAATTCCTCCAAATGCAAACTAGTATAAAACAAGTGATTATAAGTTATAAATAGCATTACGAACACATCAAAATGATTAAAACAATGTAACATATACTTGCTCTATAAATGGTTCAACCACATTCATATTCATTGACACGGCTAAATGAGCCATTTCTTTCTCATTAGCTGACAATGTAACTGTCTTGGACATTGAAATCGGACGTACTTCAGGTATTACATTGCTTTCATAATCTTCATTTCGAGCTTCTTTCTCCTCTATATGTCCAGATTTTTTTCAAAAATTCATTGAAAAACATCATGGATTCTTCTGCAAGATAGGATTCTGCAATACATCCCTCTGGTCGTGCATAGTTTTTTACATAATCTTTAAGTGTCTTCATATATCATTCGAATGGGTACATCGAACGAAAATGAACCGGACCACACATTCGTGCTTCTTTTCCAAGATGAATGGACAAATGTACCATTATATCAAAAAAAGATGGTGGAATTTTTTTTTCAAGTTCGCATAAAACTTCAATAATCTCAACATTGATTTGTTCTACCTTCTCTCTATCAAGAACACGTTGACATAATTTGTTAAAAAAAGAACATAAGCGAATTATTGCTTTTCTTGCCTTCTTTGCCATTAATCCTCTCGATGCCACTGGCAATAACTGTTGCATTAATACATGGTAATCATGTGACTTCAATCCGCTAATTTTCCAATCATGCAACGAAATCCGATTCCTCAAATTTGAACAGTAGCCATCTGGTCCTTTGAAATCGTACAATCTTTTGCAAAATATTTTTCTCTCGGAATTTGACAACATGTATGGAGCCGGTGGAAGATATATTTTATTCCTACGAGGTTGTGCATGAAGCTCATTTCGAATTCCCCAATCCTCTAAATCCTTTCTATAGTTGATTTCATCTTTTGATTTATGACCATGCAACATCGTGCCCAATAGGCTTTCACCGATGTTTTTCTCCACATGCATTACATCTATATTGTGTAATGGTAGTTCCTGCGAAAACCAAAACTATAACGCATTATTGGGTTTTTCTTATGTTAAAACAATGAAAAATAAATAAATTAACTACTAACCTTCCAATATGGCAAATCAAATAAAATTGATCTTTTCTTCCATCTTGATAACTCCAATTCTGTAGAATTGTTAATATTATCATAGTCATATTCTGTATCATAAGCACACTTTCTCTTCTTACTTTTCTCTTCTTTTTCTTTTCCAAAATCATTTGGATAATCCTTCAACAATGCATAAATATTTCTCCCAGTTAGAATTCTAGGAGCACTACCTTTTTCTATTGTGTTATCAAACAATGCCTTTTGTTTCCTCCGTGAATCTGAAGTAGGTAGAAATCTTCTATGACCCATGTAGACGCTCTTTCGACTGTGATTCAACCAACGAGAATGGGTATTGACACCACATAACGGGCAAGCTTTTTCCCCCTTCACACGACATCCAGCAAGATTTCCATAAGCCGAAAAATCATCAATCATCTATAGCAAAATTGCATTCAATTTAAACAAACTTTTACTAAATGCATCGTAAGCATTAACTCCGTTACCCCACAAATGATGCAAGTCTTCCACCAAAGGCGCCAAATACACATCAATATCATTTCCGGGTTGCTTTGGGCCTGGAATAATTAAAGTTAACATAATATTTTCTTTCTTCATACACATCGTAGGCGAAAAATTGTATGTCACAAGCATTACCGGCCAGGAACTATATTTCGAACTCAACATGGAAAATGGATTGGATCCATCTGTAGCAAGACCAAGCCTAAGATTGCGTGGATCGGATGAAAAAGATGTATACTTTTCATCCACCATTTTCCATGTCATAGAATCCACGGGATGATGCATTTTTCTATCTTTGCTTGTATTTTTAATATGCCATCTTAAATTTGTTGTCATCTTTTGCGATCTATACATTCTTTTAAATCTCGGAATTATTGGAAAGTATCTCAACACTTTAACTGGAATACCTTTTATAACCTCTTTAGTATCTTGATTTTTCTTCCATCTTGAAGAACCACATTTTGGATAAATATCTAAATCTTTGTATTCTTTTCTGAAAAGGCAACAGTCATTCTCACAAGCATGTATCTTTTCAAAACCCATGTCGAATGTTCTAAGAAATTTCTTTACTTCGTATAAGGTTTTGGTAAGAACGTTATTCTTCGGCAAAAATAAATGTTGCACGGTTAAAAGCTTATCAAACCCACTATCAGACAATCCAGTCTAACATTTAATATTAAACAAGATGGTGATGGTAGATAATTTTGTGTGATCTGTGCAACCATGATATAATGGAGTTTCTGCATCTTCCAAGTTCTTGAGTAACTCATCCTCTTTACTCTGAGAATCAACATTATCTTTATCATCATTTAAAAAATCATCATTCAAAAAATCTTCATCTTCATAGTGAATCATCTTGAATAAATCATATACGTCAAACGTATTTGTTTTCTTCTCATCAATTATCTGTTCGCCATGGTTAAACCATGTGTATGTATTTAGGATCCATTCCTCCAATAATTAAATGTTTAACGATGTTGTGATAATCATGAAGACTAAGATTCCGACAATCTTTGCAAGGGCATAAAATTTTTTCTACACTTCTTACATCCTCTTTGCAGCATGCACGAAATTCATTGCTCCTTGTCGGTACTCTATGATAGTTCTATGACAAAAGTTAAAAACATAAAAAAGAAATTTAGATTTAATATTATATTACATGTTCTAATTCTCAAAATACATATTAAATTAAGCATTGTTTTATCACCTGTTTAAAAAACCCAATCCTTTTCCATCGTCAACATGTGAAGGCAAATAAGTTCTCGATCTTTGACGTAGAAATTGGTGACACCTCCTCTTCCTATGTCCGATACTAATTTTAAAAAAAATAAGTTACTACGTTAACACTACTTTTAATATCGGGCCACCCACTCATTCTAAAGATTAACCAAATAAAACTTTGTTCAATGACGTTTCAATGAATTTTTGTTAATATAGAGAGAAGAGGAGTTTCAATGATGTGATGGAATCGCTCATTATTTTCGTGGAATCAGCCAAAAAGTCTATGAAGCACGTGGATGAGATCGATATTTTAGAAGTTTTCGGGAGGGAGTTTATAAGGAAAGATAATGATTTCTTTGTAATTTGACAATGAGAATAAATTATATGATTTTGTCTATGCTGAAGGTTGCAGAAACGTGGAGCTTTTTGTATTTGTTTAAATCAAATTCCAATCCTGTTTCATTAGCTACAAATATTCAAAAATTTAAACTATTCCTTCCTTACTAGTTATATATGTATGTGACTGGATGGATTTTACTTCAAAGCTCTTGGCTACATACTTGTTCTTTATTATGCTATTAGTAAAGCAACTAGTTTCTTCCGTAAATAGATTGTATAGATGATGGATAAATAAATGTTTAAGATGAATATGATATATATTATTGAAATTATGCTATTTTGTGATGATTCTGTTGATGTTCGTTTTGTTCAATCAGTACACTGTAAATCAGAGACTTCTCAGCATTCAAGCACTATAGTAAACACTATGTTTTTTTCCAACGTGGTTAATTAGCGTCTAATGGGATTTGATCTCAATGACTTTACACATACATACCAGTATTTCACAAGGGATATCACTTAGTCTACATGTTCTTGAAAGTAAGATGTTAAATTCTCTGCATTATAATTTCTCAAGCAACACAATTTTGGATATCATAGAGGCAAAACTCTACGTTGATTTACAGCGCTTGTAGCCCAGGTGATTGCTAAAAGCAACTCATACTTCACTGTAAGAACCATTTCAAGCCTAGGTGATTGCATATTTTTTTTATTCCTCTCTCTCTATATGTGTGTGTGTGTGTGTGTGTATACACAATATTCATGGGTGTAGCCAGACTCTCCATGTCCAGACATGTTGATATTCAATATCTTCCATAATTCAATTTTGTGATTATTCTTACTTGCTATACAAAATTTGTCGTTTGGTTAAAACGGTAAAACAGTTACACAGTTTAACTCTGGACATAGCCAAGCTTTTATTCATTTAATAAAAAGCAAACATATATAAAGGTGTAAACTAGGGTTGAATAAAAGATCTTCATTATTAGGGTTGAATCAACAATTTCAATTAGAAATTAGGCAGCAATGCATGCAAATTAGGGTTAAATCAAAAAAGAATCACAAAATCGAATCACAAAATCAATTTAGACGATTCGTACCTAAATATACCTAAGTGATTGCTAGCTGCCGCGAGGATGCTGAGTAATGCCGCGAGGACGTTGAGCAAGGACGGAGTGGACGATGAAAAGGGAACTTGATCTTCAGTTGATGAAATTTGAGCAATTGCTGGCTGCCGTGAGGATTGAAAAGGGGAAATTTTTTTATGCAAAAGTAATAGAAATGGGAAGAGAGTTTTCTAAGTATACGGGAGATGGAAAACAATGACTCTGGTCACGTTTATTTTTGGCTAGGCGGAACAAGTTTTCTAAGGAGCGGGAACAAAAAAAATTTAGTCACGAAACATATTTTGAAAAAATATTTTTGATTGCATTTACGATAAAACGCCACTATTTTTTACGACCGTAAATGGTTTTTCTTGTAGTGAAAGGAGATATTCAAAGTTGCACGAACTTTAGAGAAATTAAGCTTACATGTCATACAATGAAGCTTTGGGAGAGAGTCATTGAACATCGATTAAGAAGGATGACAAGTGTTTCAAAAAACCAATTTGGTTTTATGCCTGGGAGGTCGACCACAGAGGCAATTTTCTTGATAAGACAACTTATGGAGAGGTTTAGGGAGCAAAAGAAAGATCTATATATGGTTTCTATCGATTGGAGAAAGCTTATGGCAATGTATCGAGAGAGGTTATGTAGTGGTCTTTGGAAAAAAAGAGAGTCCCAACAAAGTACATTACCTTTATCAAGGATATATACGATGACGTTGTGACTAGTGTTTGAAACCTAATAGTGTTAGGGTATTCCCTAGGGGTAATTCTGTAATTTATTAAATTTGAAATCAATTCTTGTTCGAAATAAAGGTGTTTCTTCTTTCTGTTATATATTTGTTATAATGTGTTATAAATAATTAAATGTTTAATTAAAAATATATTTAACAGAAAATCCATAAATGACGTGTTTGTGATAGTAATTACAATTAGTTGTAATCATGAGTATTGGATCACAATGTTACAAAACACATCATTTTATATGTTCCTAGTCAAGATGCATCGAAACTGGATATCGATGTATCCGTTAAGAACAGAATACGTTTACTCATGACTGCTGAGGGCCTAGAAGTTATGTACTGCTAGTTATTTGATAGCTACAGAACAATTCACTCGGTAGTTTTTTGTTGGTTAATATAAATAAGGTCAAACAGAAAATATCGATATGACTAATTTACACAATTCTTTCAACTTGAGAATACTGTCAACCTTCAATATGAATTTTTTTGCTTTGATTATAGTCAAATCATGGAAGGACATCCATCAAATGATCATAGTTGGGTCGAGTGGAAGTATTGGAAGGAAGACACTATTCAAGAGAGGATTCGTCACTTCAATTATATGAGGTTAGTATCATGGTCAACTCAAGTCAACCCAAAGTTAAAGTCTATGGCCAGAGTAGTACGTTTAATAATAATTGTTATTATTGAACCAAGGATTTTGTGTTTGGACTATAGAGTTGAATATGGACAATATTGGAATTTTGACCATTATCAAATTCCATAAATCCAAAGTGATACAGTTTTGACGAAGAGAATTGATGTATATAAATGTCAATAACGGGTAACGTTTATTAAATTAAATAAGATTTTACTGAAAATGAATAAGCGATAAATTTGGCCTTAATGTCACACCACTTGCTAAGTGACGTATGGACGTTAACATTCGAATTGTTCGGTGTTAATTGCTAACCAAATTTACACCCAAGAGTTACATAATTGAATTGATGAATTCCCTTAAGAAATGATTTAATTAGTTTATAATTGTTATGAATAAATTAAATTAATTAATATTTATGAAATATTAATTATAAAATTTGAATATTGTTTGAGAAATAAAAATTGTTATATATTTATAATAGTTATAAATGTACCAATTGATATACCATATTGATAAGCGATTAAATTAGATTTAATTGAATAGCATTTTGGCTTAGCTTAAATGGGTTTAAAGCCCATCATTAGGGCTGCAAATTTCGGTTTTGAAAAGTTATTGGAGGCGGCTAAAACTTAGGATTAGACCTAGAGATGGATAGCTAAGATTAAGAGAGAATAGGTAACGAAATTGTTCTAATATCTCTTTTGTACAAGGTTGTATATATGGATCTCTAAACCCTTAATTAGAAACAACTTTTGGCTGCCTTAATTATCAAATTTGCTGGCCAAATTAATTCCCATATCAGTTCTATGACTTTCAAATCAATTCAAGTTAAGTAAAAGCGCTATTTGATAGAAAATGTCGATGATTCCAGACTTACAATCTGACAGATCGAGCATAACTAGAGAAGATAATTCATTGATTCAAGTGGACTCAAAGGCATCATCAATTGGTATTTTATTTATATATTACAGTAATATATCATATTTTATGATATAATATTGATTAATCCCAAATCTGTATATATATTAATGTTGTATATCTAGTTATGTGAGATTTTCATAGGTATATGTAGTTGTCACAAATTAGTTTGGTTATGTGCATGGTTATATTATTGTATGTTATAATTTATGTATAAATAAATATAATTTGCTATAAAAAGTTAAATTTTGTCATTATTAATTAATTTATGTATATTTATATATTAATTTAAATGTAAACTAATGTATATTTTAAACATATAATTACATATATGTATATTTATAACGTATAAACAGCTTAGAATTTTTCCTTACACCTATTTATACATAATAGGTGTTATCAAATTCGAAATAATTTTCTTATATATATAAATAATTTTAAATTATCTTTTATTGATTATTTGGATTGTTTATTATATTTGAATAATTATTGCACTAAAAATTAGAAATTGTTTTTGAATTTTTTGTTAATTTTTAATATTTTTAATAGTTAAATTACTTTGGTTGAACATTTCTTTTATTTATTAAATATAATATTTTATTTCATAAAATCATGAAATTATTTTTGAACCTATATTTTATGATCATAAATTTTCATAAATTTTAAAATTTGATTTTTTATATTTATTACTAATATTTTTAATTATTATGATCAAAAATATTTATTGTATATATAATAATATAAAATTATTATTGTATGTTTGTTATGCTAATTTCGGTATGGAAATAATTTTAAAATATATATATTTATATTTTTAGTATTTGAATGTAATTAATTATTCATATATATACATTTTATTTAACCTTATATATGTATATAATTTTAATTATTTTATATATATATATGTATGTATGTATGTATAATTTTATATGTTTAATATGTATATATATTTATACAAATGTTTTAATTTATATATATATATATATATTTAATTTCGAGACTTTTAGTTATAAAGTATATTTTAAATATATGTATATGTATTTATATAAATATACTTTGCATTATAGATTTATGCACATGTTTAGACAATATACAATACATACGAAATGAGCTAATGTTTCTGTTGCGATGTAAATCCCAACATCTATATACGGGCATGTTATACCCTCCACGGATTATTATGTTACACATGCACACACATATGTATATTTATATAATACATGTACATATATAAATTAAATCATTCGAATTAACTTTACATTGCAAAATACTTAAATTTAAATAAAATAAATGATTTTATTTAAAACAAATTTAGAATTGTTCTAAATGAATTAGACTTCATAGGTTCAATAAAGATCCAATAGGATAAAAAAATTGAAATACACCCACCACTACTGTTACGGGCTAGCTCAGTTTCAACAAAACCAACGACTTTCCCTTTAACATAGGATTATATTTAGGGTCAGCTTTGAGCCCCTACATTTTTACCCTAGTGGTGATGAGGTTACGAAGGTATACAAGGTGAGATTCCTTGGTGTATGCTCTTTGTTGATGATGTTATACTAATTGACAAAAGTAGGATTGGGGTTGATGGACAACTAGAGCTATACAGACAGACTTTAGAATCAAAGGGAGTTAGCCTTAGTAGAACTAGATCAAAGTATATGAAGTGCGAGTTTAGAATTGTCAGGTCAGAGGATGAAGATGTTACTCTGGACGGACAAGTAGTGCATAAGAAGGAATCCTTTTGGTATTTAGGATCAATGTTGTAGTATGATGGTGAGATTGATGAAGATGTTAATTTTAGAATTCAAGTAGGATGGGTGAAATGGCGACAACCATTTAGCATTATGTATGATAGGAAAGTCCCACAGAAGCTTAATGGGAAGTTCTAAACGACAATCGGGCCTACGATGTGTGTGGTGTCGAATGTTGGCCTACTAAAAGCTAACACGTCTAGAAGATAAGTGTAAAAGAGATGTGTATGTTGCGATGGAGCTGCGGTCATACGAGAAGAGACTGAATTAGAAATGATGATATACGTGATAAACATAGAGTAGCACCAATTGAGGAGAAGCTATCCCAACACCGCTTAAGATGGTTTGGACATCTCTGGTTTGTACATCTCTAATGAAGGCCTCCTAAGGCACCTGTGTGCATTGGAATTATATGCAGCATCGAAAGCTCAAAGAGAGGTAAAAGGTCGACAAAGGTTGACATGGGAGGAAGTAGTAAAAAGGGACCCGAAGGATTGGAATATATCCGAAGAGCTGGTGTTAGACAGGAGCACGTGAAAGTTAGCGATCTACGTACCAAAACCATGAGCTAGGAGTTTTTTTTTTTGCTTAGGGCTGGTTTAGGGGTAGTGTTATAAGTTTTAGATTATAGGACTAGTGGATAGGATCCTAAGACGTAGTGTTTGGTCTTTGGTCAATATTACTATTAGTACCGTCATTACTATGAGTATTATTATTATGATCATCATGGTTTTTTTAAAATTTCTTTATACAGTTTAAATTTTATTTTATTTTTATCTTTATCTTTATTTTTATTTTACTTGGTGGTTATTATTATTATTAATATTTGTTAAATTATTTGACTTTATTTTATTATTATTATCATGGTTATTATTGTTGTTTTTGTTATGACTTTTTAAATTGACTTTGTCATTTAGTTTTTGGTTTCATCTCTAGCCGAATCCAACTTGTTCGAGAATAATGGCTTAATTGTTGTTATTGTTGTCATCTCCATAGAAGTATTAGTTGGTTTTGCTCCTAATTTACCAACCTCTTTTAATAGATCAAGAATTTTTTTTTTGGGATAGAAATAATCATTTACTTGAGTGGTATTTCTGCTCTAAGAAAATATGAAATTTTTTCAAGGTCTTTGATGTCAAATTCCTTTTTTAACTATTGTTTAACCCTTTCAATTTCCACACTATTATTTCTAGTGATGATAATGTCATCAACATAAACCTGAATAATAGCAGTGGTATTTTGTGATTGTTTGATGAACATGGAGGAATCAGTGGTACTTTTAAAAAAAATTACTCTTTAAAAGAGAAAAGCTTAACTTGGCATACCATGCTCTTGGAGACTGCTTTAGATCATAGAACACCTTTTTTAATTTACACACCAGTGATGAGTTCGTCTCACTTTTGTAGCCCAAAGGAAAAGTCATGTAGACTTCCTCTTCTAAATTTTCTTGAAGGAATGCATTTTTTACATCCATCTGGAACAAATTATATCACAAGTTGATGCCTATAAATTCTAATCGTATTCATTTTTTCTACTGGTGCAAAAGTCTCTAGGTAGTCAATACTATACGTTTGGGTAAATTGCTTGGCCACTAAACTAGCTTTGTACCTTTCAATAACACCATCACTATTATATTTGATTTTGCATACCAATTTGCAGCCTATGAGTTTTTTGCTTTTTGGTAGATTAATAATATCCCATGTGTCATTTTTCTAAGGCTTGAAGTTCTTCGTTCATAGCCTTATACCAAATTGGGCTTTGATTGGCTTCGCTAATGTTGGTTGATTCCATTTTACTTAAGTAGGCTCGATATGAAGGGGATTTCCTATTATATGAAATAAAGTCTTGTATTTGATATATCACCTGTTGGGATATATAATCCCTTAATTTGGTAGGAGGTCGAGTTTATCTTGTAGATGTTCTTATGTCATTTTTTTCTTGAGTTGGTTCTTCATGAATTAGTTCTTCACTTAAATGAATTATCTTTTCTTCTCCCCCTAAATGAATTAGACTTGTTTCTTCGATTTATTCTTTATTTGTATGATAAACCTATTCTTGATTTGTATCTTCAGAAAACATGAAATTAATTGGAGATGATATAATTAGTTTATCATATGTATTTCCTTGTTCACTTGTTTGATAATATGGTTCATTTTCAAAAAATGATATGTCTCCTAAGATATAAAGTTTATTATTTTTTGGATCATAACATTTATACCCCTTTTTAGGGATGGGTATCCTAAAAATATGGCTTTAACGACATTTTTATCCAACTTGTCATGTCTTTTTATGTGTATGAAACATGTACACCCAAAAACTCTTATGTGATCAAGATTTACTTTCCTATTTTTAAGAATTTCTAAAGGACTCATTTTTTTAAGCATGACACTTGGCAATCTATTTATGAGGTAAGTCACAGTTAGTACAACATCCAACTCATAAGATTTTGGAACGTTTGTTTGAAAAAGAAGCGATCGAGCGACTTCAAGTAAATATCGATTTTTTTTCTACAACTCCATTTTGTTCGGGTGTGTTAATGCAAGTAGTTTGGTATAAAATTCATTTTTGTTTAAAAAATTCTATGGCATCTTTGTTTAAGTATTCTGTCCCATTATCTGATCAATTTTTTTTAATTTTTGCATTATATTGATTTTCTATGAAATTGTAAAATTCTTAATCCCTAGTTAGTACAACCATGAATTTGGACTCCATCTCCATTATCAATCTTTACATGCAGAGGATCTTTATTTTGTGCGGCATTGGTTAATTTATTTTTGTCCCATGACATATGATCAGTAGCACCTGAGTCAATTATCCATCTATTTGCATTTTGATGCATTTTTGCAATGTCAAAATTGTTGTTGACTTTGATGAATTAAAAATAGCATTAGAATGTACAAAAACCCGAACTTTGTTATTGCAACAAACTGTTCAATTGAGTTAGCAGTTGATTAAGTTACACCATTTGAGTCGTAGAAGATCCAGCTGAATTGGAGATGTTATTAGTCCATTGAGCCATTCAGATCCATCCCCTTCGGCCTGCGCATCTTTGTTAAAACCATCGAATTTTTCTCCTTCTTCGAACGACCCCAATTACCTTCTCTGTAGCCTCTCTCTCTGAGGGGTCAAAGGTAAGGATGGAGGAGCCAACAATCCTTACGGTTATGCCCTACTTTGTGGTAGTGTCACATTACTCGGTTCTCGAAGCTCCCATCCTTCTTGTTGTGCCCTTGAAACTAGGGTTTGAGTGTTTTACCTGAAAAGCCTTGTTCTCTTGATTTTCCAACTATCGTGGGTTCATGAGAGCCTGTTGAGATTTCTCTTGCTCGGTTCTTACCACTACATCATCAAAATTTGGCATCTCAGCTGATGCCAAGACCTGAGATCTGATCGATTCATAGCTTGGATTAAGAGCTCCTAAGTAGGTGATGATTAATTCTTATATAGATCTTTTTTGGATTTCAGTTGAGTTTATTGTTGTTGGGAGATAGACATTTATCTCTTCCCATTTTGACATAATTTCGATCACTAGTATGTTATTACTTTGGGTGCTCTGTTTAATTTGGGCAAGCTCGTGTTTAAGGCTAAAGATTTGAGCAAAAAAAATTATTGGCCATACCTTCTTTTGACTTTGTCCCAAATCTCTTGTGATGTGTTGGAGTACATGAGTATATTTGAAATTTGGGGTTCCATTATGTTGAGAAACCATGACATGATTAATCGGTCTGTTGTCCCTCATTCTTCTATTTTGGCTTTCTCTTCAGGAATTGGCTCATTTGGCTCCGCTGCTTTAGGTTTTTCCTTTTTGCCAGTGAAAAAGCTTAATTCTTCTTTGCCATGTAATTTTTGTTGCACTGAGTACGATATATATGAGTTTAATGTTGTCGGATTGAGTGTAACGACCCAGAATTTTAATGATTTGAAATTGGAATGTTTAATTGATTTTAAATATTGAAAAAGTTAATTTTATAGATTTAATAACTTTAATTTCAAATATAGTGTAACGACCTAGCATTTCGAGCTATTCAAATTCACAATCATCCACACATGTCAGACTTTATTTGCTCAAAACAACAGATTGTTAATTTTATAATTGGCAAAACTTAGCATATACAGTAAATAAATCAATCAAAGAATCACAGATATAGAGCAATATAAAAATAAGCAACAAAATAAATAATAGTAGTTCATGAGGCTTCTACAGTACATCGGGGTCTGAAACAAAATACAACAGAAATCCAAATACAAAGGAATCTCTAATACATAAGCAAATGACAAGTCTGAATAAGAATAAATGGAAACAACTGGAATAACTAGAAGCTGGATAGATATAAGACAGATCTTCAAGTAAAGCTCCAAGCTCCAAAGGCGAGTCTCAAATGCTGTGACACTTAGTCTGACCCGAGCATAAAGCGAAACACAAAACACTCGAGTCAGGATTGACATTCTTATGCTAGTAAATGAACTCAAGTTATATAAAAAGTAACTCAAAGGATGTTTGGGAATCCCATCCTTTAAGGATCCGTTAAACTATCTACATACACAGTACAATACGCTACATAGATAATGTCTATAGTAAAGTAAACTATTAAAATAGCATTAAGGCATTACCCATAACCCCATAACACATTTTTATACAAATGCCATAGTCTATACAGTACTGTAAACTCCACCAAACCGTTGGGCTATCAGAGAGCACTCTATAGGTACGACACAAACTAAACTCGTAGTGGGCACGATAAGGCATGTGACAAGGCATGCGAGGCAATGCTAGGGTAGGATTCTACCGTTTACACTCACATACTGGTGGTAACGCATAACAGCTACTACCGTCCACCTTGAAACACACTCCCAAATCAAAGGTGCACCCAATCAAATCACAAAGTAATAGAATGGTATCGAAGAAATGTGCCCGATAGGGGAAGCGACCCCACTTGGCCCGGTATAGCTCATGTTTTAGTCACATCAAACCGACTCGAGGTAGTCAGGGCTGCGTTCATACTTCATATAGATGTTTACCAAACCATCCTACTTCGTTCTGAAATCTCCACCATGTGCACAATCGTTAAAGTGGTATTCTGTATTGGTAGAGAGTATGACAATATCCGATCCCGTTCTCTTTAACAACCAATGCTTATTTCACACCATGGGCATTTTTTTTACTTCAAACATTCCATACTTCATGTCAAATATCATATTCATTTCAAAATCATATCACTTTTGAGATCATATCACTTCCGGAATCATATCACTTCAAATTATATTTATTTTCACAATCATAACCACAAAATAGGTTAAACCATCATATCAAAGTATTCGCATTTAAATCCATTAACTCTAAACCATAACCGTTCCAGCTTAAACAATTTGAATATTGAAAATAGTTTGTATATATTAAAATAGTTATAAATTAAAAGTAGTTTATATATTTAAAAATAGGTTATAGATTAAAATAGTTTGTATATTAAAATAGTTTATATATTAAAATAATTTATATATTAAAAAGAGTTTATATCAAAATAGTTTCAAATTAGTGTTGTTTCTTCCAATTTCACAAATCAATTCAAATCAACTTTAGTTCCAAAATTCAATTTAAATCAATCTCAGTTCAACAATTTCAATAAAAAGGTTAAAGATTCAATTCAAATTCTCACAAAAACCATTTTTATTTATATTGATTTCAAATCAGTTTGAACTACAAATTTAAACCACTTCTAGTTCAACATGTTTCAAAGTTTAAATATTCAAACAATTTACAATAACTCAATATTTCATTTATATTTCAATATTCAACTTTAATTTTATTTAAATTTAAAAATATTCACTTAATCATTTTTAATAACATTTAGGTAAATCCCAAATTACAAATTTAAATAAAACTAAATATTCAGTTTCAATTTATTTAAATTTGAAAATATTCATTTAATCACCTTTATTCAAAAATCAAGTTATCAAGTTATAAATTTCATATCTTTAAACTCTTAAAATAAAAAAGTCCAAATAAGTTCTTATTTAAATTCAATTCTTAACAAATTAAATTACAACTCAATTTAATTTATTCCTTCAGCCTTTATTTTATTAAAGTTATTACAAAATCTATTTAAAAATGTTAATATAAATTTTAAATAAATATTTAAACATGTTATATATATATTAGTTCAGTTAAATTTTTATTAAACTAAATTAAGTTAAACCTTATTATTAAATCTATTTTAAATATTATTTTATATATTTTAAAAATAATAATGCTATAAGAAAATTTTATAATTTACAATTTAAAAATTAACTTATTAATTTTAAAATTTCCAAAACATATAATTTTAAAAATCTAAATTTTAGACATATATTAGAATTTAAATATCTTTATATTATATTTAAAAATCAATAATTATTAAAACCCATATACTTCTTTTCAAAACTTTGGAAATCATTTTTCAAAAATAGACCAACACTGTCTGTACATAATTTTCCATCCTATGGTCAAGTGATACAGATATTTATCATTTCAATCTGCAGTAATTTAATATTTACGGGTATATATCATTTCAATCCGAAATCCCAAAATTTCAAAATCAACAAAATCACTTAGGTTTATCATTTCAACCCATAAAGATTTCTCCTAATCTATAAGATCGTTCGAATATATATCATTTCAACCCAATGGTACATTCTAAACTATTAAGGAACTTGTAGAGTAAGAACAATAAAGCGATAACATAAATGACATAGCATATCGTTGGCAAATATGATCATAATTAACAATTTTAAGTATAATATATATACTAACAGGTTATTGATGTCCATATCGTTAATTATCATCGATGAACAAATGCAAATAATAACATATCATATTCAACAATAAAACAACTAATAATTTAAATTTAGCAACATATTTCAATTGTCATTTCATGTGAAATCAATTTACTAAACATAAGATGTTAATCATGAGTGATTGCTTAACTTTCGAGGCTAGAGAAAAACAACGAGAATAAGAAGCACAGACGCAGATACGCACGGACAAGCTAGAGTTACGAAAATAATCTTCAGAAAGCAATGGAAACAAGCAAAGTAATGTGGACTAGAAATTGATGAAAACAATATATATATATATATATATATATATATATATATATATATATTTTTTCTTAAAATCAATTTTTAATTTAAAACGCATTTTTAAAATAAAATCTTCATATTATGTTTCTGTTAAAAATCAATATTATTAAAACCCATAGTTGATCTTCAAATAAATTTTTAAACATAATATCTATATATGTTTAGAAATCATAAAAAATCTAGTTTAGAATATTAACATAAGCATATTATATACTTTTAAAAACAATACTTAAAAACAATATTTTAAAACAATATTTATATATAAACAAAATAGAAGGCTACTCGACTCGGTAGGCTGTAGGCTGCTATCTGAACGGTAAGAGAGGGAGAGGAAGATGCTCGACGGCTGCTTGCTGTGGTGGAGGGAGGTTAGGTGGTGGCTATTGATGGCGGATCTGGTTTTATGAGGTAGGTGGTGGGTTGATCTGGTGGAGGGTTTGCCTGGGTCTGTGCCCGAAGGCGGTCAGCATGGCGTGAGGCGGAGCTAGGCGACACAAGTCTTGTGGCAGGAAGTGGCACCTTGAAAGGTGGCTGTAGGGATTAGAGTTGCGTAGGGAAATTGCTCTGGTCAACTGGGGTAGGAAGCTCGGTTGCAGGTGGTGTTTAGCCATTGTGGAGAGGTGATGCAAGTGGTGGTTGGATCTCAGAAGGGTGGAAGGTGTTTGGTCGGCCAGGCTGTTAGATGCGCAGTGGGTTGTCGAAGAGGGTTTCAGCGAGGGGTTGTGTGCTGGTTGGTTTGAGGTGGTGGAATGGTTGGACTGATTTGGGATGAGAGGGGACACAGAGCAAAGGTGATTGGTGGCGGAGCAAAAGGGGTTGTTCGGCTGGAAGGGTTGTGGCCTGTCAGAGCGAGGTGGTAGCAAGATAGGGTTCAAGGCGGAGGCTAGCGTCCATGGGAGAGGGCGAAGATGGCTGATGTGGTGGATTGGATGTGGTTGGCTGATGGAATGGTGAGTGGAAGGGGAATAGGGTGGACGTCGATGACGAGTGAAAAATGACGAGCATGTTATGTTTTCGACAACAAAGGAGAATAATGTGATGGGTTGGTTTGAGCACGGCGATGTAGGTTTCTCAATTATATATGCTTTATTTTTTTCTTATTTTATCAATTGAAAGCACATAGCAAAAAGGAAGGGGAGAGAAATAGGAGATGCAAACGAACCAGAAAACAAAATATTGAGCAGTGGGAATTGTAAAGCCAGGTTTGGATTCAAGGGAAATAATAAAGGCTAGTGGCTATACAGTTTTACATGATGGATAATAAATGGTCACAAGGAAACTAAAAGGGCTCAAAATGGGTACCGGTATGGCTAATCATTTTGTCGATTTCGCCGTGCACCGGATGCCCGAATGCACAAATGAATATACTGCGGAGATCAGGGCGATGAGTTGAATAAGATGGTGTACAGATATGAGTGACACGACCCCCTATCAAAACTTGAATTTCACTGCCGAAACTGCTGCTAAAACACTAAAAAATGTAAAAGGAGCTAGAGCGCTTCAAATTTGGCGAAACAAAATATATCTTCTTACTTAGAAAATGATTTACATTTTTATTATATAAAATTATTCAAATTTCGAAAATATTTTATTTTCATCAAATTAACTGATTTTAAATTATAAAATTGAAATTTCACAACCAAACAAAATTTTCAATTTTAAAATGAAAATCTTCCACTTATTATGCTTCAATATATGCATACCTATTATCATATTTCCATTTCTAAAATTTTATTATATATTTTCAAGAATTTTTTTAATTAATTACATTATTTAAATCGTTAAAATCTACGGGTCGTTACACTCTCCCCACTCAAAATTTTTCATCCTAAAAAAGAAACGAGATAGGAGAATAGAAGGAAACCGAAAGATAAGATAAATTCAAAATACTTAGTAACAGATACAACAATTAATTCAATCATATAAATTTATTTATTATTATCTTTCTAATTAACTCACTTTCAATTAATTTACATTCATATCGAATTTATTTATGCTCATTTATTTTATTTCTTTCACATAGTATTTTCTTTAATGACAACTTCACCAATTACCCTTCAACAAATTTTCATTTTCGACATCTTATTACTTACATTTATATTGTATACTATTCAGTTACATTCTTTTTACATTCAATTTTTTTAGGTAAGTTTTATAATTGTTAATAAGTGTAATTGAGCATTATAAAAATTTACCTTTTTTATTTACAACATTCCTATTAAACAAAATTTAATTTGATGTTTTTTATTTCTTAAGTTTTCTCTTGTATAACCTTCAATTACATATTCACATTACATTTTGACTTTTTGAATATTAGGTAAGTTATATATGTTTTAGAATGCAATTGAATATTATACAAATAAATTTTAACCTAGTTCAGTGGTTTCAAATTCATTTCTCATTTTAGACACTCCAATTACTCAAAAAAATTTACTTCATTTCAATAGTCGAAAACCATCACTTAACACAAAATTTAAGAGCAAAATTTTCGGTTTCACTTCAAACCATTTTGAAATAAGTATATATATATATATATATATATATATTTATACATCAAATCATACTCAAGAAATTCAAATAAAATCCATTTTCCAAAATATTGTGTAGCAAAGCTACTAAGTGGTCTCCCAACTCCGGGACTCGAAAATGAATGTCGATGATGGCGCGGCCACTCGAAAATGATTGTCGATGGTGCTGTAGTCATCATCGAAATTATTTTCCAGCTACATAAGAGGAGAGTACCGACATATTTCTTTTAAAATTCTTTGGAAACAATTTCCATTCGAAAATACCTTCAGATAATATATTTCTCAAAACTTTGAAAACCAAAATTTAAAAAGCACCAAAAATTTAATTCTCAAATACTAAATTTAAATTCATTTGATTTACAAATCAGATTTATAAACCATAATTTAAAATTTGCATCTTCTTATAACAGAAAACAGTAGTTAATGATTTAGGAATGTTAACAAAACAATAAATGAAAATCTAGTACTATTCTTTCTAACAACCAATTCATTTAACTATCAATTTTAGAAAATTATACCTTTATACATAAAACATAATCATACATAAAATTATTTCATTTACAATTTTTGAAAATAAAGATTGTGTCAGTTTTCTTTGTTCAAGTGTTTTGGAATTCCTATCGATAGCGTTGGCCAGACAAATCGATCGAAACCTAAGATTCAAACTTAACAACCCAAACAACACGATTTAAAACATTTTTATATCAACTACAAATACACTCCCTCACAAGATGATTCAAGGATAGATTTTAGAACAAGGATAAATATTCAAATTTAGAGGGACCCTAATCAAAAAGAATTCTAACTAAGAAGATAGGCTCGAAAGGAAGATAAGATAGTTAACATACAGAAGAGTAAAGATGAATAGACTTATACTAATTGCAGTGACCTTGACCGAGTCAACCGAGACTCCATTTCAGAAACAATGTGCCCAAGGAATCAGACTTCATCCCTCCAGAAATGGCATTAGAAAATTTGACTTTCAGCTGATGACTCCTAAGAGTTTGGAGATCATAGCTCAAATGAAACTCATGCTCCTTCTCTGACTTAGAAAAGACGAGAATATCAACAACGAAAACGAGGACAAACTTGTTGAGAACATTGCAGAAAACACGATTTATGAGATCAACGAAGAAGACAGGAGCATTGGTTAATCCAAAGGGAATGACTATACCGTTCGTAGAAACCATTCTCTGTACGAAAAGCTATTTTAGGAAAGTTCTCCATAGCTACACGAAGCTGGTGGAAACTGGTGGCAAGATCAAGCTTCTAGAATAAGATCGATGCGGAATTCAATTTCCTGCTTGGGAGGAAGAGAAGTAACTTCACCAAAGACATCCGACAATAGTAGGACAATAGGGGTGGAGTCAAGATCACTTGGCTGAAAATCAAGCGGAAAGATAAAATTGCCTACATAATCCTGAGGCAATTGACATTCGGTCAGAAGAGAATTACCCTGGTCGTCTACTAAAGAAATGGTTCGGGCTTTGTAAGAAATAACAGCACCACAACCGAGGATGCAGAAATTTCCGATGAATCGATGCCTATTATAAAGGAATTTCACCCTTTTACATATCAAACTAAGGTTGGCAGGACTGCCGATGGGATTTGTTACCCAAAATGGTGAAGTTGCAATAGAAGCTACAAGATATGCTCAAATTTATTACAGAGGTCAACAGAAATAGAGCTATGTGATGCTCCAATATCAAAAAGAACACGAGCAGGAAAGGACAAGAATGGATTTTAGAACAAAGGTAAAGTTCCAAAATTCAAACGAAAGCCTAATCTAGAAGGATCCTAACGAAGAATTTCAAGCTCGAACGAAGATGATTCTGTAATTAATTTTACTTATTTTAGGGTATCACTACCCTATCTCTAATGAGTGTTTACTCCATATGCTAAGTTTTGCCTAAACCAGAGCTCTGATACCACATGTATTGACCTATCATTTCGTACTATTCAAATAATTCACACATGTCAGACTTGAATTGCTTAAAACAACATGTTAATTTTATAATTAGCAAAACTCAACATATCCAGTAAATAAATCAATCACTCACAGATACAGAGTAATATAATGAGTATCAGAATAGATAAGTAGTAATTCATGAAGCTACTGCAGAACATCAAGGGCTGAAACAAAATACAATAGAAATCCAAATACAAAGGAATCTCTAATACATAAGAAAATGATAGGCCTGAATATAAATAATGGAAACAACTAGAATAACTGAAAGCTATATAGAATATGACAGATTTTCAAGTAAAGCTCCAAGATCTAAAGGTGAGTCTCAAATGCTGTGACGCTCGGTCTGACTCGAGCATAAAGCGAAATACAAAACACTTGAGTCAGGATTAACATTTTTATGCCAGTAAATCAACTCAAGTGAAATACAAAGTAACTTAAAGAATGTTTGGGAATCCCATCCTTTAACGATCCGTTAAACTATCTACATACATAGTACAATACGCTATATAGATAATGTCTATAGTAAAGTAAACTATTAAAATAGCATTAAGGCGTTACCCATATCCCCCTTTGCACATTTTTATATAAATGTCGTAGTCGATATAGTATAGTAAACTCCAATAAAAGAATATGTATACATCAAGGAGTCTATATCTCAAATGTATACAACCAAAAACTACTAATCTAAGTAGTTAGCCAAAAGTCAAGATAATAATCCCAGATGAGGAGTCAAGCAGAAGCACCTGAAACATCTCGGTCTGACCCGGGTATTATTTAATAAGAAAATAATAAATGGATCAGTCTAGCTATAAATATCAGATAAAATGATATAGAACAAGAGATATGTCAAAAGCCGTATGATAACCACAAAGCCATACTGTAATAAGTATGCAACTGAATATCAACTAGAGATTAATCAATATCACAAGAGTCTTCTCAAAGATATAAAAGAATATCATACTCTTTATTTTTATTCACCAAACCATAAATATTGACAATTATATCAATGCCAAACACAAAAGTTAAGGACACACAAATTCACCAATGCACAAATATTGATAAAACTTATCAATGTAAATCACGAAAATTGGTGAAACACAAATTCTAGAAATCATCAATGGAAATGCAAAATCACAAAAAGGGGGAGGCCTATCACAAAACGGGAGTATGAAAACTCACCAACACGTGTATCACAAAATGGAACGCTATTCCATGGTTGCTAACCATTAGTTTTGAGCCGAAGCTCTACAAAACGCCCCGAAGACCATGGGTTGCTAGCCCACCAAATTGAGCAGAAGCTCCACAGAAACGGGCTTTAGTCTCCCTCGTAGACAAAGAGACATCGCACATTGCTAGTCTAAATCACAAAATGATCATCATCGATCATCAAGAAGTGTCAATTACACTAAGCTAGTAAATATATGAGCTTAGATTCATGTCCTATAACCACTAGCTTAACTTAAATATTTATGAACAAATTATAGATCTCCATTCGAAAATTGTCACAAGAGATTCATTCGAACAAGTCCAAGAATTAACTGATGAAATAAACACAAGCGTTTCATACCACTTGTTTTACTAAGCTGTTTAATTAAATTTCTCATACAAGTGAGGTAAAGGTTTGTATATGCTAATAGATTGGAAAACGGTTTTATAAACAAGCTTGATATTGAAAAATAGAGTTGAAATCGTTTTGATAAAAGAGTTTTGATATTTACTTCTAGTATTGAAACCTTTATATTTTTAAAGTGATAAAGCACAAAAATGATTGTAGAAACAATCAATCACCAAAATTTCACGTTCGAAGACGTGAATAGAATCCAAAGAAATCGATACTGAATCCATCAAAATGTATGTTCACAAAAATCCCGAAGAATATGTCATCAAAGTGGAAATAAATGATAACAACAAATCGGGGAACCAACATGAATCGATTAAATTTGGAAACCAAGCAAAAGTAGGCAAAAATGGGCATAATAGGCAAATAGGAGCAGGTCAGTCGACTGGCTCACTGAGTTCAGTTGACTGAACACAGTCGCGGCAAACCCACAAGATGCAGGTCAGTCGACTGGACTCAGAGCGTCAGTCGACTAACTGCAGAAAACAGAGCCCTCAATCCTTTGCAGACAGCCTTTGGAATGCTTATTAGCTACAGCCAGTCGACTGACTGCAAAGGTCAGTCGACTGACTGGTGCTAAGGCAATTTTCCAGCCTATATAATTGATGTGCAATCTCATCCAATTCGCGACCGAACGAGCAATGGCGCTAGGGATTTATGCCAATTGGCAACCCCGCCCTATAGGCTCTTCGATGCATCACCAAAAACTTGTTCAAACGTCCATAAAAGGATTTTCATAGATTTTGCTTTCAAAACACCAAAAGTTGGAATATATACCAAATCAATCTAAACCAAAATCAAATGCACATGAATAAGAGTTAGAAATTCATACCTAACAATCAAAGATAATTATAGACTTAGATGTGGGATAAAAATCTCACCTTTAAACCCAAAACAATGAAGAAGAAGCTATAGAGCAATGACAAGAACAATCACACTTCAATTCCAACCCAACAAGCTTGAATCTAAGCTTAAAAGAGAAACTTTTCCTAAGTTAGGTTTAGGAATTTCTGAAATAGAAAGGAGAATGAGTTGGAGAAGAAGAAGAGAAGGCTTACCAAAGCTTCTTCTATGAATTTGGAGTTAAAGCTTAGATTTTGCGAAGATAATTAGGGCTTGGATTTTATTTTCCTATTCCTCTCTCCATTGTTGCTAAAGCTTGAGTATTAGGAAAATTATGAAGGAATGGAGAGAAGAGGGCGTGGAGCTTGGGTCTAATGGGCTGAAACCAAACCAAAGCCCTAAGTGAAAAGGTAACAAAATTCTACTAACTCCAAACATATCGAAGTTTATACTCAAAAAGGTCACAAACGTCATTTTGAACTCAATGGGGGTGGTCTCGAGTCCTAATTCGACTGTTTGCAAAAAGTAGCTTTCCGAACACTGATCCGACTAACGATGAATTATTTTAAATAAATTATTGAAATGTTCAATCGTAAAATATGCGGGTTGTTACAGAGAGTATGACAATATCCGATCCCGGTCTCTTTAACACCAAACGCTTGTTTCATACCGTGGTCATTTTTTATTATTTCAGATAGTCCATACTTCATATCAAATATCATATTCATTTCAAAATCATACCACTTTCGAAATCATATCACTTTAAATTATTATTCTCTTTAAATTTTATTTATTTCCACAATCATAACCACAAAATAGGTTAAACCATCATATCAAAATATTTGCATTTAAATCCATTAAATCTAAACCATAACAGTTCCAGCTTAAATAGTTTGAATATTAAAAATAGTTTATATATATTTTAAAATAGTTAGAAATTAAAAATAGTTTATATATTTAATAATAGGTTATAGATTAAAATAGATTATATATTAAACTAGTTTATATATTAAAAAGAGTTTATATCGAAATGGTTTCAAACTAGAATTTTTTTTTCCAATTTCACAAATCAATTCAAATCAACTTTAAATTCAATTTAAATCAATCTCAGTTTAATAATTTCAATAAAAAGGTTAAAGGTTCGATTCAAATTCTCATAGAAACCGTTTTAATTTATATTGATTTCAAATCCAGGTTTGAACTACAAATTTAAACCCCTTCCAATTCAATAGATTTCAAAGTTTAAATATTTAAACAATTTACTATAACTCAATATTTCATTTATATTTCAAAATTCAACATTAATTTTCTTTAAATTTAAAAATATTCACTAATCATTTTTAATAACATTTAAATAAAATCTCAAATTACAAATTTAAATAAAACTAAATATTCAATTTCAATTTATTTAAATTTGAAAATATTCATTTTATTACCTTTAAACAAAAATCAAGTTATTAAGTTATAAATTACATATCTTTAAACTCTTAAAATCAATAAGTCTAAATCAATTTTTATTTAAATTTAGTTCTTAACAAATTAAATTACGACTCAATTTAATTTTCCCTCCAGCTTTTATTTTATTAAAGTTATTACAAAACCTATTTAAAAATATTAATATAAATTTTAAATAAATATTTAAACATGTTATATATATGTTAGTTCAATTAAATTTTTATAAATTAAATTAAACCTTATTATCAAATCTATTTTAAATACTATTTTATATATTTTAAAAATAACAAAGTTATAAGTACAATTTTTATAATTTACATTTAAAACTTAACTTATAATTTTAAAATTTCCAAAACATAAAATTTTAAAAATTTATATTTTAGACCTATATTAAAATCTAAACATCTTTATATTATATTTAAAAATCAATATTTATTAAAACCTATATACTTCTTTTCAAAACTTTGGAAATCATTTTTCAGAAATAAATCAATGGCGTCCGTATATAATTTTCTATCCTATGGTCAAGTGATACGGATAGTTGTCATTTTAATCTGCAATAATTTAATATTTACGGGTATATCAATTCAACTCGAAATCTCAAAATTTCAAAATCAACAAAATCACACGGGTTTATCATTTCAACCCATAACGATTTCTTCTAATATATAAGATCGTTTGGTATATATCATTTCCACCTATAGGGATTTTCTAAACTATCAAGAAACTTGCAGAGCGAGAATAATAAAATGATAGCATAGGCATAGCATATCAGTGGCAAATATGATCATAATTAACAATTTTAAATACACACACACACTAACAGGTTATCAGTGTCCATATTGTTAATTATCATCGGTGAACAAATGAAAATAATAACATATCATATTCAATAATTAAATAACTAACAATTTAATTTAACAACGTATCTCAATTGTCATTTCATATGAAATTAATTTACTAAACATAAGAATGTTAATTGTGAGTGATCGCTTACCTTTTGTGGCTAGAAAAAAACAATGAGAATGAGAAGCACGGACACAGATACGCACGGACAAGCTAGAGTTGCGGAAATAATCTCCGGACAGCAACATAAACAAGTAAAGGAAGGTGGACTAGAGATCGATGAGAACAATATATATATATGTGTGTGTGTATGTATATATGTATATTCTTAAAATTAATATTCCATTTAAAACACATATTTAAATAAAATCTTCGTATTATATTTTTGTTAAAAATTAATTTTATTAAAACCCATAGTTTACAAAAGTCTTCAAATAAATATTTAAACATAATATCTATAAATGTTTAAAAATCATAAAAAACTATTTTAGAATATTAACATAAACATATTTTTTTTAAAATACTTAAAAACAATATTTTAAAACAATATTTATATATAAACAAGAGAGAAGGCTACTCGACTCGGTAGGCTATAGGCTGCTATCTGAATGGCCAGAGGAGGGGGGGGGAGGAAGATGCTCGACGGCTGCTTGCTATGGCGGAGGGAGGTTCCGTGGTGGCTGTTGGTGGCGGATCTGGTTTTATGGGATAGGTGGCAAGTCGATCCGGTGGAGGGTTTCCTGGGTCCGTGCTTGAAGGCGGTCGGCATGGTGTGAGGCGGAGCTAGGCGGCATAAGTCTTATGGTGGGAGGAGGCTATAGGGATTGGAGTTACATGAGTAAACTGCTCGGGTCAAGTGGGGTAAGAAGCTCGGTTGTAGGTCATCTTTTGCCATTGCGGAGAGGTGCTGCAGGCTGTGGCTGGATCTCGGAGGGATGGAAGGTGCTTGGTTGGCCTGGCTGTTAGGGGCGAAGTGGGCTATTGAAGAGGGTTTCAACTAGGGGTTGTGTGCTACTGGGTTCGAGGTGATCGAAGGGTTAGACAGACGTGGGCTGAGAGGGGACACGGAGCAAAGGTGATGGGAGGTAGAGCAAAATGGGTTGTTCGGCTGGAAGGGCTATGGCCTGTCAAAGCGAGGTAGCAGTAAGGTGGGGTACAAGGCGGAGGTTAGCGATCGTGGGAGACGGCGAAGATGGCTGAGGTGGTGGATTGGATGCGGTTGACTGATGGGATAATGAGTGGAAGGGGAATAGGGTGGACGTGGATGACAAATGAAAGTTGATGATCATGTTAATGTTTTCAGCAACAAAGGAGAAGCAGGCGGTGGGTTGGTTTGAGCACATCGATGTAGGTTTCTCAATTATATATGCTTTATTTTTATTTATTTTTCTTATCTTATCAATTGAAAGCACAAAGCAAATGGGAAGGGAAGAGAAATAAGAGATGCAAACGTACCAGAAAATAAAATATTGAGCAGTGGGAATTGTAATGCAAAGATTGAATTCAAGGGAAATAATAAAGGCTAGTGGCTATACAGTTTTACACGATGGATAATGAATGGTCATAAGGAAACCAAAAAGGCTAAAAATAGGTACCGGTACGGCTAATCTTTTTGCCGATCTCACCGTGCACCAGACGTCGAAATGCACAAATGAATATACTGTGGAGATCAGCGCGATGAGACGAACAAGATGGTAAACAGATATGAGTGACACGACCCCTCTATCAAAACTCGAATTTCGCTGCCAAAACTGCAGCTAAAACGTCGAAAATAATATAAACGGAGCTAGAGCAGTCCAAATTTGATGAAATGAAATATGACATCTTATATAGAAAATGATTTACATTTTTATTATATTAAAATATTCAGATTTCGAAAATATTTTATTTTCATCAAATTAACTGATTTTAAATTTTAATACCGAAATTTCACAACCAAACAAAATTTTCAATTTTCACCTGAAAGTCTGCCACTTGATATGGTTCAATATACGCATACCAAATATCAAATTTCCATTTATAAAATTTTATTATATATTTTCAAGAATTTTTTTAGTTAAATATGTTATTTAAATCGTTAAAATCTACGGTCGTTACATGTAGTGATTTATTTGATAATTTAATTGTTAAATTTAATAATTGAAATAGTTTAAATGATTGAATCTTAAATTTTTATTTGGATAAAAATGTTTTAAAAGCTTATTTAATTTCTATGAATAAGAATGAAGCTAATGAAACTTTTGAAGTTGATTTAAAAGTGATTTAACTAATTTTGAAATTTACCCGTTTTAATTTACGAGTGTAAATAGCCTTCCAGGGCACAGTTTCAGATTTCGATGAATCAAGTATCATTGGGTCCGTAGTAACGAATTATAATATGCCGTCAAATTTCTTAGCATCAGGCGTAGGTCGTACTGGATACCAACACGTTGAAATTATTATCGGAAATTTAATATAACAGTTGGATTCAAAAAGCTATCTTCTACATATGATCGAATTAGGTCTCGAATCTTGTTCCACTGCATTCGGAATAGGGGTATAACATTACGAACGCCAGATGGCATGACTCGATAGGAATTCGGGATTTTAATTTACTATAAATGAGATATTTTAAAATTTTAAACACACACACACACATATTCATTCATTTCCGTTGTTGTTCCTTCACATCTCAGCCACCCTACTCCCTGAACGAGCCACCCTATCATTTCCCTCCCCTATTTAAAAGCTGTGTTCTTCCCTCTTCTTCGTTTCAGGGTTTTAGAGAAGAAAAAATACCGAGACTTCAAAAATTTGTAATTTAAATTTTACTCAATGAAAAATTCATAAATAATTCCCAAACGAATTTTAAAATCACATTTCAATGAAATCTTTGTGCTGTTAGTCTTCTTGAGAGGTGCAGTTGTCGTTTTGGGTGATCGATTTGTAGGGCAGTCGGCTAGGGTTTGATTTTTTGGCAACGGTGGTCAACGATTCGAGCGATGGAGTTGACATTTGGATTCATTGTTGAAAGTAGATGCTAGGGATGGATTTTGGGGTGGTGTAGTTTGGAAACCATCAGGTCGCGATAGGGAGGAGTGGTCATTGAGCAAAGAATTTGGGTCGAGCGCATGGAGATTTCGAAGAGAAACTCATCGGCGTAATGGTTTTTGTTTTTCATCGCCTATAGCTCTGTGTCATTGGAAATTCATGCATTTCAATGGAGGTTCGACCGTGCATGTATAAGCGTATTTCAATTTGGAGAAGAAAGAACGTAGGGGTATATTAGGAATTTATTTCAAGATGTTTAAATTTTATAAAAAATTAATTCGATAAATTCTAAAATTTATAACTCTTTCATACGAGGTCCGATCATGACGAAACTTTTTGCATTGCGTTTGTATTGACGAGAGCTTCAAAATGAAACTAGTTTGGATGGATTTGCAGCTTGTCAAAATTTTGGGTTAAAATTGAATGTCATTTCAATTTTAATTCAAAAACAAAATGTTTTGGTGACAATTAAAAATCAAGGTGAGTAAATCTCACTCATTTTGAATTATTGATTTAATATAAAATGTTAACAATTATATATTATTTGATTGGATGGATTGATAATAATTTATCAGTTGGATGTCATATTATCATATATATAGTAGTATATATTAGTAGTTGGATATATTTCCCGTCGATTGGAGCGGATAAGACATTATGCGCCCCGCTTAATAGCGGATGACCTTTTTTATTTCGATATCCCACCTCAAACCAGGATTATTATTTTATTTTATATAACATTTGTGGTTTCAGGGAAACAGGTTGGAGGGATCCAACTGGATTCCTCAAGGTTGTTGTTTTTAATTTTATATATAGTGATATATGATGTGTGTGGATAATCTGTTATAGATTATGTTATGATTTGATATATTAGATACTATAGTAGCGCTGGCCTTTATTTTGGTATATTAAATACCACACATATTATATTTAAATTTGAAGGAATTGAAAGAAGATTTTGGGTATAAAAATATTTATATTAAAATTTGGATTATTTTAAAGGAAATTGATTTGGACAAAACCATGATTTGATTTTTATTTGTACTTAACTATTGGTAAAATGTTTAATAGAGATTTTAAAATAATTTATATAAGGGATTTTTAACAATGGATTTTTAAATGGTATTTCTGAAATATGTATAAGGAGTTGAAATCGATATTCAAAATTGGTTTGGAAAATAAATGGGACGTATAAAGGAATGGATTCATAAACGGAATTTTATAAATGGGATTATTTTTATAAAACATGTGAAATTTAAATAAGTTTATAGACTTATAAATGATGTTTATAAATAAGGGGAAATGATTATTAGTTAATAAATTGGAAATATAAATTCATAGTGTGAATTTATATCGAGATATGAAAATCGGTTTATAAAAAAAAATAGTGGATTCGATTTTTGAAATGTAAGGATGTTTGTGAAATTGAAATGTAGTCGATGTGATATGAATCAAGAGGGATTTATAAATTGAAATCAGTAATATTGGATTATAAAAATCAATTTTTGCAGAGAAATTAAGTTTGTTTTAAAATGGGATTTTTATTTATTAAAACTATATAGTTAATGCTGTTTAGTATGGAAATTATTTCGAAAAGTGGACTTTTCAAATATCTAATATTAATTGAAAATAAATTCTAATTTTTATAATAAGCTTGTAAATTAATTAGTATTATTTAAAAATAAACCGCAAATGAGTTATTGATGTTAATTTAAAGTGTTTTGATATTTTAAATAATTAGTTAAACGTGCTTAAAATAAATTATTATTCATTAAAAATACTTATCATATATATAGAGTTTTGAAATGATTGAAATTTATTTATAAATCCTCTTGAGATTCGTAAACGGGGTTTATTTAACGGATATGATTTTGATAAGAGGAATCTTATATGGGATTTTGAGAGAAATAGGAATTTCCAAAATGTTGAAATATGATAACTTCGAAAATGAATCTGAATTCATAAATGAAGTTATAAAGTATTAGTTGGTATTATAAATAAGTATAATTGGTCATTGGGAATTGTAAAAGGGAATTTATTAATAATTCTAGAGATTTATGAGATAAGTTAAGAATATTTGCTAAGTTTGATATTAAAATGATTTTAGAAAATATGTTTATAAATATTTTCCTGAGTATTGAAAAGAGGGTTTTGGAAATATTTTAAGTGTGAAATGAATGGTATAGAAATATTTGTCTACGTGTTATAAATTGAATTCAAAAATATTTCTATGTGTTGATATGGTTTGAAAATATCATGTTATGGATTTAAGTATTTGAAATTGTTTTCAAATGTTGGAAAACTGGAAGAGATCTGAATATATATCTTTGTAAAGATGTTTTGAAATAAATGTTTTGACAGATTTATAATATGGCCTAGTGACTGCTTATGTGTGTAATTTGATAGTTATATAATCGACTATCAATATGACAAATTACGTTAACCGTTTCGAAGAGACCAAGGTCAAATCTATTTCCATTGGTTGGATTAACATAATAAGGGGTTCTCCCTTTCTGTTTGGTGGCGAGCAAGATACTCTTACCCCTACACGTCCTGGAGAGGTTGTATAAGACCTTAATGGATTGGTTTGCTAGGTGCTCACAATCACGAGGCTGGCCGTAAAAGCAGATTCGAGGTACCAATGTATGCCACGGTGGGGCTGGAATGGTTGAAAAGCCTACCGGTCGTCACTGCCAGATGGTTGAAAAGCCTAGCTATTATAGTGGCATTAGAGCTTAGGTTGAGCGAACATCTAGGCTTTGGTAGGGATTACTCATTAGAGATAGGGTCAGTAGTACCTTAGAATAAGTCTGAGTTTATTATTGATATGAGCACATATTGGTTAGTGAATATAAATTTTATTATATTGTGTTGACTTATCAATTAAGTGTTTATGAATTCTGGTCTGTATGGTCTAGAAACTATATCGATAAGGGTTTCTAAACTATAAACAAGTTAAGTCGACATAGTAGTGTTTTGAAGTGGGTAAATGGAATAATTTTATCCAAATTATATTTTGATATAAAAGAAATAGTTTTCTGAAATTATCATAGTATATTGATGTGTTTGGTTGTAATCATTATAATCAAAACAAGATTATAAATTGGAATGTTTTATATAGCCAAATTAGAAGGTGTAAGTATGAATTATACAAACGAGTTAAAACTAAAATTTGATTCAAACCAGAATTTGGAAATTTTAATCTTGGAAATTTCGAAAGTGTTTTCCAAATGTTTTGAAATAAACAATGGTAATATTATTATGGAAATGTATTTGAATATAAAATGTTTTTAAATGTTTGAAAGTGATAAAGCACTGAACTCACTACAGTCGTTGGAAAATAATTTTGGTGATGATGGTCACATTATCAGTCTTCATTTTCAATTTTCTAAGTGACGAACTACTACCATAGTAATTTGATATGAGGAATTTTTGTTTGGAAACAAAGGTTATTTTGGAAATTCCGAAGGGGATTTGTTTTGGATAAAAACTTGGTTTGGTTTAAATTTAAAAAATTATGATTTGGTATATAGATATATGTATGTATGCATGTGTATGTATATATTCATGACTTCAAAATGATTTGAAATGAAACCGAGTGTTTGAATTTTGGAATCCTTATTTAAATGTTTTAGAAAAATATCAGGAAATAAGTTTTTGAACTTATAAGTTGGAATGATATTAGTAAGGAAAGAAGTGTGAAAAATGGGATTTTGGAATTGAATTTTAACTTAAGTAAGATAAAATGAATTGAAATTTAACTTAGGCTAAGTGAAATAAATTTGGATTGGATTAGAAATGATATCAAATGGAATTGAATATGAACTTCAGTTGTAAAATAATTATATAACTATCGGTTATAAACTTTTGAATGGAATCAACTCAAGTATAGAATTTATATAATTGTGAAAAATAAGTTGTGTAACTTATAAATTGGTAAAGTGGAATAGAAAAATCAAAATAAAAATGGTTGGATATTTGGTGAATAAATGGAAATCCAATTTGAACTTTAAAATGGATTTATACTCAAGCCAACCAAATGAAGTGGTTTTTGAAATAAAAATCTAATTGTGAAGTGGAAAATGGAAGTAACAAATTAGATGATTTAGTTAGTAAATTGAATATTGAAAACGGAACTTGAGTTATAAATGGAATTCGACTTATATTTAAGTGAATTAAATATATTTTGAAATGTTGTCGAAAAAAATAGAAATGGATTGAAATGGTGATAACTTAAGTGTTAATCGAAAAGTTTTCTATCAATTTAGAATAATGCCGAAAAATTTCAAATTAAATTTTACCGCAAGCGCACGGTGTACTATCGTAGTACGTAACGAATACGGATCGATCCATAGGGAATTGTTAGAGTTTAAAAATCTGTTCAATCAAATTAGACCAAATGGAGGAGAATTTGTTAACTAGAAACAAAATGAAGCTAGAACTAGAATTAAAATGTGATTAGGAAACTATTGAACTAGAGAACAATTTAGGGATAAATCCGCTCTCTTATTTTTTTGCAAATCTACAAACAATAATTTGTGATCTCTAGCTTTGATATTAAGTGAAATAATTATTGTATTTATCATAAGTATGATTTGTTTATGTTATTAATTAACATAACTCAAACCATCAAACTATAATACAACAATTATACCGTTTATAATTCTCATGAAAATGAAGCCAAATCAAAAGCTACTTTAAGTATGATCTATTTACTATTGTAACTAGTAATATAGAACACCAAATTTTATTTTTACTTTCATTTGAAAATCAAAAATTAATTAGCAAATGATGATGTAAATTGTGTTTATGTTGAATAAGAATAGCTCATTTGCATAAGCAATATAAGCTATCAAACCCACTTGTATAAACTTACATCAAAATTTACTTCATGAAGCACAAATCAAATGAGATCATAAACCATAGAAATGTTGAAATTACATAATATTTGAAAGCTTCATTACCCCTAAATTGAAGGGGTTTAGCTACTCATTTGTGGCATTGAAGCAACACAAGTAAATTTCAACATTAAAAAGAGAAGAAAATAGAAAATAAGCAAAGAAAGCAAAAGAGATTAGCTACTAACTACTTGCATAAAAATATAAACTACACTACTTGCATGAATGTAAATTTAAGCTATGAACGTAGAGAGAAAGAGAGCATAGAAATAAACACTAACAACAAAACAAAGAAAAGTATGTAGAAAAGAGAGAAGAAAAGGCTTAGAAGCCATTTTTATTTCACTCAACATAAAGCTTACAACTTACTTTCTTAATTTCCTAACAAATATGAAAGAGTAGTATGATATTGTTCATGTATATAAGAGGGCTATTTATACATGAATAAAACCCCAATTCCTTTTTTAGGGAGCTTCCCAAAGTACCCTTGAGGTAGTGTGGCCACCAAGTAATCATTAACATCCACCAATCCCCCACTTAAATGTACATGAAGCTTTAGTGACCTTTTAACATGTGCCTAGCTCCTAATTGAAAATCAAGGTAAGTGGGTGGGGTCCTCCATGATCTTGAACTTGAATTATTTACTCTTCATTCCTTTGTAGTTCCTTGTGCGTGCATATATCATCATGAATCTCTCTTCCATATGCATCAAAATATCCTATAATAATCATAAAAAATGTCCAAGCAAAAATTCTTACATTGACACATGCATAAAAATGACCATTTTGCCCCTGAGTGAAGATGAAAAAATGGTGGTTTGAAAATAATTGAATTTTTGTTTTAAACATGTTAAAATACCAAAATACGATGTTTATTTAAATAAAAAGAGATAAAATATCGATGTAAATATATGCACATTTACGTGCACATTAAATACCCCCACACTTATCTTTTTATTCGTCCTCGAATAAAGGAAAACTGAGATAAATCCATTTTCATTGGGAGCACGATTGCATTGAGCGTATGAGACATGCCGTTAGACCTCTGGGTGTCCCCAGTAGGACGAGTGTTGTCTCATGAGGGTTTTCAGCGGATACTACCCACAAAATCCAAATGGAAAGTGAAAATATTTACAAAATGCAAGATTTATTTACAAAAAGATGAATGCGAGTTTTTGGAAATATTTACATAAGAAAGGTTTACTTTTAAATAGATACAAATAAGTCAAATACAAGTTTTGGTCATTGTCTTGAAAATTTAAGTTATTTACTCGTCAAAATTTCTAATAAAAATCAAGTTGTCATGACGAATAGACCATAGTTTGGCTAGTTTTTTCGGTTAATAACACAATGTAATTATGAAATGGACCCTTAGTCGATTATCAAAGTTTATTAAAGTGGTATTTTCATTTCTTTTCAATAACAAGTTAAATCAAACAAGTTAAAATGGTGCTTATATTTCAATTGCTTATTCTCTCTTATTTGAAAACTTTATTGATATTAACAATATTTACATATGCCTAACACAAGTAAACTGAGGCCAGATATATTACCCATGCACTGCCTTTCGGGCTTATGTGAGGGGAATACAGAGCGTGGCGAGTGAACACACGAATGTAAACACCTATTGACTATAGGCGTTATTAAAAAGAAATTTTATGTATACACCTAGCTCAGATAAACTGAGGCCAGATATACCGATCGTGCATCGCCTTTCGGGCTTACGTGAGAAAGGTACAGAGCATGGCGAGTGTACACACAAGTATATATACCTGTCGACCGTAGGTGTTAATAGAAAATATTTACACATATACAAATGTTTTTTTTAATTTGTTTAGAAAGAAAGAGTTTTGCAAAATCATCTTAGCTCCATTTAACTTAGAAGATAAAAATGTTATATCCTTTACTTTAAATTTACCACTTTTTAAACAAAGATTTTCAATTAGAACATACTTCTTAATTAACATATATGAACCTTCCTATATACTAGTTAAACCATTGTTATTTGTAAGCAAACTTCATTTTTATTTTTGTTAAGACAAATAAATTTTCAAAAATTTCAATTTATTAACCAAAACTTATACTTATCCCATAGTGTTTCTTCAAAAGTAAATCAAAATGCTAAAAAGAAAATGTTTTGAGATTTAGGAATTATGAGATTCTTTTTAATAAGTAAGAAAATGAAAATTCAAAAATGCCATGAAACTAAAAAATGAAAATGAGACTCCTCCCAATACTTAATTTTGACTGTGTCCCTACAGTCAATGCAGAATATAATGAGTGTAACGGGGAAAACTATGTGCATATTTAGAAAAGAAGGTTAACATTCTTACTAGACGTAGCTTGGCTTATGAAGGATCATGAACTCCTCCTCTTGGTTATTTGGCAATTACAAAAAAGGTTTCTAACGATGACCATTGACTTTGAAAATCGATCCATCCCTAGGGTTTTCTATTTCTACGGCACCATGTGGAAAGACAGTTCGTACCACAAATGGTCCAATCCATCCCGATTTAATTTTCCCAGGGAATAAATGAAGTCTTGAGTCGTATGAAAGAACTTTCTAGTTAGGCGAAAACGTTTTCCTTTGGATTGAGTTGTCATGAAAAACTTTGGTTCTTTCTCTGTAATTTTTTTTGTTTTTATACGCGTCGTTTCTAAGTTCTTCTAGTTCGTTACGTTGTAGCTTTTGGTCCCAAGGTTAGTTTTAAAAGCAGTACGGTAAGCGCAAAGCGCGTCGGTCAATTTCTAAGACCAATCTTTTCGATTTTTGTTAACATTTTTTTTCAAAATTTGTTTTATTTGTCGATTTGAAACATCAACTTAGCCATAAGTCCGAGGATGACATGGAGTGGATAACTTGTGGGTTATCGAGTATTTTTTCATTAAAGTTTCAAAAGAACAGTTGCAAAAATGGGTCTCGTTATCACTGATTATTGTGTGAGGTGTGCCAAACCTCGAAAAGATGTTTTCTTTGAGAAATTTCACAACAATTCTATAGTCGTTGGTTTTGTAAGGAGAAGCTTCGACCCATTTTGAGACGTAATCGACAGCGAGAAGAATATACAAGTTTCCAAAAGAATTGGGAAAAGGTCCCATAAAGTCGATATCCCAAACATCAAAGATTTCGATCGTAAGATTGGGGTTTAGAGGCATCATATTTCATCGAGAAATTCGTCCAAGCATTTGACATCGATCGCAAGTTTTACAAAATTCAAACGAGTCTTTGAAAGGTGAAGGCCAATAGAAACCACAATGAAGCACCTTTTCCGCGGTTTTTCGAGGACCGGTATGTCCACCGCATGCTTGATCGTAGCAAAAAGAAAGAACACTCCTGATCTCATTATCCGAAATGCAACGTCGGATGATTTGGCCGGGGCAATATTTGAACAAGTATAGATCGTCCCAATAGAAATATTTCACTTGGGGCATGAATTTGCATTTGTCTTGTTTGGACCAAGATGAGGGAGTTTCTTTAGTGATTAAGTAGTTCACTATATCAGCGTACCATGGATCAATAGAAATTGAAAGAAGTTTTTCATCGAGGAAATTTTCATTGATTGACAAAGAAGATGGTGCGTTCGGAAGACGAGACAACTAATCGGCTAGACGTTATCAGATCCTTTTTTGTCTTTGATTGTAAGGTCAAGTTCTTGAAGTAAAAGGACCCAACGAATAAAATAGTATTTGGCATTTTTTTTAGCAAAGAGATATCGAAGCGCAAAGTGGTCTGTTTATACCGTAATGTGTGAACTTATCAAGTAAGGTCGAAACTTTTCAAGTGCAAAGACGACAGCTAGAAGCTCTTTTTCGGTTGTTGTATAGTTGAGTTGAGCATCGTTTAACGTCATACTCACGTAGTAAATGACGTGAAGGATCTTGTTGATGCGTCGTCCTAAGATAGCACCAACCGCAAAGTTAGAAGCATCACACATTATTTCAAAAGGAAGATCCCAATTGGGTGCGTAAATGATTGGAGCAGAAATGAGTTTGTTTTTAAGACGTTCAAAAGAAGAGATACACTCAGAGTTGAAATCAAATGGAATGTCTTTTCGGAGAAGAGTCTTCAAAGGATGAGCGATTTTGCTAAAGTCTTTCACAAAGCATCGGTAAAAGCCAGCGTGTCCTAGAAATGGTCGAATGTCATTAATAGTTTTGGGAATGGGTAGATTTGCAATGACATCGATTTTCGCTTTATCTACCTCAATGCCTTTATTTGAGATGATATGTCCAAGGACTATGCCTTGTCTGACCATAAAGTGGCATTTTTCCCAATACAACGTCAAATGTTTCTCTTTGCATCGATTTAGAACCAACTCGAGATGGTGTAAACATTGGGGAAAAGAATCGCCAAAGATAGAGAAATCGTCCATAAAAACTTCTAGAAAGCGTTCAATCATGTCAGAAAAATGCCAACTATGCATCGTTGAAAGGTAGCAGGAGCGTTACAAAGTTCGAATGGCATACGTCGACAAACAAATGTACTGAATGGACACGTGAAAGTCATTTTCTCTTGATCTTCGAGGGCGATTAGAATTTGGTTATAGCCAGAATAACCGTTAAGGAAGCAGTAAAATTCATGGCCGACTAAACGTTTGAGCATTTGGTCGATGAAAGGAAAGGGAAGTGATCTTTTCGTGTTGCAGCATTTAGTTTTCAATAGTCAATGCAAATACGCCAACCCGTTTGAGTATGAGTTGGAATAAGTTCATTTGAATCGTTCTTGACAACGGTAAGCCCAGACTTTTTCGGTACAATGTGAATTGGGCTGACCCATGAACCATAAGAGATTGGATAAATGGTTCTGTAATCGAGAAGTTTAAGAATTTCATCACACACCGCATCTTTCATTTTTGGATTAAGCCTTCGCTGTGCGTCGCAAACAAGCTTGGCATCGTCAATTAAATGGATTCGATGTTGAACAAGAGCGGGACTAATTCCCTTTATATTAGAAATCGACCATCCAATTTCTTCTTTGTTTTTCAAAATAATAGAGAGTACGAGGTTTCTTGATCAAGAGATAGAGTTGCATAAATTATGACGAGCAACGTTTCATCTTCACCTAAGTATGCATACTTAAGGTGATTGGGAAGTGGTTTGAGGTCCAACTTTAGGAGTTTTTCGATCAAGGAGTTGGGTTAAGATTTGGACTCAACTTGAAGCGATTCAAAGGGAAGAGTGTATTCAATCTCATTGGGAATTTCGAGAAACAATTTTTCGTACTCGGCTTCACGTTCGTCGTTAAGGTCAAGTATCTCGTTTTTTAAAGTCTTCGTGAATCGCACTAACTTCCAACATTTGGTCACGAGGTTCATTCGACTGGCTTTCTAGATTGAAAATATTAAGATCCAAAGTCATGTTTTCGAAAGAGATTTTCATCGATCCGTTACGACAATTGATTAAGGCATTTGAGGTAGTTAAGAATGGTTGGCCTATAATCAATGGAATTTGACTCGAGGGATTTATCATGGATTGTGTTTCGAGAACGATGAAGTCAACAGGGAATATGAATTCCCCTATTCGAATGAGCATGTCCTCGATTTCTCCCACGGGCTTCTTAATCGAACGATCGACGAATTGAAGCGTAACTTTTGTGGGTTTGAGCTCACCTAGGCCTAATTGTTCGTACATAGAGTATGAAATTAAATTGACACTCGCGCCTAAGTCAATCAAACATTTGTTAATCGTCTTATCTCCAATTGTACACGAAATCATAGGGCATCCAAGATCCTTGTATTTAACGAGCATGGATTGGGACAAGATTTCGCTCAAACTGGCGGCTAACAAGACTTTTTTGGGCACTTGAGTGTGTCGCTTTTGGGTGCACAAGTCCTTAAGAAATTTTGCGTAAGTTGGGACTTGTTGAACGATGTCAAGAAGCGGGATGTTCACTTTCACTTGTTTAAAGATTTCCAACATCTTTTCCATTTGGTCCGAGTGTTTCTTTGGTCAAAGACGATGTGGAAATGGAACACGATACTCGGTAGGCGGGTTTACTCGAGTGGAAGAAGAAGAATTCTGATTGGCATTCGATTCAACGTTTGGCTCCATGTTCTTTTCAACTTCGTTCGTTGTTTTAGAAGTGTCGAGAGAGGTTTTCGGTAAATCGTTTGGGTTGACGACTTGATTACCGATTTGTTTACCGGAACATAGAGTTGTGATAGCATTCAATTGGGTGACATTACTATCTTGAACAACATGGGGTTGATTTGAATTTGCGTTTTGATTTCTAGGATTTGGAAGGGGTTGGCTTGGGAATGTTCCTTGTTCGCGTTCACTTACAAACGTGGCTAATTGATTGGTTTGTGTTTTGCATATATGAGGTCAATAAATTTTGTGAATTGCTGTTTGATTGAAGACTTTGAGTAGTTTCTTTAGCCAACGTTTCAAGAGTTTTCTGAAGTGAACTTAAACATTTATCGTCTTGGGGAGGATGAGCAAAATTTAGTTGAAAATTCGATTGTTGTGGTTGATTATGAGACGGACCCACAAAGTTTGGTTGAAAATTGTTGAGCTGAAAGGGAGGATTCGAAGCATTATTTGGGAATGCTTGAAAATTGGGATGAATCGTATTCGTATTGGGATTTTTTTGGTTCCACACAAAATTCGGATGATTTCTCCAACCAGGCTTGTACGTTGGCGAAAACGGGTTGTTTTTGGCTTTATTGAAAGCATTGATTTGTTCGACATTGGGACACTGATCAGCTATATGATTAGGATCGTTACATTTATAACACATTGGTTAGGAAGCTTGGTTCATTTGATTCGATGAGAAAACATTATCAAATTTTTTAATCATTGCGTCAATCTTAGCTTCCAAAGCAAAAGAAGATCCTATCGAGTTTGCACTCGATCATGAGTAGATTGATTTTTCGTTCGAACGTTCCCATTGGGATGACTTTTCAGCGAGGTTTTCAAGAAATTACCAAGCATCATCATGATATTGGGAAAGAAAGTTACCTTGGCACATTGATTCGAGCATCGTTCGTGAGCTATTTTCGAGTCCATCGTATAAAATTTGGTAAATCGTCCATTTATCGAAATTATGGTATGGACATTTTATCAAAATCTCTTTGAATCTTTCAGAATATTTTTCGAATGATTCTCCCTTGAATTGATGAAAATTTACAATTTCGTTTCGGATTCTATTCGTTTTTTCCAAAGGGTAGAATTTTTTCAAGAAAGCTTTTACGAATTCTTCCCAAGTTTTAATCGAGTTTGATGGTAAGCTGTACAACCATTTTTCTGCGTAATCTATAAGAGCGAAAGTGATTAATTGAAGTTTGATTCCGTCATCGGAAAGTTGTTGGAGTTTAATGGTTGTGCAAACTTGTTCGAATTTCGTTAAAACGATGTATAGATCATCGTGCTCGAAATTGCCAAATTTTGGAAGCGTGGCAGTATGGTTTGAATGAATTTCGAAATGGTTACCCATAGAGGCAGGTAAAGTGATGCAAGATGGAATAGAAACTCTATCGAGAAAGATTCTATCCATAAGAGTTAGAGGGGCGTTTTTGTTCGCCATTTCAGGAGGATCGTCTATTCGAGTTAAACGGTTAGTTGTTGAGTCACGAGTCCAACGCTTTGTTGTTGTGTCATGTTTCCAAGTACTCATGCACAAGTGATAGTCGAGAAGAGAAAGGAGTTAGAATCGAGTTTAGAGAATGGAAGAAGATTTGAAAACTTTTTTTTGTTTTTTTTGAATTTTCTCTTTTTTTTACAAGGAAGAAAACTATTTACCAAGTGAGATTTTTTTAAAAGAAAAGTTTGAGTTTTGTTTTGTTTTGTTTTGTTTTTGGTTTTTCAATTTTTTTTATATGTTTTAGTTTTTATAATTTTCAAATATTTACCAAAAGGATTTTTTTGTTTTTAGAAAATGGAAATTGAATTTTGCTTTTGTTTTTGAATTTTCAATTTTTTTTCTTTTTGAAAAGATTTTATATTTTTTTGGATTTTTGTTTTTGATTGAAAATTTTCAAAGGAAAGGAAAATAAAGATTTTGTTTTTTGGATTAAAAACTAAGTTAAGTAAAATTTACAATTTTTTTGGATTTTGGATTTTTTTAAAAATATGCATGAGCTAGTGCAACTAAATGAATGCAAATGACTTAATTACAGTTTTCTGTCCTTAGTAGCACCTAACCCAAAACTGTATAATCACACTTTGTCTTAAATCAACAAAAATATTTCTCAGCCAGGTAACTGGCAGAGGTTATCGGTGCACCACGAATCACCGTAGCAATGCAGCCGAAGGTTTAAGTACTTCAAAGGAACAATACTGTAATATTTACGAATCATCATAATATTTATAAATGGTTATTACTCTGCCATAGCCTAGATACCGAGAAATAAAATTGTTCAAAGAAAACAGTTGTGAAGATACAATTAAGCCCTAAATGAGCTTGTGACACCCTTAGGTCCAACATTTAACCTTTATTATTAGTCAAATTTTAAGATGAAATGCGTTTGTGGGCTAAAAAAAGGATAATGAAATCCCTCACCTTATGTGAATTGGGGTATTGCCCTTAGACAAGAAAATAAGACGAGATGAATGCAAAACAAAAATTAAACGTGAATTAACAATGCAACTAAAATGAAGTTGTTTTTTTTTGGATTTTGAAATTTTTTTTCTTATATAAATACAAATGCAAGCAACCAACAATGCAATTCAAATAAAAATAAATGAGAAGGGCATGATAGCAGAGCGTGCAGATTATCAGCAAAAATATTTTAGCGGCAATTTTTTTATAAGCAAGCAAGTAAATTTTTTTTGGGCTAGCAAAGCCAAGCAATTATTTTTTTTCTTTTGTTCTGGCAAGCACTTTTCCTTTTGCGAATTTCTGCTTGGGCAATCTGGAAGAAAACAAGATATATACAAGATTTTTTATTATCGAGAAGTGCTAAATAGAAAATGAAAATTTAACTATCAACAACTCAACTTTTAAAACAAAACAAAACTAAGAACTTCTGCTCAACAATTAATAAAACAAAACAAATAACTCAAACTAATCCCAAAAAAAAATCATTAAATCCGTTTTCCCTAATAAAACAAAACAAAAAAGACTTTATAAAAAACAAAAAAAAAACAAAAAAAACAAAGAATAACTCTTTTTTTTGCGATGAAAGGATAAAATGACAAAACCAAAGCAGCCAGGTTTTATTTCTCACAAAAAAAAACGCAAACTCTGCTACAACCAAAATTAACAAATAAGTTTCCCCTAATTTCAATGAAAGCCAAATTGGTGTTCATGTAAATCAATTGTAGTTGTTCGAATTGCAGTGGATGTCACGGGTTCAATGGTGAGACGATTGGTGTTGGAGATGGTCCGCGATTTGTGGTGTTGCGGTGTTTCAGTGATGATGATCGATGTGGCGATTCGAGTTGATGGTTGAGGATGGCGGCGAAGTTTGGTTCGATGGCGATGGCGGTTATTTTATCTAGTTTAAGGAAGATAGGCTACACTGTGATTGATGACAGTGGTCGACGATTGCTGATGTGATTTCAGGCAAGGTGATTTCGATTTGTGGGTTTTAGTCTGCTTGGATGTAGATGCTTGCGAGGTGGTGCAGACGAAGTTGGCTACAGTGTTCGATGATTTTGGGAGCGACGAGGCGATTTGGGTGTTTGCCGAGGTCGCGGTGATGTTCGAGGATGGTTTTGAAATTGAGGTATGAGTCATAGTGGTTTAATTGGTGATGAACACAGCTCTGACGATTGTTGAGGTTGGAAGAGTTGCTGCAGCAGTTCAAGGTAGCAATTTCAAGTGGACCAGTGGTAAGAAATTTTGTGAATTTTTTTCTTCTGTTTGGCTAGTGATTCAGTTGTCTGAAACTGTTGCAGTTAAAAGAGTCAAGTGATGTTTGGGGATGTCAGTTTATGGCAAGAGAAGTTTGGCCAGTGATGGTGATTTGGGAATAATAGTGGAATGGTATGAGTGGTGATTTTGAACATAGCTGTTTGTTTGTAAGGTGATCAGTGTATTGAAGTAGATACAAAGCAGCAGTGTAGAGGTGATTGTAGATGGACAGTTTTTGACAGAGGAGAGGATAGCAGTGTTGAAAGGGGGTATGCACTGTTTTGATTAAACAAATGTATTGACAAACCAAAAAGAAAAAGAAAAAGAAATGTATGCGATTGTAAATGGAAATGAAAAGTAAATAAAATATTTTTGTTTTGTTTGAAATTTTGTATGTTTTTTAAAATGGAAATAGAAATGCAAAAAGAAAAACTACAAACACACAAACAAATGTAAGCACAAATCAAACACACATAACAAAATTTTGTTTTAAATGCACTCAACACACAAAACAAACACACAATATAATCAAAAGAAAATAATTCGAAGAAAAGAAAATAAAATCAAACAATTCCCCAGCAACAGCGTTAAAAACTTGTTAATCGACAAGTTTTCTATCAGTTTAGAAAAATGTCAAAAAATTTCAAATTAAATTTTACGGCAAACGCACGACGTACTATTGTAGTATATGGCGAATACGGCTTGATCCGCAGGGAATTGTTAGAGTTAAAAATCTATTCAATCAAATTAGACCAAATGATGGAGAATTTGTTAACTAGAAAGAAAATGAAGGTAAAACTAGAATTTAAATTTGATTAGAAAACTATGGAACTAGAGAACAATTTAGGGATAAATCCACTCTCATATTTTTTTGTAAATCAACAAACAATAATTTATGATCTCTAGCTTTGATATTAAGTGAAATAATTGTTGTATTTATCATAAGTATGGTTTGTTTATGTTATTAATTAACATAACTCAAACCATCAAACTATAATACAACAATTATACCACTTATAATTCTCATGAAAATGTAGACAAAGAAAAAGCTATTTCAAGTATGATCTATTTACTATTGTAACTAGTAATATAGACCATCAAATTTTATTTTTATTTTCATTTCAAAATAAAAAATTAATTAGCAACTGATGATGTAAATTGTGTTTATGATGAATAAGAATAGCTCATCTGCATAAGCAATATAAGCTATCAAACCCACTTGTATAAACTTGCATCAAAATTTACTTCATGAAGCACAAATCAAATGGGATCGTAAACCATAGAAATGTTGAAATTACATAATATTTGAGAGCTTCATTACCCTTAAATTGAAGGGGTTTAGCTACTGATTTGTGGCATTTAAGTAACACAAGTAAATTTCAACATTAGAAAGAGAAGAAAATAGAAAATAAGCAAAGAAAACAAAAGATATTAGCTACAAATACTTGCATAAAAATATAAACTATACTACTTGCATGAATGTAAATCTAAGCTATTAACGTAAAGAGAAAGAGAGCATAGAAATAAACATTAACAATAAAACAAAAAAGTATGTATAAAAGAGAGAAGAAAGAGGCTTAGAAGCCATTTTTATTTCACTCAACATAGAGCTTACAACTTACTTTTTTAATTTCCTAACAAATATGAAAGAGTAGTATGATATTGTTCATGTACATAAGAGGGCTATTTATATATGAATAAAACCCTAATTCCTTTTTTAGGGAGCTTCCCAAAGTACCCTTGAGGTAGTGTGGCCACCAAGTAATCTTTAACATCCACTAATATCTCACTTTAATGTGTATGAAGCTTTAATGACCTTTTAGCATGTGCTTAGCTCCTAATTGAAAATCAAGGTAAGTGCGTGGCGTCCTCTATGATCTTGAACTTGAATTATTTCCTCTTCATTCCTTTGTAGTTCCTTGTGCATGCATATTTCTTCATGAATCCCTCTTCCATATGCATCAAAATATCCTATAAAAATCATAAAAATTGTCCAAGTAAAAATTCTTACATTGACACATGCACAAAAATGACCGTTTTGCCCCCGAATGAAGATGAAAATATGATGGTTTGAAAATAATTGAATTTTGGTTTTAAATATGTTAAAATGCCTAAATATGATGTTTATTTAAATAAAAAGAGATAAAATATGGATGTAAATATATGCACGTTTACGTGCACATTATTAAGCTATAAACAAATTCAATTTAAGTGTAAATAAATTGAATATGGTTTTAAGATGTTATGAAAATGAAATTGAGTATCGAATTAAATTTTGAAGTGGAAATGAATAATGTATAAAAGGTTATAATACACCTTAATTTTAATTTTATGAAGTGGTTCATAAGTAAATTGACATGTAATGAAACACCATTAATATAAAATGAAGTGAACAAGATTTTGTGAAAAGATTGAACGTGAATCCATAAAAATGGATAAATTGATTCAGAAGCAATTTAAATTGGCTTATAAACTGAAGTGGGCATTTTATTAAATGAATATCACTGAATTTGCATGGGAAAATTTGTCATTTGAAGTACATGGGAGAAACCCAAATTTTGTGATTCAATAGAAAGTGAATAAATTGATTTAGAATCAATTTGAAATGGATATGAATATAATGTGTACAAATATGTATTGAATGCAAATAAATTGCTTGTGGATTTTTAGACATCGAATAAAAGGTATATAAATCGATTGAAAGTGGATAATTTCATGCTAGAACCTTGTAATTGCTTATAAATGCATAGAGAACATGTTTAGTTTATGCAAATGTCATGTTTAACTAGTTCAATAAATGGAAAGCCGTTAAATTTCATATTTTTTTTGTATTTATGGGTTTTATGCGAGTAAGTACAGGTATAAGAAGTCTTTTTGGCTTGATTTTGGTTGCGTAATTGCATATAGATTAAGTGAATTCACTTAACAACGCTAAAATAATGTACCCTTACGAATTTAGCGCGCGGAAAATAAAAATATTGATTTATATTGCGTTTTCCAGCCATGAGAGCCGATGTATATCTTTTTATCATATTTGTGATATTATAAAGGACTCTCCGTATAAGGGAGACTGTGCCAATTTTTTTGGGAATAGGGTGTTAGAAAAATTTTGAATTTTTTAAAATAACTTTTTGCTAACTAAACTTGGTTTGAAAGTACAAATGGAAAATAAAGGGTTTTGATGAATGTTTGGAAACTAGTTAGTGATTGTAGGTCTAAAGATTTAGAAAAATGAAATATCGAGTTTTGGAAAGTTATTGGGTTTAGAGCAATTTCCTACCTTTTCAATTTTAGGAACCCAATTCTATTAAGGGGAGAGAAATGTAACGAGCCAGAATTTTAGTGATTTGAAACTGGAATGTTAATTTATTTTAAATATTGAAAACGTTTAATTTTATAGTGATTGTTGGATAATTTAATTGTTAAATTTAATAATTGAAATCGTTTAAATGATTGAATCTTGAATTTTTATTGGATAAAAATGGTTTAAAAGCTTATTTAATTTATATGAATAAGAATGAAGCTAATAAAACTTTTGAAATTGATTTAAAAGTGATTTAACTAATTTTGAAATTAACCCACTTTAATTTACGAGTGAAAATAGCCTTCCGGGGCATGGTCTCTTATTTCAATGAAACAAGTGTCATTGGGTCTGTAATAATGAACTATAATACGCTGTCAAATTTCATAGCAATCAGATGTATCGTTTGGTCGTATAGGATAGAAATGCGTTGAAGTCAATATCGAAAATTTAATATAGTAATTGGGTTCAAAAAGTTATCTTCTGCATACGATCGAATTAAGTCTCGAAAATTATTCTATTGCGTTCAGAATAGGGGTATAACAGCAGGAACGCCAGGCTTCACGCCTCGACAGGAGTTCGAAATTTTAAGTTACTATAAACGAGATATTTTGAAATTTTAAATATATATATTCATTCACATCAGCCCTTGTTCATTCACATCTTAGCCACCTTACTCCCTGAACGAGCAACCCTATCATTTCCCTCCCCTATTTAAAAGCTGTGTTCTTCCCTCTTCTTCATTTCAGGCTTTTAGAGAAGAAAAAAAATATTGGAACTTCGAAAATTATAATTTAAATTTTACTCAACGAAATTCCCAAATGAATTTTAAATAATATGTTTCGATGAGATCTTTACGCTGATAGTCTTCTTGAGAGGTGCGACTGTCGTTTTGGGTGATCGACTTGTAGGGCACTCGGCTAGGGTTTGGTTTTGTGGCTATGGTGGTCATCGATTCGAGCGATGGAGTTGACATTTGGATTCGCCGTTGAAAGTGGATGCTAGGGATGGATTTTAGGGTGGTGCGGTTTCGATATGGGGGTCGCAATTATTAGGGCAGCGTCGTGGAAACCATCAGGTCGCGATGGGAGGAGTGGTCGTTGAGCAAAGAGTTTGGGTCTAGCGCGTGGCGATTTCAAAGAAAAACTCATCGTCATAATGGGTTTTGTTTTTCATCGCTTATAGCTCCATGTCACTAAAAATTCACGCACATCAATGGAGGTTCAGCCGTACGTGTACGGGCATATTTCGATTTGGGGAAGAAGGAGTGTAGGGGTATATTTGTAATTTGTTTCAGGATGTTTAATTTTTATAAAAAATTGATTCGATAACTTCTAAAATTCATAACTTTTTCATACGAGGTCCGACCATGATGAAACTTTTTGCATTGCGCTTGTATCGACGAGAGCTTCAAAATGGAACTTGTTTGGATGGATTTGGAGCTTTTTAGAATTTTAGGTTAAAACTAAATGCAAGTTCAATTTTAATTCAAAAACAAAACGTTTTGGCGACAGTTAAAAATCATGGCGAGTAACTATCACTCATTTTGGATTACTGGTTTAATATAAAATGTTAAAATTATTTATTGGTTAATTGGATGGATTGATAATAATTTATCAGTTCGATGTCATTTTATTATACACACACACACACACACACATATATATATATATAGTAGTATATATTGGTATTTTGGTATGTTTCCCGCCGATTGGAACAAATGAGACACCATGCGCCCTAAATAATAGCGGATGACCCTTTTTATTTCGATATCCCTCCTCGAAGCAGGATTATTATTTTATGTTATATAACATTTGTGGTATCAGGGGAACAGATTGATGGGATCAAACTGGATTCATCAAGATTGTTGTTTTTAATTTCATATATAGTGATATATGATGTGCGTGGATAATCTATCATAGATTATGTTATGACTTGGTTTATTGGATGCTATAGTAGCACTGGCCTTAATTTTGATATTTTAAATATCAAAAATATAATTTTTGAATTTAAGGAAATTAAAAGGAGATTCTGGGTATAAAAATATTTATATTGAAATTTGGATTATTTTAAAGGAAATTGATTTGGATAAAACAATGATTTAATTTTGGATTTGTACTTAACTGTTCTTAAAATGTTTAAATAGAGATTTTGAAATGATTTATATAAGGGATTTTTAACAATGGATTTTTATATGATATTTCTGAAATATGTATAAGGAGTTGAAATCGATATTTAAAATAAATTTGAAAAATAAATGGGATGGATAAAGAAATGGATCCATAAATGGAATTTTATAAATGATATTATTTTTATAAAACAAGTGAAACCCAAATGAGTTTATAAACCTATAAATGATGTTTATAAATAGTAGGAAATGATTATCAGTTGATAAATTGGAAATATAAATTCACAGTGTGAATTTGTATCGAGATATATAAATAGGTTTATGAAAAAAATAGTGGATTCTATTTTTGAAATGTAAGAATGGTTATGAAATTGAAACGTAGTCGATGTGATATGAATCGAGAGGGATTTATAAATTGAAATTGGTAATATTGGATTTTGAAAATAGATTTTTGTCAACAAATTAAATTTGTTTTAAAATGGGATTTTTATTTATTAAAACTATATAGTTAAAGCTGTTGAGTATTGAAATTTTTCGAAAAGTGGACATTTCAAATATCTAACATTAATTGAAAGTAAATTCTAATTTTTATACTGATCTTGTAAATAGATTAGTTTTATTTAAAAATAAATTGGAAATGAGTTATCGATGTTTATTTAAAGTGTTTTGATATTTAAATAATTACTTAAACGTGTTATAAAAATAAATTATTATTCTTTAAAAATACTTATCACATATATAGAGTTTTTTAATTATTGAAATTTATTTATAAATCCTCTCGAGATTTGTAAACGGGTTTATTTAACGGGTATGATTTTGATAAGAGGAATCTTATAAGGGATTTTGGGAGAAAATGGAATTTCTAAAATGTTGAAATATGGGAACTTCGAAAATGAATCTTAATCCATAAAAGAAGTTATAAAGTGTTAATTGGTATTATAAATAAGTATAATTGGTTATTGGAAATTGTAAAAAGGAATTCATTAATAATTCTGGAGATTTATGAGTAAGTTATGAAATATTTCCTAAGTTTGATATTAAAATAATTTTGGAAAATATGTTTATAAATATTTTCCTGAGTACTGAAAAAAGGGTTTTGGAAATATTTTAAGTGTGAAATGAGTGGTATAGAAATAATTTTCTAAGTGTTATAAATTGAATTCGAAAATATTTCTAAGTGTTGATATGGTTTGAAAATATCCTGTTACGGATTTAAGTATTTGAAATTGTTTTCAAATGTTGGAATACTGGAAGAGATTTGAATATATATGTTTGTAAAGATATTTTGAAATAAATACTTCGAAAGATTTATAATATGTCCTAGTGATTGCATATGTGTGTGATTTGGTAGTTAAATAACCAAATATGAAATCTGGCCAATTTTATTAATCGTTTCGAAGAGACTAGGATCGGATTTAATTATTCGAAAACCACTTCGATCCGATTTATGCATTACGAATTGTGATATCTCGAAGATAATGGAGATGGTGATCTTGATAAGATTTGGCTTTTTCAGACCCAAAACAACTTGTATGGATGAATGTTACCATTTCATTGTTGCCTGGAAGGCCATGTTAGCATTCCAAGAATGAATGTTGTTCTTAAGGTAATATGTAGCCTCATGCCTCATCAACCTGGAATGACTAAAACATGGGAGACGCAGCAAGGCTATGTGGGTCACTCCCATAAGGATATGATCATCACTCATCTAGATTGGTCATCTATCTTCACTTTCATTTGTATGCTTTTGGGGCCCATTGTTGGTGACCATCTTCGATACTATATCCAGTAATGGGTAGTCCGGTCTTGTGTTAGCAAGGATCGATAGGTTCGATCTTAGTACATTTTTCTAAAGGTGTACTGTAGTGGAAGGTACCCAAGTGGCCCTACCATTGTATGGAATCCAATATCCACTACGAGCTTATACGGTTTTAGATGTGCCCAACTATGCTGAAACATGAGATGCAAGCATTTCATCAATTTTATCGTATATTTTCTATAAACACTATTATAATATCATATGATTTTGATATAATTTTTTTTCGGTTATCGTAAGGTAAAAGCCAATCATACTTATGTGTAGCGTGGTCTTGTGAGATACCTTTGTTTTCAAAGGATTTTGATAAGAGCAATAATTCAAACCGAGTGTGTTTTCTCACGCAGGTTTTTCAAACTGACTCGAACGTTATTTTATTAAAATTCTCGGGTCAGATTGAGTATTGCAGGGTCAGACCGAGTATTGCAGATCTAGGTTAGGATGCCATGGATCTCAGGAAACGAGCTAGAGGATTTCAAGCGTATTACACGTACTTGGTTATTTCTGCTCTGTGTTATGCTGTATATTCAGTACATGTAAGAACAATTTATTATAACTGTCTAGATTGATCGTTGACCGCTGTACTTTGATGACCGTATGCATATTATAGTTACAATTTTCTTTGTATAAAGATCTATTATTATATATTATATTTTTTTCCGCTGTGATTATGAAATTATGTATTGTTGTTTCTATTTCTTCTTCTATCCTCTTCTTTCTCACAGTTATTCGTCTTTTCATACAATTTGTGTTGGACAAATGTGATTTAATGTCAGCTCAAAGGGTACGGAACGACGGGTCATTACATTGAGACATGTTGAACTTACTGCAGTTGTTTGATATCTGCAACAATTAATGTTGTTATAGAACATTTGAGTCAGGATTGGACCTGCTCTGATACCATATTTAATTTTAGAGGAGAAAAGTGAATATGGTGAATAAGTAATTTTATTGCAAATTTTTTCTTTAATTCTACAAGCTCTTTGTACATGATTATATACAACTTAATTCTACTAGCCATTGCTTATTTCCTTAATTATAATTCTACTTGCTGTTGCTTATTTCTCAAATTATAATTCTACTAACCATTGCTCATTTCCTAATTTATAATTTCCTAATTACACCATAATTACAAAAAAGTACCAGGTATAGCTAATAGTTGTATAACGGATGCTAGCCTTTTATTTGTTTCCTGTTTTCAGCCTAGATGAAATATTCTAAGGCTATCATTCCTATTTCTCAACACTAATCTCTTTGTGTTCATTAAAATTAGAATCATCCACCAAATCTTCGCTTGACTTCATCTTTAGACAAAAAAGAGATTTTTTTGGTTTTAAGGTTTGAAAATTTTGCTTTTCGATGAAGTTTTGAGACGGTTACGTGAGTTTTTCTGAGGAAGATGAAGAAGCTACGATTGTTCAAAGCTATAATAACCCTACTTTCTATGCCGCAATAATAATTAAAATTGATTAATATAAAATGTCTGAATTCAATTTTCAGTATATTATATTATTGAGAATATATTCTTCTTGAATTGAAGCTATTCGACCAAGGATTTTGTTTTAATAAGTTGAATTATTTTTAAAAAAAATTCTAAAAATATATTGAACTCGAATAAAATATTTACAATGAATATATATATTAATTTTCTATTGTAAATAATTTTCTGATGATTGAAATATATTAAACCTAGTCATAAAATTACATGCAGCAACCTTTTCATTAACTTCTAACACGGTCCATCTATGCACTAAAGTCCCTTCGTGGCCTGAAGTCGCATAGTCGCTCATCCTCACAGTTATCGTTTCATGCGGCACTTTAGTTCCAGTGTTTCACTCACATCCCACTACAAGAAATTTGATTTTTAGTGGCGCTCAAAAATACTACAAAACGTTTTGGTGGCGTTTTGATAAACGCCGCTAGAAAACATGCGACTAAAAATCCATGATTTTTTGTTGCATTTATTTTAACGCCACTATAAATGAATTTTTGGCAGCGTTTTTTAAACGTTACTAAAAATCTTTTTTTACAGCATTTAAGAAACGCCATCGAAAAGGTGCCATTTACTATCTTATTTTTTTGTTGCACTTATTATTATTATTTTTTACAGCGTTTTTTGAACGCCACGGAGATCATCTGAGTTACTATAATTGCTGATTCTGTAGCGCTTTTTAAACGCTACAAAAAAATATTTTTGGTGGCGTTTTTTCTCCACTACCGTATGTTTCGATTTTATTGCCTGCTGTTCCACGACTACATCTGATTTCGCCTCCAATTCAAGTATTTCAAAACTTATACAATAACGTAATATATAAACACACACACATTCAAAAATAACACATTCAGTGAACCACAATAACACAAACAAAAGCAATTACATAATCACCACTATATCATAACATTAGTGTCAAGACAAAAGGTTAACCATACGTTTATACAACCAAACTACCATAAACAATTTCATAATAGTACATGCAACTAAAGTAGTGCTGCTACCATACATACTAGTTTCATAATTGTTTCATAACAGTTTTAATCAACCTAACTACATACATGTGCTTCTACCATACAAAAAACCAGTGCTGCTGCTTGAATTCTTCACAAACGTTTATCTACCTGTAAACAAGAATAATCATGTTACTAAATATTTGTGAGGTGAAGGTATCAAAGATCAAAAATGGACAAATATAAAAGTCCTTAGACTATAATACTTCAAACAAATATGCCTCTGCGTATTAACCACTGATGTGAGCACATTGTAATCGTCCAACAACTTTTACATCATATTTGTGAAGTCAGTGCACTAGACTTGCCATACGACAACCATCCTCTTCGACCATGCACTCCATTCAAAACAGCAAGTTCACCTGATAACATCCCCATTTCCTTCTTTCATTCCCTCTGCCTGTACACTACTTGTTCACACCAACTTCTAACACAACACAGTCAACTTCTCCACAAAAACTTCTTCACAATCATATTTGATACAAACTTCCGACCATACCCACAACTCGTCCCACAACACAACCCAAAAAAAATTGGAACCTGCCAAACAACTCGTCCATCTTCCCTGTTCTTCATCACTGGTACAATCGAACCACCGTGCTTCTAAAACTTAACCGCAACTCCTCTGATCACTCAACAGACCAACTGCAACCTAACCTTTCGTGCATTGCATATCTCTATAGTTCAGTACAAATGCACTTCGACCACACTTCAATCATCTCCACACTTCGACCACTCAGCAATCTCCCCTTTAATCTTCCAGTCACTCCTCTTTAACACTTGCTTCATATGCCACCCTACATCCAAACAACACACTGCCAACATATCAACACTAAACCCTTGGTTACAAACTCTAACTCCACAACATATCCAAATCCGACAATAGCCAAACTGTCCACCATCTCAACTTCACCAAAACTCCACCACAAAACTGCTAACATCCCCGACAGTTTCCCGACTTCTGGATCATCACTGCCAACACTTCCTCCTCCCTATAACCTCACCCAAACCTGATAACAACCATCATCACAACTTCCTCAAACTGCCACTCCAACACCAAGTCAAAATCATTCCTTCCTCAATCACAAACAATACAACCCTCCCTATCCCTTAAACAACCTACCACCAATATCACCCTAACTTCTAAAAATTTCAACTTCACTTGAACTGTTCCACCTTCAAACTGCTTCAGTTCAAACAACCTCGGTCATTATAGTTCTGTCTACTACAAGCATTACTTCCCTACTTCAACACAGTTTCCACCAACTGCCTTGCAACAACCCCTCCCCATTCATACTATAAAAAAAATCCACAGTATGCCAAGTTATAATTAAAGACAAGTTGACGGTCCTGCCACTGTTTGACCTAAACCGTACCCCCCCTCACTGAATTTTAGCCTAACTCCATCAACAACCTCAGCCAAACTGACAACATTCAATCACCAATTCAATCACTTTCTAGCTCTACACCAATATTTATTGAGTAATATAACTAATATTTATAGTCGATTATCTAGGAATATTGTCTGGGTATTAGAATCAAAGTTTGAAAACATTTATGATGAACAAGTTATATGCCTTACAGTTTGTTTTCAGAATGACTTTTTCCGTTGGCCAAGCTATGGGAACGCCAATTGCATCTTCCATGCACGTCAACGCCGATGTTGGTGTACTTCACCTAATCACCTAATCTCCTCTATCAGTACTTCATCATCCCCTTACAAACCACTCATATCAAACAACAACTTCATCCTACATTGCCCTCTTCAACCCTTCATACCACATCAAAATACCTAGCTACATACCCTCTTTCACAACATCAATCACTACCCCTGTCCACTACCATTCCTCAAAATACCCCTACCAGTGCACAAACTTAGTTATAATATTGTTATTTATAAATTTTAGTTAACTTAAACTTAGTTGATTTTGTATAACTTGCTTAATTTTAACAGAACTTAGTTGTTTTTGTTGTATTATTATTATTAATATTATTATTATTATTATAGTGAAGTAAAACTGTAACTAGTTCATGTTAGCAAATGAGGCATAAATGTCAAAACACATCATCAACCAAATGCGATAATAAAGTGACACGACTCAAAAATAAGGTTGATGGAAGAAAATATATTTATGCAGGTTGTTCTCAGTTTTGACACTGTAAGACATATGTTCTGTAATCATTATAAGTACATACATGCCAATATACTATAATACTTGTGGTGCTATTTTGAAAAGAAAAGCTCAAACAAAACACATTCTAAAGTAGTTTACAGGTCAGCTTAGCTAAAGAGTAAAATAATAATGTTTTAAATTCATTTAAACAGCCTTGTGTTTTATGAGCAACATTTATTAAGCTATGATTTTCATCATTTTTCTATAGTGGTTATTACATATGTTGTTGAATAAGCGCTTATAGGTTTTTGTTTGATGATAATAAACATATATATTCATTTAAATGTATTTGTTAATGTACTATTTTATTTTTCATAGATTAAATAAATATTTGTTGAATAAAATAAATAACACAGAATTTGAATTCAAACAGAAATTTTATTCAAACAAATATTTATTACAATCTTGAATAGTACAAATTCATGCTCTCACTATACATATACAATTTTGAATACATCACGATTTCATATTTACATTAATAACCTCACTACATATCACTCACACTCGTATTTTGTCTTCAACTGCATTCCAGTTTGAATCCAGCATCTGAGCAATCTGCAAAAATATTCACTAACGCGGTAAAATTGAAAAAGAAATATTTTTGCAATATAAAATGAAATATGATTTTTGAAAATATGATTTGCCTCAGTTACTTGGGTTGTTCGTCATAATTTACATTTGAATTCATCACACAATAACAATGTGACATGCACAGTGTATCACTATACATGCCACAAGGCCGTGCACATCGATATACACTTGATAATGCTACAGGGACAGGTGCGCACAGGTCAAACCCAAATGAAAAGCCGGGTTCAACTCACGTGCAATCACGACACGAGCACAAGGTCAAACCTGAGTTTTTGAAACTGGATTCAACGCAAGTAAAATTTCAAAAATCAACATGAAATACATGGAGACAAAGTAGACCATAAGTACAAACTGAAGATCACAAGTGTGCAACAACTCAAGCAATGAACCAGTGACAACAAAGTGACTCAAGCAACAACATGGACTACAACAAACATCAGCAGATCAAACATAATGGGTGCAGATAACACGGTGAAGATGACAAGTGCATCCAGAAGTTCAAGTCATCAAGTTCAAGGCCGTAGTGTACATGAATACAACTCGACTACAAAAGCATCACAAGTACATCAACAATGCAACAATGTGCACAGCAATGAAAGCAACATGACCACCAGAATCTCAAACAAATGCATGCAACAAGTTTACAAAGGCAATATGAACAAGTGAAGCATCTGTGTCAAGGCATAGCTATGGAAACAGTGTGGTCGAGAACTGATACAGGAAATTCATGGAATGGCAGACGCATATGAACATGGTGAGAAACACAAGTAACTCAGCATTGAAGTACAGGAAGATTTGTAGAAATACAAGCAACATCAATATACAACCAAAGAAGCAAACTCAAGTAGACAGCAACATGTGTTACAGTGATGATACAAGCATTTACACAAGCATCAAGTACATAATGAAGCAGCCCAACACAGTACATGCCTGAGTTTACTTAAAGCCGTGAATGAACAGATTCAAAACCGAGGAACAAAATCAAGTATGCTCAAGTACAAATGTACACAGCTCATGTATGCATCAGTAACCAACACAATGAAAAGACCCACAATGAAAATCAGGTTCAACAACATCAGATATGATCAGACCAAACAAAGAACTTCAACCAAACAAAACAGTAAATAGTTCAGTGCATCAAGACATGTCAACAGCAACATGTTTGAAGACTACAGCACGACCAAGTATGGAGTGTACAAGTGCAAATGTCCAAACCACAACATGTAGGCAAACATGAAGTGAATACAAATCGAATGATCAAGTTCAAAAGCAAGCAGTGCAGTGATACATGGAATCACATGAACAAGTTAGAACAACCAGACAACATCATGCAATGCTACATTGAAGGTCAGAGAATCAATGCTGTGTAAAGTCAAAAGCAACAGTGGATGAACGAGATTCAACAGTGTAGAGATGGGCCGAAGTCAGAATTCAAAAATCAAATTCATATTTTTGAAAAGGTCCAAAGTCAAAGCAAATTAAAAAGAGGAAAGTTTCTGCCTTTTTATTCAAGAAAAATCGAACGCGTGAAAATCAAAGCCGTGAGTAACAAGTCGAAAGAAATCAGGAAAGCCGTGCGCATCAAGGATTGAAGATTTGAAAAGTATCGAATTGAAACGAAGCAAATACAAGTGTCACGAATTCATATAAATACAAAACCCAAATTATCATCATCGGCATCGAGTAAAAAAGCAAGCAATTTAAACGAGCAACGAAAGAAATTACATACATAATCAACAACTCGATCATCAGAGAACGAAAGAGCACAAGCAACGCAAATCAGAGAAATGAGAGAGCAAAAGCAACGCAAACCATTGAATTGATCATCAGAGAAGGAGCGACCAACCGAGCAAGAAAATCAAACAGTCGCGATCTCCAATATTCAGAAAATCCAAATTTCAGAAAGAGGATCGGCCGCAATTGTATTCAGAAGGAAGAATAAAGAGGCCGACATTTTTCACAAGAATTGGATCGGGCTAAAAATAAAAGGGCCGTGATTTATAAAAAGGGGGCTTTATTATAAAAGGGCTTTAGTATATTTTATTTAGGTTTTTTTTAATTTTTTATTTGAGAAAAAATTAAGCATTCAAGTTTGTATTTTAATTTTTGCTCCTGTTTTTTTTTGAAGTCTGTTTTTTCTTTTCAAGTCTAAGAATTTGTAAATCACCACCTAGGTTGTAGGTAGTGTCAGATTGTCTAGTTAGAATTAGTTCAGTGAGCAGGGTGTGCGAGTTTGCAAAACTCTATAGGCGGAGCAGAGTTTGCGAGTAAGCGAAACTCTATAGGCGGAGCAGGGTGTGCGAGTCTATGAGAGTGTTTGTGAGCGGGAGCAAAAGTGTTTGCGAGTCTAGTAGAGTGTTTGTAAGCGGGATACTGTTTAATTCTAATAGAAATCTAGGAATGCAGCAGTAGGCAGGGGTTGCCGAAGCTGGGTAAATTTTGTGTGTGATTTACTTTTCAGCATATGTATTTCTGCAGTTTATTTCTGTGTTTAAATCGAGAAAATTTGCTATAACCTTATTCACCCCCCTCTAGGGTTAATCTAGATCCTACAAGTGGTATCAGAGCACGGTATTTTTCTTTAACTCTAGAGTCATGAATTCATTAAATAATACTTTTTCTGAGGGGCAATCTATTGTTAGGCCACCCATGTTTAATGGGAGTGATTATGCTTATTGGAAAGTTAGGATGGGTATTTATCTTAGTTCTGTTGATTATGATGTATGGGACATCATTGAAACTGGCTTAAACCTCCCACTATTACCGTTGGTGGTACTGATATTCCTAAACCTAAGGATAGGTGGGATGCTAACGATAAGAAATTAAAAACTACAAATGCCAAAGCAATGAACGCTTTGATCTGTGCTCTTGATAAAAATGAATTTAATGGAATTTCTCATTGTACAACAACACAGGGAATTTGGCACACTTTGGAGGTGACACACGAAGGAACTTCTCAAGTCAAGGAGTCTCGTCTAGCCTTATTCTGCAATGAATACGAGAATTTTGTGATGGACAAAGGCGAGAGCATAAAGGACATGTTTGGACGCTTTTCAACTTTGGTATACAACTCTAGAGCGCTTGGGAAGGTATTCACTGAGGTAGAGCTTGTGAGGAAGGTGCTACGAATCTTACCGATAAACTTTGAGGCAAAAGTCACGGCAATCCAAGAATCAAAAGATCTGAGTAAACTAAGCATGGAGGAGTTGATTGGCAACTTGATGACATATGAGCTTGAGCTAAAAGCAAAGGAGGAACGCAACAACTTCGAACCAAAGAAGAAGATGATTGCCTTAAAGAGCAAAGAAGAGAGCAATGAAGAAGAAGAAGATCCAATTGAAGAGCTTGCAATGGCTGTCAATAATCTTAGAAAATTGCCAAGATTCAGGCCACGCAAGAAGAAAACAAGTGGTAATAGGTCAAAAGATTCTGACAATTCCGATAATGAACCGACGTGCCTTAACTGCAACAAGCCTGGCCACTTCAAACAACAATGCCCACTTCTCAAAAACAACAAAGGAAAGAAAAAGAAGAAGGCCTTTGCAGCGACTTGGGATGATGAAGTTTCGAATGATAGCTCAGAGGAGGCTACCTTGTGTCTTGCGGCAAAATCAGATTCAGAAGCGAGTTCAGAGAAATCTAGTGAGGGAGGTGACTATTCTTATAAAGAACTTGTTTTTATGTGTCTTGATCTTACTAAAATGGTTGATACTCTTGAATCTAAAATAGAAAAACTGAAATCTGATAGGAGAAAACTTGCTCATGAAAATTTTAGGTTAGAAACTGAACTTGAAAATATTCATAACCTAGAATGTAAAAAATGTAAAATTTTAGATTCAGAGTTATCAAGACTTAAGAATAGCTTTGAAAATCTTGAAAAAGAAAACTTGAGTCTTAAGGAAACCATTGACACTAGAAAAAGGGATTTTATAAATAGATGCACCTCACTTGTCACTGAAAACTCAACCCTAAAAACCAAAGTCCAAAATCTTGAGAAATCTCTAAATAACTTTTCAAGAGGAGAAAAATCATTCAACATGTTATTGGGAAATCAAAATTTTGCTAACAACAGAAAAGGACTAGGTTTTGGGAAGACACAAGCTGATGATGATGCAAAAGGTAAAAGTGTCTTTGCTGGATGTGAAATAATTGGACATCGTGTTGAAAATTGTAGTCATAGGAACAAGAACACAAAATTTATACAAGTTTGGGTTCCTAAGAATTCTACAAACAAATTTCATGTCTATTGGAACAAGAATGAAAGGACAAAACAAGTTTGGGTTCGAAAGGGATTTTTTATTCACAATACTTCTGCCACTAACAATCATGGACCTATAAATAGGTCACAAAAATCTTTCATCGTGTAGGTATGGTGGCAGGCTAAGGAACAACAACGGTGTTATCTGGTTTTTGGCTGTTCCAGAAACACAATGGGTAACAAAGCAAAGTTCCTTAACCTAGTACAAAGGTGACAGAATCACAATGGACAATCACGAGAAATTATCGTAAAGGTAAAACAGGTGAAGGAATATTTCTGTGATAATCTGCACCGTATTCTGAATGAAATATGCCAATATTGAGATGTTGTAGAAGTGATAATTTTTGATTCTAACTTGTTCAACATGCTGGCTCTATATTCACAGTTTTCTGATTATTTACACAACTCCAATTCAAATTCAAGAATGCTGTTAAAAATTGAGTTTGAGTTTTTGCACACTTCATGGTCTGGTTTATCAATTTTAGTTAGTGATATTTTGGATTGAAAGAGAAACTCAGATGCAGATTACACTGGTAATCTAGTTGATAGAAAAATTACTAGTTGAATGTGATTTTTGAGACATTTAGTAACTGCATCGTTTTTCAAAGAAAATATCTGCATATTTTTCATAATTTTCAAATAGCAGAAAATTTTCTCATATAACCCCTTCGAGAAAATAATTGTTTGACCATATTTTCAGATTAGTCATTTCATTTGATTTTAAATGACAAGTTTTGACTAATCCGACTCCCTACTAATTATCAAAAAGATAAATAGTGATTGAAAAGGTGATAAGTGTTGATATTTAACATACATTACTCAAGAGAGTATATTTGGAAAATTTCTTTAGGAAGTCAAACATGAGTTATAAAACTTTTTGTTGGGTAAAGATTCCACGACCATTTCTATATCTATCATTATTTCTATCGACCATGGTTTACCAAATATTCAATATAGTTTGTCGATATGTGGTACTATAATCAGGAATCATTTGTTTTTCATGTCACATTTATTTTTGTATAAATAAATAAATATCCAAAGTATTCACTCTCATTTAAAAGTCCTCACGGTTATGCATGGGTGAATTACTTGGATTTTTGATTATGTGCTTCCATGCTCATTTAAAAGTCTTCACGGTTATGCATGTATGGAACACATATCAAAATTAATTGATTTAATAGACAAGTTGATTCTAATCCCATTTAAAAGTCCTCACGGTCATGCGTGGTTAGAAGATACTTGATTTCATTTAAAAAAAATTAAATTGGAATACTACTAATCTCATTTAAAAGTCCTAACGGTTATGCATGATTAGTAGATATTCAAATTCCTGATATAAATGTACCACAAGTTGATACGATTATATGATTTTATATTATAACATCATTTCCATCATTCTAAAAGTGGAATATGCGCCTAACAAGAGGAGTTATGATTTTTGTTTGATTCTTATTGGAATTTAATATTTATATTCAATTTGAGTTTAATGTTGGATTAATATTGATCACTTTATCTCTATTTTTCTTTAACATTATTATTCTTTTGCTGATAACAAAAGGGGGAGAGAAAAGTTAAGATTTTGTCAAATAGAATCAAGCAAAGGTCAAATAATTTTCCATTTGCATCTAGGCTCATTTATATATTTCTATTTGTATGCACATATGTAGGGGAGCATCATGTAGAGAGGAAGCATATAAATAGGGGGAGCAATTAAAGTATATCATTGATCAAATACATTTAACACATGTACAAAATCTTAAATATATGTTTGTTATCTTCAAAAGGGGGAGAATGTTGAATATGCGCTTATAGGTTTTTGTTTGATGATAATAAACATATATATTCATTTAAATGTATTTGTTAATGTACTATTTTATTTTTCATAGATTAAATAAATATTTGTTGAATAAAATAAATAACACAGAATTTGAATTCAAACAGAAATTTTATTCAAACAAATATTTATTACAATCTTGAATAGTACAAATTCATGCTCTCACTATACATATACAATTTTGAATACATCACGATTTCATATTTACATTAATAACCTCACTACATATCACTCACACTCGTATTTTGTCTTCAACTGCATTCCAGTTTGAATCCAGCATCTGAGCAATCTGCAAAAATATTCACTAACGCAGTAAAATTGAAAAAGAAATATTTTTGCAATATAAAATGAAATATGATTTTTGAAAATATGATTTGCCTCAGTTATTTGGGTTGTTCGTCATAATTTACATTTGAATTCATCACACACGAACAATGTGACATGCACAGTGTATCACTGTACATGCCACAAGGCCGTGCACATCGATATACACTTGATAATGCTACAGGGACAGGTGCGCACAGGTCAAACCCAAATGAAAAGCCGGGTTCAACTCACGTGCAATCACGACACGAGCACAAGGTCAAACCTGAGTTTTTGAAACCGGATTCAACGCAAGTAAAATTTCAAAAATCAACATGAAATACATGGAGACAAAGTAGACCAGAAGTACAAACTGAAGATCACAAGTGTGCAACAACTCAAGCAATGAACCAGTGACAACAAAGTGACTCAAGCAAAAACATGGACTGCAACAAACATCAGCAGATCAAACATAATGGGTGCAGATAACACAGTGAAGATGACAAGTGCATCCAGAAGTTCAAGTCATCAAGTTCAAGGCCGTAGTGTACATGAATACAACTCGACTACAAAAGCATCACAAGTACATCAACAATGCAACAATGTGCACAGCAATGAAAGCAACATGACCACCAGAATCTCAAACAAATGCATGCAACAAGTTTACAAAGGCAATATGAACAAGTGAAGCATCTGTGTCAAGGCATAGCTATGGAAACAGTGTGGTCGAGAACTGATACAAGAAATTCATGGAATGGCAGACACACATGAACATGGTGAGAAATACAAGTAACTCAGCATTGAAGTACATGCAGATTTGTAGAAATACAAGCAACATCAATATACAACCAAAGAAGCAAACTCAAGTAGACAATAACATGTGTTACAGTGATGATACAAGAATTTACACAAGCATCAAGTACATAATGAAGCAGCCCAACACAATACATGCCTGAGTTTACTTAAAGCCATGAATGAACAGATTCAAAACCGAGGAACAAAATCAAGTATGCTCAAGTACAAATGTACACAGCTCATGTATGCATCAGTAACCAACACAATGAAAAGACCCACAATGAAAATCAGGTTCAACAACATCAAATATGATCAGACCAAACAAAGAACTTCAACCAAACAAAACAGTAAATAGTTCAGTGCATCAAGACATGTCAACAACAACATGTTTGAAGACTACAGCACGACCAAGTATGGAGTGTACAAGTGCAAATGTCCAAACCACAACATGTAGGCAAACATGAAGTGAATACAATTCGAATGATCAAGTTCAAAAGCAAGCAGTGCAGTGATACATGGAATCACATGAACAAGTTAGAACAACCAGACAACATCATGCAATGCTAAATTGAAGGTCAGAGAATCAATGTCGTGTAAAGTCGAAAGCAGCAGTGGATGAATGAGATTCAACAGTGCAGAGATGGGCCGAAGTCAGAATTCAAAAATCAAATTCGTATTTTTGAAAAGGTCCAAAGTCAAAGCAAATTAAAAAGAGGAAAGTTTCTGCCTTTTTATTCAAGAAAAATCGAACGCGTGAAAATCAAAGCCGTGAGTAACAAGTCGAAAGAAATCAGGAAAGCCGTGCGCATCAAGGATTGAAGTTTTGGAAAGTATCGAATTGAAACGAAGAAAATACAAGTGTCACGAATTCATATAAATGCAAAACCCAAATTATCATCATCGACATCGAGTAAAAAAGAAAGCAATTTAAACGAGCAACGAAAGAAATTACATACCGAATCAACAACTCGATCATCAGAGAACGAAAGAGCCTAAGCAACGCAAATCAGAGAAACGAGAGAGCAAAAGCAACGCAAACCATTGAATTGATCATCAGAGAAGGAGCGACCAACCGAGCAAGAAAATCAAACAGTCGCGATCTCCAATATTCAAAAAATCCAAATTTCAGAAAGAGGATCGGCCGCAATTGCATTCAGAAGGAAGAATAAAGAGGCCGACATTTTTCACAAGAATTGGATCGGGCTAAAAATAAAAGGGTCGTGATTTATAAAAAGGGGGCTTTATTATAAAAGGTCTTTAGTATATTTTATTTAGGTTTTTTTTTAATTTTTTATTTGAGCAAAAATTAAGCATTCAAGTTTGTATTTTAATTTTTGCTCCTGTTTTTTTTTGAAGTCTGTTTTTTCTTTTCAAGTCTAAGAATTTGTAAATCACCACCTAGGTTGTAGGTAGTGTCAGATTGTCTAGTTAGAATTAGTTCAGTGAGCAGGGTGTGCGAGTTTGCAAAACTCTATAGGCGGAGCAGAGTTTGCGAGTAAGCGAAACTCTATAGGCGGAGCAGGGTGTGCGAGTCTATGAGAGTGTTTGTGAGCGGGAGCAAAAGGGTTTGCGAGTCTAGTAGAGTGTTCGTAAGCGGGATACTGTTTAATTCTAATAGAAATCTGGGAATGCAGCAGTAGGCAGGGGTTGCCGAAGCTGGGTAAATTTTGTGTGTGATTTACTTTTCAGCATATTTATTTCTGTAGTTTATTTCTGTGTTTAAATCGAGAAAATTTGCTATAACCCTATTCACCCCCCTCTAGGGTTAATCTAGATCCTACATATGTTAACGTCTATTAACCGTAGGCAAATTAAGAAAATAAGATAATCTAAGATTTAATTCACAAGTAGAATAGCCACATCATAAACAGTTGTTATTTGGACATAAACTAGCAAAGTTGTGGCAAGTTAGATGATATAACTATTTTTACTTGCATATTTTCAGTTGCATACAGAATCACCTCCCTGGTTTTTTTCCTTCTGTATGCCACTCTCCAAGCCATTATTCACGTAACCGTGCCTTCTAGATTCTCTACTACCTAAACAAATAGACGAACATGAGTAAAATTTTAAAATATACTTTAATATTAAATATTAACCATTAATGCATACCATCTAGCACATTGGCTCACAGACTAGTCCAACCAATCAGAATTATTGCATTGTCTTCAGAAAAGGCAATTGCTAGTTTAGACGCTTTTACGAAAACTAGTAAATATCTCAATTACAAAGACTCCTTTTATTATTAATAGTTTACTATCGACTGACAATTGCATGTGTGTAACAGTTAAAGAAGAAAACATGAGCTAGTGGTCTCAAAGTTGAAAAACCTGTTCAAACTAGCAAGTTAGGTGAAATGAAATACTATTCATTTTAATTATTATGCATCTATTGCTTGATTGATGACGCTTATTGTTTAGAGTATGAATCTAAAACACTTGCAAACACATCAACAACATGATATTTTATGGCTATATCAATGGTGATGAAGTTAATGGAAAAATCGAGAGTATAGCCGTGTTCCAGTTTCTAATCATAGACCTGTTAAAACTTTAAAAAAATAATTGCAGTTAATAGTTATCAGCATAATATTAACATAACCTACATTAAACGAGTAGCATATGATAGTTCAGTAGTTGCTTTTGTATATATATTTTTATTTTACCTAGTATTCACTTACTTTGAACAAAAATGAAACAACATCAGTTCAAAACCGATGCTGTTAACAGTTAGAATGTAAGAACGAGTTGCATTTATCATGATGGTCTTGATATGAAATCAAAAAGAATTTCATTCGTGCAATATAGGAAAGAACTTACGCCCATTTGGGATCTGGAGCACCACAATCTGCACATACTCTGTTATCACTCTTATGTAATAGCTCCTTCAACTTCCTTAAATTGGCTGATGCAAAATAATGGGATTAGCATTACTGCTTGTGGTTGATTTGTCAGAGTCAAGTAGAACTTTGTTCAAATTGAATTGCAGCAGTTGGTAGGTGTAATTAGGTTCAAAATTATACTCCAAGGTACAGGGGCACGAAGATGTTGTTTCTTTTTTCTTCTTCTTTTTCTTTTTTTTTTCTTTTTTTAGGATTTAGAAAATATAATATAATTTATTAATATATCAAAGCTCGGGTGAATTAGGTTAAAGAAAACATATAATCTAGAGTGAGCATACATTATCCCCACAATACATACACCACGTAATTAGCAAAAGAATTGTAATTTACATTTTTTGCTTACATATTCCATATTAAAGCTTTGACCAAATGACCTATTAGCCTATCATTTGAGGGTAGAGCCACCATTAAGTTTGTTTCTAAGAATATAATAAATTCAATACTCAAGTTCAACACCTATTTGAAGGCTCCAAACAGGTATTAACATATCTTTTATCACAGCCAATCTAATAAAATCTTTAAATAGAAGTTGCATATATCAAAGTAGAAAATGTTAACAGCCTCTTTCAAGTTTTACCATCAAGTGTCAAGCTTAGTTACTTAGCTTTTTACTTAACACAATCCTAAAGAAGTCTAATCCCTGACAATTTTGAACAAAATTGCAACATAAGCAATTGAAACTAGTTTATAAATACAACCTAATTATAACATAAAACTGACATCAATGAAGGAAATATTATCAACCTCGCCATTTAAGCATTAAAATATAGAAACATGGATACATGATATGACCATTTATCAACTTAAATCATCAATTCTGCTATTCAAAACTTGATGAGTCCAATCTTCATATAATTGGGAATGAGAATGTAAAATGAATAACGAAAATTAATTCACAAATTAACTCATTGTATTTCCAGCCAACGAAAATAAAACTAATTAGATGGAATGTACCTACCTCTAGAAGCTCTTTCACGTACAGGTTCATTACTCATTTCTCCAATGCTGTGAAGAACCAAACAAATCCTTACATTATAAAAAAAGAATAGGCATTTCTCCAATGCACTGTGAATAACCAAACAAATCCTTACATAATAAAAAAAAGAATAGGCTAATTCAAGCAAAACGCTATTTTTTCAGCACAATCTGACATTTTCTCGTTTTCATCATGGGTCGGATAAAATTCATTGACCAAACTGAATAACAAAAAAAATAGCATTGAAATTGATAGAAATTCAACTGCAACATACCTATTAAAGAGATTGAGTTTTCGAGAAGAAATTGGATTCGTTAATCGATCGATATGGAGGAAATTGGGGCTTTTCTGTTAATTTACCATTAATGTTCCCTTAGCTAAGGTTTCTAAATGCCCACATGCATCCCTTTGTGTTCAAATATTTTGAAATGAAACACTAATATGATCAACCAAAAAAAGCGAGTTACCTAGGATGGAAACATAAGCTTTACCAAACAACAAGTATATTTGGAACTACAGAAAGTGATCAACTAAAAAAAGCAAGTTACCTTGGATATAAACATAATTGAATCAACTATGGTCCAATATAAAAGTCAGCTATTGGCAAGTAAAGGACGATTAAATTTGACCAGTTGATAGTACTCCTCATCTCCATACAATTTCCTGACATAAATCTAAAATAACTAAGGCTATATAATAAAGCAGATAGAAGAAAATCCTGAAAACCTAGAATTGACTAGAATTGGTTAAATGATTTAACCTAAAGGAACCATAACATAAATGCTTGAATATGCTTAGAAATCACAAACAGTTTCACTATACAGTTTCTCTCTAACATTCTGAGCTGGTTTGATTATGCTTAGAAATCACGAACTAGTGGAAATCAACTTAGAGACATTTTAGAAATCACAAACTAGTGGAAATCACAAACCAGCGGAAATCAACAATTTAGAAATCACAAGCACGATTTGACTGAGCAACATCAATCGGCAACGAATGAACCTCAACTAGCGATTATTGTTGCTACCAAATCAAACCCTAGCTAAAACCCTAATCCACTTTTTTTAGTCACCTTCGATGACTTCTCTCTGGCGAATATTAATATTATGGCCACATCTCTTCTAGTATTTATTCAATGACTTCTCTTCGGAAAATGCTAGGAGTACGTTGACGAATAGGGACGCGAAAATTTATAGGGAGTTTGAAGGGATAGGTTGATAAAGTATTTGGAGTTTAATTAGGTGAAAATTGGTTTTGGGTTTGGGTTTGGATTTGCAAATTGGAATTTGGAAGACAAGAGAGAAAGGAGACATGAATGGCCATATAATTTGACGAGGTTTTTTTAAGTGTTTAAAAGAGATAAGGAGCGGCCACGGAAAATTTTAGGGAAATTTCCATGAATCGTTAGCAGGAACCACTTAGCCACGTTTATTTGTTCATTATTATAAATTAACTTGACTAATGGTTGCATATAGTTTGAAATGCTACCAATTAATGCAACTAAAAGCAAGTTTTGTTGTAGTGTCAATCAACCATGTGCTTCGATTCATAGTGATCCATACTTTATATATTGGAGAATCATAAAATATTAATATTATTTTTATTTATGGCCACATGATTTTATTGCTTTGAAAAATGACTACTAGAGACATTTTCCATCCTTAAAATTTTTATCATATGATTTTGACAATGAAAATCTCGTATGCCCTATAACTTATGGTAGGAGCAGAATTATGGTCTAAAGTCACTTCCATTAGATCAGGATGATGATTTCTCTGTCCATAGAGTGACCACAATAGAAAAATAAACATATCTTTTGGAAGATGTAGTTGTTTGAAGTTTAACTTGATTTTGAACAAGTTAATGGGTAATTAGCGAGTCAATGGTTATGTCCAATGCCAATTTCGGGATTATCATCATGTTGGATTGATGAGACCTCTCTCCATTATTACATATTTCCTAAAAATGGAGAGAAAACCTCCATTAACCACTGCTAATCCAAAAAGCTGCCCAAAACCCTACTTTAATTAGCCACATCTTGTGATTGAGGAGAGAATTGCATAATTAGCATTCGGATTTGAAGAGTTGATGTTGGAGATCACTTGGGTTGCCATTCATCATAGATTTTGTACCTACTTCTTTGGATTTAAGTGAGTGATTAGGACCTCTACTTACTAATTAGTCATTATATACTTTAAAACGATATTTTAAAAGTGATTTTGGATCTTAAAACATGTTTTAAAATTTGGCTTCTACTTTTAGCCAAATCAAAACTATTTTGGGATAAGGCTCTAGTTGGTATTAAACCATGGTTTTTGGTGACAATCTTCGATGAGGACAATACATGATTCGATGATGATGATACTGTGGTGAGAAGTGATGGCTTTGACGATGGATAGATGTACTTTGACACGCGTAGTAAGTGACTATGAGTCGGATTGAAAGAACTGATGGGGAAGGTTACATGACAAATTATGATACTCTATGACTAATTATGGCTATTTAGAATACTTTCTAATCGCGATGACTGCGGAGGCAAGTTGTAAGAACAATTTAGGATGTGCTCTGCCGAGGATGATGTATGCATAGGGTCACTGATATTCATAGATTTCAAGGAGTGTACTCGTCGAGCAGAGGTATGTAAGGACACTCACTTGAGCATATAGGGAGCCCTAGATCACACGATGTTTCAATCTATATACCTTGTGCTATCTATAGGTATGCTGTCTAGTTTCTGATCTATTGAGTGGAATGGATTCAAGTACTAAGAAAATGGGATGCTGAGTAGTCCTTGACTATGTGGGAGGTCATATGAGTATCATGTATCCAACTACTAAGTGAGTGAATGTGAGGATAGATGATGGATGCTATGTTTTGTTTTAGTTATGTACACCCTAAGGATGTCACACAACATATATCATCAATGTAGATATCTAGACACCCATTAGTACTTTGATGCGTAGTACACCATGATGATTACAATGTAGATTAGCATATATTCTATGTTATGTGCTAATTTCGTAGATGTAGGGACAGGTCATGTATGATTTTCCATACCATTTTTCCTAGTATATTAACTTTATAGTATTTGAGATATTCTACCACTTATACCAGACCGTTGTCTGACTCGAGATTTCATGCTTTTCTTCCTATTATTTTGGGTATTCTTAAATAAGTAGATTAGGGATATTAAATCTGGTGAGTATATGGAGCTGGGCAGGTAACGAGCGAGAAGCTATACTTCTGTGTTACTATATTACCTGTTATTGCTTATCATTTCATTGTGCAACACTATGGAACTTGCTAATGCTATTATTTACTTTGAGATAGTTACATATATTAGGTTTACTATCGATTGTATAAACTCTATCACTTATGTTGTATAGCTACATGGATCTGAGTACTTTGATTTTTGTGATTCATTTAGTTATTATTATCTCGCTTATTTTATATCAAAGATGTTTACTATTATATTTTATTCGATGCGTTGTAAGACATACGATATGTTATGTGTATTTGATTTATTTTACCTTACAACCTTTACTCTAATCCTACATCGGTCAGGCACCATTGCAACACACTATACATGTATTATTAGGTGTCGGTGGTGTAGGACGGTCGTTACATTTGGTATCAGAGCTTAGTTTGTGTAGTTTAACCTAAGGGATACCGTGTTCCATTAGAGATGGGGTAAGAGTTCTTGCCTTAGACTGGATCGAGAATGTAAATATATACGAGAGCATGTACTTGTTATATATATTGGTTTTCAAAACTACATAGTTGTGTGTGTGTGTGTGTGTGTGTGTGTGTGTAGTATGAAGTTGCACTGCACATATGAGTACTACTTAAGCAAAATTCCTTAGAGAGAGATTGATCATCCTTATTACAGATTGAAGAAGGAGTCTTCAAATAAGAAATACCTCTAGGAACTCCATCTCTGGAGTCGAAAAAGCGGCTAACTCGGTGGCTGCTAATCTTGACTTACAGACGATGTTCAATACCATGATGTAGAAAATGTTATAAAATGCTCATGTAGCCGCCCCGATTGTTGTTATTGCTGGTGGTACTCCGATGTAGGCATCCAAAGCTGATTTTGCTAAGCTGAACAAAGACTTTGCTAGTCTAAGTGGCAAACAGTTCCAAGAAACGTAGTCGGTAATAGAAATGCATGATTAGCTTGAAACTTATGAGAGGATTTTCGATGAATTAGAGCTGGATGATGCTATGAAAAGAAGATTGACTTCCCAACAGCTTCAAGGGAGAGCCATGAACTGCTGCAATAAGGGCTGCTACCCCTGAGGATTAGTTTACTTGAGACTAGTTCAAAGCCAGATTTGAAGAGAAGTTTATACCGGTAGCTCAGAAATCAGTCTTGTTCTATAAGCTCGCATATTTGAAGCAATGAGATATAGCTGTTTCTGAGCTCATTGCTAAGTTTGATGCCTTCTTAAAATATGGGATGTCCTTCAATGACACTCCATTAAAGGAGAACAAGAAATTCATCATTGGCTTAGACAACTACTTGGGGAAGCGACACGCGAGCACATTGACGAGGCTTTTGAGATGATAGTCGAGAAGGCCTTAAGGCATAAGAGTCTATACCTGAAGCTGAAAGCTGTTGCTCCTAAAGAAGAGCCAAAGCTGCAATTGGGCAAGGGAGGAAAAATGAAATGGAGTAACAACAATAGAAAGCAGTTTTAGAACAAAGATGGACAAAAGAAGAAGGTCAAGCAGGGATGACCTAGCTACGACTGTGGACAGAAAGGTCACTTTAGTAAAGGTTGCAAAGCTAAGGGGAAAAAGTGCTATAACCGCAACAAGCTTGAACATATTAAAAAAGACTATCCCGAGTTGCCTAAGTAAAAGTAGGTGGTGAAAGCAAATGCTCTCAAAGCTGTCCCGACTTCGTCAAGGGCCCCATCGGTGAAAAAGAAGAGGAAGAGTGTTGTTATTCAAGGCATGCTTTCCATTTATGATGTTCATGTACGTTTTTTGTTTAATACCAAGGCTTCACATTCTTTTATACTTTGTAATTTGATAGATAAGCTAGGATTGTGACCTAAAATTATCGACCAATCTTTAATTGTGACGAACCCTGTTGGAGGCTCCACTAGCCTGTGTATAGTTTGTTGTGGTTTGGTGTTATCGAGTCATGGATGTTCTTTTGATCGTGATTTCCTTTTTTTTGAGTTTTATGGGGATTGGTATTGTTCTGGGTATGGACTGGCTTCATTGATATGGAGTGATGATGGATTCTGAGATGTCATTGGTGATGATAGAGGTAGATAATGGGTGGATGGTAGTGTTAGGCTACCTACCAAATGATGAGGTGATGGTTAGCTTTCTATATTCGCTTGATATCCCACCTGATGAGTTTTCAACAATGCCTATTGCCAGGGAGTATCAAGACGTATCCAAGGAGGTGATCAGGCTTCCATTACACAGTGAGATTGAGTTCCATATTGATTAAGTTAAATATGTCAAACCAATAGTGATGACTTTGAGGAGGATAGCACCTTGAGAGCAGCAGGAGGTCGAGGCGCAATTGATTGGCTAATTACGACGAGGGGTCATTCGTAGAAGTATTTTTGAGTGGGGAATACCCATAGTATTCGCCCCGAAGGCAGATGGTTCCCTTAGATTGTGTTGATTACTGTGAGCTGCATAAAATAACATGGAAGAACAAATATCCACTCCTACGTATTGATAATTTTTTCGATCAGCTTCATGGTGTTAGAGTATTTTCTAAGTTGGATCTTGGGACGAGATTTCACCAACTGAGAGTAGCGAAGGAAAGTGTGCTGATTATAGTGTTTATACATCGTTAGGTTTCTATGAGTGTCTAGTTTTGCCGTTCGGGCAAACTAACTGATAATGTTAGGGATATGTCCTAGGGTCAATTCTGTAATTTCTTGTAAGTTAATTAACTCTGTAATAAGTCTCGCTCGTAATAAAGGTGTTTTTTCTTTCTGTTATTTATATGTTATAGTATGTTTTATAAATAATTAAATTCCTAATTAAATAATTTAATAGAAAATACATGGATGGTGTGTTTGTGATATTATTTACAAATAGTTGTAATCATGAGTATTGTATCACAGATTCACAATATTACAACACATACCGTTTTGAATGTTCCTAGTCTAGATATCTTAAGACTGGATATCGATGTATCCACTAAGACCATAGTATGTAATGCTGTCCAAATGTTGGGCAGTGACTCATGACTGTTGGGGGCACGTAGAGGTTACGTACAAATGGTTGTCAGATAATTATGGAATGATCCACTCGATAGTTTTCTGTTGGTCAATATAACTAAGGTCAAACGAAAAATATCAATGTGACTGATTTACACAGTTCTCTTGACTTGAGAATACTAGTGATCTTCGATATGAAAGCTATAATTTGATTATAGTCAGTTATGGCACTCCATCCATCGAGTGACTATAGTTGGGTCGAGTGGAAGTATTAGAAGTGAAACCTATCGAGGGGAGGATTCGTCTTCTCGGTTATATGGGGTTAGTATCATGGCCAGCTCAAAGTCAAAATCTCTGGCCAAAGCAGTTCAGTTAATAATAATTATTATTATTGAACCAAGGGCTTTATGTTTGGAATATAGAGTTAAATATGGACGACATTGGAATTCTGACCATCACCAAATTTCATAAGTTCAAAATGATATAGTTTTGACGAAGAGAATCGGTGTAAATAAAAATCCCAGCCGGGTAACGCTTAGAAAAGTAAAATTGGAATTTACCGAAACCAAGTAAGCGATAAATTTAGCCAAAATGTCACACCACCTACTAAGTGACGTGTGAACGTTAATATTCGGATAGTTTGATACAATTCACTGACTAAATTTACACTTAACGAGACAAAGAAACGAAACGATGAATTCTCCTTTGACCAAACAATTTAATCAATTTGTAATTGTTATAAATTAATTAATATTTATGAAATATTAATTATAAAATTTGATTTTTATTTGATGAATAAATATTATTAAATATATTTATAACAGTTATAAATATATTAATCGATATACGATATTAATAAGCGTTAAATTAGATTTAAATGCAAAATATTTATTTAGTCCATAAATGGGTTTAAAGCCTATGATGAGGGTTTGTTATTTCAGTTGAAACATAGGATAATAGGTGGTTACGATTTGCGTAGAAATGCTTGATAGATGGGTCAGATGGAAGGAGATTGAGAAAAGGAAGAGATGTTAAATTATCTCCTTTCTTTCCTCTATTTAAGTATCTCTACCCTCATTTGCTATTGATCTTTTGGAGCCTCCATCCCCATACATTGCTGCTCAAATTCCTCTCTCACCCTCTATTTATTCAACTCAAACAAATTAATTCAATATCTAATAGAAAGCCGGTGGTCAACGGTTCAAGGATTGGCACTATTTTGGACCGAAAACAGTTTCAAGAAGCATACTTCATCATTTCAAGATGTACTTAAATGAATTGGAAGTAAGGTATATTTTTGACCCAAATATAATTAGCCATACTTAGATGTAATGTTTTATTATATATATATATATGTTTTATATTGTTATTTAGGTGATGTTTTTGATATGCAAATTATATTGTCGCAATTGCTTTTATTGTATGTATGTACTTATAAAATAAAAAATAAAAAATGATGTTCGTACTTGTAACGACAAGGCTTGGAAATTTAAATTTTTTATTTTAATGATTTATAAATATATATTGTAAATGTAGGCATATAAATATAGTTTATAGTTAATTACTTCATCATACTTTATATACAATTGTTATATAAATTTTACATATGGTGTATCACACATATATTATATTCGACAGTAGTAAAATATTATGTATATAATTATTATTATACAAATATATTATTTAAATTATTTAATTACATTAATTAAATATACTTATATATATTATATAAAAATTATGTTTTATAAAATTATATTATCACAAAATACATGCTCGGTAGAAGAAGAAAATATTTTATACAAATATTTTAAATATAGTTTAAAAATCAATAATTAATTATAAAATTATTTTTAAATCATAAAATTATGAAATAAATTTTCTAAGTGCTAAATATAAATCAAAATTTTACTGAAAATTAAAATTTCAAAATTATATTTTGAAGTTTTTTTATATATTAATATTTTAAATTAAAACCATAAAGAAATTAGTTTGAATAATATTGGAAATAAAAAAATTTATTCCTAAGTCATGTGCAAGGTTAGGTAAAAAAATTTTTACTAAAATTATTTTTTATATTTATAAGTATTAGTATATATTTAAATATATTATTATACATTTATAAATAAGTAATTAATATAATATATATTATTTAAAAAATTATTTATTTGCATACATATATATATTGCTTTTGGTTTTAAAAAATTATTATTATTTCTTTTATTTAATATATAATTGATTTAAATATATTCACATAATTATATATAATGTTGATATCACTTAATTATGTTATAAGTACATATATATATATATACACGATATTTATAAAAATAATAATTAAAGCTTATGTATATTTAAAAAAAAGTTATATATGCAAACAAAAGTACATAAACATACATTCAGACAATATATTTGCGTATCAGACGAGCAAACGTATTTGTTGCAATGTAAATCTCTACATCTATATACAAGCATGTTATATCTTACATCGATTGATATGTTACACATGCACGCACGCACACACACACACATATTTATGTGTGTGCGTGTGCGTGTGTGTATGTGTGTGATATACGTATATGTGTGTGTATTTCATCACATAAATTAAATAAAACTTGTTAATTTAAAAATTTAAATAAAATAAAAGATTTTATTTAAACAAAACTTAGAAATGTTCTAATAAACTAGACTTCATAAGCCTAATAAAGACCAGATATGGTTAAAAAAATTAAAATTCATCCATAACTTCCGCTGAAGGCTTGCCCGGTTCCAACATTAACACTCCGACATACTAGTTGGTTTGAATTTTAATGTTTATATGCTAATTTGCTTGATGAATTGATTAGCTGAATTTAGTGCATATCTATATATCATAACACACACACACACACACACACACACACACACACACACACACACACACACACACATATATATATAAAGTGTACAAGATTGTGTGCAAATTGTGGGTTAATTTCTTTAATTTTGATTAATATACATGGTGAGTGAATTGGGAGCATATTTTATGTCTATGCATGTTTGAAATTTAACGGAGATGAGTTATGTTGAGAATAACTTTGATATCCAAAATAGTAACCATAATTATAAATTTGCAAAAGAAATAAATATCTAAATTGAATTAGAATTAATAAAGAAAAATCTTGTTGAGAGATGAAATTATTTTCTCAAATTTGATGTTTACTAAAGGCAAACAAAAATTTCCAGCTAAATATTCATCCTATGTTGGAATTGATGAGCTGCTTTGAATGTTAGAGGTTGGTTTTTACACACAAGCAAACATACACGCACACACGCACGCGCACATGCGCGCATACACATATCATGTGTATAAAGTTGAATGTTGGATTGCATGATATGTTGAATGGTTTCTAATTTATTGGATTGAATGCATGCTCATTTGGATGATAAAATTTGTTTATGTTGTGAATTAATGAACTGGTTTGATAATTCAATTATCGGCCTTTAAAAATTTGATTGGCATCCGTTGTTTAAATAAAAATAATATATCCTTTTAGAAATATGCAATCTTATATACAATGTTACGTGGATTATTTACCCAACGTTTGTTTTTCTTTATGTTTCATGTTCATTTAAATGTAAAAACATTAAAGACCCCTTGGTAACACCAAGATAAATAATGATTAGATTGGCTACCATCATAAATATGAACATGTAGAATGAATAAGTAAAATTTGATCAAATCGATGTGAGACACCAGATGAGCTAGATATCCATCCTATTTGGACAGATTATGGGAGAGCCCTGAATTGTGATCATTTAACCCATTGTCATAGGTCCAACGATTTGCTGCATGGGCACAACATGTAGGATAGATAAATGTGATGTGATTGATGGGACTGAAGTGGTATTTAGTGTAGAAAATTGATCATATATGGTGTGACGACCTGTAATTTATTCGCTTTAAGTATGAATATTTAATATATTTTTAAATAATTAATTAATGAATTTTATAGCTCAAATAAACCTCTTTTAAATTGTAACTGACGACAGTGAAGTTGTTTTAAAATTTGGTTTGCAAAAATAATTAATTCGAAGAAAACTCGAAAATGTGACGGAAAATTATTTTTCGAATATTCGACTTTTCATCGTCTAAAAGTTATCGAAAAACATTATGAACTAGAATAAATATGTATATACACTTACATAATAACCTGTGATACAGTTAAAGCTAAAATAGCTTAAGGTAAAAGTTAAGTTTGACTTTTCTTTCTTTTTTATTTTAAAACAAATAAAATAAGTGAAAAGGTAATGTCATATCATGACAACTCATCCTCGTACATATAAAAAGAAGCGAAGTAATGGATGGAAGGGGGTTGATGGTGGCGTAATCAAGTAGGCAAAGGAGGGGGTGATATGGCAAAAGTTTAAGGAGGGTAAAGGACTAGGGGATAAAAGGGTAATTTCATGTTTTTATTTTGTATAAAAGAAAACTCTGTTTTTTTAATTCTTATTTTATTTCCACTATCTTCATTTTCAAAATTATTTCACCATCTTCCAAAAAAATTCCATTTTATTTCCCTGGCTTCCTTAATTTTTTTCCATGTTAAATAAAAATCATCTTATTCCATTTAAATCCTTTAAAAATCACATAAAACCCTTCTCTTTACTCTACGAATCCCTTAACCTCCGAGAACAAGACCAAACTCACTCCCTACAAGCTTGGCCAAGCCCTACCCTAGGGCCGAACCTGTTCAGCCTCTTTTAGCTTTCAAAAATCCAACTTTTACAAAGTAAAACCTAGTTCGAGGGTAGGTAGAAAGTGGTGTAATAGTTTGGTTTTTTTCTAAGATTTTGGTGAGAAAATCTCACCTTTAAAAGTAAAGTATTAAAACGTTATATGTTGATAATAATTGTTGTTGGTTGTTTGGTTGAAAGTAGTGTTGTTTGTGTTTTTCATATTTGTGTTTATATTTAATGTTTTGTTATGGACTTGGAAATGAAGTCGAAACGTAAAGTGATGTTGAAAGTAATGACACTTACTTTGTATATGATGTTATAGCATGTGTATAAATGTATGAGCCTATGTTATGGATGTAGCAGGCTAAAAGGAAAGTTAGAATTTGGATTTATTTGTGTTGTGACATTGAAATCACTTGGGTTTTAACCTTGTTTATTTACTTTATTTTCAAGAAAATGTTTTATAAAGCTTTTCAAAACGTTAATTTTTAGTTTCCAAAACTTTATACTATGTTTATAAAGTAAGCTAAAATAAAAGTAAAGGCTTGAAGGGTATTTGGTATCTAAACTAGTATAAGGTTATAGTATCCATAACGATAGCTGCTATGGATGCAGTTTGTAAAACGAACAATTTTGTATAAGCTAAAGTGTTTTCACTCTAAATATTTTTAGAAAGTGTTTCAAACATATTAGAAGTATTAAAAAGGTAATTTTTATTTATTAATTAAATAAGCATTTAACGATTATTTATTTAATTAATTAAGTAAAGTTAATTAGTACTTAATTATTAGTTAAGTAAAGGTAGTTAGTACTTATTATTAAATAAGTAAGATAATTATAATTAGTTAATTAAGTAATGATAATTTATTTTTAACTAAGTAAAAGGTTAATTATTTAACGAATTATTATTTATATAAGGTTTAATTATTAATTAACTACTAATTAGTAAGGTTTAATTATTAAAATGGTAAGGTAACTCTTAATTTTTAATTAATTTAAGATTTAATTAAGATTTATATAATATTTAATTAATAATTATTATTAAATAGAGGTTTTAACTTATTCTTAATTAATTAAGTAAAGGTTTGATTTTTAATTACCTTATTTCCAAGGTTCGATTTCTTTAAAAAGCAGCTTTCTTTCATAAAGAATGATTTACATATATGGGATTCTCTTTGTTTGTGTCATTAAGTAGCTAAAAAAATATGAATAAGTTATACTAAAATGTCTACACGTTGCCTTGCCCAAAAAAATGTCTACATGTTTTATTAGAAGTAAGTCATTTGGTGTTTAGCACTAAAAGCCGATGAGTAGGCTTTGCTTTATCTGTGAGATCTAAAACTTGATTTTCTAGGAGAGGGTTAGAGAAGTCAAAATGTCTAAAAAATGATAGATATAAGAGAGTTAATTTCAATAAATGGGTCATGATAAATTAAGTATATGTAAGAGAAACCATCGTATAGTTAACACCAAATTCCATGGTATGGAAACTTTCTCTATCCTGAGAAGTAAGAATGTATGTTGAGTCAAGATAGTTTCTGACTTGTCCGACTTCATGGTTAATCAAGGGATAGTATTATTTGAAATCGGAAAATGAGGATAAGTACAGGATGTCTTATTTTTCATATGCAAATCTGTACACACCCCAGATTATGGATTTGTCCGCTATCGATAACTTGACACTTTTAGATATTATCAAATGTTGGTTTGAAGAGACCGAGATCAGGTAGCATGAGTTATACGAAAACCAATTAGAACCAACGTAACATTCAAATTTGAAACATCATGAAGACGATGGAATCGAGGACGAAGATCTTCGAAGTGCAAGGGCTACTTGCTACTAATCCTGAAGGTAATCCCAAATAGATGTAGTTGAAAGAAATAGTGCCTTCGTTTTGTTCGTATCCTAAGTAACTTGTAGTAACGAATGTTATCAGTGCATTGTTGCTTGGAGGGAAGTGTTAGCATTCAAAGTGGGATTGCTATATGAAAAGTAAAAGTGGTCTCAAGCTACACAACCGGTAACAACTAAAGTAGGGAAATGCCACAGAGCTTTGTGGGTTACTCCCACTAGGGTATGGTCATTTCCTGATCTAGATCGATATTTATATATTTAGGTATGCTTCGGCCTGGTATGGTTATTGGTTGTAGCCAAATGGTGACATATTCGGTTACTATCTAGTAGAGGGTATCCGATCCTGATTAGCAGGGGTGCAAATGTTATACAGCCTTAGTAAATTTTCTCTAGAGTTGTACCGTATGGTAGGTAGTCTCTTGCCTTGTCATTATATGAAATCCAATCCCAATAAGAGCATTCAGACTTAGTTGTACACCAATTATGATGGAATTTAATTAATGTATCAATTTTGGCTATGATTCATTATTCACTTTAAACCATTGACATTATTATAATATCAGTAGGTTTTTCTATTAAAGGGATTTGGTTATCATAAGGTAAAAAATCATCCATGTTTATATACAACACGGTTTTACAAGATACTTTTATTTAAAGGGTTGTTTAGTAATTCAGTTGTTTGGATTTACTTACACCAGTCCCATGTCCGATCTAGAGTTTTCTTTCTTTTCATGAAACACATGGATACTCAAATTTGTATGAGTAGCCAAGTAGTCTAGATTCCAATGGATGCATTTTGGAGGAGCATGGAGCAGGTGAATTTGGTGATATCCAGTTATCTTCTTTATTTTCCATTGTGTATATATATTTTTGTATCAACATTGTGGAGGCAGGCAGTTATAGCTGTCCATGGCTGATGTTTGTATTTATGCAACCTTGATATTCATTTTAGGAATAATGCTATGTATTATCTTTTGTTGATTACTTATATATTTTCGTTGCATTTGTGAGATTCTGTGTTTCCTTTGTTCTTATCTTTTTTTTCTTCAATGGCTTGTCATTCAAACACTTAGATGATCGACACATGAATACATGGATGTATTAAGTGTCTTCTTTGGGTGTAAGAATAGTGGGTAGTTATAAGTGGTATTGGAGCATCCAAGTACCGAAATGACAGATTGTTAGGGTGAAAGAAAAGAAGAGATAGAATAGAATCTCACAAAGACAAGTAATATATTATATAACAATGATCTTTACAAAAGAAAACTGCAATATATGACATATATCAGAGTAACTAACCTACCATCAGCATGGACAGTTATAACAACATGTCTGTATAATTGTTGACAAATATAAATAAGAAAATAGAGCGGAAATAAAAGAAAATACGAGAATACATCTTGGAACTATCCAGCTCATCTCATGAAGCTCCAAAGCATCCATAGATAAATCGGGAAATATGCTTGGGCTGACCCAAGCATTATAAGAAAATAATGTCTAGATCAGTTTGGTAAACCAGCATGAGAATACTCAAATCAAATCATATGGATTTCTTTTTTTATAAAACCCTTTACAAATAAAGGTATCTCATAAGACCACGTCATAAATAAACATAGACAGGTTTATATCTTATGATAACCAAACCATTTTATTAGAAAATCCAGTGGTATTATAATAATATCTAGGAGTTTAAAATCAATATATAACATAGCTAGAATAGTTACCCATAATTACATTCAACGGTACTACGTTCTACAACTAAAACCATAAGGCACGTATTGGGGATTGGATTCCAACAATGACAAGGCACCGGGGTACCACCTACCACTGTACACCTCTAGTTAATGTACCAAGGGCCACACATGGACTGTAACACCCCATAAAATGAACCATAAATAAATGAAGTAAATTGAATTAAAATATTAAGGGTTGAATACGGAAATTTTACAAAAGTAGGAATTTGACCGCGAAAGTCATTCCATTGCACTCTTGGCGAAATTATGATATGTTTCCATACATAACATGCTAAAAATAAAGCCGAAGCGAAGAAGTTATGAGCATTTGAAGTTTTAAATTTTAAGTTAATTTCATTTGAATTCGAATTCAAATAAGAAATCAATTTAGGGTTTAAATTTCAAAAATTAGTCTGGGGGCAAAGTAAATGTTTAATTAATGTTTAAAGTTAAAAAGTTAATTAGGTAATAAAATAATCGAACGGAAGAAAATAAGTATTCACCGAAATAGAGGAGCAGTCGGCCTATATCGGTCAACTAGTAGATCGTAGCGGTTGACCAGTCACACATAGGTGGTTGACCGCTTGGCAACGACTGTTGCTTATGGCGGTAGGGTTTAAAGCTATGTTATATTCAGTTGTACGTTCCAGATTTACTCGTTTCATACCTAATTCCATCCTATGGTTCTGGTGAGTTTCAACCCCTATAAATAGAACCCTATCCTCTCCACTTTTATTCATATTATTTTGGGTAATGCGACAAAATTCTGTAATTGCGATCTCTCTTTAATAAGATTCAGAAACTCCGTATAGAATTCAAGTAAGAATTCAACTTATTTTCTATTTGTTTCTTCTTCCTCCTATATACTCTTACCCTATTCTTCTCCAATTATCCCTAATATAATGAATATGTATAGCTCTTCCCTACTGTTTATATATGTCAAAAGACAGAGACTCTAGAAGAGATCAGAAGGCTACAAATCCATTTGAGTGAAGCTGAGGCTAATCTGTGAGTGGAAATCTTAGTATTTCTTTTCAGCAATTGTTTAGTGTATTTATTTTTGGATTTGAATAAGCCTTAGGATTTTGGAATTTTGAAAATATGATAGATAAAATCCTCCCAAATTCCCTTTTATTTCGATATGTCAATTCTATTTTGAGATTTCCAATTTTTACATCAATTTGATGAAATTTGTTTCGTTTATACAATTTTTGACAATTTCATAGTCTATTCCGCTTCTCCTTCTACTTTGGGTCAAACTGTGATACTTCAATAAGTAAGAGGTTTAGATTAAAAATTCTATTCATATTTTACACAACTTGTTCTTATCTATTTCTTTGTAGAAGATATGTTGAATAGAATATGGGGTTTACATTGCAATTCTTATTGTTTAAGACACTCCATTGAATTGGTGTTATAAATTGAGTTTCTATTTTATTTAAAAGTATGTTATTGCAGTTTTGGTTATGAATATTTATTCCCTGTTTTGGACATTAGAATCCCATGAAATCTTGGAAATTTGAAGGAAAAGGGCTTGTAATAATAATCGGTTAGGGAATTGACATTTAACGCTAGTTTAGAGCGTAAAATCCATGCGTTTAGAACTTATTAGGTGTGAATATTTATTTATCTCTATTTATGTAATTAACGTATAATTGTTGCGTATATGGAGTAGTTAATTAATTTTTTTTACATTTATTTCTCCCATTAAGATGGTAATTGGTTACGAGGCAAAAATAAGAGGAAACTCTTATATAGACTAATTATTATTTTAAGGAGTAATAAGAAAGATTCCTTATAAGGCCTTATTTATGAAACAGTGTGACGAATGTGTGTGTAGAGTAATTGATGCATGGCTAAGTCATAGGGAGCAAGCACAATAGAGTTACATGATGGAAGTCAACCCTTCACTTTGAAGTTATCAGCAATTGCGTTCACTTTTATTGATGTGAGATATCCTTATGATAAATATTTGTAATGATGCGAGGTTGGTCTCAAATTCTAGAGAAGAAATCTGCCCAGCTAATCTGGCTACCTGTTCCTACATATAGAGGATTAATATGAGACGTCACTATGAGTATGGGCCATAAGATAATGGGCGTACTTCGGGGTCTTGAGGTATTAAGCGGGGACTTGCTTCTTTTCCCCAGATGAAGCATTAAATGGCCAAGGGGACACGTTAAATGGTATCTCTACAGCGGTCTGCTTTTGGAAATAGGTCTTAAATGATAGGATCTGGCTTAATTAAGGTATTAAATAACCAGAATCTGCCTATTTTCCACTTGGAAGTATTAAGTGGCTTATAAGATTCCATATGATATTAGCTAGATAGTACCATTAAGGAGCATGCCTTGAAAATAGGTATTAAATGATGAGGTCAGCCTTACCTAAGGTATTAAATGACCAGAGTCCTATTTTCCAATAGAAGGTATTAAATGGCTTAGGTATCGTCTCTCGCATTATTGGCTATTTATGACGTATGATTGGGATATGGGATTTTAGAAACCTACTTCTGCAATGGAAGGTATTAAGTGGTTGGACCTGCCTCCATTCGTTATAAAGAAGTATTAAATGATTTTAATGGTTTTATGATCATAGACATATTCTTATTTTGAAATATACTATCCACTGAATCAAAAGGTAAGACTCTAGGTTTTTATTCGCCAAACACTTGTTGTTTTGACTCTCTCCTCATTACAAATAGGTCAAGGACGGAGCAATGGCAGTGACGATGCTTAGAGATGGAGAAGCTTGGCTTGTGGCGGTATTTGTTATTATTATTTGCTTTTGTGTTTAACCATGGATTCAGACAATTGTTATAACAGATACTATATTATGGTTTTTATGGAATTTTGTGTTATGACATTTTATGGTTGTGAAAAATAGGTACTATGCTATTATGTTTTGTTCCATATACTACGAGTTCTGAAAATTTAGTTATGGCTCTGCAATATATATGTCTTTTACTACCAACAGCTTACCATAGAATGGATCTAAGTTTCGATGGGCCTTTTCCAGGTTGAAATTTAGGCTTGTTCCGAGGTTGGTTGTTACATTTGGTATTAGAGCCTAGGTTACCTGATCAATGGGGAAATATTATGCGTATGAGAGACGTATTTTTTATTTTGAAAAAGGTTTTCAAAAAGAATTTTCAAAAAGAATTATTATTATATACATACACACATTTATACCCTCTCTTCTCGAACACACACATACACTAGGCAACCTTCTTCTTTCAGCCTGTAAATACTCTCTTAGGAAAATCATCACTAAAGGTTTAACCTACAGATAGTTGATATGGCCGGTAATCAATCTTCTTCTGAACAAGAAAACCCTACTTGCTGAAGACCACCTATTCGAGGAATGTTCGAATGATTCAAACAATATCTTAGGACTGTCGAGTAGATTGTTAACCCTCCAACTACATCGGTAGCACCGACTGACCCCCTCGCTGATGCAACACCCTGCCTTGTCGACTTTCCTAAGTTGTGTAAGGGCTTTCTCAATATGGAAGGGAAGACATACTTTGGAACTGAAGGATATTTGGAAGGTAAATCTTGGATTAGTAACCGTAAGAAGATATTTAGAAATCTTGGTTGGGATGATCAGCTAAGCAGAAAAATAAAAGCTTAGCACCTCAAAAAAGAAGCCTTGAATTGGTGGAATTTTGTGACTGATGAGCACCTAAGAAGGATATTCTCTTAGGATGAATTTAATGACCAATTTGGGATGAGATTCATGTTTAGAACAGAGGTTAGCTTGCAATTGGAAAAGTTCATTCAGTTAAGACAAATAAATTCCACCCTTTAGGAGTACATAGCTAACTTTACTGAATTAGCTAAATTCAGGATAAGCCTGATAGACACACCTATGAAAAGGCCTTGAAGTTCGTGAAAGGCTTAAATTCCCCGCCAAGGGAAATGTTGTTGACCCAGGTACCTATGGGGCTACGTATGAGATGTTGGTAGGAACGGCTATGCTGCACGTGGCCAATGAGGAAGATAAGGGAAGAGAGAAGGAGAAGTCTACACTGACCCAAATGCAAGGAGGGTCCAAGAAGGGGACTTTTAGGCCAATAAGAAGTCAAAGGGGCAGTTTAATACGAGAAGGTGTGTAAGAAATGTCAAAGGAATGGTCATGAAGCTAAAAATTATAGGGTGAGTGTGATAAAGGAAGCCTTTAAAGGAACATACTTTAACTGCCACGAGGAAGGGCATCATAAGAATCAATGTCCCAAGATAGCCAGGAGGGATCAAGCGGACATACCTACATTATTGAAGCCGTCCCTATTGCCATTAAGCCACCATGAGACCAAGAAAAAGCATCTCTAGAAGGTATAACTCTTATTTTGGAGCTACTATTCGTACCCTTTTTTGATTCAGTGGCATCACATTCCTTTATAGCCAGGGATGTAGTAAATTCCTTAAACCTAAAAAATCTGATGGTCAATAGTCCAATAAAGGTTTCCAATGCCATTGGGCGTTCATCCTATCTTTCTCTTATCTGCAAAGACCTAGTGTTAGACATATGTGACAGTAATTTCATATGTATTGCCTACGTTCTAAATTTCAAGGGGTATGGGCATATCTTGGGTGTTGGTTGTCATATTATGGAGCCATTCTTGACTGTGATAAGAAGGCTGTATGGTTAATGAGTTGTGGAGGTCGTGGCCTAGAAGTTCTTTGTGCACCCAAAGCTTTAGTTGAGTTAAGCCATTTATACTCACTAAATCTATTTGTCGTTGGAAATTCATCATCCTATATCCACAGTTTGTGAATTTCTTGATGTCTTAGAGGAGGTCTCAGGTCTCCCATCCTATAGGGAGACTGAGTTCCGAGTTGATTTGGAGAAGGACGCAAGACCCATCGCTCCACCTTTAAGACATATGGCCCTTAAAGAAAGAAGAGAATTGGATAAGCCGATCTCAAATATATCGGAGAAAGGATTCATCCATAGGAGTACTTCTGAGTGGGGAGCTCCTGTTGTTTTTGCTACTAAGGCAGATGGTTATTTGAGACTTTTCATCAATTATAAGGAGTTTAACAAGTTGACCAGGAGAAATAGGTACTCTCTACCTATAATAGATGACTTGTTTGACCAATTTGTATGGACTAAAGTCTTTTCCCAATTACACTTAGCAACATAATTCCATCCGTTGAGGATTGCAAAGGAAAGCAAGCCAAAGACCACATTCCATACTCCAAATGGGCTCTATAAGTAGGAAGTAATGCCTTTTGGACTAACCAAACCCCAATATACTTTATGGATTTAACGACTAGAGTATTAAGAGGACAACTTAATAAGTTTTTCATGGTGTTTGTTAATGATATCTTGGTTTTCTCCAAAGGCAAGAAGGATCATAAGGACCATCTTAGGAAGATATTAGAGGCCTTGAGAGGAAACCAACTCAAAGCCAAGTTTTCTTAATGGCACTTTTGGAAAAATAAAGCTAAGTTCCTTGGGCATATTGTTTCGAAACAAGCACATCCTATATCGATACCATATCCAAATGAAATAAAAAAATGGTTAGTGGGGTTCCATTGTATAAATATTGAAATAAGGCATGCATCATGGCAAACACACTCTAAACTATGTAGTTTTATTTGATCAAAAAAAATCCCTTTTCCTTTAAGAAGTACTGGATGAATTTACAGAATTGGCTGTGGACTTTGCTAAGTGAAAGCTATCCAAGGATGGAAGAATCCTAGTAATGCATCAGAGGTTAGAAGTTTTCAAGGGTTGGTAGGCTACTATAAGAAGTTCACCAAGAGCTTTTCATAAATAGCAGCTCCTTTTATCCGATTGACTAAGAAGAATCTAGTTTTTTCTTTGAATGATAGATGCACCAAGGTATTTGAGAAGCTTAAGTAGTCACTGGCTAGTGCACTTGTGCTCACTATTCCAGATGGAACCAAGCCATTTACGGTTTTCATAGATGCATGTGGCTCAAGATTAAGGGTAGTTCTTATGCAAGGAGGGAAGGTAGTTGCCTACGCTAGTAAACAACTGAAGTACCCGAGAAAAGGTATCCATTGCATGACTTAGAATTGGCAGCCATTGTTTTTACCTTAAAGATGTGGAGGCATTATCTCTCGAGGGAAAGATTTGAATTATCCACTAATCATAAAGCACTTACATACCTATTTTCTAAAAAATATTTGAATCTTAGGCAGCAGAGGTGGATGGAATATATAGCATCCTTTGACTTTAGAATTCAATGTAACCCTGGAAAAGGGAACATAGTTGCCGACGCCCTTAGTCAGAGACATGATACCCTAGGTGCTATATATGAATAGAGATAGTTGGAGTTTCTCTCAACTTTTAATCTCGAACTGTCAACAGAACCCATCCATGGGTTTCTATCAGTTTTGGAGATTAGACATCCTTGATGGATCATATAGGGCATAAGCAAGTGAAAGAAGAGAAGTTCGTACAAATTTTGGAAAAATCGGGAAAAAGAGAGCATTTTTCCCATGCTAAGAGATATTCAGTTGATAAAAAGGGATGTTTGAGAAGAGATGGTTGTCTTTGTGTCCTAATGATTGATGATTTGATGAGAGATGTGATTATGGAGTTTCATCACTCAAAGATGACCATTCATCCCAGAGGAGATAAGACGTACAAGTACACGAAGAGAATTTTCTTTTAGAATGGAATGAAGAGAAGCGTAGCTGAGTTTGTTGCTAGGTGTTTGGCACGTCAGAAAATAAAAGATTAGCAATGGAAGCCTCGTGTATTATTATTAACTTTAGAAATTATGACTTGGAAGTGGGAACATATTTTGATGGATTTTGTCGAAGGATTGCCTAAAAGTCAGAAGGTAAATGAGGCCATTTAGGTTGTTGTGGACAGACTCATTAAGAGAGCTCATTTTATTCCAATTAGGAGAAACAAGACTAGCACCTCTCTCGCACAGATTTAAATTAAGGAGGTGGGTCATCTACATGGAATTCCTATAAGCATAGTTAGCGATAGAGACCCTTTATTCGCTAGCAAGTTTTGGATAAGCCTACAAATAGCTTTGGGATCTTCTTTGAACATTAGCATGGCATATCATCTACAAACTGATGGACAAATAGAGAAGGTAATTGGATTTTGGTGGACTTATTGAGAGGTTGTGTCTTAGATTTTGAAGGACACTGGGAGTAGCATCTACCATTGGTTGAGTTTGCATATAATAATAGCTATCAAGAGATGATTGATATGGACACTTTTGAAGCACTTTAGGGGCAACCATGCAAATCTCCTAGTTGTCGGTGGGAAACACCAACAAAGTATTACTCAGACCCGATTTGATCCCTGATACCGTGGAAAAAGTAGAGCTGATTAGGCAAAGGATGAAGATATCGCAAGATCGTCAAAAATTTTATGCGGATAAAAGAAGGAAAGAGCTCGAATTTGAGGTTGGAGATATGGAATTTGTTAAAATTCCCCCTCTTTGAAAAGTTATTAAGTTTGGAAAGTCTGGAAAATTGCGGCCTAGATTTGTTGGGCCATTAAGAATTCTAGAAAGAATAGGAAAACTGGCATAAGGTGTGGAGATTCACGACAAGTTGACAGGAGTCCCTAATGATTTCTACGTTTCTCACCTTAGGAAATGCCTTTATAACACTCTAATAGTATAGAACTGATCAGTTGGGCAATATTCAGATGGAGCCTATAGAGCCTCGTGCCACCGCATGCATTGTGGATCACGGTACTAGGAGACTCCGTAATAAAATAATTAAGTTGGTTCATGTACAATGAGGGGACAATCCGACGGAAAGCACATGGAAGACCAAGTGGAAGATGAAGAACGCTCATCGAGAGCTTTTCACTGATTATATTTCTCTCGTAAATTAGGATTTGGTTTCATTATGGTTGCTAGATTGGATGGTAGGAGATGGTTGTTACACGTTTTCACAACCACTTTACAATCATATAGAAATATCAATGCTTGTTAGGATACTTGCATACATACTTTCATGACACGATTACACACTCATGCTAGGATTGAGCTCATTTTAGCATGTCTATAGTATAGAATTACATTGCATTATTGGTTGAGTAGATGGTTGTGTAGAGAACTTGATTGTATAACATGGGATGTTATTGCATTACGCTGGTCGCCTCTTGGAATATTTTGGGATGAGAAATTTTAAGGAGAAGAGAACGTAACACCCCATAAATGAACCATAAATAAATGAAGTTAATTGAATTAAATATGATAAGAGTTAAATATGTAAATTTTATAGAAGTCTGAATTTAATCACAAAAGTTATTCCGTTGCGTTCATGGTGAAATTCTAACCTGTCTCCATATATAATACGCTGAAAACAGAGCTCAACCAAAAAAGTTATGAGCATTTGAAGTTTTCAAAAAATAGTTTTGGGGATAAGTAGACGTCTAAATTAACGTTTAATATTAAAAAGTTAATTAGGGAATAAAATATTTATGCAACGGAAGAAAATAAACGTTCTCCGAAATAAAGGAGCGGTCGACCTATATAGGTTTGAAGCTATGTTATATTCAGTTGTACACACCAAATTTACCCGTTTCCTACCTATTTCCATCATATGGTTCTGGTGCATTTCAACCCTTATAAATATAACCCTATCCTCTCCAATTTTATCCATATTATTTTGGGGAATATGATGAAATTCTACCATCGCTATCTCTCTCTAATAAGATCCAGAAACTTCGTAGGGAATTCAAGTAAGAATTCAACTTATATCTTATTTGTTTCTTCTTCTTCCAATCTATTCTCATCCTATTCTTCTTCAATTATACTAAATCAAATGAATATATATACCTCTTCCCTACCATGTGTATATATCAAAAGAGAGAGATTCTGGAAGAGATTGGAAGGCTACAAATCCATTTGGGTGAAGCTAAGGCTAATATGTATGTGGAAGCCTTAGTATTCTTTTCAGCAGTTGTCTTTGGATTTGAATACGCCTTTAGGATTTGGGATTTTGAAAATATGATAGATAAAATCCCCTAAAGTTCCTTTTTATTTTGATATGTCAATTCTATGTTGAGATTCCCAGCTATTTACATTAATTTGATGGAATTTGTTTCGTTTATGTAATTTTTGATAATTTCATAGTTTATTAAACTTCTCTTTCTTCTTTGGGTCAAATTGTGATCCTTCAATAAAGTAAGGGGTGTAAATTATGAACTATATTTGTAGTTTGTACCACTTGTTCTTATCTATTTCTTTGTAGAAGAGGAGTTGAGTAGAATATGAGGCTTAGATTGCAATGCTTATTATTTAAGATATCCCATTGAATTGATGTAATAAATCGATGTTCTATTTTATTTAAAAGTCCATTATTGTAGTTTTGGTTATGAATATCTATTTTATGTTTTGCATATTAGAATCCCATGAAATCTTAGAAATTTGAAGAAAAAGGACTTGTAATAATAATTGGTTAGAATTGATATTTAACGCTAGTTTAAAGCGTAAAATCCATGCGTTAGAACTTGTTAGGCACAAATATTTATTTATCTTTATTTACGCAGTTAACATATAATTATTGCATATACGATGTAGTTAGTTAGCCATTTATTTACATTTATTTCCCCCATTAGGAACGTAAATTGATTATGAGGCCAAAATAAAAGGAAACTCTTATATAGCCTAATTATTATTTTAAAGCTTAATAAGGAATATTCCTTATAAGGCCTTATTTATGAAACTGTGAAATGAGTGTGTGTGTGTGTGTGTGTGTGTGTGTGTGTAGTAATTAACATATGGCTAAGTCGTGGGGATGCACGGTCAATAGAGTAACATAATGAAAGTTTGCCCTTCACTTTAAGGCTATCAGCAATTGAGTACACTTTTATTGATGTGAGACAACTTTATAATAAATATTTGTAATGAGGCGTGGTTGGTCCTAAATTCTATAGAGGAAATCTGGCCAGCTATCTGGCTACCAGTTCCTACGAATAACGGATTAATATGAGTCATTATGAGTATGGGCTGTAAGATAATGGGCCTACTTCGGGGTCTTGAGGTTCTAAGGGATTGGACCCGCCTCTTTTCCCCAGATGAAGTATTAAATGGCCAATGGCACACATTAGGTAGTATCTCTACAAAGATCTGCTTTTGGAAATAGGTCTTAAATGATGGGGTTTGCCTTAATTTAGATATTAAATGACTAGATTCTGCCTATTTTCCACTTAGAATTATTAAGTGGCCTAGAAGATTCCATATGATTTCAGCTAGATATTACTATTGAGAAGCACGCATTGAAAATAGGTATTAAATGATGAGGTCTACCTTAATTAAAGTATTAAATGACCAGAGTCTACTTATTTTCCAATAAAGGTATTAAATGGCTTGGGTACCGTCTCTCACATTATTAACTATTTATGATGCATGATTGGGATATGAGATTTTATAAAACTGCTTCAAGAATGGAAGCTATTATGTGATTGGACTCGCCTCCTTTTCTTATAAAGTAGTACTAAATGATTTTAATGGATTTATGTACATAGATATATTCTTATTTTGAAATATACTTCCCAAGTACTGAAAAGGTAAGACTCGAGGTTTTTATTCACCAGACACTTGTTGTTCTGACTCCCTCCTCATTACAACATAGGTTAAGGACGGAGTAACGGTAGCGACGATGCTTAGAGATAGAGAATCTTGGCTTGTGGCGATATTTGTTATTATTATTTGCTTTTATATGTACCCGTGGATTTAGACAACTGTTGTAACAGATATCATGTTATGGCTTTTACGGAATTTTTTGTTATGACTTTTTTTTATGGTTATGAAATAAACGGGTACACTTTGCTATTATATTTTGTTCCATCCATTATGAGTACTGAAAGTTTAGTTATGGCTCTGCAATATTATTTCTTTTTACTACCAACAGCTTACCTTAAAATAGATCTAAGTTTCAATGGGCCTTTTCTAGGTCAAAATTTAGGCCAGTTCTGGGGTGGGTTGTTACATGGACCCCTTGAAAACACTAAGTTGGCTACCCCTTGAACATGACATATCGGATTACATAATCCCTTAGGCATTGAGGCTATAAATATTTACCTCGATCACCTCACGCACATTCCATATATATAAATCTTGATTCCAGATCGAGGGATGATGCTTTAATGGTAGCGAACCACATAGTTCTATGAGGCATCAATTGATTTTAGTGATTCTAGGTTGCGAGGCTTATGAAGCCATGGTTGTACCTTTTTCTCCATGCAATTCCCACTTGGAATGCTAACACTGCCTTCCAGGAAATAATACAATGTTAGCATTCATCCATACAAGTTTTTCAGAATGTGAACAAACTGAAGGAACTACTTCTACTACTTCCTCAGGATTAGTAGCAACTAGCCCTTGCACTTCAAAGAACTCCGTCTTCAAGTTCCCTCATCTCGAACCAACCATGAACCTCTACCAAAGCGTAGAATGCACATACGGCTTTTGGAGTGGTTACGGTTTTGAGTCATCTCATATGAGTACACTACCCCGCTTACCGGACGGTTCAAAACCAATCGATAGATTCCAATAAACTCTAATCCAATTCTTTTGGAAATAATCAGACAATACATAAGAGTGGAGATGACCTCTTAATCATTTAAGTGGACAGGTTTCCTTATCATTTGTTCTAGAAGAGCAAAACGAGTTTGTTTATACAATATAACATCACCGAAGATGACTTTACCATATAATTCTCGTGTTTCTTTTAGATATTTCCAGAATTATATTTTGATCAAGATTTAATACTCGGTTTTTTCAACATCAAATAAAAAAACAATCAAATCAGAGATTTAATTTCTCATAGAAACCTAGCATGATTTAAGCACATAAGCAACCACTAAGCCACTTTAATTAATCCTTTCATTAATTAAAATCTCTTTCAAATTATTTTGAAAATTATTCATATACTTATCTCAATGGTACAAGTATATTCACAAAACACTACACATCCAATACTTATATAATGTAGTCATCTACGGTATACTTATCTCAACGGTATATGTGTACTAACAAAACACTTATGAAAGATTTCATATTTTTCCAAACCTCATTTAATTGGGTCAAAAACAATTGTCATTTAAATAGAGCATTTACTATAAACCCAAACCACTTTGCTCTTTTTGTGTTAAGTATGAAAAGAATACTTCCCATACCATCATAATTTAAAATGATCATTTAGAGAAACCAAATCTCATACCTTTTATAAATCTCCTTTAAAAATCTATTTATAACACTTCTACACTTGTAACATTGTTGATATTTCAACATACCCTATCGCTCATCTAGAATTGAAACTAGGTAAGTTAGATACTTGCCTAGACACCCCAATTCTAAATCTCATAGATACAGGATCAGTGTACTCATTACTTTTAGCGCCAAATGTTGGATTACTAAATTTTCATAAATACTCAATTTGCATACAGAAACATGACTTTAAATACTTAACACTAATCTTCAATTTCAAAATTAAAACTATTCTTAAGATAACAACGAAGCTGTTCAAGTTGGGGTACTATCTTCTCTAAAACCTTGACTAGACAATATTCTTATCTTTTGGATAGGTAGAAGTATACCTACCTTGAAGTTTAATAGCACGTATAAAAATCCTTAATTCCATATATTATTCTTTTTTTAAGAAAGGGTAATAGACCAAACTCTATTCACTCTAATTTCCACTTAAAAATCTTTAAAATATCCTTTGATATTTCCATATCAAATCTTATCTGGAAATCCTTGTTCTAATCAACATTTGATTTGGAAAAGATAGATCTTTCCTTTATATACTGGTAAACATTTACTTTATTATATCAAATAATTCTTAAATCAAACATATAAGGAAACCTCTTTTAATACACTTTTAAACAAAATTTTAAAACTCCATTCAAATCATGACTTAAAAACATTCCCTTTTAAAAAGAATTCAACTTTGAAAAATAAACCGATTTCTTTTAAATAAACCGCTTACTTAAATATCTCAAAATAAATATTTTTTATAATACTCATATAACATTTATAAATCATATTTGAAAAGAATTTCAAATATCTAAAAGGGGTTTTTAGGTGCAGAGAAGAAGTTGTAAAAAAAATTAGTCTGAGGGACAACGAGTTTGTTTTTTACTCTAAAGGACACTTTATTGTGTAAATCATAGAATGATAGTTGCAATTATCATTTTTTGTTTACATTATAAAGTGTCCTTCAGACTAAAAAACAAACTTGCTGTCTCTGAGACTAATTTTTTTTTTTGCAATTTCTTCCCTAGGCCTATTTTCCTGCATCTAAAATAGATAATCTTTTATGTTTTTGAAAAATCAAAGAGTTTCAAACTGCGTCTGTAACGACTATCGCTATACGAACCATAAAGTTCAAAACTTATTTTTATAATTAAAATGGCTTTTAATCTCCATTTCTTTCTATATTTTATATTATTGTAAGCGTAGAAAACATTCCTCTTCAAAATAAAAGTTTACATCGATGAAAATCCATAAGTATAACCTTTCAAACTCAAAAAGAGGCTTAGCGGCTAACTTAGCACATTATCAAGTGCAATTTGCTTTTACATCAAAGAAATCAACTTTCAAGTCATAACAAGTCCATATACCATATATACATATGTCATTGCTTTTCAAAGCAAGAATCAACAATTATCACCAAATATTCAAGCAACACATTTACATAAACATCAACACTAGCATACTATTTAACATAATATATATAATATTCTCCATAATACAAGAAGTTACAAAGTAAACCAAAATCCATATTTAGAGATTAAATAAACTTCATCATGGGTAAAGAATAGAAATATTCATTTTGGAAGCAAATTCTATCATCGTACCTTTCAAAACAATTCGCAGCAAGGAAACAACCTCTGTAAATCAACTATTTGGAGGACCAAAACAAAATGTTTTAAATGAGATTTTTACTAGTTGTTTGAAAATGAGCTAGTAATAATATATCCGAAATTTAGAATTAATGGAATTTTACACAATTTATCATGATTTTCAAACAAACATGCATTTTCTGTTGGGAATTTCCAGAAAAGCTTATGAAAATGACTGAATTCAACGCATCAAAACTGAATAAAAATGCGTGAAATTTGGGATATACGTGTTGGAACATGTAAAAAACAACATATCTAAAAATTGATATTTTTAAACTTTATATGAATTAAATAGGAATTTTATAGTGAAGAGGATTTAAAATCACTGAATTTGTCAAAGCACAACCACATCAACAAATATCAGCACCATTCATGTTTATAATCATATAAACTTAATATATTCATAATAAACAAAGTTACGAATCTATGGAACTCACCTAAAAAAAAATTAAAGTCAAAATAATTTGATTTGATATTCGAAATCACACTTTAAAAAGGCCTCTTCTTCGTTATTTATAGAACAGAAAATCGACCATACTCTAACAATTTTTCAACGATCCCAGGTTGATCAAAATTAGATTTTGATCACTTATGTTAATGTAAATAAGTGTTAAGAAGCTTCCTTTAAGTTTCATGATTTTTGGACATTTATTTTATTTTTTATATAATTTTGGAAGAGAGGAGGGAGGAAAGAAGGAAGGCAAAAGAAGGTACTTTTGAGTTTCCTAATCTTTGGAAGCTTTTTGAAACAATTTGAAAAAAATGAAAAATGAAATAATAAAATGGAAAGAGAGAGGTGAAAGGAATAAAAACCCATATGCTTGCATTTATTCATGTGCACATTAAATCATTTGACATTTAACCTTTTTTAACAAAAAAGAAAAGTCTTCTTTCTTTATTTAATTATTTAATCACTTTCTAGAATTTTCTGATGACTATTTACTTTAATTAATCCATTTTCTATACACTTTGAATTGTTGTAATATAATCATTTTCTATTATATAAGTTTCAAAATGTTTAAGCAACTTCTGATGAATAAAAAGTTGATTTTAAACAAAACGTTTTTCGGCCACATTGTCACTTTTACTTCAAAGTATATATTATTGTAAACCAATTTTCAAAATGTGTTCACCATTATTATTTGTTAATTAAAAGAGGATTATTTGACCATTAAAAATTATTATATGAATATTTAAAATAAATTAAATATTCACAAATCAAAGCGATAAAATTCCAGGTCATTACATTATTCCGCCTTTAAAAGGATTTCGATCCCAGAATTTCATCCCAACCAGAACAAAGATGAAAACAAGCCAATACATGAATACTTACATTCATAAGCCCATACATGTAATCATTCGTATGTAATACCTGATTCGATCACTTACTCGAGTACATAAATTCTCTTCTGAACTAGTATCGCTCACTGACTTCCCTAGTGCGGACTACAATCGGGCTTCTTGATTGGAAACCATCGTTCTTCTTACATAGCCATATATTATGATAAAAAAATCAGTAACATATCAAGAACTCTCACCATGTGTTTGCTGTCAAGAATTAAGTGAAAAGTCCTTATTCCGGTCGGTGCGAATCAGCTCAAAGCCACGTACTTGAACCCTGGATCAAGAACCGTACGAAGTAATGATCTACACAGAACATAAGTACCCACTCTTTTTTGTTCCTACCTATACTAATTCCTAAAAACATTTCATTTTTTAACACTTACTTTTATCAAAATATCTTTTCTATTTTGAATCCATTTTCCTTAAGGAAACCTAAGAACTAAATACCTGGTTTTATTCCAAAACCATTTAAAAATGATATTATATATTTGAAACCATAGAAAATATACATATAGATCGAGTAACAACAAAATGATAACAAGGAATTGGGTACTACCAAATATTATTATACATTCTCTTATCTAGAAGGGTAATACATAAGAGAAGTGCTTACCATCCGAATGCATCTCTTTTCCATTTTTAGTTATTTTCGAGCCACTCGAACTAGTTAACATAAAAATACTCTTCTTTTTTTCAAATCCCATTTTAGAACAACACCGTATATATTTCCTAACAAATAGTTTTAACAAAATATCTATACCAACTTCTTTGGGTTTATTCGGATTCGAACTCATTTTGATTGTATAATGACAAAGAAAATGATTTACTAAGTGCAACATTCGCCTAAAAAGACATCCGATTGTCACTTAGAAGATTATCCAGATCTTCACAAAACAAATCGAGACTCATTCCCTGAACCAATCCAAAGTAAATATACCTTACTTCAAAATTTGCTTCACAAAATATTTTTACTTAAAAATACCTTCAAGTAATACTATCATTACTCTTCTTAAAAATCATTTGAAATCCTTTTCCAAAGACCGTAGAATTTAAATTCTCAAAAATCCTTTTTGTTATCCCATTTTTTGGTCAAAACTAGGATATCCATGTTGAGCGCGTCTCCACCACGATCGAGCTAAGAAGAAGCAACCAGCAAGCGTACCTAAGACCAGAGTTTCACTCAAGATCCAAATACAAAGTCCATTCGGCCTTAGACTCTCATATTCATTCGGCTATGCAAGTATACGGACTCATTCGGCAATCCATGCCTAAGGTCATTCGGCACTCATAATACACGACTCATTCGGCAATCCATGCCTAGGGACATTCGGCACTCCTAATATACAAGCTCATTCGGCATAGCGTTCATCCGGTCCAACACCACACAACCAATGCCGGACCAAACTCCTCATCTACGCCGAACCAAACCTCCCCCATGCCAAGTATAGCCTCACCGGTCCAAACCATTCCCTTGCTACCACCGGACCAACTACAACTTCCCCAAGCAAACCATTCCCTTGCTACCACCGGACCAACTACAACTTCCCCAAGCACCACCGAACGAGCTCCACCGAATCCCCTACGACCGAACCATGCTACAAGCTACCACCGGTCCAACCCACCACCGGTCCGAACGACTCACCACTCACCGCCGAACCAAAGCTCCGCCGAACCAGAAGTTGCCAGTCCAGATTGCATCAGCCCAAGCCCACCAGCAGCTATAAGCATCCAAGACCCCTGCCCCCTGCCTCACTCTATAAATAGAGGGGCAGGGGTACAACAATGGAGGACGATTTCTGGAGACAAGTTTGAGAGCTCAAGCCTGGAAGGAACTCTCAAACAACTTTAGATACTTGTAATCAAAGCTTTGTACTTGTAATCTGAAGAAAAAAGGAGAATAACATATAAAGTGGATGTAGGCACGTTCTGGCCGAACCACTATAAATCCGTGTGTCTTTTACAGTTTAGTCCCTGCTTTTTATATATTTGCATAAATCACCCAAATCACTAAAAACAACATAAAATCAACCAACTCATACGACTTTGGGTGTTTGCGGCCATTTTTTACGCAAACATTTTGGTGCTTTCACTGAGAAGAACCAGCTTCCGCTACACGGACAGAAGTTGAATTTGAAAATCTAAGAGTTCAGATCTAAGAGTTATGACGAGACAAACAAGTAAAAGGCAAAGGCCAGAGAGAAGTGAACACCAAGGAAGTCAAGAGGCTTCCTCAAGAGGGAATCAAGCGTCGATCTTCATCACTAGGGATGAGATGGAGGTCATGATGAGAAGGCAAGAAGAGATGATCCAGAACTTACTTCAACAAATTGGGCAAATTGGAGCACAGATCCAAGGAGCGACTGGAATTCAGAACGGAGCAGGACCATCTGGCGCAGCACCAGAGCTAGGGGGCACTCACGCAGAGCATGTTGATCCAACCCCGGGAAGTGAGATGGGGGCATCCGAGCCACCTGGTAGCAACAGAGGAATGAACGTTCAGCCAGGGAGGCATACACATGGAAACTCCCGCGGACTTGGGGGGCAGGTCGAAGACAGTGAACGAGAACTACAGCTTGGAAACAACGACAGATTAGCAGAGATGGTTAGAAGAGCTATGAGAGGCGGTTTAGTAAACAGAGACTTGGAAGATGTAAACAGGAGTCCTTTTTCTTCTGCGATTAGGATGGCTAGAAACCCACCAGAATTCAAGCTACCATCATTGGACATGTACAACGGGAAAACGGACCCCACGGTCCATCTAACGAAGTATATGAGACATATGGAAGTGCTGGGGGCATCAGACGAGGTTATGGCCCGGTGCTTTCCACTGTATTTGACGGACATTGCAGCGTTATGGTTTAGGCAACTGGAGAGCGGCTCCGTAGGGACATGGGCAGATTTAACTGAGAGATTCATGAGGCAATTCAGGGTTCATATTGCGAGGCCCAAGAATGTGATGACTTTGGCAACCTTGAAACAGAAAACTGGAGAGACTTTGAGGAGCTTTCTAACGCGATTTAATGCTGCAGCAGCATCAGTGGATCGACCAGATCCAGCTATGGTCATGATGGCAGCTGTATCTGGAATAGCTGGTAATACAGAGTTCAAGAATTCATTAACCAAGGATCCGCCTATGAATCTGGGAGAGTTCTATCATGAGGCTGAAAAGTTTCTGCGTTTGGAAGATGCTAGTACAGAAAGAGAGGAAGAAGATGACGTTTACACAATCAAGAGCGGAAACCCACCTGGAAAGGGTGCAGAGACTAGCAAAGGAAAGAGAAAGGCTGAGGATAATGATGACAGGACGAAGTGGCTACGGAGAGAGCCACGATTCACCACCTATTCACAGTTGAATGAGAGTTTGGAACGGATTTATCAAGATACCAAGGGGCAGGTTCCGTATCGTAGACCAATGCGAAGGGATCCAACCTCTGACGAAAGAAAATCAGATAAGTTTTGTGTATTTCATGAATTGAATGGTCATAACACTAATAATTGTAGGCATTTGAAGGACGAGGTGGAAGGGCTTATCAGGAACGGTATGCTCCTTCAGTATGTGAGGAGGCGAACTCCAGCGGTGGAGCCAGAGCGACCACCCTCTACATCAGCTAGAGGTGACCCTGGATCAGGGCACCATTTGATTATCCATTGATTGCTTGATTAAAATAACGATGAACAAGTCATAAGCTTCCACTAACGCAATTAAATCATTTACACATGTACGAGATCGCGAACGATCTCCAGGCATGCTCTGAATGATCATTGACTGCTTCGGAGTGGGAACTTACACTTTGACATCCTTGCTTTGCTTTTGTTTCGATTTGAACATTTGAACTCTTCCTGTTTGGACATTTCTGCTGTAAGGTACTATTGCTTTAACATTTACAATTCCATGGAAAAATTTACTTGTATGCCCGTTGGATCGCGAACGGTCCACGAGTACCTATTGCATGGCAACGAACTGCCGAAGTCTTTGATTCGAAAACTCCCCCAAACAATAACTCCAACACTGATAATATTAAGTCCCCCCCGGGCACACTCATTCGCCTCGAACGGCACCCGACTTCGAACAGTCACAATTCGCCTCGAACGGCACCCGACTTCGAACAGTCACAACTCGCCTCGAACGGCACCCGATCGCGAACGATCACAACTCGCCTCGAACGGCACAACTCGCCTCGAACGGCACATCTCACCTTACCTCAAATGGCTCGATCGCGAACGGTCGTCATTTGAGGTCCGCAACCTGATCACTAACTGTTACACCTTACCTCAAATGGCTTTTACCTCAAATGGCTTGATCGCGAACGGTCGTCATTTGAGGACCGCCACTTGACCGCGCACTGTCGCACCTTACCTCGAATGACTTGATCACGAACGATCGTCATTTGAAGTTAGGCGCTTGACCCTGAACGGTCACATTTCATCACAAATGGCTCGGTCTCGAACGATCGACGCGTGGACTTACAGACTTGACCGCGCACTGTCGCACTTTACCTCGAATGACTCGATCACGAACGATCGTCATTTGAAGTTAAGCGCTTGACCTTGAACGGTCCCCACTCGACCGCGCACTGTCGCACTTTACCGCGAATGACTCGATCCCGAACGATCGTCATTTGAAGTAAAGCGCTTGACCTTGAACGGTCACATTTCACTGCAGATGACGCGATCCCGAACGATCGACGCACGGATTTATGCGCTTGACCGCGCACGGTCGCACTTCACCGCAAGTGACTTGATCACGAATGATCGTCATTTGAAGTTAGGCGCTTGACCATGAACGGCCGCGCTTCATCCCAAATAGCTCGATCCCGAACGGTCGTCATTTGGGGCTATATAAAATATCAAGTTCTTTGCAGGTTGATGACAGGATATGAACATCCAGCTCATGGCATTACAAAACACGCCTTCCTACCGCAAGGCATATTTTGGGGGGCAAAGTGTTATCCCATTTTTTGGTCAAAACTAGGATATCCATGTTGAGCGCGTCTCCACCACGATCGAGCTAAGAAGAAGCAACCAGCAAGCGTACCTAAGACCAGAGTTTCACTCAAGATCCAAATACAAAGTCCATTCGGCCTTAGACTCTCATATTCATTCGGCTATGCAAGTATACGGACTCATTCGGCAATCCATGCCTAAGGTCATTCGGCACTCATAATACACGACTCATTCGGCAATCCATGCCTAGGGACATTCGGCACTCCTAATATACAAGCTCATTCGGCATAGCGTTCATCCGGTCCAACACCACACAACCAATGCCGGACCAAACTCCTCATCTACGCCGAACCAAACCTCCCCCATGCCAAGTATAGCCTCACCGGTCCAAACCATTCCCTTGCTACCACCGGACCAACTACAACTTCCCCAAGCAAACCATTCCCTTGCTACCACCGGACCAACTACAACTTCCCCAAGCACCACCGAACGAGCTCCACCGAATCCCCTACGACCGAACCATGCTACAAGCTACCACCGGTCCAACCCACCACCGGTCCGAACGACTCACCACTCACCGCCGAACCAAAGCTCCGCCGAACCAGAAGTTGCCAGTCCAGATTGCATCAGCCCAAGCCCACCAGCAGCTATAAGCATCCAAGACCCCTGCCCCCTGCCTCACTCTATAAATAGAGGGGCAGGGGTACAACAATGGAGGACGATTTCTGGAGACAAGTTTGAGAGCTCAAGCCTGGAAGGAACTCTCAAACAACTTTAGATACTTGTAATCAAAGCTTTGTACTTGTAATCTGAAGAAAAAAGGAGAATAACATATAAAGTGGATGTAGGCACGTTCTGGCCGAACCACTATAAATCCGTGTGTCTTTTACAGTTTAGTCCCTGCTTTTTATATATTTGCATAAATCACCCAAATCACTAAAAACAACATAAAATCAACCAACTCATACGACTTTGGGTGTTTGCGGCCATTTTTTACGCAAACACTTTTATTTATAAAAAAAAACCTTTTTTTATAAACCAAAATTTATAAAATCATTTCCTAACTATTTATTACAAAAAATCTTAACTTTCTTTTAATAAACCTCTTTTATTAAAATCAACTTCTAAATTTACATTATTACCGAGCATCTTATTGTAAAACTTAATTCACAAGATGTTCATTTCAATGTTCCCACAATTTCTATCTACCCAACCTATGTTTTAAAAAGGGAAATTATCGATAATCAATAAGAAATAATCAATGCTCAGAACTAGATGAGAATGATTAATAAAACAATAAATGATAATAATTGCATATTATCATTTCCTAATAAACAAACACATCAAAAATAATTATTTCAAATTTTTGAAAATTATTCTTTTGTATATAAAATATAATCCTAGGTAAAATTATTTCATTTACCAATTTCGAAACAATCCTGTATCGGTTTGCCCCATTCAAGTGTTTAAAGATCCCTATCATCCGTTAGCTACTCGTATTGACCAAAATCCATAAGCCCTTCAACAGACCAATCAAAACAATACAAAACATTTTTATAGCACTAAATAAATACGCTTTCCCATATATACGCACGCTCAAACTCATTCTAGGGTGTTACTAACCCTATCTCTAATGAGTTTACCCCAGCATGGCCAAGGTTCTCTCTTAATCTTCAGCTCTGTATCCATCCGACTTAGTTATGCCTAACTACTGTAACAACCCGCCTTCAATCCTCAGAAGTCCAACCTAATACATCCATGATATTCACATGCCAAACATCTAAGTACCGTTAAGATAGATTGTTGAGGTAAAAGAAGGAAAAGCCAAAACATAATCTCATAACGTGACTAGTAATATATAATATACAAAAGGTCTTTACAAAAGGAAAACGAACTTTAATATACATTCTATCGTCAAAGCAAAACTAACCTATCATCAGCCTGGACAGTTATAATAATCTGTCTTTACTATTGCTGATGAATACAAATAATAAAAAATAGAAAAAGGTAAAATACGAGAATACATCTTGGAGGATCCAGTTCGTCTCCTAAAGCTCCAAAGTGTCCAGCTATATCCGAAAAATATGCTCGGTTTACATGAGCATTATAAGAAAATAACACTCAGATCTGTATGGTAAACCAGCATGAGAAACATAATCATATGGATTTTTAATATTTTTTAAAACTTTTAAAATAAAGGTTTCTCATATGACCACGTCGGACAAAAATACAAATGGGTTTTTACCTTAAGATATACAAACCATTTTATACGAAATCGTGTGATATTATAATAACGTCCAGTGTTTAAAATAAATATATAACATAACTGAAATACTTGCATCTCACATTCCAGTAGTCAGGCATAACTAAGACCATAAAGGCATGTATTATAAAATGGATTCCAACATGGCAAGGTGAAGAATTACTTTCGTATAGTACACCTCTAGATCAAATATACTCGAGGGCCATACATGGACCGCTTGCGAACATAGAGCCGGCTACCCCTTTAGCATGGCATAGTGGATTACATCATCCCTTGGGCACTGAGCTGCAAACATTACCCCACAGTTGCCTCATATGAACACCAAAATCCATAAAATCGAATCTAGATCGAGGAATGTTGCTCCTAGTGGTTGCACACTACATAGCTCTAGAAGCATCCTATGTTTTAGCCATTTCCAAGTTGTGAGGCTTATGGGGTTATGCTTTTACCTTTTTCTCCTAGCAATTTCTTCTTGGAATGCTAACACCGCCCTCCAAGTAGTAATTCAATGCCAACATTCATCCACATAAGTTGTTCAAGATATAAAAAGGCAGTACTTCTACTACATCCATTTTGGAATCATCTCAGGATTAGTAGCAACTAGCCGTTGTACTTCAAATAACTCCGTCTTCGATTCCATCATCTTGAACCAATCTTGACCCTTTTCAAAGCATCAAACGTGCATATGGTTTTGGAGTGGTAATGATTTCAAGTCATCTCATATAAATACACTCCCCTGCTTACCGGTTGCTCTAAAACCAAATTGATAGTTGCGATAAACTCAAATCCGGTTCTTTTAAAAATAAATTAGACAATACACAAGAGCAGATCATCTCCTAACCTTTTAAGCATACATATTTCCTTATCATTTGTCCTAGGAGAGCAAAATAAGATTTATGTGAACAATATAGCCTCATCGAAGATAACTGTGTAATATCACCCTCGTGTTACTCCTAGATATTTCCAAAGTTATATTTTTGGCCAAGATTTGATTTTCGGTTATATAACTATCAAATAAACAAACAATCGAACATAGATTTAATTCCATATGAAATCACCAAGCCATTATTAATTAATCATTCATTAATTAAATCTCTTTTCCATTATTTGAGTCAAATTACCTTCATAAAAGATATTTTCACAAATCCCTAATACTCCTTTCTATACTTGAAAAAAATATCAATATACTTTTCTCACCGATATAAGCATATTAATACAACATTATACTTTCAATACTTACAAAATATATCCATATACGTATCTCAACGATCTAAGTATATTAACAAAACTTAAGGGAGATTCCTCTTTCGAAATTCATATTTAAATGGGGAAAAACAAATATCATTTAAAACATTACTTAGTCTAAATCCAAAACACTTTTCCTTTAGTGTTAAGTATGGAAATAATGTTTCCGTACCGCCATAATTAAGTCGAATTATGTATCAAAATTAAATCTCATTCCCTATATAAAATTTCATTTTTATAAACTCATCACATATCTACAGATCCTTTTATAAATCTCCAAATTAATTTGTAAAACTTCTTCTATTTATAAAACTTTTTTTATTTATATAACTCTTTTCTATTTATAAAACTGATTTCTATTTCTAAAACTCTTTTATAAATCTCTCTTTATAAACTCCTTTATAAAAATTCTTTATAAAATCCTTTGTAAAAATCCTTCAACTCGTTTTTGTAAATCTTATATAATTGACACAAATCTTCATTACTATAAAAATATCACTTATAAATCTATTCCTTTACTTGTAAATTACCATTTATCAATCTCTCTTTTATTTATAAAATATCATTTATAAAGCTCCTTTATAAAATATCATTTATCAAGAAAAATTCCTTATATAACACAATTTATTATTTATAACCACCTTTATTAAATTAATTAATTAGCTTTAAACATCATAAATAAATAATTGATTAAATTTAAAGCATCATTGATAAAATAATTAATTAACTTTAAAACATCATTATTAAAATAATTAATTAACTTTAAATCATCCTTAATAAAATAATTAGTTAACTTAACCCGTCATTAATTAAATCAATTAATTAATTTAAACCATAATTAAATCATTTAATTAACTTAAACCGTAATTTAATCAACTAGTTAACTTAATACAACATTATTAATATAATTAAATAACTTTAATATCTTTAATAAAATAATTAATTAACTTACTTTAAAACATCATTAATAAAATAATTAATTAACTAGCTTTAAAACATCATTAGCAAAATAATTAATTAACTTAAACATCATGTATAAAATAATTAAAATCATTATAATTATATAAAAACTTAACCTTAAATTGTTATAAAATTGAAGTTAATTTAAATCCATAACCTTTCAAATTCAAACAGAGGCTTAGCGACCACCATGCTACTTAATAAGCTACCATTTATTTTTAATTTACTTTCTAAGTCATATCACTGGTATGTACATAAGCAAGCATATATGTAAGTAAAATCAACAGTTCACAGTCACTAGTTAATCCATCACTTATCCAATAGTAATTAATCTACATATTAATTAATTGGCACATAAATAAACATCCAAATAAATATAATAGCAGAATGGCATTTATTCTGCTAAATAGATGTCATTAATAATCTACTCAATTTAATTATAGCAGAACAGTGTGTCATTTGGCCAAATAGATAACACTAACGAAATATAATTAATTTAACTATGTTATTATTTAAAACGACGTAATCAAATTCAATCTCTATTATTATATCATAAAGTTATACTTTATCCAAACTATCAACAAGTTATATCGTATGTTGTACTTGTCAATATGAGTCTAATGCAAAAATCCATGGGTCAGTCGGTTTTAAAACGGATTAGAAATCACATATTCAATTTCAACCCATTAATTAGTAATTAAACAAATAAGTATATATTAGTTTTCTCACCCAAACCAATCAGCTCGACCCAACTAGCAATTCAAACCCTCTTGCATGTATATTGCCACATCTTCCCTCCTAAAACCAATCGCTCCAGGAATTCAAAAACACGAGACTACCTTGATTATCCCTGAACCACTACCTCTTCGCTAAACTTTGGCCACCGCCACCAATGCCAATGCAACCACCATACTGCACTTCCCTTTCAACCGAAGCCCCACCCAGCCCGATGCCACCTATGGCTTCTAACACTCAAAAACCTAAGCCCCAAAATGGCCATGGACCAAACCATAATCGACATCTACTGACCAACTCCGACCATCGATCCACCGTCGACTGCCACCATGACTCTACCAAGACCCAAGGCTTCCTCTAGACATCACCGCTCCTTCCCTAGTCCACCACCTCATAGGAAATTGCCATATGAACGAAATCCTTTCATTTAACCACCATTACCAACCTAAGCTTCTAAAATTCACAGGGCCACCAATAAAAATCTCAACTCGACCAACAAACCCATCCATATCATCTATTCTCCAATCCGTGATTTTTGAAATAAGACCAATATTTGACACTTACTATAATCAACCAACTCCGACCACCCCGCTAGATGAAACGGCGAGCGGTTGTTTTTAAAAATTTAGAGGCTAAGACGAACGACATTGATGTTATTGACTTTGGCTAGTAATGAATAGATTTAAAGATAATGAATTTTGAAAGGGGATGAGGTTTGATTTTTACTTGTTTTTATACATCCATAGAGATGCGAAGTAAATAAAAGACGAAGTATGGAAGGAGAGAATAATACGAGTGATGTTGAAAATGAAGAGAAGGCTTAAGTTAGATATGTCCCCTTATAACCAGACTACTTCGTTACTTCCTACCTAAGTTAACCCAAATTCACAAGTTAACCAAAATCTACAATTTAAGATAGCCCATCCCATCAATCAAATCAACATTAAAGCTTTGTTGAAAATTTTGAGTTTTATTTGATTTGAAATTTTTTTGAAAAGAAGATTTGCAATATTTTGCTACACAATATCCCATTCGCGTATAGATTGCAAATGATAGAAATAAAACTACGATCGCGCACAATAATGTGATAGGATTCCAAAACAATTATAAATTACACTAGTTATCAAGTTCCGTTAAACTTTAAAAATATCAATGTCTAGCGTAAAATATGACAAACGATAATTTAAAAAATTTCTAAATTAAAATTATGGAGAAATCTTATAAATTATTTTTATTACCAAATTGATTTTCTTTTCATCTAAAATCTTAAATCCAATATTTAAAATAAATTAAATATTCGCCAAAATCAAAGTAATAAAATTCGAGTCATTAGACTTGGAGGTTTTTTTCGCAAAGTTAAATGGATCATTGAGACTTTATGTGGACTATAGGGAGCTAAACATGCAGACCATTCGAAATAAGTATCCCTTACTCCACGTAGACGACCTTTTTGACTAACTTCATGGTGCTCGAGTATTTTCGCAAATGGACCTTGCTACATGATTTCACCATTTAAGGGTAGCGAGGATATTAAACCCTTAACTGCATTTAAAGGATTAGACTTTTTTTTTGAGTCGTTGGTTAAGCCTTTTGGGTGGACGATACACCCACTTATTTTATAGACCTGATGAAACGCGTTTTCAGGGATATTATAAACAAGTTTGTATTGGTCTTTATAGACGATATCCTTATTACTCTAGGATTGAGGAGCACAAACACCATTTGGAAGAGTTGTAAGAAACGTTAAGGAAATACATTCTAAAGGAAAAAAATTCGAATTGTCACTTTGGTTAATCAAAAGAAAGGTTCAAAAGATATGTTGCGTCGGAGAATCGCATCTTGGTTGACCCAGTAAAGGTAGCAGCTGATCAAGATTTTAAGAGACCATAGACTCCAACAGAGGTTAGAACCTTCTTAGCCATGGCCGGATTTTTAAAGAGATTCGTCTAGGACTACTCCATGATTGCCTCGCCCCTATTAAAGTTGACAGGAAAAGGTAAGAAGTTTATTTGGACTTTGAAGTGCGAGGAAGCATTTATTGAATTGAAGAAGCGGTTGATTAGCGCCTTGTTTCTTATTACCAAAAGGTATAATACCACTTATGGAGTAGGTTTGGAGGTAGTTTTGATGCAGCATGACTCCCCGGTATTATGACTGGTATTATGAAGTGTAAGGGAGCATTCATTCATTTAATGCTAGTGCATCCCTTTTGTTATGATTACCATTATTATAGTGTTCGTTGACGGAAATTCTACTGGTTTAGAAAACCATTGAGCAAATTTATAATAAAAATTACCGCAAGCGCGCGGCGTGCAATTTTAGTACGTGGTGAGTACGGGTCAATCTGTCGGAAATTGTTAGATTTTAAATTTTTATATTCAATCAAGTTATCCAAAGATTTGATGATGTTAAGCTAAAAATGTAGGAAAACTAACAAAAAGAAAGTGATAAAAAAATAAGAGTAGAAAGACAATTTAGAGATAAATCCACTCTCTAGATCACATAGTTCAACAAAACATGAAATTATGATCTCTCTTTTTTGGTCATTAGTAAGTTTAATTGATGTGCTTATCATAAGTATGGTATAGTTGTGCTATTAAGTAGCCCAATATAAACAATCAAACTATAACACAACCACTAATACAGATTTAACTCTCATGAAATATGACAACAAAGTTGACAGCAAAATCTATTTGAAGCATGGCCTATTAACTATTGTTTAGAAATATAAGCCATCAAATTTTAATTTCAACATTCGCTTCTTTGCCATAATCATATTTAGATGAAGTGGTAATTTGTGTTTTGTTTGTTTAAGTATAGCCTATTTGTTATGAATAATATAGACTATCAAATCCAAAGCTAAACAACATCATTAAACCATTTCAAATGTTTCCATTAAGCACAAAAAGAGAACATAAATGATCAAAATATCGAAGCTACATGATTAGAGAGCTTCATGACCCTTAAATTTAAGAGGTTTAGCCTCTCATATTTGTTATCAAATCAACAAATGTAACTTGCAACATGAAACAAAAAGTAGAGGAAAAAAAGAGCAAAATGAAAAGAAAAGCTAAGTAAAAATAAACAACACAAATCTACTTGCATGAAAAGTAAACTAAACTACTAAATAAGAAGGGAAGAAGCATGTAAATAAAAGAGAACACTAATTAACATTGCATAAAAAAGGAAAGTTACATGAAAATAAAAATGGCCAAGTAGCCATGGGAAAGAGATAGAGTGCTTTCTTTTATTTAATCCTAAACTAAACTAAAGAGAAGAGAGCCTAAGGAAGACTAAGAGAAGTGAGTAAGAGAGCAAGTGAGGAGAGTTACATGAAACATAAAGGGTATTTATACAAGTTTAAAACCCTAATTCATTTTTTTAGGGAATGCCCAAACTGCCCCTCTAGGAAGTGTGGTGGCCAAGTAACCATTAGCATCAATAATCATCCATTATGTGTGCATGAAGATTTAATGACCTTTTAACATAAGGATTAGCTCTAATTTGTACATTAAGGTAGGTGGGTAGGTGAGGTTTTCCATGATCATGGCTTTGAATTATTTCCATCTTCATTTGTTCTCTTCACTCTTGTGCATGCATATATCTTCATGAAACCACTTGTAAAATTCACTAAAATTCCTACAAAAACAACATAGAAAATTCCAAGTAAATTTCCACAAATTAATAAATGCATAAAATGACAATTTTGCCCCTATATGAAGATGAATATGTGACAATTTGAAAATAATTTGAATTTTGGTTTAAACAATTTAAAATACCCAATATGATCATTAATTTAATTTAAATATATTAAATATGGTGGTAAAAATATACGCATTTACGTGCACATCATATAGAATTATGTTATAATGAATATTCATAATATTCATATCATAATAAAAATATATATATTTTTTCAGTTAATTCCTAAAAAGGTTATTATTTCATAAATAATATTCAGTATATTTACGAAAACAATTTTCCACAACTTGATGCGTCTACTATGACGTGTTATGTGGTATGATCCCAGTATTTCCATATACTATAATAGCATAAGAAATACAAAGCTCCATTACACCACTTGTTATGGGCTTTTCTATTTCATACACTGCAGTTAGTTTATAATTAAGAGATTTAGGTCAAATATATTGAACTCAAAAAAATAACTTTCATAGAAACAATTTTCTTTATAAAAATACATTTGGAATAGAAATCAAATTTCTCATTCCATATTAAGTATCTTTTAGTATTCTATACAGTTCTCATTTCCAATATCTCTTCACGAAGCATAGGTGACCCTTCACTCTTTTCATCCTAATTTTGCCTAAGTTTCCATTTTCGTACATTCGCTTTGTTTTCCAAAATGGTCAAACCATTCAAACGAAACTCTTACTACAAGACCGCAACAAACTCTTATAAAAATGTATTTGGTCATCCTTAACATTTGAGGATATCAAATAAGTAACACTTCATAAAAATTGATCAAGCTGACATTTCAGTGATTAAACTCCTAGGTCCATCTTGTAGCTCTTGGTCTAGCGCTACATGTAACACAATAAGATCATTATTATAATCAATCATATCACATAATGATCTAGCATTATGGTACGATTTCTTATTTCGAATGAACTAACTTTACTGAAGTTCGTATATTGCTAATTACGATTATTTACCATGTAACATTTATATATGGTTGAATACAAATCAAATATCCATTTTCTTATCATGGCTAAGAGTTCAAAATTTATAGAAGTTATATGTAGTCTTGGATAAATAAACAATTTAACGACTAAGGCAAGAACATTTTAATGGTTGTGTAAATTGGCTCTTGCATGGGTCTTGAATGACAACATGTCAAATGGTTATTAGTAAGTATAGTTTGTATTTCTATATAAATCTTAATTTAGTTTTATTTTACTTTAACTTTTGAATTTTTTATCAATTATATTAGTTGCATAAATTTATCAAAGTAAATTATTTCGACTTGTATAGTTTATATTCTTACAATATTTGAAAGGTTAAATTTTATCATTTCATTTCTCTATTAAGGTTCCCACCAGACTTTTATATTTCTCAGAACTATAAAAAATACATCGAAAAGTTTTGATTTCTGCAGCAGGTGTTAGGTCTCGTTTTCCTTAGGATTTTAACGTTAAGGAAAGTTCAACAAATCACAGACCCGATGGATAACATCCTATCGATTTTATCATATACAACTCCTAACCCGTGGTATTTATCCTAGTCTCTTCTTAACCTTAAGAAAAGTTCAATAAATAAAAAGAGATTATTCAGTTGTACCCTCCATTTTGTGATAGCCCAAATATGATGCATATACCTTGAGGAAAGATCAATAAATACGTGCATGTGTCTTACTCCATCTTATCAATATATCAATGGTGCTACACATAGCATCTCTAGCTCGAGGAAGCTCAAAAACTAAAGAGTATGCAAGTGATATATTTTATATATAAATTGTAAAGGACAGTTTATATACTAAGATTTATAGTATTTAATACACACACACACACACACATTGAGTAACTTCGATTTAGCAAACATTGTATTCCTTATGAAATACCATCGTGATTAAAGTGTCGAATACATCTGAAATCATGGTGTATGTATAATACACATATACTTATTCCATAAATCTAGGTTGGGTTTCTTACCATTCCATTTAAACATACATATATAGTTATGTAAGTTTTAATTTATGTATAACTTTTATAATTTAAAGAACTTATACATATTTGTGTGTATTTATGTATCTTATTAATTAAATCACATTTAATTATTACTATTTAAATCATATTTCAATTTTATTAATTAAATTATGTTTAATAAATTTATTGCATTTCATATAATAATTCTTTATCTTAAATTATTTAAGATAAATAATTAACTATAACATTTATAGTTTATTTATATGTTCATATCAATATATGTATACACATTGATTAATTAACTTTTAAATAAATTCATTTAATAAATTTATTATTTAATAAGACAATTTAATTGAACATTTAAATTACTTCAACAGTTTAATATAATTCATCTTTGATGAATATAAGATAAATTTACAACCACAACAATTATAGCTATATACAATATATATATATATATATATATATATATATAGAACTTCAGTATATATGTATGTACATGTATGTATATGTATATATATATTTGTGAGTGCGCTAACTAATTTACCTTTTATTTATTTTTATCAAATTAATCAAATTTGTTAAAAGTTAAAAATTAATTATTTTAGTTTCTTAAACAATTTAAAAAATATGAATTCATTTTGTAAAATTTACAAAATTTTCCATTTACCCTTTAAACTTAACTTCTAAATTTTCAAACTTAATTTTGAAAATTAGCCTCATACCGAAAACAATTTAGGGTTTTACAATGCAGCCAACATTTTTGGCTTACTCCATCATCGAGCGAGGTCAATTGCCAAGATGGATAATACTTGATTATTCATCCCCAAGCATAGACACTACTATTATAGTCACTAAATTCACAAGTAGACTTTATCAGTTACCACTAAAGCTGCTAATTTAGATCGCATAGACCATTATGGTTTTGATAACATTGATGGTCCGACCTAAACTCCTTTGGGTCAAACCTACTAGGTACCTCATGAGCGAGTTCTACATGCATCCTTTTGACTAACACACCCATCATAATGACATGTAGGGGTAAGAGTCAACGCTTCATCACAAATCGCAAAGTGGGAACCCCTTATCTCATTTATTGTAGGAACCGAACCTTGGACATCCAAGGTACCAAGTGAATGGCTCAACCAATGTCATTGATGGAACCGGGCCGGTTTACAGTGGGTAAAATGAGTGGATTTCAAGAAAAAAAATCTTATTTGGATCATAGTAGGTTTATGAGTCTAAATGGTTATCTAGATCCAATATAGTTATTTTAATAAAATCATATTTATTAACATTATCTTAATTTAGTCAACTAGTTCTACATTAATTAAATAAGAGTTTTGAAAAGCTTTGAATATATCAAAGATATCCATACTTTAAATTGAGAAACAAACATTCTAAACATAAAGCAAGTGCAATTAATAAGTTGAAATGGATAAGAATGAACAAAATCAAATGTAGATGCAATCACGTTATGGTCTAATAGGAAAGGAGATGAAAAGTGGCATCCTTGATTGATTCCATCTTACTTCTTTAACCAATTTAAATATTTCATTAGCATGCAAAAGGTGTTATGATACAATTGAATAACGTAAATAATCAACAATAATTTACACATATATATATACTTATGTACATGTATATTATTACCTCAATTTTAATTTTTTTTAAAAAAACCTAGAAAAGTTTTTAAAACATGCCTTAGCAATATGAAATACAAATATTAAATGCAAGCATGCGAACACACACACACACACACACACACGTAAGTATAATGATTAATCCAAAACTTCCCAATTAATTCAACACAAACTTCCATACTACACCAAAACTTTATAATGTATTTGCAAACATATGTATACTTGAATAAATTGACGAACTACATACATACATACAACATATGCATACATACATACATACATACATATATAAATTAAAATTTCAACCTAAATGAAATTTTGGTTTTTTAATACCATAAAAACCAAAGTTGAACACAATAAATTAAACATTATATTGCCAGTCTTTGAAAATAATTAACTATATTACCAGTCTTTGAAAATAATTAACTAAGGGCATTTGAAACATTAAATTGCATAACATATTTAGGAAATTATTGTAATCAGCTATAAAACTTAGAGTCATAACCAAATTTTTTTAATCATACCTTCTTTTTCAATTTATCATATTAAGAATAAACCACTTCATTCAAAAAAGTATTCCAGTTGTATGATTATTTCAATTCAAGGTGAAGTTACAATATGTGCATGCAGAGTTTTGTTTAATACTAATGCAAATAATATATACATACAAACTTTTAGATATCGACAAAATTTTCATTTTCATATTAGATTTTAAAATGTAGATCTATAATTAAAATGTATAAAAATCTATGTTTTGTTTTATCAATTAAAAACTCAATCAATTCATTCAACAAATAATTTAAATTGCATAAATAATGTCAAATCAAAATGAGGCAATAGTATATACATACAAGATTATGATAACCATATTTTATTTAGTATAACAATTAAAATTGGAGATACCTTCTATATCTAGCCAAAAGTCACACCTTGATTAAAGATTTCTCCTTAGATCACCAAGATCTACACCTAATCCTTGCGAGAGATGGATGAAACACTTATATTATTTTATTTGATGTTTTCATTATATTTGGAGTTGAAATATTTTGGGAAGAGGATGATAAAAATTCAACCATGGTAGGAAGAGGAGGAGAAAAAGAAACGTGATTGAAAGAATGAATGTAGGAAATGAATTAGCGGATTTGTTTTAATTGAAAGAATGAAACCTTTTCCATTCTTTTAATTTAAACCTCCCTAATCAATTTGCAAAATTTTCTTCCTCTCCACATCCCTATCTCTTCAATACGAGGTCAGTCATATTGTTTCCATTTTATGGTGAAAGTTTACATAAATCACTAATGTAATTTTTTTTAAACTAGTTTAAAATTACACCAATATCGTATATCAATGCATGCAAATACAACTTTTATATGTGCATCCAGATAACTATAAATATCTCCCAAGTATCAACTAAATAAAATAATAATCAATATTTCTCAAATATTAGTTAATTTGATTACAATAATTTAAAAATTGATTAAATCATTTGGTTTTTCAAAGAATTCACAAATATAGTTGTATGACTAAGAGATGTGAATTTAGTCAGTAATTAATACTAACAATTCAAATAGTAGTATGCTCGTATAATCTTTGCTAGTGATATGAAATTATGGTCGAATTCATCAACCATAGACCTTTTTGGTTTATAATTTCGTAAGTAGTACCATTTAATAACGATTGTTTACGTCAATTCTCTTCATGAACACTACAGTACTTTAGGACTTATGGAAATTAGCTTTGGCCAAAATTCTAATATCATCCATACTCAATTTGATTAGTCCATTAACAAAGTCGTTGGTTCAATAATAATATTTACTATTAACTATACTACTATAGCAAGAGATTTTGACTTTGAGTTGACTACACATAACTGTGATATTAACCTTATACAACTGAGTAATCGAATTTCACTTCTAGTGCTTCAACTCAGACCAAACTATTGTTCGATGGATACAATGCTATAATTTTACTATAATCAAATTGGAATTTCCATATTGAAGTTTGATAGCATTCTCAAATCGAGAATGCCTTGTAATATCATCATGACTTCGAGATTTTTCATTTTACCTAGTTGTTATTTACTAACATGAAACTCTCGGATGAGTCATTCTATAGATATCCAATAACTATCAATACGTAACCCCTTAGTCCGGTCATGAGTAATGCACTGCCCAATATGTGGATAGTATATGTACTCTGGTATCAACGGATATATCGATATCCTTTCTTGGAAAATCTTGACCAAGAATATTTAAAATAAAATGTTATTTCGTATTATGATTAACTAGTCACATTTGCAAATATCTACAAACACAATCACATAACATTTCGTTTAAGAATTTGTGTTATTTATATACCTAGAATTAATTAATTAATTAATTAATTAATTATATCACTATATAATAAAGTATATAATCGAAATCAAATATCTTTAGTATGAATAAGATCGATCACATAGTTAACTATATGTAACAAATTACATTACCACCCTTAAGGCATATCCCCCACTTTATCAATAATTCCATATTTATGCAACGTGATATTTAATAAGTCAAGTCATGTAGCAACTATAAATCACACAACAAAGCATACCACACCATCAAATTTCCTAATTTAACTAAGAAGACGATGTAGGGGAAAACGTATTGGAAAAGGGTGATGATTAGGAAGCTCTAATACTCTCCTCAGACTTCATAGTACTTTCGACCATGTGATTCCCACTGGACTCTAACCAGTTTAGCTACCTTATTATGGAGTCGCTTCGTCCCATGCTTAATAATGCAGGTAGGTGCATAGTGAATAAGTGATTATGTTTCTACTTCAACCTCTTGTAGCTGACTCGGCTAGACTATAGTAATTGAATCGTGTAAAATCTTTCACGAGGGTGATACGTGGAAAACATTATGGGCTCCTGCTAATTTTTTAAGAAGCTTCACTCTATAAGCTAATTTCCTTACTCTTTCCAAAACCAAAAAAGGCTTAGTGCCAACTTCCCTCAACTAACAAACCTCATAACCTATCTTAGTGGCTTGACCTTTACAATAACAACGTCGCCTACTACAAACTCCAACTCCAAATGACTACTATTAGCATATGATTTATGTAACGATCCGGAATTTCACAGCTTTGATTTGTGAATATTTAATTAATTCTAAATATTCAAATAATAGAATTTTTAACTAAAATAAAAATCTTTTAAATAATAAACATTGATGGTAAAATACTTTTCAAAATTTGTTTGTAAAAATATTGAGTTCGAAGAAAAATCGAAAATATCACCGGAATTCGTTTTTTGAATTTTCGACATTTCGTCAGCTAAAAAGTGTCTAAAACATTGTAAACTAACATATATTCATGCATACTATAATAATTTAAGTATGTCAAGGTTAATAATATGGTAGAATGCATTTACTTAAGTTAATATAATGTTGATATGACATTTCCCTAAGCATTAAAAAATAAATGCCAAAATAAATCACATCATCTAAGACATTAGAAAGAATAAGTACATGAAGTTTTAAATGCATATTGGAGAAGAGGAAAACAGGTTCATGTGCATGAAACAAGGTGAAAGGAGACATGATGAGGTGGAGAAAATGTGGTGGAGAACAAGGTACATAAGGGTATTTTCATAATTAAATTTACCCATTTGCATATATGCAAATTTCCTAATATTTTTCCCATTTTCACTTTCATTCTTACTTTGCAAAATTTTCTTCATGTCTTCATGCTTAATTTCATTCTCTCCAAAATTTAATTCTTAAATTTTAAAATCTAGTGTCATTTACTTTTAAAAATATAAATCCTTGTTTTAAGCTTCCTTCTTCCATTTCCATACTCTCTCTTCACAAAACAAGCTCCAACTCTGTAACGACCCTAGATTTTAATTTAATTTAAATTGATAATTTATTGAATTTTCGAATTAAAATTGTAAAATTAATGGTAAAATAAAGCGAGTTTCCCCGAAGACTAATAAATTTTGTATAAATCATTTAAATTTAAAAAAATATTGTAAATATTGTATATATGTGAATATATATGTATGCGTGCTTATATGAGGAAAAATTGAATATATATGTATTTGATTTGAATTTAAATCTCAAATAAATGGTTTAATAATAATAAATGATAATAATAAATATTAGAATTTATGGTTCATAATGGCTTGAGTTTATAAAATAATATAAGACAATAAATATTAAAGTAAGATAACAATAAATATTTAAACTAGAAATAGAAAAATAATATGAGATAAATTTTAATAAAAATAGGAAGTAGAACATTTGCTAAATTCTAACAACATAATAAAATAGAAATTTATTTATATTACAAAACAAGAAGATTTAAAGAAAATAAAATACATTTAAATATGAATAAATGTAGACAAAAATAAAACAAACAAATAAAATACAAAGGACTAAAACAATGATAACTAATGCCACATCTCAGCCGAGACAAGCAAGCATGGGAACAAGGTATCAAGGCAATTAATGCAAGCCATGCTTTGATTTCACACCAGCCACTAAGTAATGAAAAAGATATCACTGCTTGGTTGTACTAAAATAATATATATCCCTGTACAACTCTTCCTATATAGCAGCCTTCCATTCATTTCAGTTCGTTCCTCCAAAAGCTAAGTAATGTCTAAAGTAATACTGTCTTAAACTTAAACAAAGATTCAAAATTTAGACAATAATTCAATCAATCAACCAGAGAATCAAGAGGAAAGGTTTTCAGCTTGTATTTTCAAAACTGTTTCAATATGATGAGCTCTGTTCATCTTCTCCAACAAAATGTGAGTAACTTAAATTTTAAAATACTTAAGTATATATGTTGCTTAATTATTGTCTGAGATGTGTGTGTGTGTGTGTGTATATATATATATATATTTATGCATTCCTGTGTATGTATGTTGATGTTTAAATATATATATATGTCTGCCTGTACAAATTTAGTTACCTCTGTTCTTTTTCTAGAATGCATCAGTGAGTAACATCCACCTTTTAAAATTTTAACAAACTTGACTTTGTTGCATTTACATCTGGAAACAAGTATAGTTTTATATATTTGAATGCTCTGAGAGTACACATAAGTTTATAAACAGTTTTATTTTGATCCGTGTAAATTTACTTATGTGTTCATTTTCTGAAAACACAAGTGAGTAGCATATTTTTCATAAAACTTAAAGGTATATATATATATGGTTTCTCTGGACAAATTTAAAAGCTGGAAGTATTTATACAGGCTATTGTTGTACAGGTTCTCTGTGTTGTGGTTTCAAACTCAAAATTCTTATTGAAGAAAATAAACTATTTACTCTTGTTCTATGTATTGTTTGGGCTTAAGTTTCAAACAAAAATCGTTTGTTATATCATAAATTAAAGATTAAAAATTTATTAAAGAAAAACACACAGGTTAATAGCTCTGGAAAGCAAGAATACTGAGCAAGCTTGAAATATGTTGAAATACAAATGTTTTAATTCATGATTTCAAGCATATAAATTGAATTCTCTTACTTAAACTTGGTTTTTAAAACAAAAATTGTAATTATTCATTGAGTATATCAACAGCAGCCTGTAGATGAACTAAAAATACATTTCTATCAATCTCTGTAGTTCAACAAATTTTTAACTGTTGAAATTTGTTGAGGAGTTAGTATGACCATTTTCAAATCTAGGAAAAATATTGGAAAAAATTTCTAATGCGAGGATTTTGGGGATGAGAACGATTTAGGGTTCGAACATTGCTTTTGGGTCGCTACGTTTGTGAAGCCGCCGCGATTTGCCTAGGCGACCGAGTTCGCCGTGACTTTGCGTGGGGGTAGAGGAGATATTGGAGAGTGGGTAGCCGGAGTTTGAAGCTTCCTGGTGGTCGACGCTTTGTGAACGAGCCGTGTTTCCAGGTTGAGGCGAAACCTGATATTGTTTTCCAGGTTTCAATTTTTTTTTTAGCTTGTTTTCGTATTCGAGTTGATGACGAGTTTTGGGTGGACGGAGATTGGTTAGTAGGCGATAGTCGACTCGCTCAACAACGCGGGGTCGCCTGGAGATGATCGCTGGCGACGTGCACGTGCACCGTGCTCGAGATTTTGGGAGATCTGGGAGATTGCGCTAAACTCTGGGTTTTGTTATGTTCGCATGATTTACTCGAGTATTACTCGAAGTAAAGGGGTTTTGGACTCGAAGCTTATTTGTGTTGGGCTCGGGGAAATCATGAAATGAGCTCGAGTATAAGTTGTTTCTAGGTTTTGATACCTTAACCTGTCTGTTTAACTTTTAAAACAGAATTGGAATTTAAACCAAATTTTTATATAAGTCTAAAATCAGAATTTGAAAGGTGGAATTCAAATTAACTTTTGAAATAAATGAAGTTTTATAAAATTTAAAGTATTTAAACAACTTTAAATTGTTCAAGTATATGAATTGTTTAAAACTTGAATTTACAAGTTAAATAATTAATTAATGTATTTTAAAATGTGAATTTACATAGTTAAATAAGTTAGCTTAGAAAAAAAAAACTTTTTCTTATATAAGTTTCATATGTAAGCAATAAATGTTTTACATTTATTTTAAAAGTTTATGAATTGATATTTGAATTTGGTTAATGCTTAAATGGTAAATCATTTTGACTCTTGAATTCGAAAATGGAATTCAAATTAAAAAAAAATTCAAAAGCGTAATGTTCTACACCTTAATATTAATTAAGTCATTAATAAAGAAATAAATTATCTTATAAATAAATGATTTAATCAATAAGGTAATTAAAGAATGATTTATTTTATTTGTAAATTAACAAATTAAATTAATTAGAAATGATTAATAATGAACCAATCTAAGATAATTTCTTAAGAAAGTGATTAAGAAATGTTATTGGTTATTGAAGATAATTAACTAAGGATCATTAAGTATTGAAGAAATGTTATTTGTTAATGAAGATAATTAACTAAGGATCATTAAGTATTGATTAAGGTGATTAATTTTAATAATTAATTGGATTAATTAATTTAGATAATCAATTATAAATTGTTTAAATGTAATTACTAAATGAAAGTAATTAAGGATTAATCGCTTATAGTAATAAATTTTGGATCTTTTGATTAATTAAAGGTAATTAATTATGAAATTGGTTTAAAGGGTTGATTTAATTAATAAGAATAATTCAATTAATTAAAATGTTTGATAAATTAATTGATATCGAATGATTAATAAATCGGAATTGGTAAATTAACTCATAAGTAATTCATTGGAAATAAATTGAATTAATAAGGATAAATAATTTATAAATCCTGCTTATAAATGACTATTGAATACTTGACCTTGCTTATGAATATTTATATTGTATGAAATGCCTTGAATTGGTTGTCCTATCTGATCTGTGATATTTTGTTCTGTGACTGTGTATAAATTATCCGTTCATTTACATTGTTATATTATCTGTGAATCTGTGAATGGGCGATAAGCTATATAGTTATATCGCTTATCAACTATATTTCTGTGTTTGATCTGTAATGATTGAATGATGTTGCACTATTGTGTTAAACCCCTTGACCACACTTATACACACACCAATATGGATTTCACGAGGAAATCGGTTAAGTCACAGTTTTTGAAATGATTTTTAAAGTTGAATATTTGAATTCAAATGTTTTGAAAATGGATTGGGTTTAAAGTGAAATGCAATTGAAATAGAATTTCAAAGATGAAATTATTTTGAATAACCTGATTAAGATTTGGAATTTAAATATTTTGATTTCAATTTGAATTCAATACTTAAAATTGAATTCTATGATTTGAAACTAGGGATTAACGATATTATACTAGTTATATATGAGTCAAACCATTTTTAAAGTATTATTCTTTTGGGAATTTGAATTAACCCAAAAGATTTAACTTGTATAAATAAGACCGAATTTCTTCGAAACGAAAACTACTTGTTTTCAAATAATAATAGCTTTCCTTTTAAAGAAAGGATCTCCCAATTATGTTGAAAAGATTTCAAGCTGAAATAGAATTGAAATGTTCTGAAAGCTATGAAATAAATCTTTGATTCAAAGACCGAGTGAGTTAATCCAACTTGAATTGAAATTGTTTTGAAGTTTATGAATTGATCTTTGTGAAATAAATCTTTTTGTAATATAAAGATTTGAAATGGTAATTTGTTTAAACCATTTGAAAGAAAAGTTTTGAATTATTAAGTTGTGACTTAATTGAAATCCCTTATCCATATGTTTTAAATGTTGCGCTTACTATTCGGGTTAGCCGGGAAAGGACCTTTGGGTCGTATAACCCATTCCGAATATGTGATTCGACGTTATGAATAGCATTTGAAGACCGGTGATGAAGACCGGGTATTTGCAAGAACGATAGTATGACCTATCGATTGTCTCTGCACTGAGTTGCAACGGTATAGAGACTCCCTAAGTGATGGGAAGTCCGATCGGGATTGTGAATACCTGGATTGCAAGGACTTCATTGGAAGTGCCTTCGGTTCTGTTCTAAATCCAGAACAGACTTGTATGGATAGTTATGTCTGACATTACAATTTGAGATATAAAGCTGATTTCTTTCAAATATATTTCTGTTGGTGGCGGAGAATTTATTCTCTTAGCTTGACACCCTTCTCTGAGACGTACGAGCTCAGAGGTTATGTAGTTGATGGTTATCAGCGATATATTCCCAATTTGGTAATGTGACATGCTGAGTGTTGCTGTGAAATGATCATTGTGTCGATCATTTGTGATAAGATCATTTGTTTGATCGTTTATCTTTGTGATCATTTCTATGATCATTTGTTGACCCAAAGCACGGCTTTTGTATAAAGTGTGTCTTTGTGGACGAGACTTCGTCGAGCCTCACAAACCGGAAATGGTCGAAACAGGAAGCATGGCGGCAAGGTTTCAGGGATCGCTTTCCTAGGGTAGGACCATTCCTTCTGGAAAGGGGTAGTATCATGGTATGGAGCCCAGATACTTACTCATGTGGATACACTATATCTATTACTGTGTGGTGTTGTTGGAATCGAGGCCTCGTATAAAGGTCCAAAAGGACCGGGGGTGGTATATCTGAGGTTTCTTACTCCTTGGGAAAGGGGTAGCCGGCCTTGTTTGGCAGAGATCCATTTGGGATGCTCGGGGACGTCCTCCCAGATGCGTTTCATTTCGGGGTTTGGTAAGTTCCTTTCCCGACCATTTGTTGGAAATCCATTCTTCAAATACGTACCCTGTACGGTTTTAGTTGTATTACCTACCATCTACTTATGGTGGCGCCCCACTGTTTGGATGGTAGCTATAGTAGGCATAGTTCGAAATGACTATATTGGCTAAGATTTATATCTTTACTTTCGAAATGATTTTTTACTACACTATGCACTAGTAATAATAGCAAATGTTTCTTTTTAATGCGTATCAAGCATCTTTAACTATCATAAGGAGAAATCTCCTCCGATTCTGCGTTTGCATTGTGTGTGTGTGCGGGAGGCCTTATGGTAGTCTCATTTCTAAAAAGCATTGCGAATCTATTTTAAAATGTTTTTGTTTTTGTTTTTGAAGATAAACTGTTTTTGTTGCTCATACCAGTCCCACGACTGATCCGAAGTTTATTGTTTCTTTCCTAAACTCTGGGTGCTCAAAATTTTTCTACACGAGCAGTCTAGAGTTGGGATTTTCAGATAGTCAGGTTTAGTAGGTTATCTGGAGCTACTTCAGTCTTTGGATGTGGACGAGACTTGCTTATCTTTGTGCATCGTTATTGGAAGTTCGTGCTACTGCTGGAGTTCTTTCTTGAAGACTATCTTAGAGTTATATTATTCCGCTGCTAGATGTTATCTATTTTTCTTTTCCGTTGCTATTTTATTGTATCATATCTCTGATGTATATTGATATTCATCGTATCACTCTGTTGTATCAGATATTGTATATCAATGTATTATTCTTTTATTCCGCTGTGTTGTTTACTTAATGTTGTTATAAGCTCCGGCGAATCGGATTTGAACGGTCGAATCTATGACATTCGAATACGATATGAAGTATGGATGTCGATTTTCGAGCGCGAAAAATCCGAAACGTCACATTTGGTATCAGAGCTAAGGTTGAACTTTAGCTCAGGAGTATAACACATTAAGTAACTCATTAGAGATAGGGTGAAGTAAACCCTAGAATGAGTAATCCCTAAGATATCCGTTTGAATGTCTCAGTAAATTCTCTTACTATCCACTGATAGCAAGTATGAGTGTAAGAAGAGAACGAGACAGGGGACAGGGAAATACGATTATAAATGGTCAATGCTCTGTAACCACAGTGGAAACAATCTTTCTCTATCAATTTTCTTTGATTCGTCTTTCCAAATTCTTTTGATTGCTTCGTGACAGCTCCAGAAAGAAGTTTCGGTGCGATGATGGTCCTATGAATTGTTGAAGGAAATTCTTATTTCATATCTTCATCGATTTCTTTTCAGTTTTTGATTTAAAACTTTAATGAATATGGATTAGAAAATTGAAATTGGAAATTTTAAATGAATTAGAAATTTTAAATTGAATTAAAATTGATTAATAGAATACGAAGGATAAATTGAATTGTATCGATAAAACGATTTCGTTTAAAACTAAATTTGAAATTCTATTGTAATTTATTGTGAATACCAAAGTCCAAAGAGGGACTAGTTATGTATATTTTGATATATTCTTACTTGTGTTTGGAATTCATATCTTAAGTTTGAGGAATTATAGAAGATCGAATCTATCTATCGTTGTTGTTTTCGTGCCTACGAATTTTGAGGACGGAATTCTTTTAAGGGGGGAAGTCTGTAACGACCTTAGATTTTAATTTAATTTAAATTGATAGTTTATTGAATTTTTGAATTAAAATTGTAAAATTAATGGTAAAATAAAGCGAGTTTCCCCGAAGACTAATAAATTTTGTATAAATCATTTAAATTTAAAAAAATATTGTAAATATTGTATATATGTGAATATATATGTATGCGCGCGTATATGAGGAAAAATTGAATATATATGTATTTGATTTGAATTTAAATCTCAAATAAATGGTTTAATAATAATAAATGATAATAATAAATATTAGAATTTATGGTTCATAATGGCTTGAGTTTATAAAATAATATAAGACAATAAATATTAAAGTAAGATAACAATAAATATTTAAACTAGAAATAGAAAAATAATATGAGATAAATTTTAATAAAAATAGGAAGTAGAACATTTGCTAAATTCTAACAACATAATAAAATAGAAATTTATTTATATTACAAAACAAGAAGATTTAAAGAAAATAAAATACATTCAAATATGAATAAATGTAGACAAAAATAAAACAAACAAATAAAATACAAAGGACTAAAACAATGATAACTAATGCCACATCTCAGCCGAGACAAGCAAGCATGGGCTAAGCATGGGAACAAGGTATCAAGGCAATTAATGCAAGCCATGCTTTGATTTCACACCAGCCACTAAGTAATGAAAAAGATATCACTGCTTGGTTGTACTAAAATAATATATATCCCTGTACAACTCTTCCTATATAGCAGCCTTCCATTCATTTCAGTTCGTTCCTCCAAAAGCTAAGTAATGTCTAAAGTAATACTGTCTTAAACTTAAACAAAGATTCAAAATTTAGACAATAATTCAATCAATCAACCAGAGAATCAAGAGGAAGGGTTTTCAGCTTGTATTTTCAAAACTGTTTCAATATGATGAGCTCTGTTCATCTTCTCCAACAAAATGTGAGTAACTTAAATTTTAAAATACTTAAGTATATATGTTGCTTAATTATTGTCTGAGATGTGTGTGTGTGTGTGTGTGTATATATATTTATGCATTCCTGTGTATGTATGTTGATGTTTAAATATATATATATGTCTGCCTGTACAAATTTAGTTACCTCTGTTCTTCTTTTGGAATGCATCAGTGAGTAACATCCACCTTTTAAAATTTTAACAAACTTGACTTTGTTGCATTTACATCTGGAAACAAGTATAGTTTTATATATTTGAATGCTCTGAGAGTACACATAAGTTTATAAACAGTTTTATTTTGATCTGTGTAAATTTACTTATGTGTTCATTTTCTGGAAACACAAGTGAGTAGCATATTTTTCATAAAACTTAAAGGTATATATATATATGGTTTCTCTGGACAAATTTAAAAGCTGGAAGTATTTATACAGGCTATTGTTGTACAGGTTCTCTGTGTTGTGGTTTCAAACTCAAAATTCTTATTGAAGAAAATAAACTATTTACTCTCGTTCTATGTATTGTTTGGGCTTAAGTTTCAAACAAAAATCGTTTGTTATATCATAAATTAAAGATTAAAAATTTATTAAAGAAAAACACACAGGTTAATAGCTCTGGAAAGCAAGAATACTGAGCAAGCTTGAAATATGTTGAAATACAAATGTTTTAATTCATGATTTCAAGCATATAAATTGAATTCTCTTACTTAAACTTGGTTTTTAAAACAAAAATTGTAATTATTCATTGAGTATATCAACAGCAGCCTGTAGATGAACTAAAAATACATTTCTATCAATCTCTGTAGTTCAACAAATTTTTAACTGTTGAAATTTGTTGAGGAGTTAGTATGACCATTTTCAAATCTAGGAAAAATATTGGAAAAAATTTCTAATGCGAGGATTTTGGGGATGAGAACGATTTAGGGTTCGAACATTGCTTTTGGGTCGCTACGTTTGTGAAGCCGCCGCGATTTGCCTAGGCGATCGAGTTCGCCGTGACTTTGCGTGGGGGTAGAGGAGATATTGGAGAGTGGGTAGCCGGAGTTTGAAGCTTCCTGGTGGTCGACGCTTCGTGAACGAGCCGTGTTTCCAGGTTGAGGCGAAACCTGATATTGTTTTCCAGGTTTCAATTTTTTTTTAGCTTGTTTTCGTATTCGAGTTGATGACGAGTTTTGGGTGGACGGAGATTGGTTAGTAGGCGATAGTCGACTCGCTCAACAACGCGGGGTCGCCTGGAGATAATCGCTGGCGACGTGCACGTGCACCGTGCTCGAGATTTTGGGAGATCTGGGAGATTGCGCTAAACTCTGGGTTTTGTTATGTTCGCATGATTTACTCGAGTATTACTCAGAGTAAAGGGGTTTTGGACTCGAAGCTTATTTGTGTTGGGCTCGGGGAAATCATGAAATGTGCTCGGGTATAAGTTGTTTCCAGGTTTTGATACCTGAACCTGTCTGTTTAACTTTTAAAACAGAATTGGAATTTAAACCAAATTTTTATATAAGTCTAAAATCAGAATTTGAAAGGTGGAATTCAAATTAACTTTTGAAATAAATGAAGTTTTATAAAATTTAAAGTATTTAAACAACTTTAAATTGTTCAAGTATATAAATTGTTTAAAACTTGAATTTACAAGTTAAATAATTAATTAATGTATTTTAAAATGTGAATTTACATAGTTAAATAGGTTAGCTTAGAAAAAAAAACTTTTTCTTATATAAGTTTCATATGTAAGCAATAAATGTTTTACATTTATTTTAAAAGTTTATAAATTGATATTTGAATTTGGTTAATGCTTAAATGGTAAATCATTTTGACTCTTGAATTCGAAAATGGAATTCAAATTAAAAAAATATATTCAAAAGCGTAATGTTCTACACCTTAATATTAATTAAGTCATTAATAAAGAAATAAATTATCTTATAAATAAATGATTTAATCAATAAGGTAATTAAAGAATGATTTATTTTATTTGTAAATTAACAAATTAAATTAATTAGAAATGATTAATAATGAACCAATCTAAGATAATTTCTTAAGAAAGTGATTAAGAAATGTTATTGGTTAATGAAGATAATTAACTAAGGATCATTAAGTATTGAAGAAATGTTATTGGTTAATGAAGATAATTAACTAAGGATCATTAAGTATTGATTAAGGTAATTAATTTTAATAATTAATTGGATTAATTAATTAGATAATCAATTATAAATTGTTTAAATGTAATTACTAAATGAAAGTAATTAAGGATTAATCGCTTATAGTAATAAATTTTGGATCTTTTGATTAATTAAAGGTAATTAATTATGAAATTGGTTTAAAGGGTTGATTTAATTAATAAGAATAATTCAATTAATTAAAATGTTTGATAAATTAATTGATATCAAATGATTAATAAATCGGAATTGGTAAATTAACTCATAAGTAATTCATTGGAAACAAATTGAATTAATTAGGATAAATAATTTATAAATCCTGCTTATAAATGACTATTGAATACTTTACCTTGCTTATGAATATTTATATTGTATGAAATGCCTTGAATTGGTTGTCCTATCTGATCTGTGATATTTTGTTCTGTGACTGTGTATAAATTATCCATTCATTTACATTGTTATATTATCTGTGAATGGGCGATAAGCTTTATAGTTATATCGCTTATCAACTATATTTCTATGTTTGATCTGTAATGATTGAATGATGTTGCACTATTGTGTTAAACCCCTTGACCACACTTATACACGCACCAATATGGATTTCACGAGGAAATCGGTTAAGTCACAGTTTTTGAAATGATTTTTAAAGTTGAATATTTGAATTCAAATGTTTTGAAAATGGATTGGGTTTAAAGTGAAAAGCAATTGAAATAGAATTTCAAAGATGAAATTATTTTGAATAACCTGATTAAGATTTGGAATTTAAATATTTTGATTTCAATTTGAATTCAATACTTAAAATTGAATTCTATGATTTGAAACTAGGGATTAACGATATTATACTAGTTATATATGAGTCAAACCATTTTTAAAGTATTATTCTTTTGGGAATTTGTATTTACCCAAAAGATTTAACTTGTTAAATAAGACCGAATTTCTTCGAAACGAAAACTACTTGTTTTCAAATAATAATAGCTTTCCTTTTAAAGAAAGGATCTCCCAATTATGTTGAAAAGGTTTCAAGCTGAAATAGAATTGAAATGTTTTGAAAGCTATGAAATAAATCTTTGATTCAAAGACCGAATGAGTTAATCCAACTTGAATTGAAATTGTTTTGAAGTCTATGAATTGATCTTTGTGAAATAAATCTTTTTGTAATATAAAGATTTGAAATGGTAATTTGTTTAAACCATTTGAAAGAAAAGTTTTGAATTATTAAGTTGTGACTTAATTGAAATCCCTTATCCATATGTTTTAAATGTTGCGCTTACTATTCGGGTTAGCCGGGAAAGGACCTTTGGGTCATATAACCCATTCCGAATATGTGATTCGACGTTATGGATAGCATTTGAAGACCGGTGATGAAGACCGGGTATTTGCAAGAACGATAGTATGACCTATCGATTGTCTCTGCACTGAGTTGCAACGGTATAGAGACTCCCTAAGTGATGGGAAGTCCGATCGGGATTGTGAATACCCGGATTGCAAGGACTTCATTGGAAGTGCCTTCGGTTCTGTTCTAAATCCAGAACAGACTTGTATGGATAGTTATGTCTGACATTACAATTTGAGATATAAAGCTGATTTCTTTCAAATATATTTCTGTTGGTGGCGGAGAATTTATTCTCTTAGCTTGACACCCTTCTCTGAGACGTACGAGCTCAGAGGTTATGTAGTTGATGGTTATCAGCGATATATTCCCAATTTGGTAATGTGACATGCTGAGTGTTGCTGTGAAATGATCATTGTGTCGATCATTTGTGATAAGGTCATTTGTTTGATCATTTATCTTTGTGATCATTTCTATGATCATTTGTTGACCCAAAGTACGGCTTTTGTATAAACTGTGTCTTTGTGGACGAGACTTCGTCGAGCCTCACAAACCGGAAATGGTCGAAACAGGAATCGTGGCGGTAAGGTTTCAGGGATCGCTTCCCTAGGGTAGGACCATTCCTTCTGGAAAGGGGTAGTATCATGGTATGTGTAACGACCCTAGATTTTAATTTAATTTAAATTGATAATTAAATGAATTTCTGAATAAAATTGTAAGGGAAATTGATTATAAATGGAAGCGAGTTTCCCCAAGTTCAAATATATTCTATATAAATCATTTAAATTTTTAAATATTATATATATATATGTATATATGTGAATGTATATATATATATGTATATTTGGGTATATATGAGTCAAATTGAAATTATAAAATCTTGAGTGTATATATATATATATTTTGATTTGAATTTAAATCTTAGATGAATGGTTTAAATAAATATTTGAGTTATAAAATAAATTAAGAAAAAAAAAATATATGTATAGTAACTCATAATTAAATATTAAAGTAAGATAACAATAAATATTTAAACTAGAAATAGAAAAATAATATGAGATAAATTTTAATAAAAATAGGAAGTAGAACATTTGCTAAATTCTAACAACATAATAAAATAGAAATTTATTTATATTTCAAAACAAGAAGATTTAAAGAAAATAAAATACATTTAAATATGAAAAGAATGTAGACGAAAATAAAACAAACAAATACAATACAAAGGACTAAAACAAAAGAAATAACATATATAGTAACACATTAGTGTAAAATAGGAAGTAAATGCATAAAAGAATAAACTATAACAACATGACAAAAGTAGAACTTCATTTTATTTCAAAGTGATAAAGACGAGTATATAAAAGCAAATACCAAGCAAGCTATGTAAATAAAAAAAATATATATATAAAGTACATATTTTTACATAAATAAAACAAGCTTGCATAATATACAAAGAAAATAAAAGAGATGTGTATGCAGGCAAATAGAGAGTAAGCATATAAAACAAGACAAAAGAATTTATACAAGTATCTTTAGTACACTTAAACTAGAAACAAAACTGTATATGCATTTAAAATAGCATAGAACAGCAAATATCTCTAGCATACAAAATCTTCATATAAATAATTAAGTAAGATAATGAGTATGTAAACCAGGGAAACAACAAAAGAAGATATTAGTATAAACAAAGAAAGTAGTGGGCAGTACAAACCTGTACATGCAGAAATAAAATAGTATAAGCATGATATTAGTAAGTCTAGGTAAAATAATTAACAAATGCAAACAAAAGAATACATGCATGATAACAAATAGTATAAGTGATGGGTTGTAAAACTAATAGGACATGACATTTAATGCTTTCAAACTTCAGCCCATACATATAAAAAAAAAAAAACTGTTGCATCAGTAAACTGCACACCTTCTTGTATACCCCTCTCCTTTATATACATCAATATATGCCTTTAGTCCATTCATTCATCAAAAATTATAGCATGCCTGAGAGAAAATTTAAAGTAAATATCATCTAAAGATTTAAACAAAGAGGCAACTCATTTCAGAAATCTGGAAAACAAATAGTAAAGCCAGAGAAAAAAAAAATGGAAGTCCTTAAGAAAAGTTCAGATAGAATCTAAAACAAAAGCAAGAGAATCAAAAGGGAAAGCTTACAAGTTTCAATAGCCTGATTCAACACAACTCAATCTCTGTCCATCTTCTCTGCCTTCATGACTGATGTGAGCAAACTTTCTTTTAAAACCTTCTTTATCTTAGCAATCTTTGAAGTATGATCTGGATTTCTTTTAAAATAATTGTGTGATAATATCTAGTTATAAATAGAAATGCAGTTAAGTATATGTGAGATGGTTGGGTTGTGAATATCTGTGTACTGCTCTCTGTTCTTTTTGGTTTCCAGGTAGGAAATAAGTAAGAAATCCAACATCTCTTCGTTTGATCACCATTGAACTTTGAAATTAAACAAAACAAGTTTGTTTGTACTTGAATTAAAATCCGGGAACATTCTTAGCAGTTGGTATTTTGAAGCATCAAGTAAAATATTTTTGTTTACAGGGAGGTTTCAATTTTTGGTATATAAAAAAAAAATCAAGTTCTTCATTTCCAATCCATGTTAAAACTTAAGATCTGAATAAAGTCTGGTTGTCTCAGCAAGAACTAGATATACAAAATATCTTTAAGATGAATTAATAGGAGATTGACTGGAAATGTAAATATACAGTGGAATTTTTCAAAGAACATGTTTTAACCGAATATCATGATCGTTTGACTCACTTATACCATTCATCTCGTATTTGGAAATCACGTTTTTTGAAACTAAAAATAGAATTTTTAGTTAAGAATTGAGTGGAGATTTCGAGATTGCACAAAAATGCAAAACAACCAAGTTCTGGGGATGTACGTCGATCTGGGTATCGAAATTCATGGTGAAGGAAGTTGATGCGTAGGGGGGTAAGGGAAAAATGATCGCTAAATTTTTAATCCATCGTGGATGGAAATTGGGATCGTTTTAGGGTTTAAGTCAAGTTTGGGGTTGGCTGAATTTTGATGGCCACCGCATCATCAGGAATTGATCGGAGTCACTCGGGCTCAGGGGAAATTGTGCGTGAATGTCTGGTGCATCTTTGGGTGTAATGGCGAGTGGGATGATGATCGGAAGCGGCGTCGTGAGGCCAAGGTGGTTTTGGTTGATCAGTTGAAGTCCAGATTTTAACCAAATTTGCTCAATTTTGATTCAATGATGGTTTCATAACCTAGGTAGCTCGAATTGCTTAGAATGGCCGTTGACGACTTGAGAGCAACCGTGAGGTTGGTCGGAGGGGACCGGGCTGCCTGTACACGTGTACGCGTGTACGCGTGTACGCGTGGGGTTGAAATGATTTGGCTGTTGGGGAGGACGTGGTTTTCTCGAGAGAAACTCGAAGCATTCAAGTGAAACGATCAGGAGTTGCTTGAGTAGTTGCGTGGGTACGAGTCGCTTAAAAAGAAGTTATCAGGTTTAAAAACTTAAAGTTAAAAAAAAAAAATGAGGAGAAGGAAAGAAACAGGGAAAGGAAGAAGAAGGAGATAGAGTGGAGGAGAACACGGGGAAACAGGGAAAAGGCTCGAGTGATGGTTTGAAGTTTTGCGTGCTGGACTCGAAGCAGGTAAAGGGGAGAGTTGGGTGAATGTTTTGTACAGGTTTTATAAACCAAACCTGATCTGTTTGTAATTTCAAATTTAAACTTTTAATTAAGGATTGAACTGAGATTTAAATCAAAATTTTAAAATATAAGTTCAAGTTTAGTTGAAGTGTTGTTTGGAAATAAAGTTTTAAATTTTTTTAATTTGTTTCAAATAACTTAAAAATGTTTAAGTTCAAGTGTGTTTAAAGAGGATTGAAATTTATAATGGAACTTGAAAGTATACAGTAAGCATTTAAACAAGTTTTAAATAAAAGTTTAAATCTTAACATTTTTTTTTAAGTGGCAAATAAATCGTAATAGGAATGAGTTTCACCTTATGTTAGTATAGAATTAATGATTTATAATTCGTTTAGTATTAAGTTAATTAACATGGATAATTTATTTAAATGATTAAGGATTTGGAATAATTAAATAAATAATTAAAGGTTTAATTACTTAATTAAAGTTTAAAGATTTATTAAGTTAATTAATTTGAAAATTAAGAATTATTAATTGGATATTAATTAATAATTAAAGTTGATTTAATCATGTGATTAAGCAATAAATTGATTTAAGGATAATGTGATAAATTAATTAAAGTAATTAATTTGAGAATAATTAAATTATCAAGGGCTAATTAATAAATAAAAGTGACCAAGAATAATTATTAATTAAGGAGTAATCAATGGTTAATTAAAGGATAGTTATTTAAATGTTTTGAAATTAATTGATTACTGATTTTCCATAACTAGCAGATTTATTCGTAGAAATTAATCTGATTCACTTGGTCATATAATTGGATTAATCCTACCTACGGATGCTTGGATTATATTGGATGTTAAACTGTTTAATATCTCTGTTATAGGATGCTTTATGATTAACCTGATTTGTATTGTGATCTGTGATGAAATTTATTATCTGTGATATATATACATATCTGTGAATCTGTGTATGAAAGATAAGCGTTATAATTTATATCGCTTATCGAATATACTGTTGTATTTGATCTGTGATGATTGAATGATGTTGCACTATTGTGTTAAACCCCTGGACCACACCATACACACACAAATATGGATTTCACGAGGAAATCGATTAAGTCACAGATTTTGAAATGATTTATAAAGAATTGAATATTTGAATTCAAACGTTTTGGAAATGGAATCGGACTAAATGTGAAAAGAAATTGAAAAGGGAATTTCAAAGATGGAAATTTATTTTGAATAACAGGATTAAGTGTTGGAATTTAAATACTTTAAATTAAATTTGAATTCAATATTCAAATTGAATTCTGTATTTTGAAACTAGGGATTAATGATATTATACTAGTCATTATGAGTTAAATCATTTTTTTTTAAAAAGTATTATTTTTGGGAATTGGAATTTAACCCAAGGATTTCAACTCGTATAAATGAATCAGATTTCCAAAATGAAAACTGTTGTTTTCAAGGGATAAACACTTTTAGATAAGAACTGAAATTCCAGTAAATTAGGGGAATTTCAAGATTGAATAGAGAAATGATTTTCCTAAGTTATGAATGAATTTTTTTTTTTGAAAGCTATGAATTAAATCTGTTTATTTTTAACAGATTTAAATTGATGATTTGTTTAAATCAAATTGAAATGAAATTGTTTTGAAGGCTATAAGTTAAATCTTTGATTTAGAGATTTAACGAGTTAATCAAATTGAAATGAAAATTGATTGGGAAAATCTGTGAATGAATCTTTTGTTTAAAAGATTAAAATGTGAAAATTGTTTAAACCGTTAAAGGTTGTGAAAATGAATCTTTTTGTTAAAGATTGAAATGGTAAATTGTTAAACCATTTGAAAGAAAATTTTTGGATTTTTAAGTTGTGACTTAATTGAAATCCCAATATCCATATGTTTTTGAACTATTTCGCTCACTATTCGGTTTAGCCGGGAAAGGACCTTTGTGTCGTATAACCCATTCCGAATATGTGATACGTCGTTATGGATAGCATTTGAAGACCGGTGATGAAGACCGGGTATTTGCGAAAGCGATAGGATGACCTATCAATTGTCTCTGCACTGGGTAGCTCCCGGTATAGAAACTCCCTAAGTGATGAGAAATCCGATCGGGATTGTGAATATCCGGATTTCAAGGACTTCTTTGTAAGTGCCTTCGGTTCTGTTCGAGCCCGGAACAGACTTGTATGGATTGTATGTCTGACATTACAAATTGAGATATAAAGCCGATTTCTTTCAAATATATTTCTGTTGGTGGCGGAGAATTTATTCTCTTAGCTTAACACCCTTCTCTGAGACGTACGAGCTCAGAGGTTATATAGTTGAAGGTTATCAGCGATATATTCCCAATTTTGGTAATGTGACATACTGAGTGTTGCTGTGAAATGATCATTGTGTTGATTATTTGTGATAGGATCATTTGTTTGATCGTCTATCCTGGTGATCATTTCTATGATCATTTGTTGACCCAAAGCATGGCTTTTGTATAAAGTATGTTTTTGTGGACGTGACTTCGTAGAGCCTCACATCTCGGGAATGGTCAAAACAGGAAAGATGCGGCAAGGTTATGAGGGGTAGCGCCCTTTAGGATGTGTGCATTTCCTTCTGGAAAAGGGTGGTATCATGGTATGGAGCCCAGATACTTACTCATGTTGAAAACACTTTGTTATGATTGTGTGAATTGATTAGAGAGCTCTCGGATAAAGGTCCCAAAGGACCGGGGGATGGCATATTCGGTCAGTTGTTACTCAGTTAGGGGTAACCCGGCCTTGTGTTGGTAGAGATCCGGTTTGGTTCTCGGGGATGTCCATCCAGAGGCATTCTCATGTGGCAATGGGAAGTTCCTTGGCCTGATCATTCGTTGGAAATCCAATTCCCAATACGAAACTTGTACGGTATTAGTTGTAGGACCTGCCATTCACTTATGGTGGTCACCACTGTTTGGATGGTAGCTATAGTAGGCATACGATAATGGTCGTATGTTGGCTAAGATTTATATTCTACTTTCGAAATGAATTTTTCCTACACTATGCACTAGTAATAATATAAAATGTTATTTTAAATGCGTATCAAGCATCTTTGACTATCATAAGGAGAAATCTCCTCCGATTCTGCGTTTGCATTGTGTGTGTGTGCGGGAGGCCTTATGGTAGTCTCATTTTTAAAAGCATTGCGAATTGACTTTGAAAATCTTTTGTTGAATGTTTTAAAAGATAAACTGTTTTTGTTGCTCACACCAGTCCCACGACTGATCCGGAGTTTATTGTTTTCTTTCCTAAACTCTGGGTGCTCATTATTTTCTACACGAGCAGTCTAGAGTTGGGTTTTTCAGATAGTTAGATATAGTGGATTATCTGGAGTTAGTTCAGTCTTTGGACCACACCAGTCTTGCTGAGCTTGGTGCATTGTTATGGGGAGTTCGAGCTATTGCTGGATTGATTCTTGGAAATGGAGTTGCAGTTCTAGAGTTCTTCCTTGAAGACTATCTTAGAGTTATATTGTTCCGCTGCTATTTTATTGTATCATATCTCTGTTGTATATTGATATCTATTGGATCATCTGTTGTATCAGATATTGTATCAAAGCTGTATATCAATGTATTATTCTTTTATTCCGCTGTGTTGTTTACTTAATGATTGTTATAAGCTCCGGCGAATCGAAATTTGAACGGTCGAATCTATGACATTCGAGTACGATTTGAAGTATGGATGTCGATTTTCGAGCGGGCAAAATCCGATTCGTTACATTTGGTATCAGAGCTAAGGGTTTAAACTTTAGCTCAGGAGTGTAACACATTAAGTAGCTCATTAGAGATAGGGTGAAGTATCCCTAGAATGAGTAATCCCTAAGATATCTGTTTGAACGCCTCAGTAAATTCTCTTACTATCTACCGATAGTGAGTATGAGTGCAAGAAGAAAACGAGATAGAGGACAGGGAAATACGACTATAATTGGTCAATACTCTGTAACAACAGTGGAAACAATCTTTCTTATCAAATTTCTTTGATTCGTTTCCAAATTCTTTTGATTGATTCATGACGGTTACAGGAAGAAGTTTTGGTGCGATGATAACTCTACGAATCGTTGTAGAAATTTTTACTTCATATTTCATCAGTTTCTTTTCAGTTTTTGGATTTAAACTTTAATGAATTTGAAATTGGAAATTTTAAATGAATTAGAAATTTTAAATTGAGTTAAATTGATTAATAGAATATGAAGAATGATTAGAATTGTATCGATAAAATGATTTTGTTTAAAACCAAAATTTGAAATTTTATTATAATTTCTTGTATCTATTATTGATATTCTGATTTGGTGAGCCAAATGCAGAATTGGTATCCAGTTTGATCTGAAAGGATATTTCTCTATCTTTCATCTATCCTTGTTGTTTTCGTGCCTGCGAATTTCGAGGACGAAATTCTTTTAAGTGGGGAAGTTTGTAACGACCCTAGATTTTAATTTAATTTAAATTGATAATTAAATGAATTTCTGAATAAAATTGTAAGGGAAATTGATTATAAATGGAAGCGAGTTTCCCCAAGTTCAAATATATTCTATATAAATCATTTAAATTTTTAAATATTATATATATATATATATGTATATATGTGAATGTATATATATATATATATGTATATTTGGGTATATATGAGTCAAATTGAAATTATAAAATCTTGAGTGTATATATATATATATTTTGATTTGAATTTAAATCTTAGATGAATGGTTTAAATAAATATTTGAGTTATAAAATAAATTAAGAAAAAAAAATATATATATAGTAACTCATAATTAAATATTAAAGTAAGATAACAATAAATATTTAAACTAGAAATAGAAAAATAATATGAGATAAATTTTAATAAAAATAGGAAGTAGAACATTTGCTAAATTCTAACAACATAATAAAATAGAAATTTCTTTATATTTCAAAACAAGAAGATTTAAAGAAAATAAAATACATTTAAATATGAAAAGAATGTAGACGAAAATAAAACAAACAAATACAATACAAAGGACTAAAACAAAAGAAATAACATATATAGTAACACATTAGTGTAAAATAGGAAGTAAATGCATAAAAGAATAAACTATAACAACATGACAAAAGTAGAACTTCATTTTATTTCAAAGTGATAAAGACGAGTATATAAAAGCAAATACCAAGCAAGCTATGTAAATAAATAAAAAAAATATAAAGTACATATTTTTACATAAATAAAACAAGCTTGCATAATATACAAAGAAAATAAAAGAGATGTGTATGCAGGCAAATAGAGAGTAAGCATATAAAACAAGACAAAAGAATTTATACAAGTATCTTTAGTACACTTAAACTAGAAACAAAACTGTATATGCATTTAAAATAGCATAGAACAACAAATATCTCTAGCATACAAAATCTTCATATAAATAATTAAGTAAGATAATGAGTATGTAAACCAGGGAAACAACAAAAGAAGATATTAGTATAAACAAAGAAAGTAGCGGGCAGTACAAACCTGTACATGCAGAAATAAAATAGTATAAGCATGATATTAGTAAGTCTAGGTAAAATAATTAACAAATGCAAACAAAATAATACATGCATGATAACAAATAGTATAAGTGATGGGTTGTAAAACTAATAGGACATGACATTTAATGCTTTCAAACTTCAGCCCATACATATAAAAAAAAAAACTGTTGCATCAGTAAACTGCACACCTTCTTGTATACCCCTCTCCTTTATATACATCAATATATGCCTTTAGTCCATTCATTCATCAAAAATTATAGCATGCCTGAGAGAAAATTTAAAGTAAATATCATCTAAAGATTTAAACAAAGAGGCAACTCATTTCAGAAATCTGGAAAACAAATAGTAAAGCCAGAGGAAAAAAAAAATGGAAGTCCTTAAGCAAAGTTCAGATAGAATGTAAAACAAAAGCAAGAGAATCAAAAGGGAAAGCTTACAAGTTTCAATAGCCTGATTCAACACAACTCAATCTCTGTCCATCTTCTCTGCCTTCATGACTGATGTGAGCAAACTTTCTTTTAAAACCTTCTTTATCTTAGCAATCTTTGAAGTATGATCTGGATTTTTTTAAAATAATTGTGTGATAATATCTAGTTATAAATAGAAATGCAGTTAAGTATATGTGAGATGGTTGGGTTGTGAATATCTGTGTACTGCTCTCTGTTCTTTTTGGTTTCCAGGTAGGAAATAAGTAAGAAATCCAACATCTCTTCGTTTGATCACCATTGAACTTTGAAATTAAACAAAACAAGTTTGTTTGTACTTGAATTAAAATCCGGGAACATTCTTAGCAGTTGGTATTTTGAAGCATCAAGTAAAATATTTTTGTTTACAGGGAGGTTTCAATTTTTGGTATAAAAAAAAAAAAAATCAAGTTCTTCATTTCCAATCCATGTTAAAACTTAAGATCTGAATAAAGTCTGGTTGTCTCAGCAAGAACTAGATATGCAAAATATCTTTAAGATGAATTAATAGGAGATTGACTGGAAATGTAAATATACAGTGGAATTTTTCAAAGAACATGTTTTAACCGAATATCATGATCGTTTGATTCACTTATACCATTCATCTCGTATTTGGAAATCACGTTTTTTGAAACTAAAAACAGAATTTTTAGTTAACAATTGAGTGGAGATTTCGAGATTGCACAAAAATGCAAAACAACCAAGTTCTGGGGATCTACGTCGATCTGGGTATCGAAATTCATGGTGAAGGAAGTTGATGTGTAGGGGGGTAAGGGAAAAATGATCGCTAAATTTTTAATCCATCGTGGATGGAAATTGGGATCGTTTTAGGGTTTAAGTCAAGTTTGGGGTTGGCTGAATTTTGATGGCTACCGCATCATCAGGAATTGATCGGAGTCACTCGGGCTCAGGGGAAATTGTGCGTGAATGTCTGGTGCATCTTTGGGTGTAATGGCGAGTGGGATGATGATCGGAAGCGGCGTCGTGAGGCCAAGGTGGTTTTGGTTGATCAGTTGAAGTCCAGATTTTAACTAAATTTGCTCAATTTTGATTCAATGATGGTTTCATAACCTAGGTAGCTCGAATTGCTTAGAATGGCCGTTGACGACTTGAGAGCAACCGTGAGGTTGGTCGGAGGGGACCGGGCTGCCTGTACACGTGTACGCGTGTACGCGTGTACGCGTGGGGTTGAAATGATTTGGCTGTTGGGGAGGACGTGGTTTTCTCGAGAGAAACTCGAAGCATTCAAGTGAAACGATCAGGAGTTGCTTGAGTAGTTGCGTGGGTACGAGTCGCTTAAAAAGAAGTTATCAGGTTTAAAAACTTAAAGTTAAAAAAAAAAAATATGAGGAGAAGGAAAGAAACAGGGAAAGGAAGAAGAAGGAGATAGAGTGGAGGAGAACACGGGGAAACAGGGAAAAGGCTCGAGTGATGGTTCGAAGTTTTGCGTGCTGGACTCGAAGCAGGTAAAGGGGAGAGTTGGGTGAATGTTTTGTACAGGTTTTATAAACCAAACCTGATCTGTTTGTAATTTCAAATTTAAACTTTTAATTAAGGATTGAACTGAGATTTAAATCAAAATTTTAAAATATAAGTTCAAGTTTAGTTGAAGTGTTGTTTGGAAATAAAGTTTTAAATTTTTTTAATTTGTTTCAAATAACTTAAAAATGTTTAAGTTCAAGTGTGTTTAAAGAGGATTGAAATTTATAATGGAACTTGAAAGTATACAGTAAGCATTTAAACAAGTTTTAAATAAAAGTTTAAATCTTAACTTTTTTTAAGTGGCAAATAAATCGTAATAGGAATGAGTTTCACCTTATGTTAGTATAGAATTAATGATTTATAATTCGTTTAGTATTAAGTTAATTAACATGGATAATTTATTTAAATGATTAAGGATTTGGAATAATTAAATAAATAATTAAAGGTTTAATTACTTAATTAAAGTTTAAAGATTTATTAAGTTAATTAATTTGAAAATTAAGAATTATTAATTGGATATTAATTAATAATTAAAGTTAATTTAATCATGTGATTAAGCAATAAATTGATTTAAGGATAATGTGATAAATTAATTAAAGTAATTAATTTGAGAATAATTAAATTATCAAGGGCTAATTAATAAATAAAAGTGACCAAGAATAATTATTAATTAAGGAGTAATCAATGGTTAATTAAAGGATAGTTATTTAAATGTTTTGAAATTAATTGATTACTGATTTTCCATAACTAGCAGATTTATTCGTAGAAATTAATCTGATTCACTTGGTCATATAATTGGATTAATCCTACCTACGGATGCTTGGATTATATTGGATGTTAAACTGTTTAATATCTCTGTTATAGGATGCTTTATGATTAACCTGATTTGTATTGTGATCTGTGATGAAATTTATTATCTGTGATATATATATATATCTGTGAATCTGTGTATGAAAGATAAGCGTTATAATTTATATCGCTTATCGAATATACTGTTGTATTTGATCTGTGATGATTGAATGATGTTGCACTATTGTGTTAAACCCCTGGACCACACCATACACACACAAATATGGATTTCACGAGGAAATCGATTAAGTCACAGATTTTGAAATGATTTATAAAGAATTGAATATTTGAATTCAAACGTTTTGGAAATGGAATCGGACTAAATGTGAAAAGAAATTGAAAAGGGAATTTCAAAGATGGAAATTTATTTTGAATAACAGGATTAAGTGTTGGAATTTAAATACTTTAAATTAAATTTGAATTCAATATTCAAATTGAATTCTGTATTTTGAAACTAGGGATTAATGATATTATACTAGTCATTATGAGTTAAATCATTTTTTTTTAAAAAGTATTATTTTTGGGAATTGGAATTTAACCCAAGGATTTCAACTCGTATAAATGAATCAGATTTCCAAAATGAAAACTGTTGTTTTCAAGGGATAAACACTTTTAGATAAGAACTGAAATTCCATTAAATTAGGGGAATTTCAAGATTGAATAGAGAAATGATTTTCCTAAGTTATGAATGAATTTTTTTTTTTGAAAGCTATGAATTAAATCTGTTTATTTTTAACAGATTTAAATTGATGATTTGTTTAAATCAAATTGAAATGAAATTGTTTTGAAGGCTATAAGTTAAATCTTTGATTTAGAGATTTAACGAGTTAATCAAATTGAAATGAAAATTGATTTGGAAAATCTGTGAATGAATCTTTTGTTTAAAAGATTAAAATGTGAAAATTGTTTAAACCTTAAAGGTTGTGAAAATGAATTTTTTGTTAAAGATTGAAATGGTAAATTGTTAAACCATTTGAAAGAAAATTTTTGGATTTTTAAGTTGTGACTTAATTGAAATCCCAATATCCATATGTTTTTGAACTATTTCGCTCACTATTCGGTTTAGCCGGGAAAGGACCTTTGTGTCGTATAACCCATTCCGAATATGTGATACGTCGTTATGGATAACATTTGAAGACCAGTGATGAAGACCGGGTATTTGCGAAAGCGATAGGATGACCTATCGATTGTCTCTGCACTGGGTAGCTCCCAGTATAGAAACTCCCTAAGTGATGAGAAATCCGATCGGGATTGTGAATATCCGGATTTCAAGGACTTCTTTGTAAGTGCCTTCGGTTCTGTTCGAGCCCGGAACAGACTTGTATGGATTGTATGTCTGACATTACAAATTGAGATATAAAGCCGATTTCTTTCAAATATATTTCTGTTGGTGGCGGAGAATTTATTCTCTTAGCTTAACACCCTTCTCTGAGACGTACGAGCTCAGAGGTTATATAGTTGAAGGTTATCAGCGATATATTCCCAATTTTGGTAATGTGACATACTGAGTGTTGCTGTGAAATGATCATTGTGTTGATTATTTGTGATAGGATCATTTGTTTGATCGTCTATCCTGGTGATCATTTCTATGATCATTTGTTGACCCAAAGCATGGCTTTTGTATAAAGTATGTTTTTGTGGACGTGACTTCGTAGAGCCTCACATCTCGGGAATGGTCAAAACAGGAAAGATGCGGCAAGGTTATGAGGGGTAGCGCCCTTTAGGATGTGTGCATTTCCTTCTGGAAAAGGGTGGTATCATGGTATGGAGCCCAGATACTTACTCATGTTGAAAACACTTTGTTATGATTGTGTGAATTGATTAGAGAGCTCTCGGATAAAGGTCCCAAAGGACCGGGGGATGGCATATTCGGTCAGTTGTTACTCAGTTAGGGGTAACCCGGCCTTGTGTTGGTAGAGATCCGGTTTGGTTCTCGGGGATGTCCATCCAGAGGCATTCTCATGTGGCAATGGGAAGTTCCTTGGCCTGATCATTCGTTGGAAATCCAATTCCCAATACGAAACTTGTACGGTATTAGTTGTAGGACCTGCCATTCACTTATGGTGGTCACCACTGTTTGGATGGTAGCTATAGTAGGCATACGATAATGGTCGTATGTTGGCTAAGATTTATATTCTACTTTCGAAATGAATTTTTCCTACACTATGCACTAGTAATAATATAAAATGTTATTTTAAATGCGTATCAAGCATCTTTGACTATCATAAGGAGAAATCTCCTCCGATTCTGCGTTTGCATTGTGTGTGTGTGCGGGAGGCCTTATGGTAGTCTCATTTTTAAAAGCATTGCGAATTGACTTTGAAAATCTTTTGTTGAATGTTTTAAAAGATAAACTGTTTTTGTTGCTCACACCAGTCCCACGACTGATCCGGAGTTTATTGTTTTCTTTCCTAAACTCTGGGTGCTCATTATTTTCTACACGAGCAGTCTAGAGTTGGGTTTTTCAGATAGTTAGATATAGTGGATTATCTGGAGTTAGTTCAGTCTTTGGACCACACCAGTCTTGCTGAGCTTGGTGCATTGTTATGGGGAGTTCGAGCTATTGCTGGATTGATTCTTGGAAATGGAGTTGCAGTTCTGGAGTTCTTCCTTGAAGACTATCTTAGAGTTATATTGTTCCGCTGCTATTTTATTGTATCATATCTCTGTTGTATATCGATATCTATTGGATCATCTGTTGTATCAGATATTGTATCAAAGCTGTATATCAATGTATTATTCTTTTATTCCGCTGTGCTGTTTACTTAATGATTGTTATAAGCTCCGGCGAATCGAAATTTGAACGGTCGAATCTATGACATTCGAGTACGATTTGAAGTATGGATGTCGATTTTCGAGCGGGCAAAATCCGATTCGTTACAGTATGGAGCCCAGATACTTACTCATGTGGATACACTATATCTATTACTGTGTGGTGTTGTTGGAATCGAGGCCTCGTATAAAGGTCCAAAAGGACCCGGGGTGGTATATCTGAGGTTTCTTACTCCCTGGGAAAGGGGTAGCCGGCCTTGTTTGGCAGAGATCCATTTGGGATGCTCGGGGACGTCCTTCCAGAGGTGTTTCATTTTGGGGTTTGGGAAGTTCATTTGCCCGACCATTTGTTGGAAATCCATTCTTCAAATACGTACCCTGTATGGTTTTAGTTGTATTACCTACCATCTACTTATGGTGGCGCCCCACTGTTTGGATGGTAGCTATAGTAGGCATAGTTCGAAATTTCTATGTTGGCTAAGATTTATATCTTTACTTTCGAAATGATTTTTTACTACACTATGCACTAGTAATAATATCAAATGTTTCTTTTTAATGCGTATCAAGCATCTTTGACTATCATAAGGAGAAATCTCCTCCGATTCTGCGTTTGCATTGTGTGTGTGTGCAGGAGGCCCTATGGTAGTCTCATTTCTGAAAAGCACTGCGAATCTATTTTAAAATATTTCTTTGTTTGTTTTTGAAGATAAACTGTTTTTGTTGCTCATACCAGTCCCACGACTGATCCGGAGTTTATTGTTTCTTTCCTAAACTCTGGGTGCTCAAAATTTTTCTACACGAGCAGTCTAGAGTTGGGATTTTCAGATAGTCAGGTTTAGTAGGTTATCTGGAGCTAGTTCAGTCTTTGGATGTGGACGAGACTTGCTTATCTTTGTGCATCGTTATTGGGAGTTCGTGCTACTGCTGGAGTTCTTCCCTGAAGACTATCTTAGAGTTATATTATTCCGCTGCTAGATGTTATCTATTTTTCTTTTCCGTTGCTATTTTATTGTATCATATCTCTGATGTATATTGATATTCATCGTATCACTCTGTTGTATCAGATATTGTATATCAATGTATTATTCTTTTATTCCGCTGTGTTGTTTACTTAATGTTGTTATAAGCTCCGGCGAATCGGATTTGAACGGTCGAATCTATGACATTCGAATACGATATGAAGTATGGATGTCGATTTTCGAGCGCGAAAAATCCGAAACGTCACATTTGGTATCAGAGCTAAGGTTGAACTTTAGCTCAGGAGTATAACACATTAAGTAACTCATTAGAGATAGGGTGAAGTAAACCCTAGAATGAGTAATCCCTAAGATATCTGTTTGAATGTTTTAGTAAATTCTCTTACTATCCACTGATAGCAAGTATGAGTGTAAGAAGAGAACGAGATAGGGGACAGGGAAATACGATTATAAATGGTCAATGCTCTGTAACAACAGTGGAAACAATCTTTTTCTATCAATTTTCTTTGATTCGTCTTTCCAAATTCTTTTGATTGCTTCGTGACAGCTCCAGAAAGAAGTTTCGGTGCGATGATGGTCCTATGAATTGTTGAAGGAAATTCTTATTTCGTATCTTCATCGATTTCTTTTCAGTTTTTGATTTAAAACTTTAATGAATATGGATTAGAAAATTGAAATTGGAAATTTTAAATGAATTAGAAATTTTAAATTGAATTAAAATTGATTAATAGAATACGAAGGATAAATTGAATTGTATCGATAAAACGATTTCGTTTAAAACTAAATTTGAAATTCTATTGTAATTTATTGTGAATACCAAAGTCCGAAGAGGGACCAGTTATGTATATTTTGATATATTCCGACTTGTGTTTGGAATTCATATCTTAAGTTTGAGGAATTATAGAAGATCGAATCTATCTATCTTTGTTGTTTTCGTGTCTACGAATTTCGAGGACGAAATTCTTTTAAGGGGGGTAGTCTGTAACGACCCTAGATTTTAATTTAATTTAAATTGATAATTTATTGAATTTTTGAATTAAAATTGTAAAATTAATGGTAAAATAAAGCGAGTTTCCCCGAAGACTAATAAATTTTGTATAAATCATTTAAATTTAAAAAAATATTGTAAATATTGTATATATGTGAATATATATGTATGCGCGCGTATATGAGGAAAAATTGAATATATATGTATTTGATTTGAATTTAAATCTCAAATAAATGGTTTAATAATAATAAATGATAATAATAAATATTAGAATTTATGGTTCATAATGGCTTGAGTTTATAAAATAATATAAGACAATAAATATTAAAGTAAGATAACAATAAATATTTAAACTAGAAATAGAAAAATAATATGAGATAAATTTTAATAAAAATAGGAAGTAGAACATTTGCTAAATTCTAACAACATAATAAAATAGAAATTTATTTATATTACAAAACAAGAAGATTTAAAGAAAATAAAATACATTTAAATATGAATAAATGTAGACAAAAATAAAACAAACAAATAAAATACAAAGGACTAAAACAATGATAACTAATGCCACATCGCAGCCGAGACAAGCAAGCATGGGCTAAGCATGGGAACAAGGTATCAAGGCAATTAATGCAAGCCATGCTTTGATTTCACACCAGCCACTAAGTAATGAAAAAGACATCACTGCTTGGTTGTACTAAAATAATATATATCCCTGTACAACACTTCCTATATAGCAGCCTTCCATTCATTTCAGTTCATTCCTCCAAAAGCTAAGTAATGTCTAAAGTAATACTGTCTTAAACTTAAACAAAGATTCAAAATTTAGACAATAATTCAATCAATCAACCAGAGAATCAAGAGGAAGGGTTTTCAGCTTGTATTTTCAAAACTGTTTCAATATGATGAGCTCTGTTCATCTTCTCCAACAAAATGTGAGTAACTTAAATTTTAAAATACTTAAGTATATATGTTGCTTAATTATTGTCTGAGATGTGTGTGTGTGTGTATATATATTTATGCATTCCTGTGTATGTATGTTGATGTTTAAATATATATATATGTCTGCCTGTCCAAATTTAGTTGCCTCTGTTCTTCTTCTGGAATGCATCAGTGAGTAACATCCACCTTTGAAAATTTTAACAAACTTGACTTTGTTGCATTTACATCTGGAAACAAGTATAGTTTTATATATTTGAATGCTCTGAGAGTACACATAAGTTTATAAACAGTTTTATTTTGATCTGTGTAAATTTACTTATGTGTTCATTTTCTGGAAACACAAGTGAGTAGCATATTTTTCATAAAACTTAAAGGTATATATATATATATGGTTTCTCTGGACAAATTTAAAAGCTGGAAGTATTTATACAGGCTATTGTTGTACAGGTTCTCTGTGTTGTGGTTTCAAACTCAAAATTCTTATTGAAGAAAATAAACTATTTACTCTCGTTGCTATAGGAAAATTAAATTTCTGGATTGTCAATTGTTTGTGTATTTGTTAGTTAAATAATCGACTATCAAATAAATCTTCACGTATTTATGATTTGAGTTCCTTCAGGAGAACTCATTCTGGTGAAAACATCTCTAGCTTTAATGGATGTATTAGATGTAACGACCCACTATTTTAGACCATTCAAATCGACAATAAAATCATATATGTCTGACTTGAATAATTCAAAACAATAGATTGTAATATAATTTGGAGCAAATAAAACCAATCACAGAATCACAGACACAGAAATATCAGAATAACTCGCAGCGGAATTAAAATACCATACTAGTTCATGAAGCTACTACAAATACAGCCTCAAACACAGTCTCAAAACAAGTACAAAAATCCAGAGTTTGAAAAGTAAATACAACAAAAATCCCAATACATAAATGTTCACTAGTAATAAGCTGAATAGAAATACTGAATGGAAATAGGTAACAACAAGATAGAGATAAACTAAAGAGATAAAGAGGCTAGTACATACCTCAAAAGAACGTCGCCACCATCCTACTTCATTCTGGAATCTCCACCACGTACACGGTTGTTAAAGTGGTTTTCGGTATCGACAAAGAGTATGCCCATATCCGATCCCGGTCTCTTTAACAACCAACTGTTATTATAACCCGTGGTTATAAATTTCAAAAATGGTTTGTATTCCAAATCAAAATAATTCATTTAAACCATTTAAATATGAGGCCACTATCCTTTCAAATCAAATATTCAATTTCCAGAATGGTAGCATTTTATAGGTTCATTCGTTCAATTACAACAATTTCAAAACATTGTAAATTTCAGAAACAGCAGCACTTACAGTAGATATATTAGTATTTCAAACACAGTTCAATTTCAGAAACAACAACACTTATAAAGTTTTATAGCAGATATTTAGTATTTCTAAAATAGTTCAATTTCAGAAACAGCAGCATTTATAAAGTGCTACAATAGATAAAATTATTATTTCAAAAACAGTTCAATTTCAGAAACAGCAGCACTTATAAAGTGCTACAGTAGATAAAACTAGTATTTCAAAAACAGTTCTATTTCAGAAACAGTAGCACTTATAAAGTGCTACAGTAGATATAGCGATATTTCAAAAATATTGTACACTTTCTGAAATGGTAGCACTTAGGAAATGCTATCTTAGAACCACAGCATTTTGAAAATGCTGCCAATACCAAGCTATGGTTTATTATAACATTTCAGAGACATTATAATTTCATTTTTCACCATTTTTGACTTATAAAACATATCTCACTTTCCAAAAATATTTATTTGGATATCATTTAAATTATGGTTAAGTAAAATAATTTTTTATAAATAATTATCCAAATTAAACTATAATTCGTTTATTAAGCCAAATGTACCTTATTTTACTTAGTTTTTATCTTAACAAATGACTTAATACTTTATTTAAAATTTCCTATTTCATAAATAAAATATTCTTTTTACTAAGTTCAGCCCAAAAATTTCCATTTTTGAAAACTAAATTTCAATTTTCAAGTTAAGTCATATTTAAATTACATTTTAAAACCACTTATTTACTTATACATTTTAACTTATAGAAAATCACTATAACATTTATTTAAATCATTTAAATCCAATTTAAGTTAAAATTTCATATTTTTAAATTTCAAAAATACTTAATAATTTTTAGAAAATATTTAAAATTAACCAGGGGTCTGTATATAATTTTCTAACGTAAATCAAGTGATATGGATATGAATCATTTCAATCCGTAATTTAAAAAGAAAAATCCGGGTTCTATCATTTCAAACCCGCAATTCCAAGTTAGATAAATAAAAAAATCTTCTTGAGCCTATCATTTCAGCTCGTAACTATTTTTCCTTATTCTAATGTCTGTTCGGGTATGTATCATTTCAACCTATAGTGATTCTATTCTAATAGGGAACTTGCAGCGTGAGAAACAGTAAATAACATAACGCATATCAGGTGATGTAACAAATAAATATCAGGTTATACATCATGAAGTATCATATCACATGCATATATAATATACTATCATATCCTCAACTACAATTCAAATGCCATTGTTTCACAATTATATAAGTACGAATGTCGAGAGTGATAAACTCACCTTCCAAAGCTAGAGATCAAATTCAAAACACGAATCCAAATTCCGCAAAGCACAAAAAGGCACGACTAGATACGAGTGGAAGTAACACCCAAATCCAAATTTTGTAGACAACAAAATAGAATATATATATATATATATATATAAGTAGTTATTTACACAAGAAAATAAAACAAAAGACAAGGAAAAATGGGCTAGACAACATAAGTGGGCTCGACCACTTCCACCATAGGCTCGACCACTATGGAAATTGGCTAGATCAACATCATAATGCTTGGCCATGATCTGATCTGAAGCACTTAGGCTCGGCTATGGTCACACAAGTTCACAGCTAGGGGTCAGAAATATGAAGGGAATGGCAAGTTCAAAGCAATAGGAAGGCAAAAGGCATGGATCAAGTGATGTTTTAGGCTCGGCCTAAGGCAAAATGGCTCGGCCATGAGCTAAAGTGGCATGGCCATGGGTGCTTGGTTTGGATTAGATCTGGTCACGACCTATGGTGGTTGTGGTCAAGACAAAGCAAGGTAAAGGAGGTGGCATAAGTGGTGGCCGAGGCTAGTGAATAGGGATGGGATGAGGTGATGGGCTCGACTAGTGTTTGCTTGCAATTTTGGTGAAGGGTTTGGATCTATTGGTCATGGCTAGGCATAGGGGAGGTGATGAGGTGGTGCTGGCCGATCATGGTGGTGGTGGTGGAGGAGATGTGGTCGGCTAAGAGATAAAGAGGCTAGAAAAGGAAAAGTCATAAATTAAAGAAAAAGAAACCAAAGTCTCTTGAATTTCCTAGGCCCATTATCAAAAATTGACAAGTAAAACCCAATAGAAAAATCAAAGTCTAAACAAAATAAAATAAACAAACGAACCAGAAAAAAGAGAATTAAAATATAGAAAATAATTGCGTGTAAAATGCTGAATTTTATCAAATTTTAAAAGTATAAAACAGAATTTTACGAAACGAAAAGCAGCACGAATATCAGAATCAAATATAGTTTCAAAGAAAAAGATTAGAAATTAAAAATTAAAAATTATTTTTTTAACTAAAAATCAAAGTTTGACCACAGATGACCAAAATATTAAATTTTCAAAAAATATTTATTTTATTGTATTTGGAAATTAGATTGTAAACAAATTCCAAAATTTCAATTTTAAAATAATTAAAATCAAAGTTTCAAATAAAATTGAATTAAAATATTTATTAAAATTATGGGTTGTTACACTCTCCCCACTCAAAACTTTTCGTCCTCGAAAAGGAATGAGACAAGGAAATAAGGAAAAACAAGATAGAAAAGCAAATAGTACCTTAAACAAACAATTCCAGATTCGAAGCACGAATGCTCTTCTCCGTCTCCCAGGTACAATCCCAATCATCAGTACTCCACTGCACTTTGACCAGGCAAATAGATTTCCTTCTTAGCTGCTTCGTACCTCTATCGACAATACGTAGTGGCTTCCTCTCGGCAGTCAGATCAGACTCAATATCCAAAGTCTCGAGAGCAAATCAAGAAAACTTCTGAAGCAAATCGAGACGATAAGCTAGAGAACCAATCCTTTCCAAGATATGGAAAGGACCAACAAACCTAGGAGCAAGCTTCCCTCTCCGACCAAACCGAATCACATTCCTTAAGGGAGAGACTCTAAGGAAAACCAGATCACCAACAGAAAACTCCAAATTCCTCCTATGTCGGTCAGCATACTTCTTCTGCCTATCCCGAGCAATCCTCATCTTCCTCTTAATCTCCTCAACCTTCTCGAAAGCCTCTAAAATCACATCAGTACCAAGAACTAAACGATTACCAGATTTAATCCAGCGAGGTGAAGATCTACAAGGTCTTTCGTAAAGAGCAGCAAACGGAGACATTTCAATACTAGCATGAATTCAAAGACGAAATGAGAGAGATAAAATATTAAGATAAGATTAAAATAGAGGACTGAAAATATATCTGATAACTGTTGTTACAGGTGAATTCAACGAGATGGAGATGATCTTCCCAAGATCCTCCATATTCCAGAACACAAGCAGGAAGAAGATCCTCTAAAATCTAATTCACTCTTTCCATTTGACCATCGGTCTGTGGATGGTAAGCAGTGCTCAGATTCAGACGAGTACCCAACGATTCCTGAAAAGCTTTCCAAAACTGACCGATAAAGATAGTATCTCGATCACAAACAATGCTGATAGGAACACCATGGAGACGAACAATCTCCCTCATATAAATCTCAGCCAGAATGGAAGCAGAAGGGGTATATTTGACTGGAATGAAATGAGATGATTTGGTCAATCTATCCACAATAACCCAGATACTCTCATTACCCCCCGAGTCGTCGGCGATCCATCAATAAAATCCATAGAAACATATTTCCATTTCCAATTGGGAACCTCAAGGGGCTGCAACAAACCAGGGGTCTTCTGATGATCTGCCTTCACTTGTTGACAAGTCGCACACCTACTAACAAAGATAAAGATATCTCGTCTCATACCTCTCCACCAATAAAGCTTCTTCATATCCTGATACATCTTCGTCACACCAAGATGAGTAGAAAGTCTAGATCAATGATTTTCCCGAAGTAACTCTCGCCTCAATCCATCAACATTCGGGAAACAAATCCGATTATTAATCCTCAAAATACCTCTATCATCGATCTGAGCTCCACTACCATTAAGACTACTACCACCAACCCTGCTACAAAAACCCTCCTTAATCAATTTGATACGATCCAAAAGAGGAGACGAAGAAACAACAAGATGACACAACAAGGCCTTCTTCTGACTCAAAGCATCGGCTACAACATTAGCCTTTCCAGGGGTATAGCTAGTGTCAATATCATAAGAAGCAAGAAACTCAAGCCACCTAACCTGCCGCTGATTCAAATCCTTTTGGGTGAAGATATACTTCAAAGACTGATGATCGGTAAAGAGCTCAAACTTAGCACACAAAAGATGATGCCTCCAAAGCTTCAAAGCAAAAACCATAGCAAGCAAGTCCAAATCATGAGCCGCATAATTAGCCTCATGGGTCTTCAATTGGGGATTGGCATAAGCAATCACCTTCCCATCTTGCAACAGAACAGCTCCCAAACCCTCATGACAGGCATCAGTGTATATCGTTAATCCCTCATTTCCGTTTGGAACGGTAAGCACTGGTACGGAAGTAAGCTTGCGCTTCAACTCATTGAATGCAGCCTTACACTTATCACTCCATATAAACTTAGCATTCTTATGGGTCAAAGCGGTGAGAGGTGCAGAAATCCGAGCAAAATTCTCAATGAATCTCCGATAATAACTGGCAAGGCCCAAAAAACTCCAGTACTAAAAACAATATTCCCGAGAAATCGGACTTCATCCTTCCAGAAATGGCATTTCAAGAATTTAGATTTCAACTGATGACTCCTAAGAGCCCTCAGAACAAAGCTCAAGTGGGATTTATGCTCTTCCTTAGACTTGGAGAACACAAGAATATCATCAATAAAGAGTAGAACAAATTTATTAAGCACATTACGAAAAACACGATTCATCAAATCAACAAAGAAAGCAGGAGCGTTAGTCAAACCAAAAGACATAACCAGCCATTCACAGAAACCATTCTTAGTATGGAAAGCAATCTTGGGAATACTTTTCTCAATAACTCTGCGCTGGTAAAAATCTATGGCAAGATCAAGCTGAGAGAAAATAGTAGCTCCATAGAGCTAATCATACATATCATTAATGCGAGACATAAGATATATGTTCCTTATAGTGAGCTTGTTCAGCTCCCTATAATCAACATACATCCTCAAAGAACCAACGAACTTAGTGACGAAAACCACTGCTACTCCCCATTCTGAATGGCTTGGTCTGATCAGACCCTTGGAGAACAAGTCCTTAATTTGCTTCCTCAACTCAACCTTCCCACAGGGTGCCATTCTTCTAGGAGAAAGAACTACAAGTCGAGCTTCAGGAATAAGATCAATACGAAAATCAATTTCCCACTTAGGAGGTAAAGAAGTGACTTCACCAAATATATTGGAATATAGCCTAACCATAAGAGTAGAATCAAGATCATCCGGAGAAGAGTCAAGAGAATAAATAAAACTACCAGCATAATCCTGAGGTAAGCAACACTGAATCACCAAAGAATTACCAAAATCATCCATTAGGGAAACGGTCCGGGTTTTACAAGAGATAAGGGCATCATGCCTCTTCATCCAAACACCCCCAAGTAATAGATCAAAAGCATCAAAACCCAGAACATAGAAATCACTAGAAAACCGATAGCTAGAATGGAAGAGTTTCACATTTCCACAAATCCTACTAAGGTTCGTAGGACCACCAATAGGATTTGAAACACAAAAGGCACAGGAGCCAACTCGGGAGAAAGAAGATGCTCAAATTTATTACAAAGATTCATAGAGATAAAGCTATAGGAAGCTCCAGTATCAAAGAGAACACGAACAGGAAAATAAAACAGAGAAAAAGTTCCTTGAAGTGTACCTTGGTTATCACTAGGAGCAGGAGCAGGCATAGGAGGTGGAGCCGGAGAAGCAGAAGTAACAGCAAAAATACCAGAGGACTTGCCAATCTGCTGAGCGGGGCAATTGTTCTTTAAATGGCCAAGCTGTAGACAAATGTGACAGAGATCACGCCTGGTCAACTAAGCTGGAGGAGGAATAGAAGAACCAACTAAAGTAGGACAGCTATTAGCATAATGTCCCTTCTGATTACATCAGAAGCAATTAATGGAGGATAGGTCGATCGACTGCCTCTGAGATGAAGAAGATCCCAAGCCTGGAGTCTTGGTCCGATTCTTCTACTGATGAAAGTTTGGCTTTCTCTTCTTAGGATTACCAGAAAAAGATTGAGATGAAGCAGAATGAGCAGCTGGAGGATCCTTAGAAGTAGGATTCTCATATCTAATGGCCATATCCATCAGACTAGTGAAAGGGCTATGCACATGAGCGATGAGATGATCACAATACTCCGGACGAGCAACAATAATGAACTTCTAATTCTTTTTGAGAGGAGTGTCAATCAGATTAGGGACAAACTTAGAAAGTTCATTGAACTTCCTCTCATACTCAGTAAAAGACATATCACCCTGTTTGAGATCCATGAATTCCCGATACAGCCGAGACTTCCCTACCTTGGGCATCCATTTCACAACAAAAGCATCCCTAAAGCACGATAAAGAAATATAAGACAGATTTCAAAAGGAGAAACTGAACCAAATTTGAAACAAATGGCAGATGATACCTAAACCGCTTCCAAGAAATGTCAGCCTCCATAGTATGAGCCATGATAGACTCCCACCAATCCAAGGCTGCTCCCTTTAACTGCCAAGCTGCCAACTAACGCTGCTGGGCATTAGTGATCTAAATACAGGATAAAATCCTCTCCAAATCCTTCAACCATTGTTGAGCCATAATAATGCTCTTAGATCCGGTAAACTTGGTGCTGCCAAGCTCAGTGTATTCCTTACATAGTTTAATGAACTAAAATGGTGCAGTAGGCTCAGAAACTTGGGCAACACCACGTCCCCTACCTCTAGCATTCGTACAACTCATCCTGAAAAATCAAGAATGAATTTTAGGACAGAGGTAATTGAGAAACAAAGACAAGATTAGATAAGATAAGATTAGATTTAACTTGAATGAATATACTAAACACAGAAATTACTAACAAGGTGGATAAGGAAAAGAAAGAAGTAAAGAAAAATTTGATTCCAAAACTAGAAAAGTTTTTATATTAAAATACTCTTTGAAAATCCTTTGAAAATCATTTGAAAATCATTTGAAAAATCATTTTATATTTTAAAATACGTTCTCTCACAAAGAAATGATTCTAAGATTGATTTCACTCATTCTAGGGTATACCTACCCTATCTCTAATGAGATTTTGCTCCACAACTAAGGTTTGCCTAAAACCAAAGCTCTAATACCAAATGTAATGACCCACTATTTTGGATCATTCAAATTGACAATAAAACCATACATGTCTGACTTGAATAATTCAAAACAATTGATTGTAATATAATTGGAGCAAATAAAACCAATCACAGATACAGAAATATCAGAATAACTCACAGCGGAAATAATATACCATAGTAGTTTATGAAGCTACACAAACACAGTCTCAAACACAGTCTCAAAACAAGTGAAAAAATCCATAGTCTGAAAAGTAAATACAACAGAAATCCCAATACATAAATGTTCACTAGTACATAAGCTAAATAGAAATACATAATGGAAATAAATAACAACTAGAATGAAGATAAACTCCAGCAAATCCTCTAGCTCCAGAAGGTGAAATCCAAAGCTGATACTCACGCTGACTTGAGCGTAAAGCAAAACACAAAACACTCGAGTCAGGACAAACATATTATACAATGTAAAACAACTCAACTGAACTGTAATAAAATGCACAAGTAACTTAAAGGATGCTTGGGACCGCCCGTCCTTTAAGGATCCGTTAAACTATTTACTATATAGTAACATACACTATTATAATAATGTCTAAAGTAAAGTATAATATAATTGAAAATAGGGTTAAAGCTTTACATTTTCCACCTTAACATATTTTATATATTCCCATTGTCTATATAGTACTTAATCTCCCCCGTACTAGGCATCGTCAGAGGGCACTCCATAGGTATGGTACAAAACCAAAATCGTATAAGGCACGTAGGGTAGGTGACACGGCACAACGAGGCAATGCCAGAGAAGATATACCAATTACGCTTCCGGATCGGTGGTAATGCGTAGCTGCCACTACCGCCCACCTCGACCCACATTCCCAAAAATCAAAGGTGCGCACCAATCAATCGCAAAGTAATAGAATGGCATATCAAGAAGTGTGTCCGATAAGAGGAGCTACCTCATTACCCCGTCAATTGCTCCTATTTTAGCCACCTTATGCCAACTCGCGGGAGATCAGTTCACGTACATACTTTAATAGAACGTCGCCACCATCCTACTTCATTCTGGAATCTCCACCGCGTACGTGGTTGTTAAAGTGGTTTTCTATATCGACAAAGAGTATACCCATATCCGATCTTTGTCTCTTTAACAACCAACCGTTATTGTAACCCGTGGTTATAAATTTCAAAAATGGTTTATATTCCAAATCAAAATAATTCATTTAAACCATTTAAATATGAGGTCGCTATCCTTTCAAATCAAATATTCAATTTCCAGAATGGTAGCATTTTCTAGGTTCATTCGTTCAATTATAACAATTTCAAAACATTATAAATTTCAGAAACATCAGCACTTATAAAGTGTTACAGTAGATATATTAGTACTTGAAAAATAGTTCAATTTTAGAAACAACAGCACTTATAAAGTGTTACAGTAGATATTTTAGTATTTCAAAAGCAGTTCAATTTTAGAAACAACATCACTTATAAAGTGCTACAGTAGATAAAATTAGTATTTCAAAAACTGTTCAATTTCAGAAATAGCAGCACTTATAAAATGCTACGGTAGATAAAATTAGTATTTCAAAAACAGTTCAATTTCTGAAACAGCAACACCTATAAAGTGCTACAGTAGATATAGCGATATTTCAGAAATATGTACACTTTCAGAAATGTTAGCACTTAGAAAATTCTACCTTAAAACCACAGCATTTTGAAAATGCTGCCAATACCAAGCTATGGTTTATTATAACATTTCACAAACATTATAATTTCAATTTTTCACCATTTTTGACTTATAAAATATATCTCGCTTTCCAAAAATATTTATTGGATATCATTTAACTTATGGTTAAATAAAATAAATTTTTATAAATAATTATCCAAATTAAAATACAATTCGTTTATTAAGTCAAATGTATATTATTTTACTTAACTTTTATCTTAATAAATGACTTAATACTTTATTTAAAATTTCCCATTTTATAAATAAAATATTCTTTTTACTAAGTCCGGCCTAAAAATTTCCATTTTTGAAAACTAAATTTTAATTTTCAAGTTAAGTCATATTTAAATTACATTTTTAAACCATTTATTTACTTATACATTTTAACTTATAGAATATCACTATAACATTTATTTAAATCATTTAAATCCAATCTAAGTTAAAATTTCATATTTTTAAATTTCATAAATACTTAATAATTTTCAGAAAATATTTAAAATTAACCATGGGTCTGTATGTAATTTTCTAACCTAGGTCAAATGATACGGATATGTATCATTTCAATCCGTAATTTAAAAAGAAAAATTCGGATTCTATCATTTCAAACCCGCAATCCCAAGTCAGGTAAAATAAAATAAATATCGCTTGAGCCTATCATTTCAGGTTAGAACAATTTTTCCTTATTCTAATGTCCGTTCGGGTGTGTATTATTTCAACCCATAGTGATTCTATTCTAATAGGGAACTTGCAGTGTGAGAAACAATAAATAAAATAAACAGTAAAATAAAGCATATCTGGTGATGTAATAAATAAATATCAGGTTATACATCATGAAGTATCATATCACAGGCATATATAATTTACTATCATATCATCAACTACAATTCACATGTCATTGTTTCACAATTATATAAGTATGAATGTCGAGAGTGATAAACTTATCTTCAAGCTAGAGATAAAATTCAAAACACTAATCCAAACTCCGCAAAGCACGATAATGCATGACTAGATATGAGTGGAAGTAAAACCCAAATCCAAATATTATAGACAACAAAATAGGATATATATATATAAGTAATTATTTACACAAGAAAATAAAACAAAAGACAAGGAAAAATGGGCTAGACAACATAAGTGGGCTCGGCCACTTCCACCATAGGCTCGGCCATTATGGAAATTGGCTAGATCAACATCATAATGCTCGGCCATGATCTGATCTGAAGCACCTAGGCTCGGCTATGGTCACATAAGTGCACAGCTAGGGGTTGGAAATTTGAAGGGGATGGCAAGTTCAAAGCAATAGGAAGGCAAAAGGCATGGATCAAGTGATGTTTTAGGCTCGGCCTAAGGAAAATGGCTCGGCCATGAGCTAAAGTCGCTCGACCATGGGTGCTTGGTTTAGATCAGATCTGGTCACGACCTAGGGTGGTTGTGGTCAAGACAAAGCAAGGAAAATGAGGTAGCATAAGTGGTGGCCGAGGCTAGTGAATAGGGATTGGATGAGGTGATGGGCTCGGCTAGGGTTTGCTTGCAATTTTGGTGGAGGGTTTGGATCTATTGGTCACGGCTAGGCATAGGGGATGTGATGAGTTGGTGCTGGCCAATCATGGTGGTGGTGGTGGAGGAGATGTGGCCGGCTAGAGCATGTGGCCAAGCTTGCAAATAGAAGAGAAAGAAAAAGAAAAGAGAAAATGAAAAAGAAGAAGCCATGGGAAAACTTGCTGTAAATTTTTGTTTTAGGACCGCAAATGAAAATGAGATGGGATGAGAAACTTTTGTACATGAATTGAGAAAGGAAGTGGCGGCTAGGGTAAAAGAAAGTGAACGGCTAAGAGATGAAGAGGCTAGAAAAGGAAAGGTCATAAATTAAAGAAAAAGAAACCAAAGTCTCTTGAATTTTCTAGACCCATTATCAAAAATAAACAAGTAAAACCCAATAGAAAAATCAAAATCTAAAAAAAAAACAAATGAACATAGAAAATAGAGAATTAAAATATAGAAAATAATTATGTGTAAAACACTGAATTTTATCAAATTTTAAAGTTATAAAATAGAATTTTACGAAACGAAAAGCGGCACGAATTTCAGAATCAAATATAGTTTCAAAGAAAAAGATTAGAAATTAAAAATTCAAATTTACCAAAATATAAAATTTCAGAAAATATTTATTTTGTTGTATTTGGAAATTAGATTGTAAACAAAATCCAAAATTTATTGGAAAAATTCCAAACTTCCAATTTTAAAATAATTAAAATCAAAGTTTCAAATAAAGTTGAATTAAAATATTTATTAAAATTATGGGTTGTTACATTAGACATCCCTTGGGGACTCTAATATAGTCCGCTTACTTCTGAGAGAACCAAGATTGTGTCAACCAGAAATTTTTGGTTTTTAGTTTGGTGAGACTAGAATCAGATATGTTTGCAAAGTTGCTTTAATTATATATGGGTTCTCATTTTATGAACTATGCCGAAGCTTAGACTCTTACCCCTACACGTCCCTGGAACTAATGGATTCATTTGCTTCGTTTTAAAGTTGAGAGTCTTGCCGTAAAATTAGATTTGAGGTACCAGTTGTAAGCACCACCCATTTAGGGGGAACGTTACACATGGTATCGGAGCTTTGGTTAAGCGAACATCTAGGCCTTGGTGGGTTAAACTCATTATAGGTAGGATCAGCGATGCCATATAATGAGTTGACTATATTATATATAAACACATATTTGTTTGTTCTATAAAATGTTTTATATTATATGGTTTTTTACTGCATGGCTAATGAATTCTGTTTGACACACCTGATCAACATTGTTGATAGAGGATCCTAAACACTTAATCAAGATAAACTGACACATTACAGTTTTAAAATTGGTAAATGAAATAATTTTACCTAGGGTTATGTTTCTTATATAAAGGAAATTTCCAAAATTTATATAGTTGTTTGGGTGTCGGTTGGAGGAATGAATATGTTAATTTAATATCATTTATAGACGATACCTTTCTCGATATAAATATTGCATAAAAGTGTATTCTGAGGATATCTTATTATAATCAAGTAGTAAGAGAAAAGCTCTAAAAGAAGATGAGGAAGGGAAAATTGCAATACTTCAATCACCGAGAGTCGAGTCCCGACTGCTAGAAGTATATGATCATTAGAAGAAATAGCACCTCTATAGCCCCGTGTCGACTTTGCATCCTTGTGCAAAGATATTTCTAATTAGGAAGAAAGTTATCTAAAGGCAAGAAATCCATTATTGAAGTATTAGCCTGGCTTCGTTCTTGAGAGAAGATTTTTAAAGGATTGGATATTTCAAAAGAGTAGGAACACTTCTTAGTGCCTTGGCATTTACAAGGTTGAGCAACAGCATGGTTGGACTCCATTACAATTATAGTTCTGAAAGAAGATTTTACTTGGGATAGATTTAAGGAAGTGTTTGAGGACCAGTTTATGTCCACTGTAGGAAGAGCCCAATTATAGGAGTCTCTTGGATTTTGAGCAAGGAGATGGGTTTGTAACAGAATATGAAACTAAATTCAATGAGTTATCGCATTTTGGGCCAGAACTTATTGATACACCCCTTAAGAAGAATGAGATGATTATGATGGGGATGAGGAAAGAGTTTCAATAGAAAATGACTGCTCATCTAAAGGGATCTTTTGTAGACATAGTAAGCATTTCTCTTTGTTATGAAATCCTTGAAAAGAAGAAGCTGTTAGAAACCTTGAGTGGTGACAGGCTGAACAAAAGGAAGTTCAACCTGTAAGAGAAAAAGAAGTAGAAAGGAAAGTAAGAAGGAGAAGATTAAGGGAACAAGTTCAAGGATTATATGTGCAATATTTGTAATCAGAAGTGCCACAATTCTAAGTTCTATAAGAATTCCAGAGCACAAAATCAACAAACATGGTCTATTTCTCCAATGGCCCAAAAGATACCCTACTTTGGTTGACAACAACTTGGACATATGGAAAGGGACTGTCTACTAGTGCAAAAAGGTTAGCAAGCGAAGGTTTACGCTATTAAGAATGAACTGTCAACTTCAAAGGATGCGAAGGGGAAGGGAATTCTGGAAGGTACTTTATTTGTAAATTGCATTTTAGTTTGAGTTTTGTTTGACTTCGGAGCTTCCCATAGCTTTATCTCTAAAGAATTGGTTGATGGATTAAGACTTACCCAAAAATTCATAGAAACCCCTATTTTTATGTCTAACCCTGTGGGTGGTATAACTAATCTATCCATGGTTTGTGAAGATGCACAAGTTTCATACCAAACCCATCGTTTCTCATGTGACATGTTCATCCTGGATTTTAAAGGGTTCAATGTTTTGCTCGGTATTGATTTTCTAACAAAGAATGAAGCTATCATAAATTGGTCGGAAGGGCGGTATCTTAAAAAATAAGGTATTATGTGATGAGCCAAAAAAGTTGATGGATAATTTCCTTTGTGCATTGGATTCACCCCAGGAAAAGTTGGAATCGTTATTGGTAGGTAGAGATTTCCGAACATCTTTGAAGACATTAATAGCCTACCCCCTCATCATGAGATTGTGCTTAGTATAAACTTGACCCCTGGAGAGGAACCTTTTATGCATCCAAAGTGTAAGATGGCTCTAAGGGAAAGAAGGGATCTAATAAATCAGATAGAGGAATTGCTGATTAAGGGTCTGATTGGGCCAAGCTACATGAATTAGGAAATGCTCAGTCAGATGGTTCTCTAAGGCTTTGTATAGACTATCATGAATTGAACAAGCAAACAATTAGGAACAAGTATCCCTTAACCAGTATAAACGACATGTTCAAACAACTCCAGGATGCTATGCTATTCTCGAAAATTGATTTAGGCACAGGATTTCACCAGTTAAGGATATCTAAAGATAGTATACTCTTGACAGCTTTTAGAGGACCGGATGGTTTCTTTAAGTGGTAGGTTGTACCTAATAGGCTAATTAACGCACTTGCTTATTTTGTAGTCATCGTAGATCAATAATTTAGAGATATACTGAATAATTTGTGTTGGCCTCAGTAGATGGTATCCTTGTTTATTCTAAGACCGAGGAGGAACACAAGCACCAATTACAAACCGTATTGGAAACATTGTAGAGGCAAGACTTGAAGGCTAAATTCTCTAAGTGACATTTCTGGCAATCTAAAGTAAGACATCTCGGACATGTAGTGTCAGAGCTCAGTATAAGGGTGGCTTGGCCCAAGTTGTTGATATATAAATAGATTGCATGTATTGTATTGTATTGTATTGTATTGTGTATGCACTATTTTGCTATGGATGTTTAGTGTATGAATTTTGTATGGATTTCATGATTTATAATATACTCCCTTTTGTGTTTTGAGTTATCCTTGTTTTCTAATTTGGGGACGAAATTCTTTCAAGGGGGAGAGTGTAACGACCCGAAATTTCACTGCTTTAATTTGTGAATATTCAATTAATTTAAATATTCAAATAATATACTTTTTTAATCAAAATAAAAATCTTTTGAATAATAAATAGTGATGATGAAATATTTTTCAATTTTTTTTCCAAAAATATTTAGTTCGAAGAAAAATCGAAAATGTGACTGGAATTCGTTTTCCGAATTTTCAACTTTTTATCAGCTAAAAAGTGTCTGAAACATTGTAAACTAACATATATTCATGCATACTATAACAATTTAGCTATGTCAAGGTTAGTAATATGGTAAAATGCATTTACTTAAGTTGATATGACATTTCCCTAAGCATTTAAAAATAAATGCCATAATACATCACCTCACCGAGACATTAGGAAGCATAAGTACATGAAGTTTTAAATGCATGTTGGAGAAGGGGGAACATGTTCATGCGCATGGTACAAGGTGGAAGGAGGAATGATAAGGTACAAGTGTGAATAGATAAATTAGAAAGAGTTAACACTCTTTCCATGATGACTTTCTTCCTTTATCCACAACTAGGGCTGCGCTTGAGCTAGGGACGACATCAAGTGCATAAGCTAGAACCACTTATAGAAGTCTTAGGCAAGGTCAGGCACACTGTAACGACCCAAAATTTGTCCACTTTAAAATATACTATTTAAAGTGATTTTAAATATAAAATATGTAATGTTATATGATTCAAATAATATTAGATAGGATTTGAAAAAAGAAATATGCACAAAAATAGTAACATTTGCCTATATCGACAAAAGTGACAAAATGCTGATTTTAGAAAAGTAAGTTTCAATGGTTAAATATTTTTTTAATTAATTTATGAGTATTTATATTTTTAAATAGCAATATAAAAATTTATTTTTAAATTTGGTTTACAAAAATAAATAGTTTAACTAAAACGTCAAAATGTGACTGTAAAACATTTTGTCGAAAATTAACGTTTTGTCGATTAAAAGTTATCGCAACATCGTCGAACCTTTATTTTCTTATGTAGAAACATATATTCAAATAGTATAAGTATTAATTAATTCACAAATCATGTTTACTTGTACTAAACATTTATAGAAAATTCTAGAATATAATCAACAAAAGTAAGCATAAAAAGACAAAAAGGTACAAAAGTCAAAAAGTAAAACATTAAATCAAACATAATTATTGCTCTCTTTGCTTAATATTTAAGTGAAAATGACATAAAGTAAAAATTTTAAATGTGATGTTAAGTGTTGAAAAAAATAAGGTTACTTAAAACGAAAGTAAAGTTATTTTGGTACGGCCAGGGATTTTCGACGCCCGAAAATCGTCATCAATACATCCACTGTATTACATGCCGAACAATTGAACACCAGAAATACCAAATCATTTGAGTAAGAAGAAAGAGGAAGAAAATGGAAAAAAACAACACAGAATCGCACAATGCAGCGGAACAATATATAGTAGATAATAATCTTTATACAAAAAGAGAACTGTAACTGTTTATACATTACATCATCAGAGTACACCCCAATCAATAGCATAATACTGGACAGTTATAATAACTTTTTCTCACAAACCTAAATATACAGCATACCATACACAGCGGAATATAAGTCAAATACGTGATATACGTCTCCATCATCCAGCTCATCTCCTGAGCTCCATAGCAACATATCATGTATCTGTAATACTCGATCTGACCCGAGTATTATAATAAAATAACACCCGAGTCAGTCTATAAAACCAGCATGAGAAAAAACACTCAATTGAATTATTAAAGTTTTCGAAATTCTTTGAAATCAAAGGTATCTCGTAAGACCACGTCACAAATAAACATGTCGGGTTTTTACCTTACGATAACCAAAAAAAATTCATATCAAAATCCTCTCATATTATAATAGTGTCTAAGTATAAATACTTAAATCAAACAGCTGAAATTGTTACATTAATTAAATTCCAACAATACTAGCCTCTACAATCAAAATCATAAAGGGAACGTAGGGAGAATGGATTTCCAACTGAATGACTAGGCACTGGAGTACCACGTTTTACGGTACCTAGTCTACATCAGCATACTGAGGATCACTCTCGATCCCCTGCAACACAAGACTGGACTACCCCTTACTGGATAGCCCGAATAAGATCACCTCGCGATTGGGATTAGCAACCGCCCACACATCCGAAATAAAGGGACTCTAGACAGGGGAAACCTTGCTCTACTTAGGAGCTACCAACTTAGTCTTGCTGCATATCCCTTAATTTTCTGTCATTCGCAGTTGATGAGGCTCGAGGCTAAGCATTACCTTTTTAGAAATATTCACTTAGAATACTCATTGTCCTCCAATGACAATGTATTGATTTCATTTATCCATACAAGTCCATTCTCGGTCTGAACGAAACCAAAGGCACTACTCCTACTATGTCTATTTTGGAATCACCCTCAGGATTAGTAGCGATTAGCCCTTGCACTTCACTGCTCCATCTTCAACTCCATGCTCTTGTCTTCCTTTCGAAAATGTACTCGTTAGATTGAAGTGGTTTTCGGATCACAAATCCAATCCTGGTCTCTTCGAAACAACGTTCGCTATTCCCGATAAACTCAACCCCGGTTCTTTAGGAAATAAACAGACGAAAATAAGCTCCAAGATCACCTCCTAACCGTTTTTGTGGACGGGTTTCCTTATAAATGTCCTAGAAGAATGAAATGAGTTTATACGTATAGTATAACACCTCGAACGGTGACTTTACCATATAATTCCCGTACTTCTTCTAGATATTTTCAAAGTTATATTCGGGTCTACATTTGATAGTCGGTTAATTAACTATCAAATAAGCAATCATTCAACCAAATATTTTATTTCCATTGAAAAACACCAAGTTTTATTAAATTTAGTTTTTAAATAAATTAAATCACTTTATCCAAAAATTTAAACTTAAAATATTTAAAATAAAGCCACTTAAATCACTTTATTCAAAAAAATATTTGTGAAATTATAGAATAATTTTCCATTCAAAACTTTAGCCAAAAACTACTTTTAAAATAAAGCTATTATATAAAATATAAGTATTTAATAATTTTCCTTTTTAAGCGTAATACTAATTTAACCTTTAAAAATAATTAAATGCTATAAATAACTCAATTTATAAATACTTAAACAATTTTAGAACAACTAAATAATAAATTTTCTAAAAATCATTTATTTAAACACTTTTAAATTTCTAACTTATTCTTAAAATCTTTCCTTTAAAATATAATTAACTTTCCAAAAAAATACATTTCTACTTCAATAAAACCGGTCTTGTCATTTATAAATCCTTCTCGATTTGTCCCCAGTTTAAATTTGCGTCCCAACTCCGTAAATTTTCTTTCTCACATTTTTTAAAATAAAACCACTATTTATTATTAAACCATCTCCTTATAAATTCCCATCGTGAAATTATAAATTCAATTTATCCACTAACAAATATTTCATTTTATTTATAAACCCAGTTTATAAGTCCCATAGTCTCATTTTCCCTTATAAACCACTGTCTCAAACACTTAATCGTATTTCGAAACGATTTCCCTAAATTAAATTCCCTTTTAAAAAATTTATTTCTTGATTTATCCAAATGTATTCCAAAACCCCTTAAATTTCAGATTCACCTTCTTTTTTCTGATTTAAAGTCTTATTTAAATCTGGAGCATTAACCTCATATTTTTTTCCAAAACTCTTCTTTATTTTTTCCAACTATTTAAAATCTCAATTTTAAAAATATTTCCTTTTACACTTAAACAAAATCGCTTAAGTTTTATTCTTTAAATACTTTTATACAAATATTCCAAAACTCTATTTTTCTCACATTTAGAAATTATCAAATATAGATTTTAAAATCAAACCATTTATTTTCCCAAATTCATTACTCTTAAATTTATCTAACTTTACCATAAATATTTTACTTAAAAAAATTCCCTTTATTTTCCTCCAAAGCCAATATTTATATTATTGCTATCTTAAAATGCCAAAATTTATCTAGCAATAACATAACATTCAATAATTTCAATTTTCCATATAGTTTATCATAGATTATTCAAAAATATATCATATCACTGAAGAGGAAATAAATTCAACATTTTGAGGAATCCAGTTGGATCCCTCCAACCTATTTCCCTGCGTCCACAGATGTTAGCATAATATAAAAATACCAATCCCACTTCAAGGGGGATATCGCAGTATAAAAGGTCGTTTGTTATTATGTGGGACGCATAGGGTCTCATCTGCTATATATATGCGAGAATATCAATCACTCCAATATACATACTATCATATATATTATATCACATCAACTAGAAATTATTTATCAATTCTACCAATCAATCAACAATAAATTTTAACTGTTTAAAATTTATTATGGCAATCCTAATGTGAGTGAGATTAATTCATCTTTTATTTTACATTTTGTAGTCCATTCCAAATTTTGATTCCATTCCATATATTCCAGCTGCGAATTTAAACGGTTGATTCAGTTTTTCCGCTTTAAATCTTATACGAATAAATTATACGATATATATATATATATATAATACTCCGATTTTTATCTAAATATCACTACTTTTAAATTTAAGATTTATTTATGTACATTTCATATGAACAGACCCAACTAACTAACATTATTATTTTTCTTTCTGATTGATAAAAGAATTCAGAGTTCATCATAATAAATAACAAAACAAGAAAACGAGATGACACTGCTCGCCTTCCTCTTCCAAAACACCAAATGCCAGAGAACGAGGAAAAACACAACTATCAAATACCACTTGCTACAGCCGAACCCACAAGCTTGCTAATTTCCCATCCACCTTACTGCTACTCTGACCGTTCGTGCCCCCAGCTCCATCGTCGAAACCCAAAATCGCAGCCTCTGACCCAACACTTGTCTTCGTCGCCTAATGCCACCGCGTTTCCCATCTCCTCCATCCTAAGCTAATCATGATTATGTCCAAGTCCAGGTTTTAAATCGTCGTTCCTCTCCTAGTCGATCGAGCGCTGCATCGTCTTAGCCAAATTGCAACAACAGCCACTAGCTCTATTCACTCCAAATCGCTCCAGATTTTTTTTAAAATGAAATTTACTCGATTTTGTATGAATCGAAAAAAGGAAATAAGGGAAACACGATTTTTTATTATTGAAGAATGAATTTGAGATTTTCTCGAATCCCATAAGAAAGTAGAGCTCGCCCTTCTTGGATTCGATTTTTTTAAAGAACCAAAGGGATACAGTACTCATACCTTTATATTATTTTTCTTTTCGTTCAAATGACTTTTATTATTTTTTCTCTCTGAATTGATTTGTGATTTAAATGGAAGAGAAAAAGGAATGGAGACATGAAGAGAAAGAATGGACGCGAATGAGATGATAGCTTGTTATAGGAGGGGAGAGGATGGTTAACATGAAGTGTTTGAATATATATATTTGGTTTTAATTTCAAAACATCTTGCTTCAAAAACAGCTTACAATATTAAACTCCTATCAAGGCATACCACTTGGCGTTTATATTGTTATACCCCTATTTCAAATGAAATGAAAAAGGTTCCGAGTCTTAACTCGATCGTATGGAGGAGATAGCTATTTGGACCCAATTATTATATAGAATTTTCAATATAAATTTCAGTGCATTAAGAAACTGTACGACCACATGTTAACTCCAAATGTCATGAAATTTGAAATCCGATAATAATACACTGTTACAGATTCAATGAAACTGGTTTCGTCAAATTCCGAGACTGTGCCTCAAAAGGCTATTTTTAAATGTCAATTTAAACAATATATTTTTAAAACTGAACAAAACACTTCCAAATTCAATTTTAAAAATTTATTATCTTCAGTATTATCAATATAAATATTATTAGCCTTTAAATTATTTTTAACAAGTTTAAAAACTAAGATTTCATATTTTCCCAATTTCCAATTATTTACTTCAATAGTTAAATTATCCAATAATGGTTATATTTTGAAATTCAAGTTAAAAATTAAATTTTAAATATTTAAACCCGATTAAATATTCCAATTTCAAATGTCAAAAATTCCAGGTGGTTACACTCCTCCTTCCTTATAAGAATTTCGTCCTCGAAATTGCTAGGCAAGAAGAATGGTACCAAAACCTGTTTACTATTTTTCTAAAACCACACAGTTTCAAACAACTTCCCAAAACAATCATTTTTTTAAACCACACTATCCCTTCTACTAAATTTCCAAACTCATCCATGGGTTTCAAATAATATTATCTCCTCAATAATTCAAATTATAGTTTAAAACCAAATTTTAAACTATCACAATTTTCTTTAAAATTTTCTAACACTTTAAATTTTCGAAAAATTTCGCCAGCGTCTCCTTTGCGTGGCTAGATCAGAACAATTGCAAATTGCCTCTACGGCCCTAACTTTTCAAAAGAAAACAAAAGCCAAGTGGCTAGATCAGAAACCATCAAATTTCATACATAATTTAAACATATTCTTTTTTGTCGGGCAAACAAATTTTACTTCTGAAATCGAAGATATCAATTTATCTCTTGCTTTTTAATTACCTACATCTTACTCACCAATAGTATCTAATCATATAATTCAAAATCATTCCATTCCTTCCTTTACAAAATTTCAACATTTGCTATACTTAAGCCCGTACGATGTACACATATCATCCGTATGCAATATCAATCTGATCGCTCACTCGATCACACAATTTCATTTCCGAACTAGCATCGTTAACACGATTCTCTAGTACAGACTCAGATCTGGTTTCTTATTCAGAGATCGTCATTCTCCTTGCATAGCCACATACTATGATAGAGAATTTCAAGATCAATCAAAAATCATATACATGGCTCGCCGTTGAAAATCGAGTGAAAAATCCCAATTCGGATCGATATAACTATCTCGAAATTCTTTGCTCGAATATGGATCGAACCATTATGCGAATAATATACGTACAACTTACATATTAATTTCCAATTGATTATTAGCTATATCCAATTTTCTTTTTATTCGCATTCAACTTGATTTCCATTCACTTATCCACACTTATTATTTCACACCTTAATTAAATCTTCATTCAAATACTTACTCAATATATTTTCCCAATACCAATTTTGCTGAAGAATTTCTCCCTCAATTTTCTTAACTTTATTATAAATACTTTACACAACTTACTGTACTTATTTTCCACTTCACCACCAAAGTTTATATCCATTTTTATTCAATTTACAATTTCAATTCCTTTTGAACTCAATTTACCTTCCTATTTTCCAATATTGAATTTTACCAAACACCTCTCAAACAACATTTAATTAACCAATCCCATTAATTAGCTCCATTCACTAAATTTTTTTCCAACTTTTATTTTATTCAGCCCTACTTGAAATGATTCCTCAATTTCATTTTACTTAACACAATTCAAATTAAATTCCAATGTTCATTTTAAATTCCATTTACTTCCAAGTTTAAATTAATTTGTTCATTCACAAATTTATTCCAACTTAATAAATTTTATTTCAAAAACTTATTCCATTTAGCCTACTTAGACCAAATTCTCAAAATTCACTTTATTTTAAACCTTAAGTTAATTTTTGATTCCATTTAAAGAATCACATTTCAAAATTTTATAAGTTCCAAACTATTTATATCCAACAAACATTTTAAATAAGATTCCACAGTTTTTAGACAATTACTCAACATTTCAAAATCACCTTTGAAATCAACTATATCCAAAACCCCTTGGTATATCAAATTATTCTTTGAATTTCAAATCAAATCAGTTTTGCACATAAATTCCAATTCAAAACTTTCAAGTAGCAATTCCTCTCTTGGAAACTCGAATATGAACATCGACGATGCTGCAATCATCACTGAAATTATTTTCCAGTGACCGAAGTGAGTTTAGTGCGTTTATTCCTTTTTAAACATTTTATCTCAAATATTTTCCAAACAACATCACCATTAGTTTTCAACTTTGAAAAAACATTTCCAAAACCAACGGGATTTGAATTCCCAAATTTTCACCCTTTTAAATTCCCTTAAAATTTATATTTAACTATTCCTTTGGAATTTTATTCTATTTTAAATTATAAATCCCATTTATAACTCATATTTACAAATATCGTTATGTCATATGGGTTAATTTCATAACTTTTTGGTTATTACATTTATTTCTTATTTCATTTTCTACGCAACAATGATAATAATTTAATATTATCATTCCATAACAACCAAACACCCATATATACTTATAATAATTTACAAAAATTATTACCTTTATATATAAAAATAATTTGGGTAAAATTATTTCCTTTACCCAAATTTAAAACAATATCGTGTTGAATTGTTCTGTTATAGTGCTTAGAGATCACTATCAATAACGTTAATTACTAATATTGGCCGAAATCCATAAGCCACTCAACAAACCAATCAACACAATATAAAACAATTTTATATTCACTAACAAATATGCGCTCATATCTATTAATACACTCAACCTCATTCTAGGGTGCTACTGACCCTATCCCTAATGAGTAATTCACACCAGAGCCAAGGTTCTCGCTTAACCTTCAGCTTTGATACCAAGTGTAACGGCCTGGGATTTCGACGCCTGAAAATCGTCATTATACACCCGCTGTATTACATGCCGAACAATCGAATGCCAAAAATACCAGATCGTTAGGGAAAGAATAAAGAGTTAGAGGGAAAAATGGAAAATAACAACACAGAATCTCATAATCGCAGTGGAATAATATATACTAGATAATAACTGATCTTTATACAAAAAGAGAACTGCAACTGTTTATATATTACATCATTAGAGCACGCCCCAATCAATAGCACAATATTGGGCAGTTATAATAACTTGTCCTCACAACCTGAATATACAGCATACCATACACGGCGGAATATAAGTCATATAGGTGATATACGTCTCCATCATCCAGCTCATCTCCTGAGCTCCATAGCATCATATCATGTATCTGCAATACTTAGTTTGACCCGATTATTATAATAAAATAAGACTCGAAACAGTCTAGAAAACCAGCGTGAGAAAACACTCTCAATTGAATTATTAAATTTTCGAAATCCTTTGAAATCAAAGGTATCTTGTAAGACCATGCCACAAATAAACATGTCGGGTTTTTACCTTACGATAACCAAAACATTTCATATCAAAATCCTATGATATTATAATAGTGTCTAAGTACAAATACTTAAATCAAATAGTTGAAATTGTTACATTAATTAAATTCTAGCAATACTAGGCTCTACAATCAAAACCATAAGGGCACGTAGGGAGAATGGATTTCCAACTGAATGACTAGGCACTAAGGTACCACTTGTTACGGCACCTGGTCTAGATCAACGTACCGAGGATCACTCCTGATCCCTGTTCCGACGACGAAAATTCTATCGGTTTAGAAAACCGTCGAATGATTTTAAATTAAATATATACCGCAAGCGCACGGTGTACGAATGTAGCACGTGGCGAATACGGGTCGATCCATAGGGAATTGATGATTTTAAAAGTCTATTCAATCAAATTAAACCAAGGTCAAAGAGAATGTTAAACTAAAAAAGGAGAAAAACAAGCAAAAAAAAATTGATAAAAATGTGAGAGTTTGAGAACAATTTAGAGATAAATCCACTCTCTAGATCACATAAATCAACAAAATGAAGTTATGATCTCTCTTTTCTTTTCATTAGTGTAATTAGTTGATATGCTTATCATAAGTATGGTATATTTGTGCTATTAATTAGCTCAATATAAACCATCAAACTATAACACAACCACTAATACACATTTAACTCTCATGAAATATGACAACAAGTTGAAATAAAAATATATTTTAAGCATAGGCTATTAACTATTGTTTAGAAATATAGGCTATCAAATTTCAATTTCAACATTCACTTCTTTGCCATAATCATATTTATATGAAGAGGCAATTTGTGTTATGTTTGTTTGAGCATATCCTATTTGTTATGAACAACATAGACTATCAAATTCAATGCTAAACAACATTATTAAACCACTTCAATCATTCTCATTAAGCACAAAAAGAGAGCATAAACATCAAATTAAGTTGAACCTATATGATTAGAAAGCTTCATTACCCCTAAATTGAAGGGGTTTAGCCTCTCATATTTGTTATCATATGAACAAATGTAGCTTGCAACATGAGAGAAAAAGAAAAAGAAAAGGAAAGCAAGATAAAGAAAAACTATTCTACTTGCATGAAAAAAATAAATCTACACTACAACATGAAAGTAAAATAAACATGAAAAAGAAAAGAACATGTATTGAAGTGGCATAAAAAAAAATTACATAAAAGAGAAATGGCTAAGTAGCCATGAAGAGAAAGAAGAGAGCTTTGTTTTATGTTGAGCCTAAAACTAATTAAAGAGAGACTAAGAGAGAGATGTTACATGAAACATAAGGGGTTATTTATACAAGCATGAAACCCTAATCCATATTTTTAGGGAATACCCAATATGCCCTTGGAGGAAGTGTGGTGGCCAAGTTATCATTAGCTTCAATAATCCCCCACTTAAATGTACATGAAGCTTTAATTCCATAAGCATGTGCATTAGCCTTTAATTTGTACATTAAGGTGGTGGGTAGGTGGGGTCCTCCATGATCTCCACTTTGAATTATTTCCATCTTCTTTCCTTTGTAATTATTTTGTGCATGCATATGTCTTCATGAACCCACTCCTATTTGAGATCAAATTACTACACAAATATGTATAAATTTTCCATTAATTTTTCTCAAAGAAATACAAGCACACAAATGACCATTTTTCCCCTATATGAAGATGGATATGTGACAATTTGGAATTAATATGGATTTTGGTTAAAACAAGTTAAAATACCCAATATGATCATTTATTTACTTTAAATAGATCGAATATGGTGGTAATAATATGCACATTTACGTGCACATCAAATACCCCCACACTTATCTTTTTATTTGTCCTCGAATAAAGCGAAACTAAGATAAATCCGTTTTCGTAGGAAGCACGATTGCATTGAGCGTATGCAACAAGCTGTTAAACCTCTGGGTGTCCCCAGTAGGACGAGTGTTGTCTCGTGAGGGTTTTCAGCGGATACTACCCACAAAATCCAAATGCAGGATGAAAATATTTACAAAATGCAAGATTTATTTACAAATAAATGAATGCAAAATTTTGAAAATATTTACAAGTGAAGGATTTATTTTTAAATTGACACGAATAAGTTAAATATAGGTTTTGGTTATTATCTTGAAAATTTATGTCATTTACTCGTCAAATTTTCCAACAAAAATCAAGTTATCATAAAAATTGACAATAGTTTAACTTGTTGTTTCGGTTGATAACAAAGTGTAATTATAAAATGGATCCTTTGTTTATTATCAAAGTTTATCAAAGTGGTATTTTCATTTCTTTTCAATAACAAATCAAATCAAATAAGTAAAAATAGTGCTAGGATTTCAATTGCTTGCTCTCTCATTATTTGCAAGAAAAATTACACACCTAGCTCAGGAAAACTGAGGCCAGATATACCACCCATGCAATGCCTTTCGGGCTTATGTGAGGGGAGTACAGAGTATGGCGAGTGCACACACTTTCATGCATACACTACCGACCATAGGTGGTTTTTATTAAGTCTTTTTTTTACATGTGTTCCATACATCATAACCCTGAGGACTTTTAAATGAGTATGAAAGCACATAATCAAAAATTCCAAGTAATCACCCATGCATAACTGTGAGGACTTTTAAATGAGAGTGAATATTTGGATGTTATTATTTTTTATTATTTTTTTATTTTTTTTGAGAGGGAGTTTTGCAAAATCATCTTAGCACTATTTAACTTAGAAGACAAAAAAAAATGTTATATCCTTTACTTTAAATCAACCACTTTTTAAAACAAAGATTTTCAATTAGGATGTACTTCATAATTAACACGTATGAATCTTCCTATATACTAGTTAAACCATTATTATTTGTAATCAAACTTCATTTTTATTTTTATTAAGACCAATAAATTTTCAAAAATTTCAATTTAATAAACCAAAGCCATATATTTATCTTATAGTGTTTCTTTTAAAAATAAATCAAAAGAAAATTTGTTTTCGGGATTTTTTTTAATTTTTTTTTGTGATTTTAAAGCTAAAATAAACCATGAAAATAAAAAATGAAGATGAGTCTCGTTCCCACACTTGATTTTGACTGTGTCCCCACAGTCAACCCAAGTGAAAGGGATGTTTATTATTATTTACATGAAAATGAACGGTATTTACACGAGATCAGAAAGTATATCGTCAAAAAGTAAATGAAACGGTCTTCCAAAAACCGATTCATTTGTCTCGTCAAGTGTGCGAGACAAAGCTTAAGCTCGAAAACCAAACCATAGAAGATTTCAAAGTTGAACGTTGATTTGGAAAAACGAACGTCGTTTTATTAAAAATCGTACGAGTTGTTTTATTGTCGATGATTTTTAGGGTCGATAAAACAATTGATTGAAATTCAAGTTTATTTTCACCAAATTGAAGTTCAAACTTATCATTGAAAACTTCTTCAAAATTATTGATTTCAAAATCAAAATGGTGATTTAAATCTACCCCTTCGGAATTTAACAACTCGTCTTCGGAAATTCCATAAAATTCGTGTTCATTAAATTCATCTTCCTTTATTGGATTATCAACAACTTTATTACATGTCTCAAGTTCATAATCCAAAGTTATTGTATTCAAATTCTCGAAATCGAGAAAAGAAAGATCGAATTTTACAATTGGTTCCACACCCTCAAAAGAATCGAAATCCAACTTAATTACCGTGTTTTCAACAACTTCATTAAGATCGTTATTATCAAATTCAGAAGTTGTTATTTGAAAATCATCGATTTGGGTAAAAGATGGATTATCATTTGACTCGTCACACATTGAAATTTGATTTTGTTTCTCACGAAAATTTTCCAATGTTTTAATTAACAAATTCGTGTGATCATCGTAAATTTCATTCATTTGCTCAACAAAATCCAATTTGTAGTTATTAAATTGAGAATTTTCGATTTGGATTTGTTGAGAACAAAAATTTTCACTCGTAACATGGTTAAGATTATTCCCATTGCCAAATTCGTTTGAAAAGTTGCTCCCATTTTCGTGTTCAGTTTGAAATTCATTTTGGAGTTCGAAATTAAATTGGCATGGGTTATAATTGTAATCGTTTGAATTTTGAATTGAATTCAAATTTTGAAATCCTTGACTCGAATTATTACACAAATAAGAACTACATAAATCATTTATCTCTCGATTTTGTCATGTAGAAAGTTCGAGTAATGATGAAATCATTTCAATGCTATTTTCAAGAGTCGTAAGTTGGTCATCGTTTTGAAAATTTTGTTGTTCGAAATTTGAATTATTTAAACAATAGTTATCACTAAAATATCCATATGAATTTGGAGTGAAATTATATGGATTATATTGATTTTCACAATTATTGTAAAATTCACGTAAGTGGGGAAACTCGGACATTTTCAAGAATGTTTTTTTTAAAGAAAAATATTTACAAATAGAATTTATTTTTAAAAAGGGAAATTGATTTTTGTTTTGTATTTGGATTTTCAATTTTTTTTGGCTTTTTTTGAAAGGTTTTATATATTTTTTTGGATTTTTGTTTTTCTAATTTTTTTTGGATTTTTGGAATTACAAGGGAAAAGGATATACAAATTTCAAAGAAAAGGTATAAGGAATATTTACAGTTTTTTTTTGTTTTGGATTTTTGAAGTTTTTTTTTGTTTTTTATTTTTTTTAAATATGCATGAACTAATGCAACTAAATAATGCAAGGGTTAATTACAAATGATTTATCCTATGTTAACACAGAATTGTATATTCACAAGTTGTCTTGGATAAACAAGATAGTTCTCAGTCAGGTAACAGACAGGATTTATCGGTGCACCACGAATCACCGTAGCAATGCAGCCGAAGGTTTAAGTACTTTCAGAGGAACAATTCAGTATAATATTTACGAATCACCGTAATATTGATAACTGATTATTGCTCTGCCGTAGCCTAGACACCAAGAAATTAAATTGTTCAAAGAAGACAAATTGTCAATATACAATTAGGAGCTATCGTTATTATTAATCAAAATCTAAGATAAAATGCAAAACTAAAATTAAACGTGTATTAACAATGCAACTACGATGGATTTTTTTTCGTTTTTTTTAATGCAAGCAAAAACAACAATGCAAGACACACAAAAACAATAGATATATACAATGCAAGGCAAATAAAAAGAAAATTATAAAAAACAAGCAGGTTTTTTGGCAAGCTAAGCAAAGCAATCAATTTATTTTTTGGCAAACACTTCTGCTCCTTCTGCAATTCTGCTTTGGCAATCTGAAACTAAAACAAAGAGATAAATATATAGAATTATTATATCTTTTTTTTAAGGATGGAATTTAAAACAAATGAAAAAAAACAAAACAAGTAACAATAAAAAACAAATGAAAACAAGAAAAATTAAAACAAATGAAAATAAATTCAAACTTTTTTTTTAAAGCTAAAACAACCTAAACAAAAATGAAAACAAAGTAAAAGAAAAAAAAATTCTCTCAACCCTACAACCCGGCCCAAACTAACTTCACACACCCGGCCCCAAAATAAAAGCACCACTTCCAAATTTCCAACTCTCTTCACACTAAACAACTTAGACTCTGCAGAATAAATCGATTGTCGCAAATCACCAAATTAAAGTGAATTTCGCAAATCCAACTCTTTTCCTCTTTTCTTTTTTTTGAAATCGATTTGCGGGTTTGAATTTGAGGTGGGTGAAGTAGAAGACCTAGTCGCGATTGCGGTGGGTAAAGAATTTGAGGTGATTGACTGTTGAGATGAAGATGTGGATGCTGTAATTCGAGTAAGAGATTTTCTTGACAGTTGTGGGAGCCAGTGGTTCGATTGATTTGGATGTGGGTTTGTGGAGGTAGGTGATTTCGTGAGGATCGCGTGTTGGTTCGCGATCCGATTGGTGGTTCTTCTGTGGTTCTGCAATGGAGTTTGTGTCTTTGGCAGTGACTTGGACGCACTTGAGGTAGGAGTTTTGATGATTGTAGTAGAGAGTTGTTTGGGTTTTGGTGACTGTTTCCTCTTTTTTTTTTCTTTTTTTTCAATGGTCTGTGCAGTATGAAGTGCTTGAGGTGGTAAAGGGAGTGTTGAGATTGATACAATTAACTTGTTGATAGCAGTTGACATGGTCAGGGATGGCTGATGGTGTGTAGTGATACAGTGGTCGTTGGAAGAAAGTATGAGTTTTGGTCAGATTTTGATGCTTGAAAGTTGGTGGCTGCTGAGTTGAGTTCGGTTCAGGCGATGGAGGGAGTTTGAAGCAATGAAGTGGGGATGCAGTGTTAATGGCTGGAATGACAGTCAGTATTAATGGTTGATGGCAGAAATGTCAGGGATGTAGGCACGTTGATGGTTTGTTTGGACAGAAATTAAAGGAGGAGCGGTGATGTATATACAGGGGAATGAAGTAATTGGTGATTATAGTTGCTTGAAGTGGTGGAACAGTGGGTATGGTGATTGAGCAGGGGGTTTGTAGAGATGAATTGCAGTGTAGTATGGTTTGAGAAGAGTGGGGTCTAAATAATGTAAATGAAGTAGCAGAGGGTGGTCTGAGTGATAGTCTCTGGTTTGAAGGGGTTGTGGGTTTTGGTGTGTTAACAGCAGTTGCTTCGGGAGTGATTTGACAGATGAGTGGTTGGAGGAGATGGTTTTGAACGGAGGTTAGTGGGAGTTACTGGGTTGCTGTAGAGTGTTGACTGGGGGTGGGCGCAGAATTTGTTATGAAGGCAGGGTGGAACAAAGCAGTAGTAAGGTGATATGAGTTGTTTGAATGGAAATGGTTGGTGTTGAATGTGAATGTGGCCGAGATTATGGTTGTTGAAAATTGTAGAGAAGTTTGTGGTGCACTGGTATGTGGAGGCTTCGATGATATGTGGTGATGAGTTTGTGTAGCTGTGATGTTGATGTTGGCAACTTTTTTGATCGGGAGGGTGGTAGAATGAGGATTGGTTGAAGGTCACTGGTTTGAAGTGATTTGAGGATGGCGCCGGGTTTGATTGGGGTTGCAGGTGGTTGCGAAGTCGATGATCAGTTTGGAGGTAAGTTGAACTGGTGATAGGGGCAGTGGATGTAGAAGAAAGGCAGAACAGTGACTGTATAGTTGAACAGAGAGTTGAAGTGCAACACTGTAGTTGCAACAGAAATTTGTTAGACTGAAGAAAATGTAGAATGTAAAAGAGAGAATGCAAATAAAATATTTTTGTTTTTTATTTTAAATTGTGTATTTTTTTTGATGCAAACACACACACACAAAATAAAAACACAAACAAAAAAAATCAAACAACAAATAATTCGAAGAATAGAAAACTAAAATCAAGACAATTCCCCGGCAACGGTGCCAAAAACTTGTTCGGACAACGGAAATTCTATCGGTTTAGAAAACCGTCGAACGATTTTAAATTAAAAATATACCGCAAGCGCACGGTGTACGAATGTAGCACGTGGCGAATACGGGTCGATCCACAGGGAATTGATGATTTTAAAAGTCTATTCAATCAAATTAAACCAAGGTCAAAGAGAATGTTAAACTAAAAAAGGAGAAAAACAAGCAAAAAAAATTGATAAAAATGTGAGAGTTTGAGGACAATTTAGAGATAAATCCACTCTCTAGATCACATAAATCAACAAAATGAAGTTATGATCTCTCTTTTCTTTTCATTAGTGTAATTAGTTGATGTGCTTATCATAAGTATGGTATATTTGTGCTATTAATTAGCTCAATATAAACCATCAAACTATAACACAACCACTAATACGCATTTAACTCTCATGAAATATGACAACAAGTTGAAATAAAAATCTATTTTAAGCATAGCCTATTAACTATTATTTAGAAATATAGGCTATCAAATTTCAATTTCAACATTCACTTCTTTGCCATAATCATATTTAGATGAAGAGGCAATTTGTGTTATGTTTGTTTGAGCATAGCCTATTTGTTATGAACAACATAGACTATCAAATTCAAAGCTAAACAACATCATTAAACCACTTCAATAATTCTCATTAAGCACAAAAAGAGAGCATAAACATCAAATTAAGTTGAAGCTACATGATTAGAGAGCTTCATTACCCCTAAATTGAAGAGGTTTAGCCTCTCATATTTGTTATCATATGAAAAAATGTAGCTTGCAACATGAGAGAAAAAGAAAAAGAAAGCAAGATAAAGAAAAACTATTCTACTTGCATGAAAAAAACAAATCTACACTACAACATGAAAGTAAAATAAACATGAAAAAGAAAAGAACATGTATTGAAGTTGCATAAAAAAAATTACATAAAAGAGAAATGACTAAGTAGCCATGAAAAGAAAGAAGAGAACTTTGTTTTATGTTGAGCCTAAAACTAATTAAAGAGAGACTAAGAGAGAGATGTTACATGAAACATAAGGGGTTATTTATACAAGCATGAAACCCTAATCCATATTTAGCGAGTGCCCAAAATGCCCTTGGAGGAAGTGTGGTGGCCAAGTTATCATTAGCTTCAATAATCCCCCACTTAAATGTACATGAAGCTTTAATTCCATAAGCATGTGCATTAGCCTTTAATTTGTACATTAAGGTGGTGGGTAGGTGGGGTCCTCCATGATCTTTACTTTGAATTATTTCCATCTTCTTTCCTTTGCAATTATTTTGTGCATGCATATGTCTTCATGAACCCACTCCTATTTGAGATCAAATTCCTACACAAATATATATAAATTTTCCATTAATTTTTCTCAAAGAAATACATGCACACAAATGACCATTTTGCCCTTATATGAAGATGGATATGTGATAATTTGGAATTAATATGGATTTTGGTTAAAACAAGTTAAAATACCCAATATGATCATTTATTTACTTTAAATAGATTGAATATGGTGGTAATAATATGCACATTTAGGTGCACATCAATCCCCTGCAAAACAAGACTGGACTACCCCTTACTGGATAACCCGAATAAGATCACCCCACGGTTGGGATCAGCAACCTCCCACACAGCCGAAATAAAAGGACTCTAGATAGGGGAAATCTTGCCCTACTTGGGAGATACCCACTTAGTCTTGCTACATATCCCCTTATTTTCAGCCATTCCCGGTTGATGAGGCTCGAGGCTAAGCGTTACCTTTTTAAAAATATTCACTTAGAATGCTCATTGTCCTCCAATGACAATGTACTGATATCATTCATCCATACAAGTCCGTTCCCGGTCCGAACGGAACCGAAGGCACTACTCCTACTACATTCATTTTGGAATCACCCTTTGAATTAGTAGCGATTAGCCCTTGCACTTCACTGCTCCATCTTCGACTCCAAGCTCTTATCTTCCTTTCAAAAACGTACTCGTTGGATCGAAGTGATTTTCGGATCACAAATCTGATCCCGGTCTCTTCGAAACAACGTTCGCTATTCCCTGTAAACTCAACCCCAGTTCATTAGGAAATAAACAGATGAAAATAAGCTTGGAGATCAACTCCTAACCGTTTCTGTGGATGGGTTTCCTTATAAATGTCCTAGAAGAACGAAACGCGTTTATATGTACAGTATAACACCTCGAACGGTAACTGCACCGCATAATTCCCGTACTTCTTCTAGATATTTCCAAAGTTATATTCGGTTCTAGATTTGATAGCCGGTTAATTAACTATCAAATAAACAATCATTCAACCAAATATTTTATTTCCACTAAAAAACAACAAGTCTTATTAAATTTAGTTTTTAAATAAATTAAATCGGTTTATCCAAAAATATACACTTAGAATATTTAAAATAAAGCCACTTAAATAACTTTATTCAAAATAATATTTACGAAATTCTATAATACTTTTCCATGCAAAACTTAAGCCAAAAACTACATTTAAAATAAAGCTATTATATAAAATATAAATATTTAATAATTTTCCTTTTTAAATCGTAATACTAATTTAACCTTTAAAAATAATTAAATGTTATAATTAACTCAATTTATAAATACTTAAACAATTTTTGAACATCTAAATAATAAATTTTCTAAAAATCATTCTTTTAAACACTTTTAAATTTCTAACTTATTCTTAAAAATCTTTCCTTTAAAACATACTTAACTTTCCAGAAAAATACATTTCCACTTCAATAAAACCAGTCTTGTCATTTATAAATCCTTCTCGATTTATCCCTAGTTTAAATTTACATCCCAATTCCATAAATTTCCTTTCCCACATTTTTAAAAATAAAACCACTATTTACCATCTCCTTATAAATTCCCATCGTAAAATTGTAAATTTGATTTATCCACTGACAAATATTTCACTATATTTATAAACCCAGTTTATTAGTCCCATATTCTCATTTTCCCTTATAAACCACCATCTCAAACACTTAATCGTATTTCAAAACGATTTTCCTAAATTAAATTCCCTTTTTTTAGAAAAAAATTATTTCTCGATTTATCCAAATGTATTCCAACACCCCCTAAATTTCAGATTCACCTTCTTTTTTCTGATTTAAAGTCTTATTTAAATCTAAGGCATCAACCTCATATTTTATTTCCAAAACTCATAATATATCCATTTACATTTAAACAAAATCGCTTAAGTTTTATTCTTTAAATACTTTATACAAATATTCCAAAACCTCTATTTTTCTCAAATTCAGAAATTATCAAATACAAATTTTAAAATCAAACCATTTATTTTCCCAAATTCATTACTCTTAAATTATCCAACTTTACCATAAATATTTTACTTAAAAAAATTCCCTTAATTTTCCTCCAAAAGCCAATATTTATATTATTGATATCTTAAAATGCCAAAATATATCTAGGAATAACATTGCATTAAATAATTTCAATTTTCAATATAATATATCACAGATTATTCGGAATAAATCATATCACTGAATAGAAAATAAATTCAACATTTTTGAGGATAGTTGGATCCCTCTAACCTGTTTCCCTACGCCCATAGACGTTAGCATAATATAAAAATACCAATCCCACTTCGAGGGGGATATCATGGTATAAAGGGTCATCCGCTATTGTGCGGGGCGCATAGGGTCTCATCCGCTATATATGTGCGATAATATCAATCACTCCATTATATATACTATTATGTATATAATATCACATCAACTGGAAATTATTCATCAATTCTACCAATCAATCAACAATAAATTCTAACTATTTAAAATTTATTATGGCAATCCAAATGCGAGTGATATTAACTCACCTTTTATTTTAAATTTTGTAGTCCATTCCAAATTTTGATTCCATTCCATACATTCCAGCTATGAATTTAAACGGTTGATTCCTTTTTTCGCTTTAAACCTTGTACGAATAAATTATACTATATATATAAGACTTCGTTTTTTATCTAAATATCACTACTTTTAAATTAAAGATTTATTTATGCACATTTCATATGAACAGACCCAACTAACTAACATTATTATTTTTCTTTCTAATTGATAAAAGAATTCAGAGTTCATCATATTAAATAACAAAACAAAAATGCAAGATCACCTTCCTCCTCCAGAACACCAAATACTAGAGCACGAGAAAAAACGCAACTACCAAATCTCACTTGCTACAGCCGAACCAACGAGCTTGCTAATTTCCCCTCCACCTTATTGCTACTTGACCATTCATGCCCCCTACCCCATCGTCGAAACCCCAGATCGCAGCCTTTGACCCAACACTTGTCTTAGTCGCCTCAATGCCTTCGCGAGTCCTATCTCCTCCATCCTAGGCTATTCGTGATTATGTCTAAGTCCAGGCCTTAAATCATCATTCTACCCCTAGTTGATCAAGCACTACGTCGCCTTAGTAAAGTTGCAGCAGCAGCCGCTTACTCTATTCACACCAAATCGCTCCATATTTTTTTAAAATGAACATCGTTTGATTTTGTATGAACCAAAAAAAGGAAATACGGAAAACGCGATTTTTTTATTGAAGAATGAATTTGAGATTTTCTCGAATCCCAGAAGAAAGTAGAGCTCGCCATTCTTGGATTCAATTTGTTTTTTGAAGAACCAGAGGGACACACTACTCATACCTTTATATTATTTTTCTTTTCCTTCGAATGACTTTTATTATTTTTTCACTCTGAATTGATTTTAAATTTAAATTGAAGAGAAAAGGGAATGGAGACATGAAGAGAAATAATGGATGTGAACGAGATGGTAGCATGCTATAGGAGGGGAAAGGATGGTTAACGTGAAGTGTTTGAATATATATATATATATATATATATATGTATGTATGTATGTATGTATGTATGTATGATATATATATATATATAAATGTGTGTGTGTGTGTGTATTGTTTTAATTTCAAAATATCTCGCTTCAAAAATAGCTTACAAAATCGAACTCCAATCGAGGCATATTGCTTGGCGTTTATAATGTTATACCCCTATTTCGAAAGATATGTAAAAGGTTCCGAGTCTTAACTCGATCGTATGGAGAAGATAGCTTTTTGGACCCAATTATTATATAAAATTTTCGATATAAATTTCAGTGCGTTAAGAAACCATATGACCACATGTTAACTCCAAACGTCATGACATGTTAACTCCAAACGTCATGAAATTTGAAATCCGATAATAATACTCTATTATGGATCCAATGGAAGTTGTTTCGTCAAATTCCGAGAATGTGCCTTAGAAGGCTATTTTTAAATGTCAATTAAATAATATATTTTCAAAACTGAACAAAACACTTCCAAATTCAATTTTAAAACTTTTATTATCTTCAGTATTATCAATATAAGATTTGTAAGCCTTTAAATTATTTTTAACAAGCTTAAAAACTAAGATTTCATATTTTGCCCAATTTCCAATTATGTACTTCAATAGTTAAATTATCCAATAATGGTTACATTTTGAAATTCAAGTTAAAAATTAACTTTTAAATATTTAAACCTGATTAGATATTCCAATTTCAAATATTCAAAATTCCAGGTCGTTACATTCCTCCCCTTATACGAATTTCGTCCTCGAAATTTCTAGGTAATAAGAATGGTCCAAAACCGTTTACCATTTTCCCAAAACCACACAGTTTCAAACAACTTCCCAAAACAATCATTTTTTTAAATCCACACTATCCCTTATACTAACTTTCCAAACTCATCCATGGGTTCCAAATAATATTATCCCCTCAATAATTCAAATTATAGTTTAAAACCAAATTTTAAACTATCACAATTTTCTTCAAAATTTTCTAACTCCTTAAATTTTCGAAAAATTTCGTCAGCGTCTCCTTTGCGTGGATAGATCAGACCAATTACAAAATTGCCTATACAGCCCTAAATTTTCAAAAGAAAACAAAAGCCAAGTGGTTAGATCAGAAAACCATCAAATTTCATACACAGTTTAAACCCATACCTTTTTGTCGGGAAAAAATTTTTTACTTCTGAAATCGAAAATATCAATTTATCTCTTGCTTTTTAATTACCTGCATCTTACTCATCAATAGCATCTAATCATATAATTCAAAATCATTCCATTCCTCCTTTACAAAATTTCAACATTTGCTCTACTTAAGCCCGTACGATGTACATATATCATCCGTACGCAATATCAATCTGATCGCTCACTCGATCACAAAATTTCATTTGTGAACTAGCATCGTTAACACTCTCTAGTGCGGGCTCAGATCTGGTTTCTTAATCAGAAATCATCATTCTCCTTGCATAACCACATACTATGATGGAGAATTTTAGGACCAATCAAAAATCCATATACATGGTTCGCCGTTGAAAATCGAGTGAAAATCCCAACTCGGATCGATATAAGTATCTCAAAATTCTATGCTCGAATCTGGATCGAATCGTAAATTTCCGTCCCAACTCCGTAAATTTCCTTTCCCACATTTTGAAAAATAAAACCACTATTTATTATTAAAATGAATTACTATCTCTTTATTCCTATCATGAATTTATAAATTCAATTTATCCACTGGTAAATATTTCCTTTATTTATATACCCATTTTATAAGTCGCATAATCACATTTTCCCTTATAAACCACTGTCTCAAACACTTAATCATATTTTAAAATGATTTCCCTGAATTAAATTCCGTTTTTTAAAATCAAACCATTTATTTTCCCAAATTCATTACTCTTAAATTTATCCAACTTTACCATAAATATTTTACTTTAAAAAATTCCCTTTAGTTTCCTCCAAAATCAAATATTTATATTATTGATATCTTAAAATGCCAAAATATATCTAGCAATACCATAACATTTAATAATTTTAATTTTCAATGTAATCTATCATAGATTATTCAAAATAAATCATATCCCTGAATAGGAAGGAAATTCAACATTTTTGAGGAATCTAGTTGGATCCCTCCAAACTGTTTCCCTGCATCTATAGATATTAGCATAATATAAAAATACCAATCCCACTTCAAGGGGCATATCGCGGTATAAAGGGTCATCCGCTATAATGCAGGGCACATAGGGTCTCATCCACTATATATATGTGGGAATATCTATCACTCCAATATATATATACACTCTATTATATACCACATCAATTGGAAATTATTTATCAATTCTACCAATCAATCAACAATAAATTTTAACTATTTAAAATTTATTGTGGCAATCCAAATGAGAGTGAGATTAACTCACCTTTTATTTTAAATTTTGCAGTCCATTCCAAGTTTGATTCCATTCTGTACATTCCATCTACGAATTTAAACGACTGATTCTGTTTTTCCACTTTAAATCTTGTACGAATGAATTGTACGATATATATAAGACTCCGATTTTTATCTAAATATCATTGCTTTTAAATTTAAGATTTATTTATGTACATTTCATATGAACAGACCCAACTAACTAACATTATTATTTTTTCTTTCTGATTGATAAAAGAATTCAGAGTTCATCATATTAAATAACAAAACAAGAAAACAAGATGACACTGCTCACCTTCCTCCTCCAGAAGTCCAAATGCCATAGCACGAGGAAAAACGCAACTACCAAATCCCACTTGCTACAGCCGAACCCTCGAGCTTGCTAATTTCCCCTCCCCTTTGCTACTACTCTGACCTTTCATGCCCCCAGCTCCATTGTCGAAACCCCATATTACAGCCGTTGACCCAACATTTGTCTTTGCCGCCTCAATGCCGCTGCGATTCACATCTCACTATGCCATAGATTGCATACTGCAACACCCAAGAAGTGATGCAGGAAGTGCCAAAGAATGTTGCTTAGGCTAAAAAAGGGCAAATGCAACACTTTCTCGGTGATGCATTTTGCCGCGTTGCCGTAGTGTCAAAGGCAACATCTTTGAGGCCCTAGGGCAACATCGGTTTTGTTGTTGCGACAGGTACCAAATTTACTAAAAATTGTGCCCCACAATCTAGGCCCCAACATATGGGACCACATTATGGGGCCCACTAATTCTATGGCCCACCTTTACGGAGCCCTGTTGTGGGGCCCATATTCATTAATCTATGGTAACACTTTTACCATCCAATGGCAACACTTTGCCAGTTTATTACCACATTTAACATCACATACTGCAAAATTATTTCATATCTATGGCAACACCTTTTGCAATTTAAATTGAAAATGTACTGCAACATTATACTACTGCAACATTATATCATATCTATGACAACATTATACTGCAACATTATATCATATCTAATGGCAACATTACACTGCAGCAAAGAACTTTTCATTTCAGAATAACCAGCAACATAACTTTTACTTAGTCAAGTACAAAATAACAAACATACTTAAAAACATAGCTAGTACATACAAAATTCAACTTATTAACAATACATTCATATTTGCGAGCCTTCAGTGTCATTAGTGCCATCAGTGCCTCTAGTGCCTCCAGTGCCATCACTGCAGACGGTCGCACAAAGATCTCCAACATCAATTTGCATGTCAGGGTTTGCTTCGCCAAATTTCTTAAGCACCCATGTCAAGTTCCCCCAAACTTTTTGGTTCCCCTTGGTATCAAATTCATTTTGGACCTTCTTGTTCACCTTTGCTTCGACTTCGTCAGCTATATTTTCCCTTATCTTCGCTGCCAGCTCCTGTATGTATGTGCTTGTTGTTGGAGCATATTTTGAAACTTCTGTAGACTTTGTGTGCCGTCCAATAAGCCAAGATGGACCGTGCGACTTTCCATCAGAAATCATTTCTTGAATAGCTCCATCACTTCCTCCTTCACCTATTGCTTTTTCAATCTTATCCTCCAAAATAAAGCAGTTTCAAAATGTTACATTAAATAAAATTATCAATTCTGAAACAAGTTTCTTAAACAAGAATTGTTTTGCAATATCTATTAACAGTATTAAAATGGATTCATAAAATATCCTGCTATAGGTTTCGACCAAACAGGATCTAATTCTGCAAAAATGTCGATGCGTAAAATGAAGCATTTTTTGACATCTGGTTGAAGAGAAAATAAAATTCTTACAATTCTGTATTTCATTACTGAAGTATCAGTCTTGTACACCTTTCCTTCTTTCCGCTTGTGAGTTTTAACAAAAAGTTCTCCATCTGATTCGTTGGACTGATACAAATTAAGTGAAAAAAGTTAGACAGCAAAAGGATATCAAATCAATTTTTCCAAAACATATATCACTAATCAATTCAAAAATTATACTCAAAGTCAAAGCAAAACTAAGGTAAATATGATCGCCTTTACATAAAAACAAATCTCGGTTCAAATGAAGAACAGAAACCACAAGTGCACACAAGCTAAAAGTCTCGAGCAATAGTAAGTTCTCAAGTAGCTTACAAGTGCAAAAATAAAGAAACAACAAGTATAAAATCACAACATATGTAGCAACAATATCTGAGCTATTTCAAGCATAGTATCAAGTGGTGTATCAGTTTTGCAAAATTCAAGGCTGAGCTAAGGAAAATTTGCATAGTAAATATCCCATATGTCTATGCTTTCAGATTATTAACTATAAACATAGAGATAACAAATATCCCATAATTCATCTTAGATTCTGATGCAAAACTAAGATTACCCCGTGATTAACCCATGATCCATGAACACATATATAATACTAAAACGATTTAAGCTTAGCAAGGCAGTAAAGCCATCAACATACAACAGACAAAAGACAGGCATCAACTTGACATCCATATGCTTAAGAGTTAAGAGTGTATCCAATAGTTTACAAATTACTTAATTTCCACAGAGATGGATTGGACTCATATTTGATGTTTAATATGCATCTAACTTGCAGACGTATATTGACTAAATGCGTACAAATGCATGACCATGACGGACACTGGTTTGGAAAAGAAGAATTGAGTTTTCTATGCCCAAGGGGGCAAAGAAAGGCTCATTCATATTTTTATAGATTTTATGTACTTTTTTAGCAAATGTTATTAATAGCCATTGAGTCATAAATTAATGTGAAAATGCAAAAATAATAAACAGATACAATAAAATTAATACATTAAAATAAAAATAAAAACATTAGCTGGATGATTAACGTGACAGATCAGATTATATAGCCTGCTTGTTATTCTTTTAGTTACAAACTTCTATATCATAAATAGAACATATATCACTAATATTTATTTTGCTTATTTGTTCGAGTGAGGTGATATTTTATTTTGGAACATATATGTAGTTATTTTAATTTTAATTTTGGAACATATATCACTTTGCTAAATAAGGAGAGGAATTTCAGATAAAATAAAATGCATACCTCCAGCCAACCATAAAAATAAGCAAAATACATACCATCTTATGCCGAATTTGGGAAAAAAGTTTTGGACCAGCAGTGTGTGTGTCTGTATACGATTTCTGACTTGCACAATTTGTAAGGGCCTTGGACTACAAAAACATGAAATAAAGATGTTTATCTGCCTGATTTGAATGAATAAAAATGGCAAAAAAATCTGTGATAAAACTTAAAATTATACTTGAATTTTTTCATCTCCCCAATACATCAAGAGTACTCTGAAATCCACAAGTGGAATTTCGTCCGCCCTATTTTCAAGCCTCTCTTCACCAGTTTCATAAGCCATATAATGTGCCTTTTTAATACAACTCTTGTACCCCCTCCAAGAGTCACGAATTGACTTCAAAACCCAATATTCACATTCATCCAGAATAATATACCATTGCTTAAATACAAATCAAACATTAAAAAGAACAGTCATGCTACTTTTGCGACAAGTTTCATATATTTAAGTAAAATTCAGCTAAATTTGCAAATTACCTTGACATAGTTCCACAGCGTGCCTTTCAAACTTAAAGGAACATCAAACCAAGACTTGTAAGTAAGTGGAACATTTCTCTTCAGTGTTCCTAAAAAAGCACTCAGTTCAGACATTACTTGGTCATTGTCTAAAACAGGTTGGCCCCGATGATTCATTTGGATTAGAACTCTTTTGTCATATGACCTTGAATGAACTTTATCCATCTTTGTTTTTCCCCTGAACCTTCTGAGAGCTCCCACTACTGTTACAAGTTACATACAATAGTAATGAGAATGCTAGACATAACATAAATGAGAACTTAAACTATTAAAATCAGAACTCAATTAGATAATACCTTCATCTTCTTCTACTTCATCTTCTTCGTTTTCAATATTTGTCGAGACATTTCCGACAACAGCCTTCTTCCTTGCACTTCCACTTCCACTACTGTTATTTTTCTGGCGTTCTCGCATAGCCAAATAAGTAGCCATTGTTCCTATTCCTTCATTATGTGGTAACTCAACGCTACATGGTGGATCAATAGTTTGTGTAGGAACTGGATTTTCCCCTGCCTTCGGAGTTGCATTCTAATCAGTTGCAGATTCAACAATGGCCCGCGAACGAGTTGTTGGTCCAGACTAAGGCTTTGTAATCGTAACCTTTTTGGTTCTCTAAAATATGCACACAAAAACAATAAAATAAAAAAATAAGGAAGCTAGTCTATAATTACCAACATAAAATTAAATCTTCAGCTATAACGCACCTTTACTGGATTTTTTGAAGTATCACCTTCACTAGGTTCCTCTTGTTCTGGCGCTTAATCGTCGCTTTCAGCTGGCATCTTTGATTTTCCTTTATTTTTTGCAAATTCATTTATCGGTCCAGTAACTAATGTAGGCATCCCAAGAGCTTCAAAAACACTATTCTTCTGTGACACATGTTTATCTCTCTCCCTTTCGTATTCTGTAAGCGGTGGAGGTGGCCGAGGTGGTAGATCATCATCCTGAAAGTAATTTAACAAGACATCATTGTAAATATAAGCAAAATATGTAGAACATCATATGAGAAGATCAGATTGTAGTCTTCTTGTTAGAATCTCATTTTCATCCATATTTTCCTCTTCATCTGGAGGATTATAGAAATCCAATTTACTCCTCACACTTGCTGAGTTGATATTCAAAGTTGCATCGCTGATTTCAATTGGATTTTTCTTCTCAGGTGTCTTCGTAGAACTACTGACTTCAATTGGATTTTTCTCTGGTAACTTTGTAGACCTACCGACTCCAGTCAACTTCTTGCTGATCACCTTTTTCCTGTCCGTGTGTGGACTCACAGCAGCTTCGCTCACTTGTGGATTGTTTCGCAGTGCCAACTTTCTAGGACAAAGGACTTGATCAGTCTGCATCTCGTTGGTAAGTGGATTGTTTTGCCGTGCAGATTTTCTAGGACTAAAGACTTGATCAGTCTGCGTCTCGTCGGCAAGTGGTTTGTTTAGCTGTGCCGACTTTTGAATCGGAGTAAAGACTTCAGTCTGCTTCTTTTGTTTTTTGTTGCCTGTTGCAGATGGTGAGTGGTGACAAATTGCCGTTTCTGTGATTTACAGCTGCAAACATACAACGACATAAAAGACAAGTTTATCATGTCATAAACGTAATTATTTAAAATTAATTAAAGAAATTAAGGCTTGATCATGTACACTAATATTCCAGTTCCTTTATTATTCTACTAAGTGCACTAAAAATCAAACAAGTCCTAGTATTCAAACAAAAATGTACAAAAAATTTATGTACACTAAAAGCAGCAAAATGAAAAACAAATTCAGCCATGCGAGAACAAATTCTTCAAAATAGTACAAATGAGAAGATATTTTTTATCTTCTTCCAGTCAAAAAGCTAACTATTTACAGTTTTTATCACTTACTTTGGATGAGCTTCTGTATGATTTATTTATGAATTTTCGAATCGGATGCTCAAAATTAGATCTTGGTTTAAATTCATTTGAAAGTAATCATAAATAGGTTGTTTCATCATTAGTTTTCTTATGACCAAATTCATCAAAATAGTACAAATGAGAAGATATTTTTATACCTGGAGACAGCAGATTCTTCCTTGGGTGTACGATGACATGTGGCTGCATTTGTTTCATTGGCTCAATTTTATCATTGACCACGGTGTCGACGTAGAAATCAATGTAATCACCATTATTTTTTATTTGCATCAATTCCCATAGATCTGCATCACTGCTCACCTATTTCCACCCACTCATTAGACCTTTCCATGAATATACTCCTCCAATTTCAGTGTACTTTTGCTCATCCCTGACATACTCCATCAGTACTGTGTAAGAAAACATGTACAGATCAACGCCCATGATAGAAGTCTCTTCTCCACCAACATATCCATTCTTCTCAAATTTTCCCTTGTGATGGAATTCAAGATTTGCCTCCATCCTACACAAAATGAAGGAATTAACATCAGAATAACATAAATACAAATTAAAATAAACCAACTGCATTATAAAATAAAACAGTCACTTCACTAAAATGTAATAAAGGCAGAAACACTAAAAAAGAGACAAAAAGCCACAAATATGATACATCAGTTACAACATTTAATCAAGGCAGAAACAACATTTTCGTACTTAAATTTGGTACATTAGTTACTTAATCAAATATGATAGTGATACACAGAAATTAAGAAGCATTTTCTTTCATTCTACTTGGTGGAAGGCGGATTCGTCTTATTGGGACATCATCTCTACACCAACGAACATCAAAATCTTGATTTCCCATTGCATAAGTAGGCTGGATATCATTAAAATCTTCATTTGCATCTTCGCTTTCGATTTCACACCAGTCTCTCGGCAATTTCTTGATAACATTGTGGCACATCTTATCAATTGGATCTTCTATATAAAACACCTGTTGTACTTGTAAAGCCATAACATAAGGATCAGATTTCTGGCACAATCGATTAAAATTGACACGAGTTAGCCCATATAAATCTTTCTCTTCTTGGTACCAACACCACTTAAATAAAACCACACTAAATTCTTCCCAATGATCTAGTTCTAATATTTCCTCAATTGATCCATAGTAATTAACTACACCAACCAATGGATTTTGATCTTTCGAACTTGCAAAGCTAATAGTCAAGGCTGTCAAAAATACACCACTGTTTTGTGTTCTACATTTGGCATCTCTGAACCTCGTATAAAATCTGTATCCATTGATAACATATCCAGTAAACCTTTTAGCCGTTGGAAGAGGGACCATTGCAAGCAGTTGTACTTCTTTTGAAATGTCCTCCTTTTTCCCAACCTCTTCCTTTAACCACTTCCAAAATTCTTCACTGTGTTCTCTCTCTCTTTTATATTTTTGGATAATGCATGACCATCAATTAAAGCTCGATGTTTCCTATAATAAAGACCTGGTTAATAAAAGATAGAAACCAATTTTATAATTCTTCAATAATTACTAAAATAAAAATAAAACTTAAAAACTTACTCAAGTAAACTCTCTATTTCCTTGTTACCACAATTGAATAGAATGTAACGGTGACATGCCGTCCATTGAGTATCTTTAAGATGAATACCTTTTCCATCTTTGTTTCTTCTTATGCCAATATGATATTCTAGATTCTGTGGACAGGTTTCAAATTTCATTTTTCCTGCTCAATCGCCACCTAAGAACCTTGAACAGAATATCATACATTCTTCTGCAAGATAACCTTCAGCAATGGACGCCTCAGGTTTACTTTTGTTGCGAACATATGATTTCAGTTTACAATGATAAGGCTCAACAGGAAACATACAACGAAGATGTGCAGGTCCACCATATTCAATTTCCTTGCATAAATGAACTAGCAAGTGCACCATTATATCGAAGAAAGCATTTGGGAATATCATCTCAAATTGACAAAGAATTTCCACAATTTCCTTTTGTAGCCTCTTGAGATCAGCCAAATTGATAATTTTACTCCAAAGACTTCTTAGAAATGCACCTAAACTTATCATACATAATGCAACTCCAGGTTTTACAAATTTATTCACAGCAAATTGCAGCAAGTAGTGGAGAAGAAAATGAGCATCGTGGCTCTTATACCCTGCAATTTTCCTCACTTTCTTGTTTACATAACGATTGATATTAGCTGCACAACCATAAGGCAGTTTAGCATTCTCCAACACCGAGCAAAATATTTCTTTCTCCTTGTTCGTCATTGCAAATATGGCAGCCCTGATCTTAAGGTAATTCCCATCAGCTGATAGAACCGGATGAAGGACCTCCTTGATGCCTACCTCTTGTAAATCATACCAAGCACTTAAATGGTCTTTCGACTTCCCATCAATATTTAGTAAAGTACCAAGTATGTTATCACAAATGTTTTTCTCTATGTGCATAACATCAAGGTTATGTCGACATACATTGTGACTCCAATATGGTAAATTAAAAAATATTGACTTCTTTTTAAAAGGGGATTCATTTTTATGCTTGTTGACCTCTTTCTGTCCAAAAATATTTTCATAACCAGCCAACAATTCTTCAATGTCTGTCCCGGATAAAATTCCCGGAGATGTTCCTATTTCAATTTCACCATTGAACCTTTTCTTATCAAACCTCCACCTGTGTTCCGGATCTAAAAATTTCCTATGATTCATGTAGCACATTTTTTTACTATGTTTCAAGTAAGTTGAAGAAGTCTCGAAATGGCGTACGGAACAAGCTAAATAACCCTTTGTGCTCTAGCCGGATAACATTGCATAGCTCGAAAAGTCGTTGATCGTCCATAACACGCTTACACGTAATGTGAAATTTGCACCAGTTAAGGCATCATAAGTTTGCATGCCAAGACCCCATAATTCTTTCAATTCTGCGATAAGAGGCTGCATGTAGACATCAATGCTATTCTTAGGAGACTGTGGACTAGGGATAAGGGTTGAAAGTATTAAATTTTCTGGCTTCATGCATAACCAAGGTGGAAGGTTATAATTTACCAATATGATTGGCCATGTGCTGTGAGCTGTAGTCATTGTACGAAAAGGACTGAATCCATCAGCTGCTACTTCTAACCTGATATTTCTGTTTTCAGATGAAAAATGAGGATATTTGGCATCCATCTTCTTCCAAACCTCGCCATCAGCTGGATTTCGAAGTCTACCTTCATTTTTTGTCCCACTGCATGCCATATCATAAGTTCTGCATACTCCTTGGATATGAACATTCTTTGCAGCCTTGGTTTTAGTGGAAAATAACGTATCACTTTTGCTGGTACTTTGTGAATCCACTGCTCTGGATCATTGTCAACACTCGCTTTCTTTTTCGGTATAGCCCACCTTGAAAAACTACAAGTTTTGCAGTTATTTTCCTTTTCATTTTCTGCCCAATATAGCATGCAGTCACTTGGACATGCATGTATTCTTTGGTAATCAAGGCCTAAATCTTTAATGATATTTTTGGTTGCATTGAAAGATAAAGGGATGTGGGCTCGTGGAAAAGCTTATTTTAGCAACTCTAAAAAATTAGCAAACGCAGACTCGGTGATTCAATGTAGGCATTTCAAAGAATAAAGCCTGAAGATGAAACTTAATTGCGAAAATTTAGTACACCAGGATATAATGGCTGCTTTCCCTTTTTAACACGATGATGAAATTTTCTAGCATCGACATCTACTCCATTTGCTCTATCAGAAGATCCACCTTCATTATTCTACATATTTCCACAAGTACGATGCAACATCTCATTGAGATTATCTCCAAAATTTATTCTCGCTTCAAGATCCATATCGTTATCGCTCCTTTCAGGATCTAGACAGGAAACCTCACAAATCCATTTCACGTACAATTCAGATGGACCATTCCAAATCAGATGGTCGTAGACTACCTCTTGACGATGCCACTTGCGATTATGACACTTTTTGCAAGGGCGTGTAATTTCATCACCTACCACAAATCTAGAAAAAGTATTTTGAATAAAACATTTCACTCTACTGATATATCCTTCACTGAATTTAGGAAGTTCTGCGCATATTTTTTCCTCGTCATTCATCACTAATTTACACACAAATAACATAAAAAGACAAACACAATAATAAAATCAGGAATATGATTACACCTGAACTCACAAGTAAATCAGTAAATTAGGCAACACAATAATCAAATCAGGAAAAACTTGAAATATACATAGAGTGATACCTTAAGCAGCAGATTAAATCGAAGCCCTAACTGAAATTCGAAACCCAAATGAACCCCAATTGAAGACCTAATTGAAACACCGAAGCCCTAATTGAACTTGAACTCGAACTTGCCGTAATTGAATCCCAATTAAGCTTGTAAACTTAGAACTTTTAGCCCTAATTGAAATCGCAGAGTGTTTAAGTGTTTGAGGGGTTGAGCGGCGGAGTACGTATTTTGTTAAGTGTTTGAGTGAAATCCTTCAATATTTTGTTAACTTTTGCCGCTTTGTATTTTCTTCCTGCGTCAAAAATTATTTCAGCCCGCTTTTTTTTAGCCCACACTCATTTTTTATAATATTTTTATAAATCTATAGCTACTACAACATAGTGTTGATATCTATGCTAACATCCTGAAGCTAATGTTGTAATAGACAAAAATCGGCATAGCTATCGTTACATTGTAGTTAGCAACATCTTGTATTTTCATTGTAATAGGCCATCTATGGTATAGTGTCTCCTCCATCCAAGACTAATCGTGATTATGTCCAAGTCCAGATCTTAAATCGTCGTTCCTCCCCTAGTCGAGCAAGCACTACGTCGCCTTAGCCACGATGCAGCACCAGCTTGCCCTATTCGCTCCAAATCGCTCCATATTTTTTTTAAATGAACATCGTTCGATTTTGTATGAACCAGAAAAAGGAAATAGTGGAAACGCAACTTTTTTTATTAAAGAATGAACTTGAGATTTTCTCGAATCTGAAAGAAAGTAGAGCTTGCCATTCTTGGTTTCGATTTTTTTGAAGAACAAGAGGGATACCTACTCATACCTTTATATTATTTTTCTTTTCGTTGGAATGACTTTTATTATTATTTTTTCTCTGAATTGATTTGTGATTTTAAATTGAAGAGAAAAGTGAATGGAGACATGAAGATAAAGAATGGACGTGAATGAGGCGGTAGCGTGTTATAGGAGGGGAAAGGATGGTTGATGTGAAGTTTTTGAATATAAATATATAATTTTAATTTCAAAATGTCTCGCTTCAAATACAGCTTACAATATCAAAATCCTATCGAGGCATACCACTTGGCGTTTACAATGTTATACCCACATTTCGAATGAAATGAAAAAGGTTCCGAGTCTTAACTTGATCGTATGGAGAAGATAGCTTTTTGGACCCAATTATTGTATAGAATTTTCGATATAAATTTCAGTGTGTTAACAAATCGTATGACCACATGTTAACTCCAAACGTCATGAAATTTGATATCCAATAATAATACACTATCACGCATCCAATGAAACAGGTTTCATCGAATTCCAAGACTGTGCCTTGGAAGGCTATTTTTAAATGTCAATTTAAATGATATATTTTTAAAACTGAACAAAACACTTCCAAATTCAATTTTAAAGCTTTTATTATCTTCAGTATTATCAATATAAATTTTATAAGCCTTTAAATTATTTTTAACAATCTTAAAAACTAAGATCACATTTTTCCCAATTTTCATTTATTTACTTGAATAGTTAAATTATCCAATAATGGTTATATTTTGAAATTCAAGTTAAAAATTAACTTTTAAATATTTAAACCTGATTAAATATTTCAATTTCAAATATCCAAAATTCCATATTATTACAAATATTTTGGTAACTTACCACTTCATTTTTTCATAAGTACCAACCACTTTCTCATTTTTTTCACACTATTTTTACCTTCTTCTTCCTCCTTGAAGCTCTCTTTAATGGCTTCTTCTTCTCTCTTTTCATTACCATCTTTTTCAAAATCATATCAAATAAACTCCAAACTAAACCAAACTTTGCCAAAGATCTTAGAATACCATTAAAACATGGTTTAACATATAAGAATGGAAGAAATGATGGAGGAGCGGTTGGAACCCATGGAGGTAGAACCATTTATAGAAAGAAAGCAAGTTTGGGAATCTCTGGAGCAAGAAAAAGAGAAAGAAGTGTCGTTGACTTCTTTCCAAGGAGCTATAACCAAATTCAAGGTGCTGTGGAAGCTCTATCGAATTTTTCGAAGTTGGTTGAAGTTGAAAACAATAGCGAAGTGTTGGATTAAATGAATGTTGGTTGGAATTTAATCGATTTGGTTAAAGGTGAGTACTCGTATTTAAAGTTGCTAATTTCTAAGAATATTTCAAGTTAATTACATGAAAAGTTTAGTATATGTTGGATGATAACTTGGTTGATATTATGGTTGATTATATGTTTGTGATATGGATGGTAACTTGGTTCGATAAATGATAAGAAAAATGGTTAGTAAGCATAGTTAATTTAATAAGAATTTAAATCCATATAAATATGTGTATGGAAATTAATTAGCCTCTTAATGAAATCAAAATATCTAAGAAGATTGAAAATGATATAATACTATAATATGAAATGAAATGGAAAATGGATTTAAAATATGAAAATTATTGTTTAAAATGAGTTTAAGATGATTTATAAAAGTTTTATAAACATTTAAAAGTGTTTGCATGAAGTTTGAAAAGGTATTGAAATTTTAGTCAAAAATAGGCGCGTCGCGTAATGGTAGTTCGCGATTTCGCGTCATAAAGGTCAAACGAGTGTAAAAGTTGGAATATAGCTCGAAATTCTTCGAGGTAAGAATTTACAAACTATTATATCCATAGTTTTGCAATGAAGAAAGAAAACCGTGATTTCGATAAGTAAATTTTAAGATATGTGTCAAACGAGTTTTTGGAAAAATCGCGTTTTTGCAGTTCGAAATCCAAAACTAGATTTCTTTGAAAAAGATGTTTTAAACTGTTTAAAAATATAAAAAAATCTTATAAATATTTTAAAATGTTTTAAAAGTGATTTAAGTAATAAAAATAGATTTTCAAATAATACAAACTCGTTTTGATCAATATAGCTTTTAAAAGCACTTTTCGTAGCACTTTTCGCAGCACTTTTTCGCAGCACTTTTCAATAATTTTTGAAATTTTGTTTTAACACAACCTTTTTTTTCAAATCTTTTGTAAAGATTCTTAAATGATTAATAGAGTATTCTAAGGGTAATTTGAAGGATTTATGGAAGGATAAATAAATGAATAAGTGCTTTAAATAATGATTTGGAAGTTTTATAAATCATTTCTAAAAATGAAAGGAGTATGCGAAAACAACTAGAACATTTGTTCTGCTTGTGAGATCTAAATGGCAAAATAAGGTGTGTAAATAAGATTAGGAATGGAGCAACCAGTGCCCTGAACTTACCTGGCCTTCATTTTATCTTTTAGACGAGGGGTGGAACAGATCGAAAAGAAAGCCTGGATGCTCTAACAGATCATAACCAAGTTTTTTCCAATATAAAAGAAAAGAAACAAATTTTTTGAATTAATTATAAATGAATTATATATAAGATTTATAATATCGATATTTTATAAATAAAAGTAATGGAATTATAAACGAGTTTTGTAAGTGTTAAAATGAAGTTATAAATGAAAGATTACAAGTAAATAGGATTTGATGAAGTGGAATTTTGTAAACGTTGTTTTATAAATATTAGAATTGGTTTTGTAATCAAATTAATATATGGATTTTCAACTAAGATTTAGAAAAGAATTTATAATGGATTTTATAAATAATAAGATTGAAAGGAATAAATTTGTAAATAAGGGATTTGTAAGTAATTAACTTATAATTGGAGTTTGACTTATAAATGAGATAGAACTGAAATTTGTTAATAAAGGAATTTTGTAAATGGAAGTTCATAAAATATAAATGGAATTTGTAAACATTGTTTTGTAAATCTGTTTCTGATGAGTTAAATATGAAAGTTTATTGAAGGAATTATATTCACAATTTTGAACAGTGAATAATCCTTTAAATTAAATGTGTAGAAGTAATGAATTCGATAAAGGAATTATATTCATGATTTTGGATAGTGAATAATCCTCTAAATAAAATGGATGTTTTAGAAAGTGATATTATAAAAAGGGAATTTAAATGGTTTGAAAATAAAATAAGTTGTGAATTTACTTACTATTAAAATAAGTATATGAAAATGTTTTCTAAATGTCCAATAAGTGAAATGGTTGTGAATATTATCTTTTTAAAAGATATTTTAAAGTGAATAATTGGGAAGTGATTTGATCTGTAAACGATTAATAAAATCAAGGCCAGTAATTACTTAATTGCTAGATTTTGTTTGTTTCTTTGATAGTTAAATAACCGACTTCAAAATTGGCCATTTTTGTTCCTCAACTTGATGTACATACTAATTAGTCGTACGCTTAGTACGTAACTGACTGTGTAGGCTTGATTATCATATGTGTTGAGAATGTTGATTCAAGTAGTGTAGAGTGATTACTCTTATCTACCGAGCTTCTTTCTTGTCCGAAGGATCGCAAGTTGAATGTTGGAGATGTGATAAGTCTAGGAGACTTAGTTTCTGTAAGGTTGAGAAATGCTTTTGCATTATTGATGCTAAGAGAGCGGGATCAGATTTATCTGAAAACCACTTTGGACCAACATATATGTGACGATTGGTAAGGTTGGTCGATGATATTGATATTTAGGATTTTCATAGTGATGGACCGCTTGTTGATCATTCGTGGTTAAAATCCAATATACATATAATAGCAGTAGTCTCTTCGTTATGAAATATCTAGTGCAAGGACTATTCGCTACTAATCCTTGGGATTTCCCTATAGGATGTGGTAGGAAAGTACCTACGGTTTATCCTGTTCCTGGATAACTTGTATGGACGAGTGTCTGACATTGCGTTTTTATGATTACGTACATTGGTTTTTACAAGCGTACATCATGTGGTGGCGGAGAAGGAAACTTCTCTTAGCTTAACACCCTCTTTGAGACATACGAGCTCAAGGGTTGTATTTTTGTGGAAGGCAATTAGTAGTCAACGGTAATGGCAATGTGGTATTCAAAGATGATGTGATATGTGATATGTGAAAGATAATCGATACCTCTTTTGGCATCACTCCCCTGTAAATGACTAAAATAGGGATAGAAGCAGCAAGGCTAAGGTGGGCCGCTCCTAATTAAGAGATTTCATCACTCTTCTAGATATATATTTACACGCCATGATGTCGTGTATCTGATTTTTGTTGTGTATGCTCATGGTCATGAATTAAAGGTTGGTAATGACCGGAGTGATGACATATTCGGTACTATCCAGGTATGGATAGGCCGGTCTTATGTTGGTTTAAGCGGGCAGTATATGCTCTCTAGGTATATCCCTTTAGAAGTGTACTGTGTTGGTTTGGAAAGGTAGTCCCTTTACCTAGTCATTTGTATGGAAATCCAAAATCCATTACGTGCCTGCCATTTTCTATTATAGAAAGCCTTGTATTACAAGGTGTATGCTGGAATTTAATAATGTAACAATTTCAGCTATTTTAATATTATTTTTGTGACGCCCCACCTCTATACTCACGCTAGCCAAGGACATGCCGTCAACTAGCGCGAAAAATAAGGCTGTTGAGGAGCGACTATCCATGTAATTGCTTTGTATGAGCACCGGTAGGTCAGATAGTATAACATGCGAGGAAACCCGACATGCCGATAAAAACTCAAAGCTAATATATTGTGGCTATGGTATCTTCGGAAACAAATATAGAAATAAACATAACACAAATCAGTCATGGATATCCATATCACAAAGGCGGAAATAGGTATGAATATAACACATGAAAGTGTACATCAAAGTAGTGGTCAAAAAGATCCACAATAACACAAAAGAATGGATACAAGTGCTAGACAAAAGAATATGTATACATTAAGGAGTCTCTATCTCAAATGTATAACAACAAAAACTACCAATATAATGTAGTTAGAAAAAAGTCAGATGATCATCCCTGATAAGGAGTCAAGCTGGAGCACCTGTAACATCTCAGCCTGACCCGAGTATTATTTAATAAGAAAATAATAAACGGATCAGTCTAGCTATAAATATCAGATAAAATGAGATAGAATAAGAGATATGACAAAAACTTATGATAACAATAATGCCATACTGTGACAAGTATACATCTAACAACAACTAAAACCATACAATATCTCAAGAAATCTCAAAGCACTAAAAAGAATGTCATATTCTTTAACACTTTCACTAAACCACAAGTATTGACAAATATATCAATGCCAGTCGTAAAAGTTAGTGAAACACAAATTCACCAATGCACAAATATTGATAACACATATCAATGAAATCATGAAAATAAGTGAAACATAAATTCTCGAAATCAACAATAGAAATTTAGAAATCACAAAAAGGGGGGAGGCCTATCACAAAACGGGAGCATGAAAGCCCACCAACACGTGTATCACAAAACGGAACTCTATTCCATGGTTGCTAACCATTATTTTTGAGCCAATGCTCTACAAAATGGCCCGAAGACCATGGGTCGCTACCCCACCAATTTTGAGCCGAAGCTCCACAGAAACGGGGTTTAGTCTCCCTCGCAGACAAAGAGACATCGCACATTGCTAGTCTAAATCACAAAATGATCATCATCGATCATCAAGAAGTGTCAATTACACTAAGCTAGTAAATAAATGAGTTTAGCTTCATGTCCCATAACCACTGGCTTAACTTAAATATTTACGAACAAACTGTAAATCTCCACTCGAAAGTTGCCACAAGAGTTTCAATCTAACGAGTCTAAGAATTAACCGACAAGTAAACACAAGCATTTCATACCACTTGTTTTACTAAGTCGTTTAATTGGATTTCTCGAACGAATGAGGTAAAGGTTTGTTTATACTAATATATTGGAAAACGGTTTTATAAATGAGTTTACTATTGAAAATAGAGTTGAAATCAACTTTGTGAAGGAGTTTGAATATTTACTACTAGTATAGAAACCTTTGTATTTCAAAGTGACAGGTCAAAGAAATGATTGTAGAAACAATCAATCACCAAAAATCCACATTCGAAGACGTGAATTAAATCCAAAGAAATCGATACCAAATCCATCGAAATGGATATACCCAAAAATCCCAAAGAAGATGTTATCGAAGCCAACAAAGGTGATAACAACTAGTCGGAGAAAGAAGAATCGATTAAAAATTGGAAACTCAAACCCAAAAGTCAAATTGGGAAAAAACTGCAAATTCAGTCGATTGGGCCAGGGTGGTCAGTCGACTGACTCAGATCCTGGAAACTTTCTGTTTCCAGGTTCAGACGACTGAACCAGAGTGGTCAGTCGACTGAATCATGCCTAGAAACTCTCTGTTTCCAGGCTCAGTCGACTGGCACAGAGTGGTCAGTCGACTGACACTGACCCAGGAAATATCCAAGGTTTGGTTCAGTCGACCGACCCTCCAGTTCAGTCGACTGAACTGGAAATTCTAGTGTATTCAGCCTAGCCCCCAAGGGGAAAAATTCCAAACGGAGCCTATCGATCGAGCACTTGCGACAAGGGATTTATGCCACGCGACCACCCAGCCCTATAGGCTCTTAGACTCACCCCAAAAACATGTTCAAGCATCCAAGCTAGGATTTTTAAAGATTTAACTTCAAAACATCAAAAATTGGAATATTCATAAAACCAATTCAAATCAAAAGCACATGAACATGAATGGAAGTTAGGAATTCATACCTAACAACAAAGATAGATATAGACATAGATATGAGATAAAAATCTCACCTTTTGCATAAAAACAAGGAAGAAGAAGCTATAGAGCAAGGCAAGAACAATCACTCTTCAATTTCAACCCAAGAAGCTTGAATCTAAGCTTAAAAGAAAAAGATTTCCTATGTTAACGTTTAGGAATTTCTGAAATTGAAGGTAGAATGAGTTGGAGAAGAAGAAGAGGATGCTTACTAATAGCTTCTCTTTGAATTTGGAGTTAGAGCTTGGATTTACAATGGAACTAGGGCTTAGGAATTCCAATTCTTTTTCTCTTCCCCCATTTTTAACTAAAGCTTGAAGGTATTAGGAAATGAAAGTAAATGAAGAGAAGTGGGGATGGAGCTAGAGTTAATAGTTTAGGCTAACCCAAACCCAAAGTCTAAAGTGCAAAGGTCAAATTTCAAGCTTACTCTGAACATTTAAATGTTTATACTCAAAAAGGTCGCAAATTCCATTTTGAACTCAATGGAAGTGGTATCGAGTCCTAATTCGACTGTTTGCCAAAAGTAATCTTTCGGACTTAAATCCGATAACGATGCTATATTTAAATAAAATATTTAAATACACAATCGTAAAATATGCGGGTTGTTACAGACTCCCCTCCTTAAAGAAATTAGGTCCTCGCAATATCTAAGAAGAAATGAAAAAGTAACAACCATAAAAGCATATCAACACAAAAGAAATTTGAAATAAGAAGTTCACCTTATGGAGCACGAGAAAGTAAGTCTGGATATGTTCGCTCGATGAATTCTCTAGATTCTCAAGAACAATCCTTAGGATTAGAGGACCATTGAACCTTCACAAGAGGCACATCTTTATTTCGAAGGCGTTTTACCTCCGATGCAATGACACGAATAGGATGCTGCTCATAAGTCAAATCAGGCGAAACTTCATTTTCTTCCACAACACATGGCTCAAGAATAGAATCGGAATCCCTAAGGCATTTCCGTAGTTGAGAAACATGAAACACGTCATGAATAGCAGAAAACTGAGCCGGTAATAAAAAGGCGATAAGCCACGGAACCAATACGTTCGGTGATGGGAAATGGACCAATATATCGAGGTGCTAATTTTCCCGATCGACTGAAACGCACAACACCCTTCAGAGGTGAAACACGAATAAACACAAAATCTCCCATAGAAAATTCTAATTTCCTTCTTCGGTTATCGGCATAGGATTTTTGCCTACTTTGAGCTTCTTTAATCCTATGGCGGATAAGCTCAATCTTTTCTATGGAATCATGAATAAAGTCTGGACCTAAAACCAGCCTCTCACTGGCCTCAAGCCAACAAGAAGGAGATCGGCATGGCCTTCCATAGAGTGCCTCAAAAGGCACCATACCAATACTAGATTGGAAGCTATTATTATACAAAAACTCAACAAGAGAAATATGATCTTCCCAACTTCCACCAAAATCAGGAAAACATGCACGAAGAAGATCTTCAAGAGTTTGATTCACACGCTCGGTTTGTCCATCGGACTAAGGGTGATAAGCGGTGCTAAAATTAAGCTTCATTCCCAAAGCTTTTTGAAGACTCTTCCTAAATCCACTAGTTAACAATGGATCACGATCGCTAATAATAGAAGTAGGGACTCCATGCACTTTCACAATTTCTTTAATAAAGAGTTTGGCTAAAAGAGGCACGATCTGATTGGACCGAACAAGAATAAAATGGGCGGATTTTGTAAGTCTATCAACTATCACACATAGGCTATCATGACCCGAACGAGAACGGGAAGGCCGTCAATAAAATCCATGGAAATTTGGTCCCACTTCCAAATTGGAATGTCCAAAGGTTGCAATAACCCGCTCGGCCTTTGATGCTCGGCCTTAACGAGTTGACAAGTCATGCAACGCTTAACAAAGTTAGCAATATCGGATTTCATTTCATCCCAGTAATAAAGTCGCTTTATATCCACGTACATTTTACTACTACCGGGATGAATGGTAAATTTAAATGGATGAGAATCTTCTAAAATGTCTTTACGAAGATCACTAATATTTGGCACGATAAGTCTACCAAATTTTCGAATGCCGCCACGAGAATCAATATCAAAGTCTTTCAAGCCTTCAATATCAATTTTATCCCTACAACTTTGGCTAAGAAGAGCCAATTCGGGATCTAGCTTTAGAGCTTCAAGAATGCGGTCTAAAAGAGAAGGATGAGCCTTAAGGCGACATAAAACAAGAGATGAACATAAATCGGATTCACGATCTCGAATCTCGCAAGTGGACAAAATCTCAAGATCATTCCATTCGGATATCATCATAGAAACAACCGCTTGTTGCTTACGACTAAGTGCATCGACAACACGATTTCCCTTTCCGGGAGTATAAAGAATATTAAGATCATAAGATGAAAGGAACTCAAGCCAACGTTGTTGATGCAAATTAAGTTTCTTTTGGGAAAATAAATACTTCAAAGATTTATGATCAGTGTAGAGAATAAATTTTTCTCCTAAAAGATAATGACGCCAAATTCTAAGGGCGAAACAATAGCCACGAGCTCTAAATCATGAGTGGCATATCTAGTCTCGGCAGGCTTTAATTGCCTAGAAGAGCAATAACGCGTACTCTTTGCATAAGAATGGCTCCCAAACCAACACGACTAACATCGACATAAACTATAAAATCTTGGTTCCCCTCGGGCATCACAAGAATAGGAGCATTGGAAAGGAGTTCTTTTAATTTTTGAAAAGAAGCTTCACATTTGTCCGACCAAATGTATTTAACTCCCTTCTTTGTCAAGCTAGTAAGAGGCACGATCATTTTAGAAAAGTCCTTTATGAACCGGCTGTGACGACCCGACTTTCAACGACTAGAAAGACGTATAATCTTTAAGAAAAAAGGGATAGAAAGAGAAAAGAAAGAAGAGAAAGAAAAAAACAACATCAGAATCTCAATAGCGGAACGAATAAATTTTATAAATAACATAAGTATTACATAGTATACAACAATTATCAGAGTTACACAGACAATACATCACATACAAGACAGTTATAAATGCCTGTCTAGTTATTACAACTCAAAACACAATACAGATAACCACTCAGAGATACCAACACAGCGGAACACTAAATATCTATAATGCAGAAGCCTCCTGCTCCATTGCTCTTCCATAATTCGTCAAAGCTAACTTGAATCCCTTGGCTACTCGTAAAAATTTGAGTACCCAAGAGTTTAAGAAAAACAGAAATAAACTCCGGGTCAGACATGGGTCTGGTGTGAGTAACAAGTCAAAGTTGCTTAACTTTCAAAAACCTTTGAAAAGAAAAGGTATCACGTAAGACTTCCCACACATAAACATGGAAAAGTTTTTACCTTACGCTAACCAAAACATTTGATAGGAAATCCAGTGATATTATAATAGGTCTAGGGTTTTCAAGTAAATAAGAAATAGCTGAAATTGTTACATGATTAAATTCCAGCTACTTGCCACAAAAGTGGGTAATACAATCAAAACCGAGGGCACTTATTGGATTTTGGATTCCATACAATGGCAGGGCTATCGGGGTACCACTCGTCACAGTACGGGGACTAGATCACCGTACCGAGGATCACTCCCAATCCCCTGCAACACAAAGCCGAAACCATTCCTTACTGAACAGTTCCGAACAAGACCACTCCGCAGTTGTGATCAGCAACCGCACCACACAACCGAAATAAAAAGGGACATCTAGACATGGGTAAATCTCATCCTACTTGGGCATGACCCACTTAGCCTTGCTGCACCTCCCCTATTTTAGCCATTCCCGGTTGATGAGGCTTGAGGCTACGATTACCTTTAAAGAACACATCACTTAGAATGCTCATCGTCCACCTCACAATAGATAATCAGCATTATCATCACAACAGATAATCCATATCATCACTATAAACAGATAATCCATATTATCATCCCAATGCAACCAAAGCATCCACATCACACAGCATTACTCATCCCATAGCTGAGATTACAAACCATTCAAGTCAACCAATATCATCCATTCATACATAAGCAATGATTTAATGATCACACTATCTATAATTAATTTAAAGTGAATTAAATTAATTACTTTATCTCTAATTAATTTAAAATGAATTAAATTAATTACTTTATCATTATAATCCTGCTTAACTTAACCATTAATTAATCACAAATCAATTAATTAATCACCATCTCATTATACATTTTAATTAATCATTCCTGATTAACAAATTTTCTAATTACAATAAGTAATTAGCCTTTAAATTAATTACACAAGTTAATTATACTTAACTCTTACAATAATTAACTTTTAATTACTTAATCAATTAATTAACTAAAATTAATTACATTAATCCTTTATTAATTAATTACTTTATTTATTAATTATTCCTTGATTAATCAATTCTAAATTTTCATCATTAATTTTATTAATTAATGATTTTCTAATTACACTTTTAATTAGTCTCTCTATTTAAATTAATTACATTAAGTAATTAATCTTCAATTAAACCACATATATTAATCACCCTTGATTAATAACATCCAGTAATTAACTACCCTTAATTACTTCATCAAATAAATTCTCCTTAATTTATTCTCTAATTAATACCTTGATTAATCCCATTCAGTAATTTAATCCAAATCACTTCCATTAGTAAAACATCTTTAATTACATCCAGTAATTATCAGTTAATTGCTTCCCTAAGTAATTACATTTCCATTAATTACATTAAGTAATTATTATCAAATCGTCCAGTGTCTAAATTAATTAAACTTAATTAATTAATCTAAACTAATCAAATTAACCCAATTAATTACATTAAGTAATTAATTCATTAATTACTTCTATTAAGTAATTAAACTTAAACAATTTCATAAATGATTATTATTAATAAATAATCTAATTAATTATTAAAATTAATCACATTAACTAATTGTTAGATAATCTTAAGTTAATGACCTTCATTAACCATTCCTTAATTTCTTCCTTAAGAAATTAACTCAGATTAACCATTATTAATTACAAATTAATTAATATTTAATTACCAATTAATTAATCTCTAATTATTTAATTAATTAAGTGTTAACTGTAACTTAATTAATTCTTAATCACCTGATTAATAAATCTTTAATCATTAATTAAAATCTAATTAATAATCCTTAATTACAGATTAATTATTCCTAAATAATTTATCTTAAACCTTAATAAATTAATTTAAAAAACTCTTAATTACTTAATTAATCATCCATATCATTAAATAATTAAATAATTGATTATCCATTTAAATTAACTTAAAAATTTTATGAATCCAAATCATTAAAATTCTATTTATCTTTAAGATAAACATTTCTTACTTAATCAAAGTATTTAAAACAATTTACTTTGCAAATTTACTTTAAATTCATTTTAAATTTAAGATTTTAAAATGAATACAAATTTATTCAAACAAAGTTCAAAACATGTTCAAGCATCCAAGCTAGGATTTTTAAAGATTTAACTTCAAAACATCAAAAATTGGAATATTCATAAAACCAATTCAAATCAAAAGCAAATGAACATGAATGGAAGTTAGGAATTCATACCTAACAACAAAGATAGATATAGACAAAGATATGAGATAAAAATCTCACCTTTTGCATAAAAACAAGGAAGAAGAAGCTATAGAGCAAGGCAAGAACAATCACTCTTCAATTTCAACCCAAGAAGCTTGAATCTAAGCTTAAAAGAAAAAGATTTCCTATGTTAACGTTTAGGAATTTCTGAAATTGAAGGTAGAATGAGTTGGAGAAGAAGAAGAGGATGCTTACTAATAGCTTCTCTTTGAATTTGGAGTTAGAGCTTGGATTTACAATGGAACTAGGGCTTAGGAATTCCAATTCTTTTTCTCTTCCCCCATTTTTATCTAAAGCTTGAAGGTATTAGGAAATGAAAGTGAATGAAGAGAAGTGGGGATGGAGCTAGAGTTAATTGTTTAGGCTAACCCAAACCCAAAGTCTAAAGTGCAAAGGTCAAATTTCAAGCTTACTCTGAACATATAAATGTTTATACTCAAAAAGATCGCAAATGCCATTTTGAACTCAATGGAAGTGGTATCGAGTCCTAATTCGACTGTTTGCCAAAAGTAATCTTTCAGACTTAAATCCGATAACGATGCTATATTTAAATAAAATATTTAAATACACAATCGTAAAATATGCGGGTTGTTACAGACTCCCCTTCTTAAAGAAATTAGATCCTCGCAATATTTAAGAAGAAATGAAAAATTAACAACCATAAAAGCATATCAACACAAAAGAAATTTGAAATAAGAAGTTCACCTCAAGGAGCACGAGAAAGAAAGTCTGGATATGTTCGCTCGATGAATTCTCTAGATTCTCAAGAACAATCCTTAGGATTAGAGGACCATTGAACCTTCACAAGAGGCACATCTTTATTTCGAAGGCGTTTTACCTCCGATGCAATGACACGAATAGGATGCTGCTCATAAGTCAAATCAGGCAAAACTTCATTTTCTTCCACAACACATGGCTCAAGAATAGAATCGGAATCCCTAAGGCTCCGTAGTTGAGAAACATGAAACACGTCATGAATAGCAGAAAACTGAGCCGGTAATAAAAAGGCGATAAGCCACGGAACCAATACGTTCGGTGATGGGAAATGGACCAATATATCGAGGTGCTAATTTTTTCGATCGACTGAAACGCATAACACCCTTCACAGGTGAAACACGAATAAACACAAAATCTCCCATAGAAAATTCTAATTTCCTTCTTCGGTTATCGGCATAGGATTTTTGCCTACTTTGAGCTTCTTTCATCCTATGGCGGATAAGCTCAATCTTTTCTATGGAATCACCAATAAAGTCTGGAACTAAAACCAGCCTCTCACTGGCCTCAAGCCTACAAGAAGGAGATCGGCATGGCCTTCCATAGAGTGCCTCAAAAGGCACCATACCAATACTAGATTGGAAGCTATTATTATACGAAAACTCAACAAGAGAAATATGATCTTCCCAACTTCCACCAAAATCAGGAAAACATGCACGAAGAAGATCTTCAAGAGTTTGATTCACACGCTCGGTTTGTCCATCGGACTAAGGGTGATAAGCGGTGCTAAAATTAAGCTTCATTCCCAAAGCTTTTTGAAGACTCTTCCAAAATCCACTAGTAAACAATGGATCACGATCGCTAACAATAGAAGTAGGGACTCCATGCAGTTTCACAATTTCTTTAATAAAGAGTCTGGCTAAAAGAGGCACGATCCGATTGGACCGAACAAGAATAAAATGGGCGGATTTTGTAAGTCTATCAACTATCAAACATAGGCTATCATGACCCGAACGAGAACGGGAAGGCCGTCAATAAAATCCATGGAAATTTGGTCCCACTTCCAAATTGGAATGTCCAAAGGTTGCAATAACCCGCCGGGCCTTTGATGCTCGGCCTTAACGAGTTGACAAGTCATGCAACGCTTAACAAAGTTAGCAATATCGGATTTCATTCCATCCCAGTAATAAAGTCGCTTTATATCCACGTAAATTTTACTACTACCGGGATGAATGGTAAATTTAAATGGATGAGAATCTTCTAAAATGTCTTTACGAAGATCACTAATATTTGGCACGATAAGTCTACCAAATTATCGAATGCCGCCACGAGAATCAATATCAAAGTCTTTCAAGCCTTCAATATCAATTTTATCCCTACAACTTTGGCTAAGAAGAGCCAATTCGAGATCTAGCTTTAGAGCTTCAAGAATGCGGTCTAAAAGAGAAGGATGAGCCTTAAGGCTACATAAAACGAGAGATGAACATAAATCGGATTCAAGATCTCGAATCTTGCAAGTGGACAAAATCTCAAGATCATTCCATTCAGATATCATCATAGAAACAACCGCTTGTTGCTTACGACTAAGTGCATCGGCAACACGATTTCCCTTTCCGGGAGTATAAAGAATATTAAGATCGTAAGATGAAAGGAACTCGAGCCAACGTTGTTGATGCAAATTAAGTTTCTTTTGGGAAAATAAATACTTCTAAGATTTATGATCAGTGTAGAGAATAAATTTTTCTCCTAAAAGATAATGACGCCAAATTCTAAGGGCGAAACAATAGCCACGAGCTCTAAATCATGAGTGGCATATCTAGTCTCGGCAGGCTTTAATTGCCTAGAAGCATAAGCAATAACGCGTACTCTTTGCATAAGAACGGCTCCCAAACCAACACGACTAGCATCGGCATAAACTATAAAATCTTGGTTCCCCTAGGGAATCACAAGAATAGGAGCATTGGAAAGGAGTTCTTTTAATTTCTAAAAAGAAGCTTCACATTTGTCTGACCAAATGTATTTAACTCCCTTCTTTGTCAAGCTAGTAAGAGGCACGATCATTTTACAAAAGTCCTTTATGAACCGGCTGTGACGACCCGACTTTCAACGACTAGAAAGACGTATCATCTTTAAGAAAAAAAGGGATAGAAAGAGAAAAGAAAGAAGAGAAAGAAAAAAACAACATCAGAATCTCAATAGCGGAACGAATAAATTTTATAAATAACATAAGTATTACATAGTATACAACAATTATCAAAGTTACACAGACAATACATCACATACTAGACAGTTATAAACGTCTGTCTAGTTATTACAACTCAAAACACAATACAGATAACCACTCAGAGATACCAACATAGCGGAACACTAAATATCTATAATGCAGAAGCCTCTTGCTCCATTGCTCTTCCATAATTCGTCAAAGCTAACTTGAATCCCTTGGCTACTCGTAAAAATTTGAGTACCCAAGAGTTTAAGCAAAACAGAAATAAACTCCGGGTCAGACATGGGTCTGGTGTGAGTAACAAGTCAAAGTTGCTTAACTTTCAAAAACCTTTGAAAAGAAAAGGTATCACGTAAGACTTCCCACACATAAACATGGAAAAGTTTTTACCTTACGCTAACCAAAACATTTGATAGGAAATCCAGTGATATTATAATAGGTCTAGGGTTTTCAAGTAAATAAGAAATAGCCGAAATTGTTACATGATTAAATTCCAGCTACTTGCCACAAAAGTGGGTAATACAATATAAACCGAGGGCACTTATTGGATTTTGGATTCCATACAATGGCAGGGCTACCGGGGTACCACTCGTCACAGTACGGGGCCTAGATCACCATACCGAGGATCACTCCCAATCCCCTGCAACACAAAGCCGAAACCATTCCTTACTGAACAGTTCCGAACAAGACCACTCCGCAGTTGTGATCGGCAACCGCACCACACAACCGAAATAAAAAGGGACATCTAGACATGGGTGAATCTCATCCTACTTGGGCATGACCCACTTAGCCTTGCTGCACCTCTCCTGTTTTAGCCATTCCCGGTTGATGAGGATTGAGGCTACGATTACCTTTAAAGAACACATCACTTAGAATGCTCATCGTCCACCTCACAATAGATAATCAACATTATCATCACAATAGATAATCCATATCATCATTATAAACAGATAATCCATATTATCATCCCAATGCAACCAAAGCATCCACATCACACAGCATTACTCATCCCATAGCTGAGATTACAAACCATTCAAGTCAACCAATATCATCCATTCATACATAAGCAATGATTTAATTATCACACTATCTATAATTAATTTAAAGTGAATTAAATTAATTACTTTATCTCTAATTAATTTAAAATGAATTAAATTAATTACTTTATCATTATAATCCTGCTTAACTTAACCATTAATTAATCACAAATCAATTAGTTAATCACCATCTCATTATACATTTTTATTAATCATTCCTGATTAACAAATTTTCTAATTACAATAAGTAATTAGCCTTTAAATTAATTACACAAGTTAATTATACTTAACTCTTACAATAATTAACTTTTAATTACTTAATCAATTAATTAACTAAACTTAGTTACATTAATCCTTTATTTATTAATTACTTTATTTATTAATTATTCCTTGATTAATCAATTCTAAATTTTCATCATTAATTTTATTAATTAATGACTTTCTAATTACACTTTTAATTAGTCTCTCTATTTAAATTAATTACATTAAGTAATTAATCTTTAATTAAACCACATATATTAATCACCCTTGATTAATAACATCCAGTAATTAACTACCCTTAATTACTTCATGAAATAAATTCTCCTTAATTTATTCTCTAATTAATACCTTGATTAATCCCATTCAGTAATTTAATCCAAATCACTTCCATTAGTAAAACATCTTTAATTACATCCAGTAATTATCAGTTAATTGCTTCCCTAAGTAATTACATTTCCATTAATTACATTAAGTAATTATTATCAAATCATCCAGTGTCTAAATTAATTAAACTTAATTAATTAATCTAAACTAATCAAATTAACCCAATTAATTACATTAAGTAATTAATTCATTAATTACTTCTATTAAGTAATTAAACTTAAACAATTTCATAAATGATTATTATTAATTAATTAATCTAATTAATTATTAAAATTAATCACATTAACTAATTGTTAGATAATCTTAAGTTAATGGCCTTCATTAACCATTCTTTAATTTCTTCCTTAAGAAATTAACTCAGATTAACCATTATTAATTACAAATTAATTAATATTTAATTACCAATTAATTAATCTCTAATTATTTAATTAATTAAGTGTTAACTACAACTTAATTAATTCTTAATCACCTGATTAATAAATCTTTAATCATTAATTAAAATCTAATTAATAATCCTTAATTACAGATTAATTATTCCTAAATAATTTATCTTAAACCTTAATAAATTAATTTAAAAACTCTTAATTACTTAATTAATCATCCATATCATTAATTAAAATAATAATAATTATCCATTTAAATTAACTTAAAAATTTAATGAATCCAAATCATTAAAATTCTATTTATCTTTAAGATAAACATTTCTTACTTAATCAAAGTATTTAAAACAATTTGCTTTGCAAATTTACTTTAAATTCATTTTAAATTTCAATTTAAATTTAAGATTTTAAAATGGATACAAATTTGTTCAAACAAAATTTAAAACAATTCAAAACCTCTTTATCTTACAAGTTAAAGAAATATTCATCATATAAAATAAGTTTAAAAGAAATTAAAACTCAATTCATTTTTAAATTCCAATCAGTTTTAAAAATACATTTCAACTAACACAATTGTTTAAATCATTTCAAATTTAAATTTTTCCATTTATTTCAAACTGGAATACAAATTAATTTTGACTCCAGATTACTTATTCAAAGCTTACTTACATTTTAAATTTCATTTTAAAAGCCTTGCCAAAATATTTAAAGCCTTGCCAAAATTTCATTTTAAATTTCAAATCATTTAACCATTTTTTAAAAAGAAGTTAAACAATTTAAATTTAAAACTTTATTTATTTTAAAAACTGAAATTCAACCCAAACTCCAGATTTTGAAACTAGATTTAAACTTATTTTAAATTTCCATTTTACAATTTAAACTTTTAGTCCAAATTCAAAACAAATATACTTTTACGCTTAAAAGTTGTTAAACCAAATTTAAATTTCAAAATTTAAATCATTTCAAATCTGAGGTTCAAACTACTAGAATTCAGATTCAGATTCGGGTTTTAAACTTATTTTAAAATTTCAGTTTACATTTAAACTTTACTTAAAAAATATAAAAACAGAACAGGTTTCTGTTTTAATTTTAAAAACATGTAAACAATTTTTGCTCGAGCCAACTCTAAAAAGACTTCGAGTTCAAGCCTAACCTGCTTCGAGCTACACCCTCAACTAACTCGAGACACACCCGAGTAAACAAAACCCCATAAACCAAAACATCACCAGAACTCAAAACATACACTGTGCACATGCACCCACGACGCCGCCTTCTCCGATCAACTCTGATGATCTCTACAAGTCGCCGATCAACCACGTACCCGATCACGATCATCGCATCGCCACCAAAAACTCAAATTCGAAATTGAGTTCCAGTACCAAACCAGGAACAGAAACAGTAACCACAACATCCCAACCTGTCAACACCTCCCCATGGAAGCTCCGACCACTGTTGCCACTGAAACTCCGGCGAAGACCTCGTCAACCCACCAACTTCCAATGCCCAATATATAGTTGAACTCGATCAACTACAATTGCCGAAGTGATCGATTCTTCCTAGCCCAGTAAAACTAGGGTTCCAAAACTTCAAATCACCACCATCATCTCCAAAATGAAATGCACCCCAATCTGATGATTTTCTTGGCCTCTCCGATCACTCATCTACCTCCAGAAGAAATTCCAACCTTCCAGAATCATGAGATCAACAGATTTTCCCAAATTAACCCAAACAATGCAATTTAAAACTGCACCTTCAATTCTATTTTAAAAATTGTGATTTTGATCTTAAAAATCATGATTTGGTATAGGGTTTTAATTTACATTACTGATTTGTTAAATTTACATAATTAAATTTTCCATAAATTCAAACTATCCTGTTCTTTTTTTCTTTTCTATTTTCCAGGGAATTACTATTAAATTTTTAACTTAAATAAACATTTAATCTAAAGTATGTGATGAAACAATCACGTATGCTTTGAATCTTAAGCTTTTAACAGAGTCAAATTAAGAAGTTTTGAATTTAAATTAAAACAAGAAACTAAAAACTGTAAGTAGAGAGGACTTACAGATATCACAGGCATGTATACAACATACATAAGAAAATTCAACAATTATACATACACAAAAATATTTATTTCATACAGCTAGCATGCAACCTGATTTTACACTAATTTTTTTAAAATAAAGTTACTCACCTGAAATTTTGATGAGCAGAGCACAGGTTTTTTTGAATAACCCTTGTGAATCTTTTGAAAACTTGCTTGAATGCTTTTATTATTGATTTATAAACCTTAAACTTGAATTGCTGATGTTTACAACTTGCATTAGTTCCCAGGTTTTGCATGTAGTGGCCAATTTTCTAGATTTTGAAGAAAGGAATGCAGGTTTGCTTGCTTTTTTTAAAAAGAACAGGTTGAATGATGAACAGGTTTACTTTTTGCTCCTAGATTTACAAACTAATATGCATGCTTCAGATTTGAAAATTACATGCATACAGGTAGCTAATTTTCAGATTGAAAAGAAAATGCTTTGCATTTGAACAGGGAATGATTTTGCAGGTTTGAGGATGAAGAGTTTGATTATTGATTTTCATTTAAAATGAAGATTGCTTTTAGAGTGAAATGTTTCGGCTGAACATTTCCTTGCTATGAAATGAAAATGAGAAAAATAATAGGAAAGAAAGAAGTATGAGTTTATATAACTAGATTTATGATTTATTTAAAATCAAAGAAAAATAAAAATTAAAACATGAGACTTGTCTAAAATATTAACACTTGTTAATTTCCTTGTTTAATCACTTAACACATGTTAAATTATGCTCTAGGATGTTTACACTTGTCTTTTAGGTAATTTATATTTATAGTAAAGTGTTAACAAAAGCTTTTAACAAAATTAATTAGTTTTTAATACTTAGTTATATATATAGATAATTTTAAGGAAATAAAACCATTTTTATTTATAAATAAAAACAATACACACAATTATTTGAAAATAACATTTTAGATGATTTAAATAAAATTTATAAAAGAGATTGTAAATTACTTATTATTTATATGAATAAATGTTTCATATTCTAATTGTATTTAAACTTTCATATTTAATTACAATCATATTTATTAATCAATATTTTAAAAAGGAAATAAAACAAATCTTATTATTAATCTTATTTAAACTTAAGCTAAAACCCTTTGTAAACAATTAAACATTTATTTATGTGTTTTATAATCATATAGTTATTTATTAAATAGCTTTGAAAAGCTTAACATTAAATAAATCATAATTTCTCAATTACCAAAATATTGGAATTAGAAAATATGCTATATTAATAAAATTTAAAACTAAACCCATCTATTTAATATATATATAAATATATATACATTATAAATAGAAAACAAATTTATTAGCTTTTAAAAGATAAATTCACTAATTAATTATTTATTAAAGTAAGATTATTAAATCAATTCAAATTTTATTAATAAAAGTTATCAATTCAATTTAATTTTAAATACAGATTATTAAATTGATATTGTCAAAAATTCCGGGATATCATAATCCTTCCTCCTTAAAAGAATTTCATCCCCGAAATTTAAAACAAAGGTAATTTAATATCTCATTAAAGATTTAATTTTAAATCACCGCATATATTAATCACATGCTAACAACCAAAGCAACCAATTCAAAAAATTAGAAAAAATCTAATTATCCAGAAAAATTCTGGATAGAATTTCCACGAGTTTTCCTGGTATAAATATCGGGATACTCGCTCTACAGAATCCAGACAATCAAAACTACTAAGCTACAGAGCTCTTACTCAACTATATCTACAAAACTAAATAGGATATCAGACTACAGAAGAGTCTGACTCAACAACCAAACCTCCTGAACTGCTGGTTCTACAACCAGAAATATATCATACACGTACTCCCTCAGAGATACGTGAAACATATTGAATCCCAGTTATCCAAACTGGCAATTCAACTCTTGAAAACCAAACACTTACCTTACCAAAACACATAAGAGATCCAAAACACCTCAGAGCTAGCTTCCCATACTTACCAAAACATATAGCTCCTTGGATCGGAGAAAAACTTAACCAAAACCCAATCTTTAATTCCTATATCCAAATTCCTTCGTCTCTTATCCACAAAAACTCTTCGGACGAATCCTGGACTGCCTACAACCTTCCTGATCAGCTCAACCCTTGCTGATGCCTCTAGAAACAGACTGGACCAAAACAATCGAACACAATGATCTCGTCAAGATCAATCTAAAACCAAAAACAAACTCTACTCCATAAACAACAGAAGACAGAACAAACTTATCCTTATCCGGAAAAGAAAAACAGAAACACTCCCAAACTGCTTCCGCTGTACAACTCTGATTCGAAGTAGAAGAAAATGCAGATGAAGAACACGAGCACAGACTAGACAACACATCCCAGAAATACGATTCAACGGATCCATAAAGAAAAACTCAGAAGTTCCTCCAAAACCTGAGTTACTTCACCAAACTCAATATCTAGGAACCATCCTTCAACTAAACTGAACCACTGGTACCAATCCTGGAATCCAAATCGATAAGAAAACTCAATCTCCAGATGCGGACAAACCTCTTACTTCCCTGAAGATATCCGGAAAATCTCTAACAACCCAAGAGAACACTCAACTATCACAAGTCACTTTTGCGATCAACCCAACCTTATATCCAAAGAAACTGCTTTCTCTTTACCAATTAGAACAGCTTACGCTGGCCTAGCCAATCCACTAAAGAAAAGGACCCACTCTGTTGTTTCTGAATTCCTCCTTCAGAAAAACTACTCAGCCAGAAGACTTCCTGCCAACACAGAACACTCCGAGCTGCACTGCTAACACCAATGCCAAAGAGTTCCTAATCCAAAGCTCTTCGAGAAAACTCGAACCTCAAAGCAAACAGAAACACCCAGCTGGACCCAACCACAACACCGAAACAGACACACTTTCTTACTCTTGTTCCAAAGAATGGAAACAATCCATAGTCGCTGCATCTCATCATGCAGCTACTACTTCTTGAGGTATCAAGATACCATCACTCTCTTCTGCCAAACCGACAGATCCATACTTTACTCTCCAATTTTGCACTTCAAAGATGAACTCCGAACCTTTAAAAGGTTTCCTTCAGAGATCGATGAAATCCTTACACCAAGCAAAGCTCACTCGAGACGGTATTAGGTCTACAGCCTCGACAGATCCACTTCCAACCTCATCACTCAAACTCCAACCAATGGTAGTAGTCGTGTTACGCACACACCACTACCTTATCTACCTTTATAACTTATATTGGAAAACCTGAACAGGTAACCCAACAAATAGGTAGAAATAATTATATATGTATATATATTAAAATTAAAAATACGCTCTCTCAAGATAGACACCACTCCAGAGCCTAGGTATTCGCTCAATCTAGCGCTCTGATACCAGCTGTAACGACCCGACTTTCAACGACCAGAAAGTCGTATCATCTTTAAGAAAGAAAGGGATAGAAAGAGAAAAGAAAGAAGAGAAAGAATAAAACAACATCAGAATCTCAACAGCAGAACGAATAAATTATATTAATAACATAAGTATTACATAATATACAACAACTATCAGAGTAACACAGACAATACATCACATACTAGATAGTTATAAACACCTATCTAGTTATTACAACTCAAAACAAAATACAGATAACAACTCAGAGATACCAACACAGCGGAACACTATATATCTATAACGCAGAAGCCTCCTGCTCCATTGCTCCTCCACAATTCGTCAAAGCTAACCTGAATCCCTTGGCTACCAGTAAAAATTTGAGTACCCAAGAGTTTAAGAAAAACAAAAATAAACTCCGGGTCAGACATGGGTCTGGTGTGAGTAACAGGTTAAAGCTGCTTAACTTTCAAAAACCTTTGAAAAGAAAAGGTATCACGTAAGACTTCCCACACATAAACATGGAAAAGTTTTTACCTTACGCTAACCAAAACATTTGACAGGAAATCCAGTGATATTATAATAGGTCTAGGGTTTTCAAGTAAATAAGAAATAGCTGAAATTGTTACATGATTAAATTCCATCTACTAGCCACAAAAGTGGGTAATACAATCAAAACCGAGGGCACTTATTGGATTTTGGATTCCATACAATGGCTGGGCTACCAGGGTACCGCCCGTCACAGTACGTGGCCTAGATCACCGTACCGAGGATCACTCCCAATCCCCTGCAACACAAAGTTGGAACCATTCCTTACTGAACAGTTTGGAACAAGACCACCCCGTAGTTGTGATCAGCAACCGCACTACACAGCCGAAATAAAAAGGGACATCTAGACAGGGGTAAATCTCGTCCTACTTGGGCATGACCCACTTAGCCTCGCTACACCTCCCCTGTTTTAGCCATTCTCGGTTGATGAGGCTTGAGGCTATGATTACCTTTAAAGAACACATCACTTAGAATGCTCATTGTCCACCTGACGATGTTCTGAAAGCATTCAATCCATACAAGTTTGTTCCGGGTTCGAACGAAACCGAAGGCATTATCTCGTTACACTCATTTTGGAATCACCCTCAGAGTTAACGATGATAACCCTTGCACTCTGATTCTTCATCTTCACTTCAGATTCACGACCTACCGTTAATTTGGATTGATGTGGTTTTCGGATATCCAAATATGGAAACCCGATCCCGATCTCACCGAATCTAAAACGTGTCTTTTAAGGCCAAGTTGTTTTAATAGTTTAAAACAATTCAATTCATTATTTATATACGCACATATAGATAATTCTCAACATCACAGTAGATAATCAACATTATCATCACAACAGATAATCCATATCATCATTATAAACAAATAATCCATATTATCATCCCAATGCAACCAAAGCATCCATATCACAAAGCATTACTCATCTTATAACTGAGATTATAAACCATTCAAGTCAACCAATATCATCCATTCATACATAAGGAATGATTTAATGATCACACTATCTATAATTAATTTAAAGTGAATTAAATTAATTACTTTATCTCTAATTAATTTAAAATGAATTAAATTAATTACTTCATCATTATATTCCTGCTTAAATTAATCATTAATTAATTACAAATCAATTAATTAATCACTATCTCATTATTCATTTTAATTAATCATTCTTGATTAACAAATTTTCTAATTATAATAAGTAATTAGCCTTTAAATTAATTACACAAATTAATTATACTTAACTCTTACAATAATTAACTTTTAATTACTTAATCAATTAATTAACTAAAATTAATTACATTAATCCTTTATTAATTAATTACTTTATTTATTAATTATACCTTGATTAATCAATTCTAAATTTTCATCATTAATTTTATTAATTAATGATTTTCTAATTACACTTTTAATTAATCTCTCTATTTAAATTAATTACATTAAGTAATTAATCTTCAGTTAAATCCACATATATTAATCACCCTTGATTAATAAAAACCAGCAATTAACTACCCTTAATTACTTCATCAAATAAATTACTTCTTAATTTATTCTTTAATTAATACCTTGATTAATCCCATTCGGTAATTTAATCCAAATCACTTCCATTATTAAAACATCTTTAATTACATCTAGTAATTATCAATTAATTACTTCCCTAAGTAATTACATTTCCATTAATTACATTAAGTAATTATTATCAAATCATCTAGTGTCTAAATTAATTAAACTTAATTAATTAATATAAACTAATCACATTAACCCAATTAATTACATTAAGTAATTAATTCATTAATTACTTCTATTAAGTAATTAAACTTAAACAATTTCATAAATGATCATTATTAATTAATTAATCTAATTAATTATTAAAATTAATCACATTAACTAATTGTTAGATAATCTTAAGTTAATGACCTTCATTAACCATTCTTTAATTTCTTCCTTAAGAAATTAACTCAGATTAACCATTATTAATTACAAATTAATTAATATTTCATTACCAATTAATTAATCGCTAATTATTTAATTAATTAAGTGTTAACTGCAACTTAATTAATTCTTAATCACCTGATTAATAAATCTTTAATCATTAATTAAAATCTAATTAATAATCCTTCATTACAGATTAATTATTCCTAAATAATTTATCTTAAACCTTAATAAATTAATTTAAAAAACTCTTAATTAATTAATTAATCATCCATATCATTAATTAATTATATAATTGATTATCCATTTAAATTAACTTAAAAATTTTATGAATCCAAATCATTAAAATTCTATTTATCTTTAAGATAAACATTTCTTACTTAATCAAAGTATTTAAAACAATTTACTTTGCAAATTTACTTTAAATTCATTTTAAATTTAAGATTTTAAAATGAATACAAATTTATTCAAACAAAGTTCAAAACATGTTCAAGCATCCAAGCTAGGATTTTTAAAGATTTAACTTCAAAACATCAAAAATTGGAATATTCATAAAACCAATTCAAATCAAAAGCAAATGAACATGAATGGAAGTTAGGAATTCATACCTAACAACAAAGATAGATATAGACATAGATATGAGATAAAAATCTCACCTTTTGCATAAAAACAAGGAAGAAGAAGCTATAGAGCAAGGCAAGAACAATCACTCTTCAATTTCAACCCAAGAAGCTTGAATCTAAGCTTAAAAGAAAAAGATTTCCTATGTTAACGTTTAGGAATTTCTGAAATTGAAGGTAGAATGAGTTGGAGAAGAAGAAGAGTGTGACGCCCCACCTCAATACCCACGCTAGCCAAGAACACTCCGGAGAAGTGCTGTCAACTAGCACGGAGAATAAGGCTGTTGAGGAGCGACCATCCATGTAATTGCTTATCACACGGTGGCTATAAATAATCTTCGGAAACAAACATAGAAATAATCATATCACAAATCAGTCACAGATATCCATATCACAAAGGCGGAAGAAGATATGAATATATAACTAACACATGAAAGTGTACATCAGAGTAGTGGTCAATAAGATCCACGATAATACAAAAGAATAGCAACACGTGCTATACAAAAGAATACAACTATGAGTCTATATCTCAAGTGTATACAACAAAAACTGCTAATCTAAACAGTTAGCCAAAAGTCAGAGTGATGAATCCCTGGGAAGAAGTCAAGCAGAAGCACCTGTAACATCTCGGTCTGATCCGAGTATTATTTAAGAAAATAATAAACGGATCAGTCTAGCTATAAATATCAGATGACATGATATAACATAAAAGATATGGCATAAACATAAACATCCATAACGACATACCGCTATAAGTATGTAAATAATGATCAACAGAAGATCAATCAATAAGAGATAATCAATATCACAAGAATCTTCTCAAAGATTCGAAGGGGGCATCATACCCTAAACTTGTACTCATAACAAGTCAATGACATAAATTCCAGAAATCAACACGAGAAATCCAGAAATCATAAAAAGGGAAAGAGGCCTATCACATGACGGTCCGAAGACCATGGGGAGCTACCCCACATGTGTGAGTGGAATCAAGCAGAATGAGGTCAAGACTAACCAAAAAGCAGAAAGGTATGTGTGAATGGAATCACACAAGTGGTGTCTAGTCTAACCTTGCAATGAAAGAGACATCGCGCAATTGCTAGTCTAATTCATAAAGCGATCATCAAGATCAACGAGAAGTGTCAATTACACTAAGCTAGTAAATATAGAAGTTTAGCTTCATGTCCCATAACCACTTGCTTAACTTAAATATTTACGAACAAACTGTAAATCTTCACTAATAAAATTGTCACAAGAGGTTCAATCGAACAAGTCCAAGAATTAACCGACGAAGTGAACGCAAGCGTTTCATACCACTTGTTTTACTAAGTCGTTTAATTAGATTTCTCATCCGAGTGAGGTAAAGGCTTGTATATACTAATAGATTGGAAAACGGTTTAAGAAAAGAGCTTTGTTATTAAAAATAGAGTTGAAATTGTTTGTTAAAAGAGTTTTGATATTTACTACTAGTATTGAAACCTTTATATTATAAAGTGACAAAACACATAAGCAATTGTAGAAACAATCAGTCACAAAAATCGCATACGGAGATGTGAATAAAATCCAAGGAAATCAGCTCAATGTTTTTCAGATAAGATCCCCTACGGAGGGGGGGTCCAGGGGGGTGGCAACCCCCCAAGGTGGGGGTGCGGGGGCAACGCCACCGCTTACGGGGTTCGACCTGCCCGGTCAGGTCGCGGGGGTCCAGGGGGCAGCGCCCCCGGCGGGGTGCGGGGCAGCGCCCCGTCCAAAACGGTACGACCTAAGTGAAGATAAGCGGCCTACGACCTAAAGCAAAGTGAGGTCTAACGACCTAAGGGTTCACGCGGCCTAACACAATGGCCGAGCGACCTAACTGGAGTTAAGGGAGGCAAGCGACTTAAGGTCCAACGACCTACGACTCAAGCAAGCCGAGTGACCTAGTGTGGAGGGGTCGAGCGACTTAAGGAATGCGAACGACCTAAGGTCTAACGACCTACGACTTAACAGAGTCGAGCGACCTAAGGTCTAACGACCTACGACTTAACAGAGTCGAGCGACCTAAGGTCTAACGACCTACGACTTAACAGAGTCGAGCGACCTAAGGTAAATGGTCCAATGACCTAACTCGAACGACTTATCTGGAGCTTAGGTCGGAGACGACCTACGAGATAAACCAGGCCGACCTAGTGGACGAGCGACCTAAGGTAAATGGTCCAACGACCTAACTCGAACGACTTATCAGGAGCTTAGGTCGGAGACGACCTACGAGATAAACCAGGGCGAGCGACTTAACGTTTGCCTAGAGATTATAGGTCGGAAACGACCTAAGACTTAAAGCTTAACTCGCGAGCGACCTACGGCTTAAGGCCTAACTCGTGAGCGACCTACGACTTAAGGCTTAACTCGTGAGCGACCTAATTCCGAAGTGCCAATTCTTCCAGAACGACCTAAAGTTAACTCGTGAACGACTCACGACCCATGGACGAACGACTTAACTCCGAACGACCTAAAAATGGCCAGAACGACCTAAGTGCAGAAAATTCACCAAAACGCTAAAAATTGGAGTTTTTCGCCAATCCAATCCAAACCAAATGCTAACATGCATGCAAAAATGATAGGGAATCATTCCCAACAGTCCAATATAGTTATAGGCTAGAATTGTGAGATAAAAATCTCACCTTTGCACTAAAATTTATGAAGATGAAGCTTGAAAGCAAGGAGAAGCAATCCAAAGCTTGAATCCAATATCTTCTACTTGAATTTGGAGTTGAATGATGGAGTTGCAATTGAATTTGAGCTTGGAGTTTTAATTTCCCATTCTCTTCACCATTAATGCTAAAGCTTGAGTTAGTTAGGAAATTTATGAAGAGTAAGGAGAAGAGGGTTGGAACTTGGGCTTAATAGGCTAAACTAACCCAAAGTCCAAAGCGGGAAAAGTTAGTGAAATTTCACTAACTCCAAACCTATCGATGTTTATACTTAAAAAGTTGTAAACGACATTTCGAACTCAATGGAAGTGGTCTCGAGTCCTAATTTGACCGTTTGCAAAAAGTAGTTTTTCGGACCAAAATCCGATTAACGATTTAATATTTAAATAAAAATATTTAAATGTAAACTCGATAAATATGCGGGTTGTTACAAAGAGGATGCTTACTAATAGCTTCTCTTTGAATTTGGAGTTAGAGCTTGGATTTACAATGGAACTAGGGCTTAGGAATTCCAATTCTTTTTCTCTTCCCCCATTTTTATCTAAAGCTTGAAGGTACTAGGAAATGAAAGTGAATGAAGAGAAGTGGGGATGGAGCTAGAGTTAATAGTTTAGGCTAACCCAAACCCAAAGTCTAAAGTGCAAAGGTCAAATTTCAAGCTTACTCTGAACATATAAATGTTTATACTCAAAAAGATCGCAAATGCCATTTTGAACTCAATGGAAGTGGTATCGAGTCCTAATTCGACTGTTTGCCAAAAGCAATCTTTCGGACTTAAATCCGATAACGATGCTATATTTAAATAAAATATTTAAATACACAATCGTAAAATATGCGGGTTGTTACAGACTCCCCTCCTTAAAGAAATTAGATCCTCGCAATATTTAAGAAGAAATGAAAAAGTAACAACCATAAAAGCATATCAACACAAAAGAAATTTGAAATAAGAAGTTCACCTCAAGGAGCACGAGAAAGCAAGTCTGGATATGTTCGCTCGATGAATTCTCTAGATTCTCAAGAACAATCCTTAGGATTAGAGGACCATTGAACCTTCACAAGAGGCACATCTTTATTTCGAAGGCATTTTACCTCCGATGCAATGACACGAATAGGATGCTGCTCATAAGTCAAATCAGGCGAAACTTCATTTTCTTCCACAACACATGGCTCAAGAATAGAATCGGAATCCCTAAGGCATTTCCGTAGTTGAGAAACATGAAACACGTCATGAATAGCAGAAAACTGAGCCGGTAATAAAAAGGCGATAAGCCACGGAACCAATACGTTCGGTGATGGGAAATGGACCAATATATCGAGGTGCTAATTTTTCCGATCGACTGAAACGCATAACACCCTTCACAGGTGAAACACGAATAAACACAAAATCTCCCATAGAAAATTCTAATTTCCTTCTTCGGTTATCGGCATAGGATTTTTGCCTACTTTGAGCTTCTTTCATCCTATGGCGGATAAGCTCAATCTTTTCTATGGAATCACCAATAAAGTCTGGAACTAAAACCAGCCTCTCACTGGCCTCAAGCCAACAAGAAGGAGAACGGCATGGCCTTCCATAGAGTGCCTCAAAAGGCACCATACCAATACTAGATTGGAAGCTATTATTATACGAAAACTCAACAAGAGAAATATGATCTTCCCAACTTCCACCAAAATCAGGAAAACATGCACGAAGAAGATCTTCTAGAGTTTGATTCACACGCTCGGTTTGTCCATCGGACTAAGGGTGATAAGCGGTGCTAAAATTAAGCTTCATTCCCAAAGCTCTTTGAAGACTCTTCCAAAATCCACTAGTAAACAATGGATCACGATCGCTAACAATAGAAGTAGGGACTCCATGCAGTTTCACAATTTCTTTAATAAAGAGTCTGGCTAAAAGAGGCACGATCCGATTGGACCGAACAAGAATAAAATGGGCGGATTTTGTAAGTCTATCAACTATCAAACATAGGCTATCATGACCCGAACGAGAACGGGAAGGACGTCAATAAAATCCATGGAAATTTGGTCCCACTTCCAAATTGGAATGTCCAAAGGTTGCAATAACCCGCCGGGCCTTTGATGCTCGGCCTTAACGAGTTGACAAGTCATGCAACGCTTAACAAAGTTAGCAATATCGGATTTCATTCCATCCCAGTAATAAAGTCGCTTTATATCCACGTAAATTTTACTACTACCGGGATGAATGGTAAATTTAAATGGATGAGAATCTTCTAAAATGTCTTTACGAAGATCACTAATATTTGGCACGATAAGTCTACCAAATTTTCGAATGTCGCCACGAGAATCAATATCAAAGTCTTTCAAGCCTTCAATATCAATTTTATCCCTACAACTTTGGCTAAGAAGAGCCAATTCGGGATCTAGCTTTAGAGCTTCAAGAATGCGGTCTAAAAGAGAAGGATGAGCCTTAAGGCTACATAAAACGAGAGATGAACATAAATCAGATTCACGATCTCGAATCTCGCAAGTGGACAAAATCTCAAGATCATTCCATTCAGATATCATCATAGAAACAACCGCTTGTTGCTTACGACTAAGTGCATCGGCAACACGATTTCCCTTTCCGGGAGTATAAAGAATATTAAGATCATAAGATGAAAGGAACTCGAGCCAACGTTGTTGATGAAAATTAAGTTTCTTTTGGGAAAATAATTACTTCAAAGATTTATGATCAGTGTAGAGAATAAATTTTTCTCCTAAAAGATAATGACGCCAAATTCTAAGGGCGAAACAATAGCCACGAGCTCTAAATCATGAGTGGCATATCTAGTCTCGACAGGCTTTAATTGCCTAGAAGCATAAGCAATAACGCGTACTCTTTGCATAAGAACGGCTCCCAAACCAACACGACTAGCATCGGCATAAACTATAAAATCTTGGTTCCCCTCGGGAATCACAAGAATAGGAGCATTGGAAAGGAGTTCTTTTAATTTCTGAAAAGAAGCTTCACATTTGTCCGACCAAATGTATTTAACTCCCTTCTTTGTCAAGCTAGTAAGAGGCACGATCATTTTAGAAAAGTCCTTTATAAACCGGCTGTGACGACCCGACTTTCAACGACTAGAAAGGCGTATCATCTTTAAGAAAAAAAGGGATAGAAAGAGAAAAGAAAGAAGAGAAAGAAAAAAACAACATCAGAATCTCAATAGCGGAACGAATAAATTTTATAAATAACATAAGTATTACATAGTATACAACAATTATCAGAGTTACACAGACAATACATCACATACTAGACAGTTATAAACGCCTGTCTAGTTATTACAACTCAAAACACAATACAGATAACCACTCAGAGATACCAACACAGCGGAACACTAAATATCTATAATGCAGAAGCCTCTTGCTCCATTGCTCTTCCATAATTCGTCAAAGCTAACTTGAATCCCTTGGCTACTCGTAAAAATTTGAGTACCCAAGAGTTTAAGCAAAACAGAAATAAACTCCGGGTCAGACATGGGTCTGGTGTGAGTAACAAGTCAAAGTTGCTTAACTTTCAAAAACCTTTGAAAAGAAAAGGTATCACGTAAGACTTCCCACACATAAACATGGAAAAGTTTTTACCTTACGCTAACCAAAACATTTGATAGGAAATCCAGTGATATTATAATAGGTCTAGGGTTTTCAAGTAAATAAGAAATAGCCGAAATTGTTACATGATTAAATTCCAGCTACTTGCCACAAAAGTGGGTAATACAATAAAAACCGAGGGCACTTATTGGATTTTGGATTCCATACAATGGCAGGGCTACCGGGGTACCACTCGTCACAGTACGGGGCCTAGATCACCGTACTGAGGATCACTCCCAATCCCCTGCAACACAAAGCCGAAACCATTCCTTACTGAACAGTTCCGAACAAGACCACTCCGCAGTTGTGATCAGCAACCGCACCACACAACCGAAATAAAAAGGGACATCTAGACATGGGTAAATCTCATACTACTTGGGCATGACCCACTTAGCCTTGCTGCACCTCCCCTGTTTTAGCCATTCCCGGTTGATGAGGCTTGAGGCTACGATTACCTTTAAAGAACACATCACTTAGAATGCTCATCGTCCACCTCACAATAGATAATCAACATTATCATCACAACAGATAATCCATATCATCATTATAAACAGATAATCCATATTATCATCCCAATGCAACCAAAGCATCCACATCACACAGCATTACTCATCCCATAACTGAGATTACAAGCCATTCAAGTCAACCAATATCATCCATTCATACATAAGCAATGATTTAATGATCACATTATCTATAATTAATTTAAAGTGAATTAAATTAATTACTTTATCTCTAATTAATTTAAAATGAATTAAATTAATTACTTTATCATTATAATCCTGCTTAACTTAACCATTAATTAATCACAAATCAATTAGTTAATCACCATCTCATTATACATTTTTATTAATCATTCCTGATTAACAAATTTTCTAATTACAATAAGTAATTAGCCTTTAAATTAATTACACAAGTTAATTATACTTATCTCTTACAATAATTAACTTTTAATTACTTAATCAATTAATTAACTAAAATTAATTACATTAATCCTTTATTAATTAATTACTTTATTTATTAATTATTCCTTGATTAACAATTCTAAATTTTCATCATTAATTTTATTAATTAATGACTTTCTAATTACACTTTTAATTAGTCTCTCTATTTAAATTAATTACATTAAGTAATTAATCTTCAATTAAACCACATATATTAATCACCCTTGATTAATAACATCCAGTAATTAACTACCCTTAATTACTTCATCAAATAAATTATCCTTAATTTATTCTCTAATTAATACCTTGATTAATCCCATTCAGTAATTTAATCCAAATCACTTCCATTAGTAAAACATCTTTAATTACATCCAGTAATTATCAGTTAATTGCTTCCCTAAGTAATTACATTTCCATTAATTACATTAAGTAATTATTATCAAATCATCCAGTGTCTAAATTAATCAAACTTAATTAATTAATCTAAACTAATCAAATTAACCCAATTAACTACATTAAGTAATTAATTCATTAATTACTTCTATTAAGTAATTAAACTTAAACAATTTCATAAATGATTATTATTAATTAATTAATCTAATTAATTATTAAAATTAATCACATTAACTAATTGTTAGATAATCTTAAGTTAATGGCCTTCATTAACCATTCTTTAATTTCTTCCTTAAGAAATTAACTCAGATTAACCATTATTAATTACAAATTAATTAATATTTAATTACCAATTAATTAGTCTCTAATTATTTAATTAATTAACTGTTAACTGCAACTTAATTAATTCTTAATCACCTGATTAATAAATCTTTAATCATTAATTAAAATCTAATTAATAATCCTTAATTACAGATTAATTATTCCTAAATAATTTATCTTAAACCTTAATAAATTAATTTAAAAACTCTTAATTACTTAATTAATCATCCATATCATTAATTAATTAAATAATTAATTATCCATTTAAATTAACTTAAAAATTTTATGAATCCAAATCATTAAAATTCTATTTATCTTTAAGATAAACATTTCTTACTTAATCAAAGTATTTAAAACAATTTACTTTGCAAATTTACTTTAAATTCATTTTAAATTTCAATTTAAATTTAAGATTTTAAAATGAATACAAATTTATTCAAACAAAGTTTAAAACAATTCAAAATCTCTTTATCTCACAAGTTAAAGAAATATTCATCATGTAAAATAAGTTTAAAAGAAATTAAAACTCAATTCATTTTTAAATTCCAATCAGTTTTAAAAATACATTTCAACTAACACAATTGTTTAAATCATTTTAAATTAAAAAAATTCCATTTATTTCAAACTGGAATACAAATTAAGTTTGACTCCAGATTACTTATTCAAAGCTTACTTACATTTTAAACTTCATTTTAAATTTCAAATCATTTAATCATTTTTTTAAAAGAATTTAAACAATTTAAATTTAAAACTTTATTTATTTTAAAAACTGAAATTCAACCCAAACTCTAGATTTTAAAACTAGATTTAAACTTATTTTAAATTTCCATTTTACAATTTAAACTTTAAGTTTAAATTCAAAACAAATATACTTTTACACTTAAAAGTTGTTAAGCCAAATTTAAATTTCAAAATTTAAATCATTTCAAATCTGAGGTTCAAACTACTAGAATTCAGATTCAGATTCAGGTTTTAAATTTATTTTAAAATTTCAGTTTACATTTAAACTTTATCTTAGAAATATAAAAACAGAACAGGTTTCTGTTTTAATTTCAAAAACCTGTAAACAATTTTTACTCGAGCCAACTCTAAAAAAGACTTCGAGTTCAAGCCTAACCTGCTTCGAGCTACACCCTCAACTAACTCGAGATAAACCCGAGTAAACAAAACCCCACAAACCAAAACATCACCAGAACTCAAAACATACACCGTGCACATGCACCCACGACGCCGCCTTCTCCGATCAACTCTGATGATCTCTACAAGTCGTCGATGTACCACGTACCCGATCACGATCATCGCATTGCCACCAAAAACTCAAATTCGAAATCGAGTTCCAGAACCAAACCAAGAACAGAAATAGTAACCACAACATCCCAACCTGTCAACGCCTCCCCATGGAAGCTCCGACCACCGTTGCCCCTGAAACTCTGGCGAAGACCTCGTCAACCCACCAACTTCCAATGCCCAAGATATAGTTGAACTCGATCAACTACAATTGCCGAATTGATCGATTCTTCCTAGCCCAGTAAAACTGGGGTTCCAAAACTTCAAATCACCACCATCATCTCCAAAATGAAATGCACCCCAATCTGATAATTTTTTTGTCCTCTCCGATCAACCATCTACCTCCAGAAGAAATTCCAACCTTCCAAAATCACGAGATCAATAGATTTTCCCAAATTAACCCAAACAATGCAATTCAAAACTGCACCTTCAATTCTCTTTTAAAAATTGTGATTTTGATCTTAAAAATCATGATTTGGGATCGGGTTTTAATTTACATAACTGATTTGTTAAATTTACATAATTGAATTTTTCATAAACTCCAACTACCCTGTTCTTTTTTCTTTTCTGTTTTCCAGAGAATTGCTATTAAATTTTTAACTTAAATAAAATTTTAATCTAAAGTATGTGATGAAACAATCATGTATGCTTTGAATATTAAGCTTTTAACAGAGTCAAATCAGGAAGTTTTGAATTTAAATTAAAACAAGAAACTAAAAACTGTAAGCAGAGAGGACTTACAGATATCATAGGCATGTATACAACATACATAAGAAAATTCAACAATTATACATACACAAAAATATTTATTTCATACAACTAGCATGCAACCATATTTTACACTAAATTTTTTAAAATAAAGCACTCACCTGAAATTTTGACGAGCAGAGCACAGGTTTTTTTGAATAACCCTTGTGAATCTTTTGAAAACTTGCTTGAATGCTTTTATTATTGATTTATAAACCTTAAACTTGAATTGCTGATGTTTACAACTTGCATTAGTTCCCAGGTTTTGCATGTAGTGGCCAATTTTCCAGATTTTGAAGAAAGGAATGCAGGTTTGCTTGCTTTTTTAAAAAGAACAGGTTGAATGATGAACAGGTTTGCTTTTTGCTCCCAGATTTACAAACTGACATGCATGCTTGAGATTTGAAAATTACATGCATGCAGGTAGCTAATTTTCAAATTGAAAAGAAAATGCTTTGCATTTGAACAGGGAATGATTTTGCAGGTTTAAGGATGAAGAGTTTGATTATCGATTTTCATTTGAAATGAAGATTGCTTTTAGAGTGAAATGTTTCAGCTGAACATTTCCTTGCTATGAAATGAAAATGAGAAAAAGAATAGGAAAGGAAGAAGTATGAGTTTATATAACTAGATTTATGATTTATTTAAAATCAAAGAAAAATAAAAAATAAAACATGACACTTGTCTAAAATATTAACACTTGTTAATTTCCTTATTTAATCACTTAACACATGTTAAATTATGTTCTAGGATGTTTACACTTGTCTTTTAGGTAATTTATATTTATAATAAAGTGTTAACAAAAGCTTTTAACAAAATTAATTAGTTTTTAATACTTAGTTATATATATAGACAATTTTAAGGAAATAAAACCATTTTTATTTATAAATAAAAACAATACACATAATTATTTGAAAATAACATTTTAGATAATTTAAATAAAATTTATAAAAGAGATTGTAAATTACTTATTATTTATATGAATAAATTTTTCATATTTTAATTGTATTTAAACTTTCATATTTAATTACAATCATATTTATTAATCAATATTTTAAAAATGAAATAAAACAAATCTTCTTATTAATCTTATTTAAACTTAAGCTAAAACCCTTTGTAAACAATTAAACATTTATTTTATGTATTTTAAAATGATATAGTTATTTATTAAATAGCTTTGAAAAGCTTAACATTAAATAAATCATAATTTCCCAATTACCAATATTGGAATTAAAAAATATGCTATATTAATAAAATTTAAAACCAAACCCATCTATTTAATATATATATATATATATATATAAATATATATATATACACATTATAAATAGAAAACAAATTTATTAGCTTTTAAAAGATAAATTCACTAATTAATTATTTATTAAAGTAAGATTATTAAATCAATTCAAAATTTATTGACAAAAATTATCAAATCAATTTAATTTTAAATACAGATTATTAAATTGATATTGTCAAAAATTCCGAGATATCACATCGGCGGTAATAACCTGCCAATCCAAGAAAGCTACAAATATATGTCACACTCTCCGGTCTATTCCAATTTTGAATCGCTTCAATCTTTGAAGGATCCATGGAAATTCCGGATTCGGAAATAATATGACCGAGAAACTTCAACCGAGATTGCCAAAAGTGGCATTTAGAAAATTTTGCTTTCAATTGATTGCTCCTAAGAGTTTCCAACACAATCCGAAGATGCTTTTTATGCTCTTCCTCGGTTTTAGAATACACAAGAATATCATCTATAAAGATTAGAACAAATCGATTGAGGAAGTCTTTGAAAACTCGATTCATGAGGTCAACGAAATAAGCCTGAGCATTCGTTAAACCAAATGGCACAACAAGCCATTCATACGATCCATAAAGAGTACGGAATGATGTCAAAGGAATGCTATCCTATGCAATACGAAGCTGATGAAAGCCGATTGCAAAGTCTAACTGTGAAAAGACTCTAGCACCACTAAATTGATCAAATAGATCATTAGTCCGAGGTAAATGATATTTATTCTTGATAGTAAGATCATTAAGCTTGCGGTAGTCAACGCAAAGCCTAAGTGTACCATCGGATTTCTTCACAAAAATAGTTGAATCTCCCCAAGGAGAGGAACTAGAACGAATAAATTACTTCGTCTCCAATTCGAATAATTGTTTGCGCATCTCCTCATTGTCTTTATTGGACATACAACAAGGAGGACAAGTGTTAAGTAGAGCTCCAGGGATAAGATTGATTCTGAACTCAATTGCTCGCTTAGGTGGTAATCCTAAAACGGGATCAAATATATCGAGAAATTCACGAACAACATGAATGAGAGAAATGACATCTTCCTCATCATCATTATCGTCATCATAAGGATTTAAAGAATATAAAGACGCTGCCAAATTGGAATCCGAATCTTTAAGAACAATAGAAATCTGCTTAACAGATTGAGGATGCCAAAGATGAATAGTCCGCTCAGGACATAGGATTTGAGCTTCATAACGGTTAAGCCAATCCATTCCCAAAATCATTCCGAAGCCTAAGTAACGCATGACATGCAAATCGGCTTGGAAAGAAAAATCACATAAAATAATCTCAACATCACTACAAAACAAACTAAGTGTTGCGGATCCACCGACCGGATTCGCAATTCTCAAAGAAGTCATTAAAGCAACAACACCTAAAGAAAAAGTATCAACAAGTTCTTTTGATATAAAAGAATGGGACGCGCCCGTATCAAAAAGAACTCGAATAGGTTAATCACGAAATATAATAATGCCATCAAGGATAGAATGAGAAATACCTTGACCACCAGAAGTGTTACTAGGAGTTTGCACCACATTTAGATTTCTCTCCTTCTTGCCCTGAAGTTTGGGACATGCGGATATATAATGACTCGAACTTTTGCAATAGCGACAAGCAAGGGGCTTTGAATACTTATTTGCATAATGGTCCTTAGAACCACAATTGTAGCATTTCCCACCACTAGAGGTAGAAGTCTTTGCTACAGGAGTTGCTTGCTTCACTTTCTTATTGGGATAAGGGCCTTTGAACTTATTTGGCCTTTTCTTGTTGTTGTTGAAGTTTGGTTTGGCACCCACAAATTCAACATCATTTTCCTTATCTGCCTCTTCAAGTCGAAGAGCGATATCAATAATTTGGTCAAAAGAAACTTCCAATTTCAGAAGTAATGGCTTCTTGAGATTTTTATTCAAGCCATAGACAAATCTCTGATTCTTCTTCAATGGGGTATTAATGTACTCAACCCCGTATTTAGAAAGAGATTCGAAAGATGCGACATATTCCGTCACATAAGATTCACCTTGAACAAGGTCAATAAAACGACGGGCCAAAGTCACTTTTTCATCCTCCGGCACAAACTTTGATTTGAATCTTTCCCGAAATTGCTCCCAAGTAAGATCCGCTTCAATAATTTCAGAAATAAGAAGCTCATACCAATCTAATGCTCTTTCTTGGAGCATGTTAGAAGCCACTTGGACTCAATGAAGATCAATAAGATTCATGCGAGAAAAGATGCGATCGCATGTTCTAAGCCAAGTTTGGACTTCGATAACTCCCTCGGAACCCCTGAACGGCTTTCCACACAAATTGGTATAATCACTACACAGGCGTGCAAATCTGAATTTTGGATGCGTAGGCTCTGGAATGGGTCCGACAGCTTGAGCATTCTTTACAAGATCAAGAAGCTGTTGAGCTGACATAAACACTCCATCCTGAGGAGTAGCACGTGATTGACCGGCACTGGGACGGCCAGGTCTAACCATTTCTCTTCTTTAAGAAAGAAAGAAGGAAGAAGAAAAAGGTTGATCTTCGAATGAATATCAAACAATCATGATTGATAAAACAAGACATCACAAAGAAAATAGGATAGGATGGGTCAAATAACTCAAATAAAATCCTAGGGCACGACTCCTAAGATGGACTTAGGACGATGATTCTTGTTAAATTATTCTACATTGTCCCGAAGTTTGGCTCCGATACCAAATTGTGATGCCCCACCTCTATACTCACGCTAGTCAAGGACACTACAGAGTAATGTTTTCAACTAGCGCGAAGAATAAGGCTGTTGAGGAGCGATCATCCATTTAATTGCTTTGTACGAGCACCGGTAGGTCAGATAGTATAACGTGCGAGGAAATCCGACATGCCGATACAAACTCAAAGCTACTACATAGTGGCTATGATATCTTCGGAAATAAATATAGAAATAAACATAACACAAATCACTCACAGATATCCATATCACAAAGGCGAAAATAGATATGAATATAACACATGAAAGTGTACATCAGAGTAGTGGTCAAAAAGATCCACAATAACACAAAAGAATGGATACAAGTGCTAGACAAAAGAATATGTATACATTAAGGAGTCTCTATCTCAAATGTATAACAACAAAAACTACCAATCTAATGTAGTTAGACAAAAGTCAGATGATGATCCCCGATAAGGAGTCAAGCTAGAGCACCTGTAACATCTCGGTCTGACCCGAGTATTATTTAATAAGAAAATAATAAACGGATCAGTCTAGCTATAAATATTAGATAAAATGAGATAGAATAAGAGATATGACAAAAACGCATGATAACTATAATGCCATACTGTGACAAGTATACATCTAACAACAACTAAAATCATACAATATCTCAAGAAATCTCAAAGCGCCAAAAAGAATGTCATATTCTTTAACACTTTCACCAAACCAAAAATATTGACAAATATATCAATGCCAATCGTAAAAGTTAGTGAAACACAAATTCACCAATGCACAAGTAATGATAACACTTATCAATGAAATCACGAAATTGGTGAAACACAAATTCTCGAAATCATCAATAGAAATCCAAAAATCACAAAAAGGGGGGAGGCATATCACAAAACGGGAGCATAAAAGCCCACCAACACGTGTATCACAAAACGGAACGCTATTCCATGGTTGCTAACCATTAATTTTTGAGCCGAACTCCACAAAACGGCCCGAAGAACATGGGTCACCACCCCACCTATTTTGAGCCGAAGCTCCACAGAAACGGGGTTTAGTCTCCCTTGCAGACAAAGAGACATCGCACATTGCTAGTATAAATCAAAAATGATCATCATCGATTATCAAGAAGTGTCAATTACACTAAGCTAGTAAATAAATGAGTTTAGCTTCATGTCCCATAACCACTGGCTTAACTTAAATATTTACGAACAAACTGTAAATCTCCACTCGAAAGTTGCCACAAGAGTTTCAATCGAACGAGTCTAAGAATTAACCGACAAAGTAAACGCAAGCATTTCATACCATTTGTTTTGCTAAGTCGTTTAATTGGATTTCTCGAACGAATGAGGTAAAGGTTTGTTTATACTAATAGATTGGAAACGGTTTTATAAATGAGTTTAATATTGAAAATCGAGTTGAAATCAACTTTGTGAAGGAGTTTGAATATTTACTACTAATATAGAAACCTTTGTATTTCAAAGTGACAAGTCAAAGAAATGATTGTAGAAACAATCAATCACCAAAAATCCACATTCGAAGACGTGAATTAAATCCAAAGAAATCGATATCAAATCCATCAAAATGGATATTCCCAAAAATACCAAAGAAGATGTTATCAAAGCCAACAAAGGTGATAAAAACTAGTCGAAGAAAGAAGAATCGATTAAAAAGTGGAAACTCAAACCCAAAAGGAAAATTGGGCAAAAATAGCAAATTCAGTCGACTGGACCAGGATGGTCGGTCGACTGACTCAGATCCTGGAAACTTTCTGTTTTCAGGTTCAGTCGACTGAACCAGAGTGGTCAGTCGATTGAATCATGCAGGGAAACTCTCTGTTTCCAGGCTCAGTCGACTGGCCCAGAGTTGTTAGTCGACTGATACTGGCCCAGGAAATTTCCGAGGTTTGGTTCGGTCGACTGACCCTCCGGTTCAGTTGACTGAACTGGAAATTCCAGTGTATTCATCCTAGCCCCCAAGGGGGAAAATTCCAAATGGATCCTATCGATCGAGCACTTACGACTAGGGATTTATGCCACGTGACCACCCAGCCCTGTAGGCTCTTGGACTCACCCCAAAAACATGTTCAAGCATCAACGCTAGGATTTTTAAAGATTTAACTTCAAAACACCAAAAATTGGAATGTTCATAAAACCAATTCAAATCCAAAGCATCTGAACATGAATGGAAGTTAGGAATTCATACCTAACAACAAAGATAGATAGAGACATAGATGTGAGATAAAAATCTCACCTTTTGCACAAAAACAAAGAAGAAGAAGCTATAGTGCAAGGCAAGAACAATCACTCTTCAATTCCAAACCAAGAAGCTTGAATCTAAGCTTAAAAGAAAAACATTTCCTACGTTAAGGTTTAGGAATTTCTGAAATTGAAGGTAGAATGAGTTGGAGAAGAAGAAGAGGATCCTTACCAATAGCTTCTCTTTGAATTTGGAGTTAGATCTTGGATTTGCAATGGAACTAGGGCTTAGGAATTCCAATATTTAAAATCATATAGTATTTAATTAAATATTTTTGAAAAGCTCAAATTAAAAATATATCACCATTTCTGTTTTCAAAACATTAAAAAGATGCTATACTAATTTAAATAAAAACAACTTGTCTATTTAAAATATATATAAATGCATATACATTATTAAATAGGAAACAATTTATTAACAAAATTTATCATTTCAATATAAATTTAAATCCAGATTATTAAATTTATATTGTCCAAAATTCTGGGATGTTACAATCCTTCCCCCTTAAAAGAATTTCGTCCTCGAAATTTAAAACAAAGGCAATTTAATAATCTATTTACAGATTTTATTTTAAAATACAGCATATGTTAACCATATGCCAAACAACCAAAGCAACCAATTCACACAATCAGAACAGATCTAATCATCCAAAAGAATTTTGGATAAAACCTTCACGAGTTTCCCCGGTATATATATATCGGGATACTCGCTCTATCGAATCCAATCAATCAATACTACTAAGCAATAGAGCTCCTAAAAACAATTCTATACAGAATATCAGACTACAGACGAGTCTGACACAACAAACAAACCATCCTAAACTGCTGGTCCCTCAACCAGAAATATCAAACACATACTCCCTCAGAGATATGTGAAACATACTGAATTCCAGTTATCCAAACTGGCAATTCAACACCAGAAAACCAAACACTGATCTTACCAATCACAGAAGAAACCAAAACACTTCGGAGCTAGCTTTCCAAATTTATAGCTCCTTGGATCAGAGAAAACTTAACCAAAATCAAATCTCCAATTCCAGAATCCAAATTTCTCTGTCTCTTATCCATAAAAATTCTTCGGACGATCCTGGGCTACCAACATCCATCCTGATCAGCTCAACTCTTGCTGATTCCAAAAGAAACAGACCGAAGCAAAACAATCCAATGATCTCTTCAAGATCACCCAAAAACCAAGAACACAAACCCTGCTTCTCAACAACAGAAGAAAGAACAAACTTCTCCTTATCCGGAAAAGAAAACAGAAACACCCCCAAACTGCTTCCGCTGCCAACTCTGATCCGAAACAGAAGAAAATGCTGACGAAGAGCACAAGCACAGACTAGATAACCCAGCACAGAAATATGGTTCCACAGATCCACAAGAAAAACTCAGATGTTCCTCCCAAACCTGAGTTGCTTCACCAACTTCTATCTCAAGGAACCATCCATCTACTAACTGAACCACCAGCTCCAATCCTGGAAAGAAAACTCGATCTCCAGATGCAGACAAACTCTGACTTCCAGAAGACATCCAGACAATCTCCAACAAACACAAGAGAACATACTATCGCAAGTCACTTTTGCGATCAACTCAGCCTGAATCCAAAGAAACTGCTCTCTCTCAACCAAACAGAATAGCTTATGCTGACTTAGCCAACTTACCAGAGAAAAGATCCACTCTGATGCTTCTGAACTCCACTTCAGAAAAACTACCCAGCCAGAAGACTCCTTATCAACTCAGAATACTCTGCTAAACTCAGCCACATCACCGTGCTGACTCACTTCTTATTCTTGTTCCAAAGAAAACATCTTCGGAAACATCCATAGTCACTGCATCTCATCACGCAGCTACTAATTCCTGAGATATCAAGATACCATCACTTGCTTGCTTCTGCTCAACCGACAGATCAAAACTCAATTCAACACTTCAAAGATGAACTCCGAACCTTAACAGGTTACCTTCAGAGATCGATGAAGTCTTCATCACAACAGAACTCACTCGAGACGGTATTAGGTCTACAGTCTCGATAAATACACTTCCAACATCATCCATTAAACTCCAACCAATGGTAGTTGTGTTACACACACTTCTACCTCATCCACCTTTATGACTTATATATATTAAAAATTACAAATACGCTCTCTCAAGATAGACACCACTACAGAGCCTAGGTATTCACTCAGCCTAATGCTCTCTATTCAGAGCCTAAGTATTCACTCAACCTAACGCTCTGATACCAAGCTGTCACGACCCGACTTTCACTCCCAGAAAATCGCGTCATGAATTAAGAAAGAAAGGGATAGAAGAAGAAAAGAAAGAAGAGCAGAAAGAAACAACATCAGAATCTAACACAGCGGAACGAAGAAATTATATTAATAACATAATATATTACATAGTTTACAACACTATCAGAGTACACAGACATAAACAACACATACTAGACAGTTATAAACACCTGTCTAGCTATTACAACTCAATCACAAACACAAACACTCAGAGATACCAACACAGCGGAACTACATAACTATACGCAGAAGCCTCCTGCTCCATATGCTCCTCCACAATTCGTCAAAGCTAACCTGAATCCTAACCTGAATTCCCTTGACTACTCATAAAAATTTGAGTACCCAAGAGTTAAAGAAAAACAGAAATAACTCCGGGTCAGACATGGGTCTGGTGTGAGTAACAGGTTAAAGTTGCTTAACTTTTAAAAACCTTTTGAAAAGAAAGGTATCACGTAAGACTTCCCACACATAAACATGGAAAAGTTTTTACCTTACGCTAACCAAAACATTTGATAGGAAATCCGGTGATATTATAATAGTGTCTAGGGTTTTCAAATAAAATACAGAAATAGCTGAAATGCTTACATCTCACATTCCAACATAGTTGGACACAACTAATACGTACGACACTTATTGGATTTTGGATTCCATCAATGGCAGGGCTACTGGGGTACCGCACGTCACAGTACGTGGCCTAGATCACCGTACCGAGGAGCCACCCTAACTCCCCTGCAACACAAAGCCGGACCCGTTCCTTACTGAACAGTTCCAAATAAGACAACCCCGACGGTTGTCATGATCAACCGTCCCACACAGCCGAAATATAAAGGGACCTCTAGACAGGGGTAAATCTTACTCTCAAGTGGGGGCTACCCACGAAGCTTCGCTGCACCTCCCCTGTTTTAGCCATTCCCGGTTGATGAGGCTTGAGGTTACGATTACCTTTATAGGACACAACACTTAGAATGCTCATCGTCCACCTGACGATGTTCTGAAAGCATTCAATCCATACAAGTTCGTTCCGGGTTCGAACGAAACCGAAGGCATTATCTCGTTACACTCATTTTGGAATCACCCTCAGAGTTAACGACAATAACCCTTGCACTCTGATTCACCATCTCGAATCTATAAGACCTATTCCGTCAAACTCATTACGGAATCACCCACAGAGTTATACTGACGTATAGCCCTTACACCTCGAGTCTTCACTTGCTCCACTTGGATTAACGACCTAACGTTATTTGGAATCGATGTGGTTTTCGGATCCCAAATATGGAAACCCGATCCCGGTCTCATCGAAAACCAAAGCGTGACTTATTAAGGCCAAGTTGTTTTAAGTTTAAAACAATTCAATTCATTATCTAAATATACACAGATAGATAATTCATAACACAATAGATAATCAATCTTATCATTATCCACAGATAATTCATACCAAACCAGATAATCTATATTATCATCCAGAAGCAACCAATGCATCCATATCACATACACTACTCATCTCATAATTGAGATAACAAACCATACTAACAACCAATACCAATCATCAAACATAAGCAAATGATCAAATGATCACACATTCTATAATTAATTTAAAATGAATTAAATTAATTACTCAATCTATAATTAATTTAAAATGAATTAAATTAATTACTTCATCATAAAGATTCAGCTTATCTTAACCATCAATTGATTTCAAATCAATTTATAAATCATCTTAATATTTATTTCAATTAATCATTATTGATTAATCATCTCTAATTACAATAAGTAATTAGCATTATAGGTTGATTACACAAGTTAATTATTAAACCCTACATAAATTAATCACCCTTGATTAATAACCATTCAGTAATTAACTACATTAATTACTCAACCCAATAATTAATTACTCTTAATTAATTATCTAAATTAATCCCCTTGATTAATTTCAAAGTAACTTAAATCCAAATTACTTCTATAATAAATATCCTTAATTACATTCTGTAATAATTAATTAATTACTTCCTTAAGTAATTACAAATTCCTAAATTACGTAAAGTAATTATCAAACAATTCAACAAATGTCTAAATCAATTAAACTTAATTAATTAATCTAAACAAATCACATTAACCTTAATTAATTACATTAAGTAATTAATTCACTAATTACTTTCATTAAGTAATTAAACCTAAACAATTGATTAATAATTAATTAATCTAATTAATTATCAATATTAATCACATTAATTATTTGTTAATGACTTCATTAACATTTCTTAATTTTTTAATTAAGAATTTAACTTAAATTAATCATCATTAGTTATTAAGTAATTAATATTTAATTACTATTTAATTAATCTCTAATTATTAATTAACTAGGTGTTAATTAAAACCTTAATTATCATTAATCACTTGATTAAATAAATCTTAATCATAAATTAAAATTTAATTAACCATTCTTAATTAAAGATTAATTAAACTTAATTAATTAATCTCAAATCAAATTAAAAATCATTAATTATTTAATTAAACATTCACATTATTTAATTAATTAAATAATTAATTTTCATCCTAATTTCCTTAATAATTAATGAATCCAATCATTAATTTTTATTTATCTTTAGATAATCATTTCTTATTAAATCATGCATTTAAAAACAAAATGTTTTTTTAAATTTACATTAAATTCCAATTAACATTTCTTTTGAACTTAAAATCCAAATTTATTTAAAATAAGATTTTAAACAATACCAATCTTAATCTTATATGTTTAAAAGAACATCTACTTTGTTAATAAGGATTTAAAACAATTTAGATTTCAATTCAACTTGAATCCAAATCAATTTAAAAATTGCTTTAAAATCTCAAAATTTAAATACAACTTCCATTCTCATTTTAGTTTTAACTCTTTAAAACTCTTCCTACAATTTACACCCTCAATTCAAATGAAAATCATTTGAAAACAATTTAAATTTAAATCTTTATTTTAAAACCTGAGGTTTAAAAATAGATTTAAAAACTCAGATTTTGAATTCATTTGAATTTCTAATTCAAATACTTAACTTTCCAATTCAAATGCAAAACAACAATGCATTTACACTTGAAGGTTTAAAATCAAATTTGAATTTAAAAACATAAATGGTTTCAAATTCTCAGACAAATCAGATTTGAATTCATATTTCAAAATTTCAAACTAAAAACCCAGTTTAAATTTCTACCTGAAAATTTAAACTTACCCTTTTCATTTAAAACAGAAACAGTTCTGTTTTATTTAAAAACTTAAACTTTGAAATCTTTTTCTAAATTTACATCAGAATTCAAACTATTTGAATTCATACTTATTTGAATTCAGTTTTAACATCCTAAGTTACTATTTAAGTTTGCACTCAAATCTTATAAAACTGAAACAGTTTCCTGTTTCTTCTCTTTTTATTTTTTTTCATTTAAACCAAATTTGAATTTCTGTATTCAAATTATTACAAAATAAGAATTAAAAATATTTGAATTCATCTACAGATTCAAGTTTAGTCCTAAGTTTTAATTTCCAGATTTATTTTTAAACTTTCCCTTAAAAATTCTAAATAAAACAGAATAGTTCTGTTTTGCTAAAACCTGAACAATGCAACTCGAGGCAATCCCTTCTACTTCGAGTCAGTTTATTACTTGCTTCGAGTTTTTTTTCCATTAAACCCGAGACCAACACGAGTCTAAAATCTCTGCAACCAAGAAACATCATACTACCATTATCACAAACATGCACACACCCCTGTGCATTCTTAAACCACCTCCGGCCACCTTGACCTTCATCTCCGACCATCCCCTATCTATCAGAGACTTCACTACAACATCAAAACCCCAGATCCCCTAAGATTAACTTGAATTTGAAATCAAGTTTTAAAAACCAAAACCTGAAACAGACAATACCCAAACACCTAAAACCTGACATCACCAATCTCTCCACCTCTCGACCATCATCAACATCCATACTCCGGCGACAACTCCATCATTACACCATCCACCATTACCCACAGGATCATTGAACTCGATGCACAGAGGAGTTCAAATTCGACCCAAAACTGTAACCCAAAGTAAACTAGGGTTCATCACAGTAATGCCACAATTCAACCCCAAATTACAAACTAAATTTTGAATTGTAAATCAATTCAATGATTTTCTTGTGATCTATGCTAGATGACTATCTCCAGAAAACAAATTCACTCAATTTAAAAGCAAGGATCAACTGATTTTTATAAAAGTGTAAAATAAACTGCATTTTACTCTTTACACTGCAAACTTAATTTCTAATCTAAAATTCTTGAATTTACTAAATGATTCTGATAGTAAACTTGAAATAGAAAACAACACAGAACATAGCAATGTAGACAGCATGCATATTTACATATGTACTTCATACATCAGACAGTAGGCATTGAATACATGAACATTATTTATTTTAGCATGCAACAGTTTTAATCCTTAAATTTAAAAAAGAAAGTTACTCACCTCAATATGCAGACCCAGATTCTAGCATGCAGAGCACATTCCAATATGCAGAGTATCAGACTTGAAAATAAATGCATGCAGGCTTGTTTGTATTTTGAAGAATGCAGAGCTTTAACTTGATTAATAATTGATGCATGCAGGCCTTAAATCTTTGATTGTAGATGATATGCAAGGCTTCAGATCCAAACACATGTTGCAGACCTCTTTTCTTGCTTTTAAATGATGCATGCAGGCCTCTGTTCCCAGATGCTTTTAAAATCTTGATGCTTGTTTCAGAGTTTTGAAATGCAGGCTTTGTTTTCAGATGCAAGAGCATGCAGGTAATATTTTGAGTTTGAGGAGTTGAATGCATGAATGTATGCTGCAGGTTTGTATATTGGAAAGAGGAGTTTGTTTGATGCAGATTTGTTTTGAAAAAGAGGAGGAGTTTGAATGCACATGTAAACAGGTTTGAAAAATATGCAGTTTTTCATATTGAAAAGCTTCAGATTTTCTTTTTAGAATGGGGAATGAGAAAGAAATGCATATGAATGAAGAAACTAATTAATATGAATGTAAATTTTCAGAAAATGAATTAAAAGAAAAAGAAAAATAAAACATTGACACTTGTCATTTTAAAATAAACACTTGTTAGCTTAAGGTTTTAATATACAAACACTTGTCTCTTAGATTAATAAATATGTTTAATTAAAGTTAAATAAATATTAAACATTGTTAATTAAATCTTATACATAATTATGTTATCTAAATAATTCTCTAAAGCAAAGCATTATAACAATATACAAGTAATTCATTTGAAAAGAAACCTTTAAAACAAATTTATAAAAGAGCTTGTAACATAATTTAATATACAACTTGAATTAAAAATGAATTTGAAACTAATTAAAAACATTTATCTCATATTTAAAATCATATAGTATTTAATTAAATATTTTTGAAAAGCTCAAATTAAAAATATATCACCATTTCTGTTTTCAAAACATTAAAAAGATGCTATACTAATTTAAATAAAAACAACTTGTCTATTTAAAATATATATAAATGCATATACATTATTAAATAGGAAACAATTTATTAACAAAATTTATCATTTCAATATAAATTTAAATCCAGATTATTAAATTTATATTGTCCAAAATTCCGGGATGTTACACATGAAATATGCGGGTTGTTACAATTTTTGTTCAATAGACACTATTAGAATATAAGACGATTTGATATGAGATGTTTTGGTTATCGTGAGGTAAAAACCATGTCCGTATTTATTTGCAACTCGATCTTACAAGATACCTTTTTTTTTGATAAAGGGAAAGTTTTAATAACTTTATAAATTCAGATGAGATGTGTTTCCTCACGGTGGTTTACCAGATTGATTCGCGCGTTCTTTCCTTTCAATGGTTGGGTCAGAGCAAGTATATTTATAGGTTCAGATTTGGTGCTTTTGGAGCTTCAACAGGCGAGTGGGAGATCTTCATGTCGTATACACATATCTGTTTATTTTTCTGCTGCATTGCATTGCTATTGTTGTAAATCATTAGCATTTGTGAGGACATGCTATTATAACTGTCAAAGCTGGTGATTATTTATTGTGTACTTTGATATTGATTTATGTATATTTCAGTTTCTCTTTGTAAAGATTGTTGATTTATATTATATGTTATTCCGCTACTTTGTGAGATTTTGTATTCTTTTTATTTTATTTCTCTCTTCTTCTTCTTCTTCTTCTTCTCTTCTCTCTTGCTTCTCACCCTCTCTTTTATTTCTCATGATTATCTATAATCAGTGCGCTCTGGGTCGAACATATGTGGTTTATTGTCGGATTCATAGGGTGCCGATTACGTGTCGTCACACATTTCCTCTTCATATCCTCAAACTGGTTATATCTGTAGCATGTAATATTCGCAATATTCACTTTGCTATCCTTAGGTATATGTCTCCTCAATTTGCATTTTGTATATCTAAACTTCGGCTTCCTTATTCTGCCTTAAGCTCCTACTTTACCCTTGTGTTTATTCTCTAAACCAGCTTTCCTTGTGCCTTCTTAGGTCCTTCCATAGAAATTGAATTCAACAATGGCTCAACCAAGCTATCAAAAGCAGCTACAATGGTTATGTGGTTTTAAACAACATCTCTCAAAGATGGATTCAATCCCATAGTAAATTTTTTCACCCTTTTCACCAGTATATTAATGAGGCTAGGCCACACTTCGCCAACTGATTGAACTCCTTAACATAGCTCCACTCTCCATTCAGCCTTTGATATAAACTTAACTAAAATCAGTCGAAGTAATCTCGTTCTCTTCTATTTTAGGAAGGAAAATATCCCACTAGTTCAAAGCCTCTCCTTGCAAGTGCAATGAAGCTAATTGCATCTTAATCGCATTTTCTACATCCATTATAGTAACAATCCAATCATAATTACTCAGCCACGCCCGAGCCTTAACAAATGTTGCAATCCCAAGTAATCATTTACGTCCAGACTCTCGAAATTTTGACATAGTTAAGAAATCTAAAGCATGTAATGGACCAAAGACTACACCCTATACTTATGTTGTTGTTCCGCTTTTGGGGTTAATTTCAATCTGGCCTCTTTCCTGATGATACCGGTGGAACAACATTGGAACGTTTGTGCCCAGAACCTCGGCTGCCCTCCATAACTATTTCCGGTTTGATTGCTCACTTTCACTTACCTGTAAATAGGAATTATTAGCAACTTCCTTGGATAATAATAAGCATTACTAGAATCTTATCAATATATTCATGTTCTACATATATACACACACACATAACATCCTTTAAAATAAACAAACATGCTACCTCAATATGTGCTTAATCCCTTAGGAATCCTAGACCTAGGCTCTAATACTAAATGTAACAATTCATAGCTATGGAAATACAAATTCAAATCCAAAAGTGGCATTTGAATTTGCATCACACCAAGAAATATAGACAGTTAGGTTTTTGATGGTTTGTAAGGTAAATAGATAAATATAACATTAAACATTCTACACTTTCAGATCTCATAGTGAAGGAATAAAATATAAATACTAAGTATTAAAATAACCAAATCATTACTGTCTTAAAGCAATAATGGTCCATAAAAGAAATGTCTAAATAAAGTAAAATATAGTATATGTCTGACTGACAAGTACAATAAAATACACAGAGAATGACAATATATAGATGTAGCTCCAATGCGCATGGTCATCTCCTTTATGCATTTTATCCTCATCATACCACCTACTACCCCGCTATCCTGTAATTGGTATAAAAAGGTAAATATAGAGAGAGGATAAGAAAAGTCTGATGATTGAGTAATATCATTATTGACACAGAGTTAATAGGCAGTTAATTTATCATTATATTCTACATTACATAAAGGTGTTCATTTATATGAGTATACTATGTCTAACACATTATCCAGCTGATATAATATAGTGTAACAACCTATAATATGCCTAAAATCTAATAATTGTGTAAAAATATGTCCACTTGAATGTTGGAAATCCAAAAACTAGTTAAATATAGCAATGCACAAGTATATATTCTTCATGGTAAACTGCCCAACTATCCATTGAGTGACAACTTCAATGGAAAACTGCTTGACTATATATCAAGTAAACAATCTCAGTGTTAAACCTCATAATTCAATTACAATGTCAAGGCACACATCGATTATGCAACTCCAATAGTAAACTACCTACCAAAATACAGAGCTTACTGCCTTAGCGGTAAACATGTCCTCCACCCCCACATCGTTCAACTAATATCATACAAGGATCGATAAATGATTCGACTTCTTACGTAGGTATATCCTCCCAAATGGTTGTAAACTCTACTGGCACGAATGCCTCCTTTCCCTCACTCGGCTTACCAGCATGCGACTGTGACTACTATAGTAACAATAGGAGAAACTAATTTTGATATAGTCACATGAAATATTAAGCATTACATTATATAACATAACAAAGGCAGGTAAACTCCAAAAGGTCAAGAAATTGGGAAAGACACACCAAAAGTTGTCCTACTTGGACTGCACCAGGGTTAGGTTCAACTAGAGCTACCTATATGCTATTAGCTAGCTGAATATATGTGACAGTCGACTAGTTCGCGATTACATTTTCTATCCTGCAAACGACGCACAGTCGACTAAATAACATAATCAGCCGACAGAGTCACCAGTCAGTTAATTGTTCACCTATAGACAAGGTTATATATATATATATATATATATATATATATATATATATATAAATCATCGGTCGATTGTTTAATCCAACCTGTTAACTCGATAAGGATTTAGTTGACCTGTGCATATGGTTAGTCGACTATCTGGTCAAGAAAATGAACTTTTTTCTATAGGTTTGACTCATTATTGTTCAACGCTTTAGTTGAAGTAATTCAATAGACTGATATACGCGGTTAGTCGAATGTTTTTCCAAAAAATTGGTTTTTCAACATTTTTAAGTTGCCATTATGACTTATTTTAATTGTTCATCATTAGATCTTCTATCCTATTAATAGGGTTTTTATCATGCAGAAATCGATTGGAGTTCGAACATCGAGACGAAGATGAAACGACTTGAAATATTAGAGCAAACCTAGATAGGCTAGAGAAACAACTCAGAGAAGTTTAAACCCAAGAGGACCAAATATGAGAAGTCGGAGCTAACTTGAAGAGGTTGGTGGAGACATCCCATATGTCTATATTTCTCACTCAAACAATACAGAGGCTCTTCCCTACCTATTTTGTGTACACCCAAACAAATCAAAGGATACTGAAGATCTAAGCATCAATGTTGAATAGTTAGCAGTCAGAACGGCAGAATAAACCAAGTAATAAAGGAACCATCATCGATATCAACCAAATATCCAAATAAACTACATGGAACATCTCAAAATTAAGTAGCAAGACAAGTAAAAATGAGCTCACCTCTTTGGAGTTAACCATAGAGATCGGTACCAACATGAGAAGTCAGTACTAACATCTCTAATTTATTCAGATGAAGTCAAGATTTCACACTTTCTAAGCCGACATCTTTGTTCTGCTTCAACTCTCCATTTAGCCATATGCGACTTTTGCTACCACTATAAATACAGACCATAGAGCAACTAACAAAGGGGTTGGATTTTGCTAACACTACACGGGATCATCATCTCAACTCTCTACTTAATAGTCATCAAGGCAGTTCCTATAGGCCATTCTAGAAGTTAGAATTGGTCTAACACCTGTACTTGTGACTTATTCAATCTTATACACCTTGTAATCATATACAATATTTAATCAAAGCACAAAGTGGACGTAGGCTTAGTAAATAGCTAAAACCCTACAGAATTCTCTGTGTTTATTTACCTTTTCGCTAGTTTTCTATTATATTTGCTCTATCCTAGCAGAGCTGGTGCTTTCACATCACACTCCAGGGTGTTGATACATTTTTTGGGTTAACATTTTGGTGCTTTCACTGGTAACCAATGAACCCAAGCTTAGATCTTGCTCTCTACTTTAGATCAAATCGGTCGAGAAGTTAAATCCACAAATCCCACTTCCAAAAGAATATGAAGACTATCCATTGAAGATCAATGGTAGGAAGAAAGAGAACAACTTTTGGGTGACCTACCGATGCAACAATTGGTAGTTATGGAGCAGACCACTGGTAGGTTGAAGTCAACAACACCACTAACTTACCAATAGGAGTTATGTAACGGCCTGTAAATTTTCAATAATTAAATTTGGTTAATGTAATAAGATTTTTGTAATAAAATCCAGAAAGAAATTAAAACTTTATAATTTATAATGAAATAGTGTAAATTACTGCATTTAATTATAAAAATTGAAAATAAGTAAGTAAAAGCAAGTATTGAATTAACCAATGAAATAATAATTTAAATGAGATTTAATGAGGGTAATCTAAATTAAATATTAACTATTTGAATGAAGTCACAATCAACGGAATTGATGTAAATGTTATACTAGGCTATAAATCAAATATAAGAAAACAAACGTAAAGATTGAATTAATTAATGAATTAATATATATTGAATGGTAATTAATCATTGTTTAGTAAGAAATTATAACATTGGTTTGGAAATGATTAAACTTGTAAGAATGTGATTGAGAGTTAATAATAACAAATTATTATAAGTTACCTGTTTTGATGGAATTGGAATTTGGAATCATATTAATGAAATAATAACTAGAATGCAAGGTAAACAATACTTATCAAAGTTAATAAATTTATGAATTGAATGGAATATCAATTAATGAAAATAAATCTAAATGTTATGTTTGGTTATGAATTGAACATAAGTGAATGAAATTATTAGTATGAAAATAAATGGCAACATTGATTTGTAAGTAATAAAAGCTTATTTATGTGACTAAATGGTACCGGTAATGATTATTGTATGTTATCTATTTATTTAGTTTGTTAATTGAAATTGAAAATAAATTTTTAATAAATGTAAATAAATGTTTCACTAATGTGAAATGTAATACAATGTTTAGGAGTTGTTAAATTGGAGTATATTAAGGTAATGAAGGGCAAAAAAAGGTAACTAGGTTTATAGAGTAGTAATGAACTTAATAAAAAGATTTGAACTGAAAAAAACCAATCTATTGAAATCCAATTTATAATAAGTGTAATTATTGTAGAAATTGAATTTAAATATTATGCAATTGGAAAAAAAGATAAAATGGGAAAATGTTAATGTATTAGGATATATACCAATGTAAATGGCACCTAAGATGATAATATGGCAATTGATAGAATGAAAACAATAGAAATTCATGTTTGATTAATTTATTGGATTTTGAGGTATAATAAATGGATTATTGAAATTAAATGAAATAAAATATTATGTTAATGGGAATTAATATGAAATGAAACATACATTAATGAAATGTAATATAAATCAATGTTAATTATACCCGTAAGATGTTAATTTATTGAATAACAAGATTTTTAATCAAATAAATGGATTTATTGATATTTCAGTTGATAATTAATAAATTTATTAAAATTGAAACTAAATATGGCAATGGGTAAACTTATTAACTTTAAATTGATATCTGAATTGTTTAAAGGATGGTAATGGTGTTAGAAATCAAAAATGATAAAATCTGTAAATTTTGGAATTGGAATTTAAGATTTGATTTTTTTAAATTTAATATTTAATTAATTAACTGGAAAATAGCTATTCTGGCCACTGACTCGGATTTCAACGAAACCTATTTCATCGGATCCGTAACGGTGAATTATTGTAGAATTTCAAGTTTCGTAGTGATCGGACTTATCGTTTGATCGTACGGACTCGAAACACCTTGAAATCAAATTAATTGAAATCAATTTGAAATAACTTGATTTTTGCATAACTTCTTCATACGATGGAATTTGGACTTGAGACCTGTTCTAGTGCGTTTAAAATATTCAAAAACATCTACTTTAATATATGTGTTGGCCCAATTTCGTTCCGGAGTCAGAACTGGCTTTTCGGGCCATTTTGTCGTTCAACGCGTATATCAATCGGGTCCATCCATTCTAATTTCAGCCTTGCATATATATACCTCATTATAAACCCTAATTGTTCCTCATTGTCATTTGTCTGTACGTACGATTCATTCTGTTCTTCCTCTTCCTCAATGGCAGACAAATTCCCAGAACCCTAAATCCCAAAATGTAGTTCCAAATCAAATTCAAAGCCAAGAATTCAAACTTTTCAAAATATATCATATTTTATATCATAGGAAAACTCTCGAAGAGCGCATCTCAATTCTGTGATTCGCTTTTCGTTCTGGTGCATCATTCGTTCAGAAAACGTTGAACTATCCACGACGTTCATCAAGTCGTGATCGACTTCGTCTGATCGTCAATTGGAGGCTACCATTGCATGGAGATGGACGAGTGCTTCTCGTCGCTGGTGTTTGTTTAATGGATTAACGACTGGATCGAGCGTAATAATTCGACCTAGGGCTTAAAATATTTGGTGGCTGCACTTCTTTTTCTCGGCATGGTCGAGTGCAGCGTGTCGGGCGGTGGCTGTGTAGACGTGGGGGTAAGCGGCGTAGGCCGCGGCGTGGTTGGAGGCGGCTTCGGCCGACGTCGAGCGTGTGTCGGCGCTAGGGTTTCACCCTGCTTTTTCTTTCGCGTGCGTGCGGCTAAGGCTTCCTATAGGCATTGACGTGACTGAGCAGAGGAGAGGGGTGATGTTCTTTCTTTCTTTTTTTTATTTTAAAATTTAAATCGTCTAACTTTAAATGTTAATAACTATTGCATACGAGGTCAAAATTTCACGTGATTTTCTCCGCTAGGTTCGCATTGGAATTTCGAACATTTTGTCCTAGTTTGGACGAATTCTGAGACTTTTTAAATTTTGGGTTTAAATTGGATTTAAATTCAATTTAAATTCATATAGTGAGTGTTTTAACCCACTCACAACTTCTTAAATTTCTTATGTTTGTTAAATTAATTTTTGATGTGATTAGAAATTTATTTGTGACTGTTTGGCATATTTTTAATCATCATCTCAGTTAAATTAGATTTATTGGATTAAATTGTTAATTAAATTATTATTGCATATAAACTGCCAGTTAAATTGTTAATTAATTTATTATTGAATATAAATTGCCATTAAATAAATGTTATTTATTTTCTATTCTATATTGATGTTATTGTTTGAATTGGATGATGATTGTGATAAATGTTTGATGATTGATATTGGATGAATGGATGTTGGATTTTATATCATCATGAACTGCAAGTTGTTATGCATTTTATTTCATTCGAGATTGCGGTTTGAAATGATATACAACCGTATTTTTATTTTAAATTGCGGATTGAAATGATAAATATCCGTATCACTTGACCATAAGATAGAAAATTTTATACACACACCGCGGTCTATATATAAAAATATTTTAAAATGATTTCTATGGCTTTGTAAAGAAATATATGATTTTATGAGATATTAATTTGGATATTTTATAAATGTTATTTTATATATAGTTAAATTCTTGGTTTTAAGCCATACTGTTTAAAATATAAAATAAGTTTAATAATAAAGTTTGATTTTATTAAAATATAATATGGATAAGTATTTACTTAAATTATATTTTAATATAGAGTTTATATTGATTTTATATTGATTTTATAAATCAAGGTTGAGAAGATAGTTTTGAAATTGATTTGAGATTTTATTTAATTAAGAGTTATATTTAATAAGAATCCATTTGGGACTTATTGAAATTGAGATTTTAAAAGAATATGGTTTTATAACTTAATTCGGGTTTAAGGTGATTTAAGTGAATATATATCAAGTCTAAATAAATTGAGGAATATTCAGTTATTGAAATTTGAAGTTTTATTTAAAGGATATTGGATTTATTAAGCAAATATTTCAAAACTAAATAATACTAAAGTAAATTTGGTATATATATATATATATATATATATGAATTATAAAATTTAGTTTTGAAATATTGAATATTTAAGCTTTGAAATATATTGAATTTGAAATGGTTTATTTTGTGGATCAAATCTGTTTTGAAATCGATATAATTTGAAATGGTCTATTTGAAAACCGAATTGAATTGAAATTTACGATTTGGGGATTTGGTTAAATTTAAAATTTAGAAATACGGGTTGTTTTGGAATTGATTTGTGAAATTTAAGAAGCTAGTTTTTTATAAAATATTTTAATATTTAAACCATGTAAGGGGTGGAAGTTATGTTTCAAAGTTATAAATTTTAAAGTATTACGTTTTGGAAGTGTTATAGTTTTAAGTCTTTGGTTTCGAAATTTTATAACTTTGAGATACTATGATTTTAAAATGATATAATATTGATTTGGTTTTTAAGACGAAAATGATATCATATTTATATGGTTTTGAAATGAATATTATATCCTGGTTTTAAAGTATATATAATTATTTTGAAATGACCGCAGTGTTATAATAACGTTTGGTTGTTAAAGAGAGTGGGATCGGAAGTTATCATACTCTCTGCCAACTCCGAAAACCACTTCAACAACCGTGTACGGGGTGGAGATTCCAGAATGAAGTAGGTTGGTGGCGGCATTCCTTTGAGGTATATACGTGGACCGACTCCCCTGAGTTGGCATAAGGTGGCTAAAACAGGAGCGATTCCGGACCGGTGAGGTAGCCCCTCTTATCGGACACACTCCTTCGATATTATATTCTGACTTTGAGATTTATTTGGTGGCCACTTTTGATTTTTGATTTTGGGGGTGTGGCTTGAGGCGGGCGGTAGCTGCGCGCTATGCATCACTACCAGTCCGGATAGTAATTGGTATATCTACCCTGGTTTGCCTAGTTGTGCCGTGTCACCTACCCTAGCGAGCCTTGTACGAGTTTGGTTTTCTCCCGTAGCCCATGTGGTATCCTCTGGTGGCTTCCCGATCAGGGGGGACTATGATATTGGATGGACTACTGGGACTATTACGTGTTAAGGGGAATATTGGGTCACTCCTTAAAGCTATGTAAAAGTAAATTTATTTTACTATAGACATTATTATAATAGCGAAATATTACTACATAGTAAATTGTTTAACGGATCCTTAGGAGATGTCAATCTCGAGCATCTCTTGAGTTACTGCACTCACGTTAGACCCTGGATAGGAGATGTCAAATCCCGTAAACATCTCTAACGCCGTTCCACTCATATTTTACCGTTGATTTAACTTACATAAGACCTTTTAGTTCCGACTTGAGTGTTTTGTCTTTTCAGTTCTCTCGGGTCAGTCCGAGCATTTTAGGATTCTAAGATTTTATTCTGGAGGATGAAGACGAAGATTTGTATTAATTATTTATTATATTCCACTGGATCACATTGTTTCGCTGCATTGTTATTTATTATTCTCTGGTATGTGTAACTCTGATATGTATTGTATAAGTATAATCGAATATTTTGTAAACAGCTTCATGAACTGTTTATTTGATTATTATATTTTATCGTTCTGCTGCAAGATTCTTTTTTGTTCTTTTTCTTTCTCTGATTTTTCTTATTTACCACATAACAATCCGCCCTTCTATCTGGTTTAAGTCTGACGCGTGTGGTTTATCGTCGGTTTAAAGCATACAAAAAGGTGGGACGTTACATCTGGTATCAGAGCTTTGGTTTAGCGATAAACCTTGGCTTTGTGGGGTCTGACTCTTTATCGATAGGGTAGTAATACCCTATGATGAGTCGCTGAGTGTATATATATGAGAGAGTGTATTTTTTAGTGTTATAAAAAGGTTTTGATATTGTGTTAATTTGTTCCGTTTCGTATTTATAAATTTTGGTTGGTGCATAGGACGCTATGACATCAATAGGGATTTCTAAACACTTAATAGGACAGACCAACACATTATTTGTTTTCAATATAGGTGAATGAAACAATTTTGCCTATTTTATTTTCTATATATAAAATAAAATTTTATAAATGATATATATATATATATATATTTGGTTGCAATATATTGGTTGTTAGGCAATGAAATTTATAAATAATAGTTGAAACAAGATCGAAAATAAAATAAATGAAAATTGAAAATTTAGAATCTAGGTTCCGGGGTTTTGAAATCTTCTTTCGAATGATTTTGGAATGATATTATTAGCAGTATTTTCTGATATATATACCCAAATACAATTTGAAAGAATTATTTTAAATAAATTTTGGAAGAAATAAGTTATGTACTCCCCTCTTTGTTGCTGGAAAATAAATTCGGGGTTGAGTGCACGCATCGTCGACATTCATTTTCGAGTTTCGAAGTGGGAAGGCCACTGTAGTAGTTTTACTATGGATTTATTTTGATACCCAAATATAAATTTCTAATTTTTTTAAAAATAATTGGATATAAGTTGTAAGTATACATTTATTTATTATTTTTAAAATGATTTGAAATTTGACCCGGTATTTAGTTCTAAATTTCCATTAATTAATAGTTTCAATTTCCTTAGTGAAATGGAATTTAACTAATAATGGAAACCTATAAATGAAATAATAGAATCTAAAGCTAAGTTATAAATGAAATTTCGATAAAGTTGAAATTGTAACCTATAAAACAAAAGATATGATTTTTGAACATTAAATTAATTAAAAGAAATAAGATAAACTTGTATAATTGTCAATTGCATTCATTAACATATATATAACTTACCAACTATAAAAAGTTAAATGTTAAAAGAAAATGTAATGGGAAATTTTACAAGTAAAATTTGAAATAATGAAAGTATTTAATAAAATTATTTAATAAATAAGAGTTGGATGTTGTAGTTGTTATAAACTTAAGTATAATTGAAAGGCTACAAATTAAATAAATTGAAGGTAAGTATTATAAATAAATGAATAAATGAAATCAAGTAATAAATGAATACTGTAAATAAATGAAATTAAGTAGTAAATGAATGGATGGAAATTGAAAATTTGTAAGAAATAAATGTAAAACAAAAAGATAAACCATTATATGAATGAAAAAGAAATCAAATAACAAATGTATGAATGGAATTAATAAGAATAAACTTAATCTGTTGTTTGAAATCGTTGCTTGTTTGGTTTATAGTTGTTTGGGCAAGGGTACTTTAAAATTGTTTGGATGTATGAATAATGAATTTAGTTTCATCTAAGACTGTTGAGTAAATGATGCACTTAGTAGTTTATTTTCATTCTGTACAATTTAAAGTTTTTAAAACCTGAACAACTATTTGTTTTGTTTGATATGAATGGATAATTGATTTGTGTTGATTCTGTATGATGGTTGTATGTTGTGATTGCAAGTGATTATTATTGGTTTGTTGTTAGTGGTTGAACAACCTTAAATATTTCATTTTATATAATTGTTAACCTTTGTGGATTATATAAGTGAAATACAGGTTATGGAAACAATTGCTACTGCTTTTGGTTTCATAATTAAGCGTAATTGCCCGACCAATAGGTAGGTTTTCGGATTACGGTTTTATAGCGCTATTATATTGTTTTTCCTGTGTTGGGATATATTATTTTGGAAAATATATGCTGTATATTGTTATATTTGATACTACATTTTCTCCCGAGCCTCCCCGTACAAATGAGAATGCCGAAATTTTCCGTAAATTTTGGACTTAGAAAATATTTTGAAAATGTTTTCCAAACTTTATTTATTTGAGTATAAAAAGATTTAATGGTTATAAATTGTTATATTTTAGATAAATTAATTAAGTTTGTAAATTTAATTGTTTATAAATTTAATATTTTAAGTAAGGTACATTGATTTCTCAATTCTTCTTTTTCCTTTTCGGGGACGAAAAGTTTTGAGTGGGGGAGAGTGTAACGACCCATAAATTTTCAATAGTTAAATTTGGTTAATGTAATAAGATTTTTGTAATAAAATCAAGAAAGAAATAAAAACTTTATAATTTATAATGAAATAGTGTAAATTTCTACATTTAGTTATAAAAATTGAAAATAAGTAAGTAAAAGTAAGTATTGAATTAACCAATGAAATAATAATTTAAATGAGATGTAATAAGGGTAATCTAAGTTAAATATTAACTATTTGAATGAAGTCACAATCAATGGAATTAATGTAAATGTTATACTAGGCTATAAATCAAATATAAGAAAACAAATGTAAAGATTGAATTAATTAATGAATTAATATATATTGAATGGTAATTGGAATATAATCAATGTTTAGTAAGAAATTATAGCATTGGTTTGGAAATGATTAAACTTGTAAGAATGTGATTGATAGTTAATGACAACAAATTATTATAAGTTACCTGTTTTGATGGAATTGGAATTTGGAATCATATTAATGAAATAATAACTAGAATGCAAGGTAAACAATACCAATCAAAGTTAATAAATTTATGAATTGAATGGAATACCAATTAACGAAAATAAATCTAAAAGTTATGTTCGGTTATGAATTGAACATAATGAATGAAATTAGTAGTATGAAAATAAATGACAACATTGATTTGTAAGTAATAAAAGCTTATTTGTGTGACTAAAGGGTAACGGTTATGATTATTGTATGTTATCTATTTATTTAGCTTGTTAATTGAAATTGGAAACAAATTTTTAATAAATGTAAATAAATGTTGCATTAACGTGAAATGTAATACAATGTTTAGGAGTTGTTAAATTGGAGTATATTAAGGTAATGAAGGGAAAAAACAAGGTAACTAGGTTTATAGAGTAGTAATGAACTTAATAAAAAGATTTGAATTGAAACAAATTAATCCATTGAAATCCAATTTATAATAAGTGTAATTATTGTAGCAATTGAATTTAAATATTATGCAATTGAAAAAAAGAAGAAGATAAAATGGGAAAATGTTAATGTATTAGGATATATATACCAATGTAAATGGTACCTAAGATGATAATATGGCAATTGATAGAATGAAAACAAGTGAAATTAATTTTTGATTAATTTATTGGATTTTGAGCTATAATAAATGGATTATTCAAATTAAATGAAATAAAATATTACGTTAATGGGAACTAATATGAAATGAAACATACATTAATGAAATGTAATATAAATCAATGTTAATTGTACCCATAAGATGTTAATTTATTAAATAGCAAAATTTTTAATCAAATAAATGGATTTATTGATATTTCAATTGATAATTAATAAATTTATTAAAACTGAAACTAAATAAGGTAATGGGTAAACTTATTAACTTTAAATTGATATCTGAATTTTTTAAAGGATGGCAATGGTGTAAGAAATCAAAAATGATAAAATTTGTAAATTTTGGAATTGGAATTTAAGATTTGATTTTTTTAATTTAGTATTTATTTAATTAATTAATTGGAAAATAGCTATTTTGGCTACTAACTCGGATTTCGATGAAACTAGTTTCATTAGATCTGTAATGGTGAATTATTGTAGGATTTCAAGTTTCATAGTGATCGGACTTATCGTTTGATCGTACGGACTCGAAACGCCTTGAAATCAAATTAACTGAAATCAATTTGAAATAACTTGATTTTTGCATAACTTCTTCATACTATGGAATTTGGACTTGAGACATGTTCCATTGCATTTTGAATATTCAAAAACATCTATTTTGATATATGGGTTGACCCAATTTCATTCCGGAGTCAGAATGGGCTTTTCGTGCCATTTTGTCGTTCAACACGTATATCAATCGGGTCCATCCATTCTAATTTCAGCCTTGCATATATATATATATATATACACACCTCGTTATAAATCCTAATTGTCCCTCATTGTCATTTGTCAGTACGTACAATTCATTTTGTTCCTCCTCTTCCTCAATGGCAAACGAATTCCCAGAACCCTAAATCCCAAAATGCAGTTCCGAATCAAATTCAAAGCCAAAAATTCAAACTTTTCAAACTATATCGTATTTTATATGATCGGAAAGCTCTCGAAGATCGCATCTCAATTCTGTGATTCATTTGTCATTCTGGTGCGTCGTTTATTTAGAAAACGTTGAACTATCCATGGCCGTTCATCGAGTCGTGATCGACTTCATCCGAACGTCAATTGGAGGTTACCATTGCGTGGAGATGGACGAGTGCTTCTCATCGCTGGTGTTTGTTTAATGGATTAACGGTTGGAATGAGCGCAATAATTCGATCTAGGGCTTAAAATCAGTGGCGGCTACACCTTTTTTCTTGGCATGGTCGAGCGAGCGTGTCGCGCGGTGGCTGTGTAGACGTGGGGGTAGGAGGCGTAGGCCGCGGCATGGTTGGAGGCGGCTTCGGCCGATGCCGAGCGCGTGGAGACGCTAGGGTTTCGCCCTGCTTTTTCTTTTGCGTGCACGCCGCTAGGGCTTCCTATAGGCATTGACGTGGCCGAGCATAGGAGAGGGGTGATATTCTTTCTTTCTTTCTTTTTTAATTTATTTTTAAGTTTAAATCGTCTAACTTTAAATGTTAATAACTGTTGCATACGAGGTTGAAATTTCACGCGGTTTTTTCAACTAGGTTTGTATTGGAATTTCGGACATTTTAGCGCTGGTTTGGATGAATTCTGAGACTTTTCAAATTTTGGGTTTAAATTGGATTTAAATTCAATTTAAAGTTGGTGAGTATTTTAACCTACTCATAGCTTCTAAAATTTCTTATGTTTGTTAAATTAATTTTTGATGTGATTACAAATTTATTTATGACTGTTTGGCATATTTTTAATCATCATCTCAGTTAAATTAGATTTATTGGATTAAATTGTTAATTAAATTATTATTGCATATACACTGCCAGTTAAATTGTTAATTAATTTATTATCGAACATAAACTGCCATTAAATACCTGTTATTTATTTTCTGTTCTATATTGATGTTATTGTTTGAATTGGATGATGATTGTGATAAATGTTTGATGATTGACGTTGGATGAATGGATGTTGGATTTTATATCGTCATGAACTGCAAGTTGTTATGCATTTTATTTCATTCGGGATTGCGGTTTGAAATGATATACAACCGTATTTTTATTTTAAATTGCGGATTGAAATGATAAATATCTGTATCACTTGACCATAGGATAGAAAATTTTATACAGACACCGTGGTCTATATATAAAAATATTTTGAAATGATTTCTATGGCTTTGTAAAGAAATATATGATTTTATGAGATATTAATTTTGATATTTTATAAATGTTATTTTATATATAGTTAAATTCTTGGTTTTAAGCCATAAATAAAATTGTTTAAAGTATAAAATAAGTTTAATAATAAAGTTTGATTTTATTAAAATATGACATGGACAAGTATTTACTTAAATTATATTTTAATATAGAGTTTATATTGATTTTATAAATCAAGGTTGAGAAGATAGTTTTGAAATTGATTTGAGATTTTATTTAATTAAGAGTTATATTTAATAAGAATCCATTTGGAACTTATTGAAATTGAGATTTTAAAAGAATATGGTTTTATAACTTAATTCGGGTTTAAGGTGATTTAAGTGAATATATCAAGTCTAAATAAATTGAGGAATATTCATTTATTGAAATATGAAGTCTTATTTAAAGGATATTGGATTTATTAAGCAAATATTTCAAAACTAAATAATAGTAAAGTAAATTTGGTGTATATATATATGAATTATAAAATTTAGTTTTGAAATATTGAATATTTAAGCTTTGAAATATATTGAATTTGAAATGGTTTATTTTGTGGATCAAATCTGTTTTGAAATCGATATAATTTGGAATGGTTTATTTGAAAACCGAATTGAATTGAAATTTATGATTTGGGGATTTGGTTAAATTTGAAATTTAGAAATTCGGGTTGTTTTGGAATTGATTTATGAAATTTAAGGACCTAGTTTTTTAAAAAATATTTTAATATTTAAACCATGTAAGGGGTGGAAGTTATGTTTCAAAGTTATAAATTTCAAAGTATTATGTTTTGGAAGTGTTATAGTTTTAAGTCTTTGGTTTCGAAATTTTATAACTTTGAGATACTATGATTTTAAAATGATATCATATTGATTTGGTTTTTAAAACGAAAATGATATCGTATTTATATGGTTTTGAAATGAATATTATATCCTGGTTTTGAAGTATAATTATTTTGAAATGACCGCGGTGTTATAATAACGTTTGGTTGTTGAAGAGACCGGGATCCGAAGTTGTCATACTCTCTGCCAACTCGAAAACCACTTTAACAACCGTGTACGCGGTGGAGATTCCAGAATGAAGTAGGCTGGTGGCGGCGTTCCTTTGAGGTATATACATGGACCCGACTCCCGTAAGTTGGCATAAGGTGGCTAAAGCAAGTGCGATTCCGGGCCAGTGAGGTAGCCCTTCTTATCGGACACACTCCTTCGATATTATATTCTGATTTTGGGATTTATTTGGTGACCATTTTTGATTTTTGATTTTGGGGGTGTGGCTAAAGGTGGGCGGTAGCTGCGTGCTATGAGTCACCACCAGTCCGGATAGTAATTGGTATATCTACCCTGGCATTGCCTAGTTGTGTCGTTTCACCTACCCTAGCGAGCCTTGTACGAGTTTGGTTTTCACCCGTAGCCCGTGTGGTATCCTCTGGTGGCTTCTCGATCAGGAGGGACTATGATATTGGATGGACTATTGGGATTATTACGTGTTAAGGAGAATATTGGGTCACTCCTTAACGCTATTTAAAAGTAAGTTTATTTTATTGCAGACATTATTGTAATAACGAAATATTAGTACATAGTAAATATTTTAACGGATCCTTAGGAGATGTGAATCCCGAGCATCTCTTAAGTTACTGCACTCACGTTGACACTGGATATGAGATGTCAAACGCCGTAAACATCTCTGACGCCGTTCCACCCATATTCTATCATTGATTTAACTTACATAAGACCTTTTAGTTCCGACTCGAGTGTTTTGTCTTTAATTCGCTCGGGTCAGTCCGAGCATTTCAGGATTTGAAGATTTTATTCTGGAGGACAAAGACGAAGATTTGTATTGCTATTATTTATTATATTCCACTGCATCACATTGTTCCGCTGCATTGTTATTTATTATTCTCTGGTATGTGTAACTCTGAAATGTATTGTATAAGTATAATCGAATATTTTGTAAACAGCTTCATGAACTGTTTATTTGATTATTATATTTTATCGTTCTGGTGCAAGATTCAGTTTGTTCTTTTTCTTTCTCTGCTTTTTCTTATTTACCCCATAACAATCCGCCCTTCTTTATGGTTTAAGTCTGACGTATGTGGTTTATCATCGATTTAAAGCGTACAAAAAGGCGGGACGCTACAAGTTAATACTGGAAATCAAACACCAGAGTCTTCTACTCATCATGAAGACGTGATGGAAAGAGAATCCAACTAGATGGTCGATCAACTTAACCACAAGATGATTGATAGCCAAAAAGTTCTTATGGATAAGATAGAGCTTAGCTAGCACTATAACCACCAACTGCCCCGAGGACTAGGTTGGAAATAGCAGAGACTGTGGAATGGGATAATTCCTCCATCTCGGGCGTAAATAGGAGGGATAGCAAGAAAAAGAAAAAGGAGATAGATGATGGAGCAACTGGAATTATTATCGAAGGTAGTGAAACTACCCCTCCTACCAGAGGACAACCTATCGTGAACCTCAACCTTGGAGTGAAAGCTCCATAAGGCAATATTGCAATGCTTTTGTCCGATTCTGAGGATGATATGTAACTCGATGCTAAAGGACTGGAATTGAGTGCTGATATAGGCAGGCAAAATTCCAAAAAAGAAGTTCAAACTGCCACTATAAATCCAACTATGCGCCAACGATATTTTGCAGAAATGTTCTCTCGAAGAATGGAGAACCGAGACTTAAGTTGGAAAACCAAGGTCGTTTGTGCAGTCAAATGCTTGGTGTAGCCCCTGACAATCAACACATGGACTATCAGACTAGCGAGGCATTCACTGCGGACATGGCTAAATGCTTTATGGATGAAAATATGGGAAGGAAGGATGACGAAACCGAATACCATTTACATGAAACATTTTAAAGGATGAATACCCCTAGACGTTTACAATACCCTTTTTTCATCTTAAAATAGGACGATGGATGCCATATAGTACTTGTACAAGTAGAGTTGGCATATGGACGGAGCTAGGGAAATGAATGCAGTCCACTACAAATGTTTCCTTATCTTGCTAGAAGGTGTTGCTTCTATGTGGTTTACTAGAATCCCACTAAGATCCATTTCTCATTTAACGAATTAGGAAGGAAATTCTTGGAATAGTTCAGGCTTCACACGGCGTAGCCAAAAGTGAGATGTATTTATTTGGCCTTTTCCAGGGACCATATGAGTCACTAAAACCCTTTATGATCCAGTATTGTGGTTACTGAAGTGAGAAATCCTAATAAAGATATGATATCATGGCTTTGGTCCAAACAATCCATCTAGACACAGACTTTGGAAGATGAATCAAAATGAAACAACCAACCAACAAGAAAGAGTTCAACTCGAAGGCGAGTCAGTATCTAAGATTGGAAGAGGCAGATGCATTAGAGGACAGGACTATAGTGTGCAACCAAAGGAGATAGTTCAAAGCAATGTAGTGGTCAACCAGGATGGAAACAGTTCTAGAGCTGTAATGGGAAATGCAGGGAAAGATGGAAATCAAAAAAGAAAAACAAGATCTGTAAAAGACGTGATGGAAATGGAAAGCGGATCAGGAACTTAAGATCCAAGGAGTATACGCCGTTGATTGACAGCCTGGAGATCATCTACCTTGTAACTCATGGAGTTGAGCTATACAAAAAGCCTCCCAAGAAGGAAAATTCTAAATGATAGAAGCAACCAAGGAAGTTTTATGGCTTCCATGAGACCCACAGGCATAACATGAACGAGTGTCGACATCTAAAATATTCGATTAAGGAATTGATTAGGAACAACGTGCTCCAGCAGTACATGAAGAATTCACAAAATTCTGACTAGCCTGTTGGACCACAAGTTCCAAGTACTCAAGATAACCCACCTAGACCCAGCGGAGAAGGACCCAAATGGATGGAATAGAGACTAATTATCGGCACTATTTCCATAAAACTTTACCTAGCATAAAAGAGTTGGTGGATATGGACCAACATATGAGTTCACTAAAGCATGATCTAAAAGCAACTTGTTTTATGATTGAGGATGGTTCCCCATCCAAGAAGCAAAGGGCATTCAATGATGATATAGTATTTTGAAATTGAGACACTAAAGGAATAGAAGCGTTGACTCTCGACCCGATGGTGGTAACCATTGGAATTGAGTCGGCAGTTGTACATGTCCTGGTAGATAGTGGATACGTTTGATCAAATGAAGATTAGGATGAAGGATGTGTCTTCTTTCCTAATGAAAATCTATAGCTTTACGAGAGAACCAAGACAGCCAGTTGGAGCGATTGACTTGCTTGTCGAGCTCGGAGAAGGAGAACGAATGGTAATCGTTATCCAAATCTTTGTGATCGTGGATGAAATGTCAGCTTACAATGCTTTAATGGGTCGACTAGCCCTTGTTGGTTTTAAGATCGCTTTGGCTCTGTGGTGACTTACCATGAAATTCCTGACATAGAATAGAGTTGGAGTTATAAAGGGAGATCAAAATGTTGCTAGAGAATGTTATGTTGCTAAGTTCCACGAATCAAAACAAAAGGAAAATGGAAAGAATGTAGGGAAGTCTCCACAATTCGTGAACCGTCAGCATAGCAATTACAGAACCGCCCCTAGCTTAAGAATCATAGTCATTTCGACAAGGCTTTGGACCTTAAGAAGAAGAGTTCAAGGGATGAATGAGAGGCACTGACAAAGATTATGGTGTTAGTCCCTGTTGATATGGATGATCCAACTTGAGTCTTAAAATTATTGTTATAACTTAGGATCAAAATGCAACAAGAATTGATTAAATTTCTTCACGCCAACCTGGACGTACTCGCTTGAACGCATTCCAATATGTGTGGGATTTCATTAGAGATAGCACCATCAAAGATTTTAGTATTAGTCCCTGTCGATATGGATGACCCACGAATCTTAAAAATAGCATCACAACTGAGCATCAAAATGCAACAAGAATTGATTAAATTTCTTCATGTCAACCTGGACGTATTCGCTCGAACGCATTTCGATATGTGTGGGATATCATTGGAGATAGTGTGTCACGCACTTAATATCAACCCCAAGTACACTCCGATGAGGTAGAAGAGACACAACCTGGGTCTGGAGTGATTTGCTACGCTAAAAGAAGAAGTGGATAAGTTGCTGCCTAACAGCTTCATCCACGATGCAACCTATCATGAGTAGATGTCGAAGCCAGCTCTAGTTAGGAATTCCAATGGGAAGTGGTGAACATGTGCTGGTTACTTGGACCTAAAAAAGCCTGTCCAAAGGACAACTTCCCATTACTCCGAATCCACCAACTTATAGACGGAAGTGCAAGCCATGAACTACCCTCATTCTTGGATGCCTACTCAGGATACAACCAAATTATGATGCACAAACCCGATTAGGAGGACACCGGCTTCATCACTGATCTTGGATTGTATTGTTATTAAGTGATGCCATTCGATTTTAAGAATTCCCATGCAACCTACCAACCATTGGTGAAAACAATGTTCAAGGATCAAACCTGTCGAACGATTGAAGTCTACATGGACGACATGCTAGTCAAGTCACATATGTCAGGAAATCACTTGGACAACATCCCGAAAATGTTTGAGATTCTCCAAAATTATGGAATGAAGCTTAAACTGCTGAAAGGGAAATTTCTAGGTTTCATCATGAATTCTATGGGTATAGAAGCTAATCTTGTGCAAATTACCGCCCTGCAGAATGTCACAGCCCCTACGAACAAAAAGGAATTTCAAAGTATGAATGGAAAAGTCACAACATTGACCGATTTATTTCCAAAACGACAAACAAGTGTATGCCATTTATTGATGCATTGAAGAAGGGTAAGGCAATTTTCAAATGGAATCAGGCCTGCCAAACTGCTTTTGAGGAATTATTGCGACATATGGAGACCTCACTAATTTTATCTAAATCGATGGACATGGAAGTCCTATCATCTACCTAGCAATGTCAACTCATGCTCTGAGCGTTGCATTAGTAAGCGAGGAAGCTAGAATCCAGCGGCTAGTTTACTACATCAGTAAGTGATTCACTAGAACCGAGAAGAACTATCCAATGGTTGGAAAAACTAGCCTATTGCCTATCGATCTCATCAAGGAAGTTATGCCCATACTTCTATGCTCAGCCAATTGAAGTGTTGACATAACAATCTTTAAAGAAGGTGTTGTGCCATCTAGAGATGGTAGGATGACTTATTATGGAACATTGAGTTGAGTCAGTATGACATCACTTATCACCTTCGAAGGGAAATCAATCGATATGCATTGGTAGATTTCATCGTTGAGTTCACAATATAAGATGGCGAAGAAGAAAACACTCTAGAAGTAGTGTCACAGTGGATACTGTTTGTCGATGGTACATCAAATGATTTCTTCTCAGGAGCGGGAGTTATTCTTGAAACTCCGAAAGGTCGGTCAATTTTCTATGCTCTAAAGTTGCAGCACCCTTCTATTAATAATGAGGAAGAATAAGAGCATTAATACTGAAAATTTTGCAGAAGTTAGGAATAAGGGATGTACACATCGACATCGACTCTCAACTAGTTGTCTGTCAAGTGAAAGGGGAATATCAGGCTAAGGGGGCAAACCTTGCCCCTTATCTGCCAAAGGCATGGGAATTTCTAAATGATATTCAACACTATACCATAAGTCATATTCTAAGAAAACAGAATATGAAAGCTGATTACCTAGCCAATCTAGCCAATTTTGAAGAAGCATAGTCAATAAGGTTGGTTCCAGTTGAGATGTTGACGGCTTCTAGCATAGACCAGATGAATGTTGATCGGATTCTAGAAACTACCGAGGAAGAGGAATCATGGATGGCACCAATCAAAGACTATCTGCTTTCATGGACACTGCCTAGGGATCAAAATGAGTGGAAGAAGCTTCTTCAAAAGGCGCCAGGATTCGTACTACAAGACAAAGTGCTGTATAGGAGGGGATTCTCCACCTCCTTACTCAAATGTCTAACCAGCACCGAAGCCAAGAGGATCCTTCGGGAAGCTCATGAAGGTAGTTATGGTGACCATATCGAGGGGTAGATACTAGCAAAGAAGGTCTTTCATCAAGGATATTTCTGGCCATTAATCAACTGAGATGCAGCCACTAAGCTAGACGTTGCGATCAATCTAGAGATTTGACAAAATTACGAGTTCCACATCTATAGAGCCAACGGAAATGATCAGTCTGTGGCCATTTTCAATCTAGAAAATCGATCTAATTGGCATATTGCCAATAGCTAAAAGGGGAGCTAAATATGCTATCATGTAGTTGATTACTTCACCAAATGGGCCGAAGCAGAACCGTTAGCTACCATCACAACTAGGAAAGTAATTAAATTCGTTACTAAAAATATTATTTTCAGCTTTGGAGTACTGTAGAAAATCATCACAGACAATGGAATTCAATTCCAGAGTTACGAAGTTAAGAATTTCTACTAGCATTTCTAGATTGAGAAGAGCTTTTCGTGGTGCGAGACCCACAAGCAAACAGGCAAGTGAAGGTAATGAACGAAATCATCAAATCCACCATCAAAAATGGTTGACAAAAAATAAAGGAAATTAGGTTGATGAACATCTACTTGCACTATGGGCTTACAGAACGACTCATAAATTGGTGATCGGGCACTCACTCTTCGCCTTGGCATATGGTTAGGAAGAAAAGATTCCAGTGGAACAGGAAGTCCCCTCACATCGGGGATGGCACTTTAACCAAAGTGAGAATGAGAAACTCCTGCTCAAATCGCTTGGTCAAATCAATGAGAGGTGGGAAGAAGCTGAGCTAAGGATTGTTGCTCATCAAAAGAGAGTGGCACGACACTTCAACACCAAAGTTCGCACCTTCAAAGTGGGAGATCTCGTCCTAAAAAGAATCTACCTGGGTATGGGGGCACTTGGCCCAAACTGGGAAGGACTTAACGTTGGCAACCAGAACTTGGAGATGGATCTTTCAAGCTCGCAATGGTCGGTGGAATCCTGATTCCCCATGCTTGGAATAGCGATTCGCTTCTGCACTATTTTGTTTGAATTTCTATCTATGTATTTCCTACTCAAAAAATAAGCCACCCATGGATACTGGGGGCATCGTAGATAGGCTTAGTTAACAATCAAACCACTATAAAATTCACTGTATTTATCTACTTTTCTGATCCTTTTCTATTATATTTGCTCTATCCTAACAGGGCTAGTGCTTTCACATCATACTCCAGGGTGTTGATCCATTTTTTTAGTTAACATATCCAGATTCAAGTATAACTTTTTTTTGGCAAAGCCAGCGGGGTTAACTGGGCCCCTACCAGTTTTATTGCAATACAATAAAAAGATACAACATAAAGAAAAAAAACAAATAAATAAAAAAACAACATAAACATCAACCTCATCCCCAAGCATCAACCAATGAAGAAGGGAAAACAGCAACACTAAAAACAAGCTGAGAATGAGTACGAGACTTGATATCTTTCCATATTAAGGCATCAGTTCTTCTAGTATTGTCAAAAACCATTGAATTCCTCTCTGTCCAGATCACACACATACTTATTTTCAATGCAACAGCAAGTGCTCTATCTTGCTCCTTTCTCCACTTAGTTGCTTTATAGATTAAATGCCAAAGAGTACTAGTTGTTGATCCAGTTAAGTGATATCCAGAAATACTACATATCCTGTCAATAATGAACTGTAAAGCAGGACAACCAAAAAAAAGATGTTCAGTTGTCTCATCATGTAGTTGAAAGAATAAGCACAAGTTGGAACAAACCATTCCAAAGCTACTGATAACACTTCTTGTTAGTAAGGCCTGATTTATGACTTTCCACATCATTAAATTTTCTTTAGGAGTTGAATCAGTATTCCATATCACATTGTACCACTTAGCAGCTATAAGTGGTACACTATCAATAATGTAATTGTAAACAGTTTTGACAGTGTGAGGCTTGTTATCCCATGAAACACAAGCATCCTGCTTCACACTGTAATAATGCTGATGTATATCATCCCACATCAGCTTTAGCACTTGATTACTGGTATTTGGTAACAGTATTTTGCCATTATGAAGATAGTCATTAGCTAATGCATTTTGATGTATTCCAGACTGTATCATCTGTGCATGATCACAAACATTGTAAAGGATATGACCATTTCTAACCCATGGATCATGCCAAAAACTAACAGGCATATTAGAATTCACAGCATAAAGAATCATTGGGAGGAAAACATGCCTTAGATTTAACATACTTCTCCAAATCCAGCTGCAGCTCTGAGGAGTATCCATAGTCCAAAAATGCTTATTCTTAATGCTGTGTTTCCATGTCCAACTAACCCACAAACTTTTCTTATTATTTATGGGGGCATCAAATTGCTTACTAATAGCAGATGTATTCCATTTCCTGATATTTATAACTCCCAATCCACCAAGTTTCAATGATGTCTCAATTCTAGAATAGGAACAAGGCACAATCTTCCTGTTATGAATACTTCCTGTCCAAAAAAATCTAATCATAGCAGACCTTATTAGTTGCAACATTTTAACAGGTAGAATAATGGTTCTGGCCCAGTATACCAATGAGGGAAAAACAACAGACTTAATTATAACTAGCCTACCACTCTGAGACAAACTCCTATTGTCCCAACAAGATAATGCAGAGGTGATCTTGTTGAAAAGTGGAATGCAATCAGCCTTAGTAATTCTTTTAGATATTAAAGGAAGACCAAGATACTTCATATCATTAGACATGCAAGAGATACCAGTATGACTATGAAGAGCAGCAGCCTGTATTTGATTAACACCAGAGACCAATAGAGAAGACTTGCCATGATTAATAGATAGCCCTGTCATACAGTGAAATTCATGCAAAACTTCCAAAACTCCATTCAAAGAATGCAAATCTGGTTTGGTAAACACCATAACATCATCAGCAAACATAATAGAGGTGATTTGTAAATCAAAGCACTTAGGATGGTACTTAATGAATTTAAGTTTGTACCTATCACTAAGCATAACTGTTAACACTTCCATAACCATCAAGAATATGTATGATGATATAGGGTCACCTTGGCGTATTCCTTTACTACTTCTGAAATTACCAACAGGTCTGCCATTAATAACAACAGAAAAGGAAGGGGTGGATATACATACATATATCCAGGACACAAAAACTTTAGGGAACCCCATCACAGCCATTATCCTAACAATAGAGTCCCAATGGATTGTATCATAAGCCTTGGAAATATCAAGTTTGATTGTGGCAGCAGGAACCACATTTTTCTTTCCATATCCTTTGAGTAATTTTTGAGCAAGGAGAACATTATCAATTATGTCTCTGGAAGGTAAAAATGCAGATTGGTTATTGGAAACAATAGAAGGCAGAACTTTGACAAGTCGTGAAGCTATGATTTTTGAAATACACTTGTAAACAACATTACAACATGATATAGGTCTGAAAGAAGTAACACTAGTAGGAGGAGTGACCTTAGGTATCAGGGCAATGTTGGTACTATTGACTTCCCCAAGCAACTTACACTTATTAAAAAAGTTGTGAATTGCAGCACAAAATTCATCACCTAGCACATTCCAAGTTGATATAAAGAAAATGACATTTAATCCATCAGGGCCACCAGTTGACTGCTTGTTCATAGAGAAAAGGGTGGCTTTGATTTCTTCATTTGAAACAGGCATTATTAGAGAGGAAGCATCAATATCAGAAATGCAAGGAAGATCAAGGGTGGATATAAGGTTCAATTCAGGAATGAATTCATCAGCATTGCTAAACATATTAGTGTAGTATTGGATAAATGCTTGATCTACAGAATCTGCAGTATTGAAAAGTGTACCATGCTCATCAGTAATTGCAAATATGTTCTCTCTAGAATGCTTAACCTTAATAGAATCATGATAGAATTTTGTATTTCTATCCCCATCAACTATCCATTTCTTGTGCAATTGCTGCCTCTTCATGCTTGCTTCCAAAGAGAGAGCAATGTGAACTTCCTTGTGTAATTTCCCCTCTTCAAGTATAACTTTTGAATTCATGTAATCTTACTTTCGAAAAGTTATCTATATATAATTTCAACTTTTATCATATCTAACCTTTTGTGTAATTTATCAAATTGATTGTTTTTTCTCTCACTCATCTATGTATATTAAATTTATTGAAAGTTGATTCTTTAATCACATAGAATCAGATCTAAATGATTACAAAGGATATACGTAGAGATTTACTTTTATCCTCCTAAATTAATTCAAATGTATTATATAAAATTAGATCTATATGATTTTAAAGCAATATGTGTAGATTCATTTTATTCATCTAAATTAATTCAAATCTTTTACACAAAATCAGATCATTTCAAAGCTTTGTGTATAGATTCACTTTTATTCATCCAAATTAATTAAAATTTATAACACAAAACTAGATCTATATGATTCAAAGCAACATGTATAGATTTAATTTTATTCATCTAAAATAATTTAAATATATTACATAAAACTAGATTTATATGATTTTAAGGATGAATATTCATTCAATATGCCCTCTTGAAATTTCATCAATTGTATTATCAAAATCATTGTTTATGGGTTTTCAATTATTTTATTCTATATAAATCTTCAATCAAAAACCACCAACTGAATTTAAAATAATGTTTTTAAATCTAACTAGATACACAAATGAAATTTAAATACTCATCTACATCATATTCGTTTCATAGATGAACCCACTCGTCTCTATTAGCTGCCTTTGAAGAAATCCCATAATCTCCTCCTCTGATTCGATTGGATTTGGCATCTTTCCTTCTCTGTTTAGCTTGCAAGTTTGGATTTGAATCTTTCTTCCTTTCTATTTAATTTTCGTATTTTATTTTAAGGAATTTGGATTAATTTTTATTTAGGGATATTTGTTTTAAGATTTAAGGAAGAAGAACATGAAAAATGGAGTTTGAGGGAAGCGACGATTACATATGAAGAGAAATGGAAAATGAGACGAATTAGGGTTATAAACTGCCCTTGTATAGGTACAAATCCCAAAATACCCCCCATACCACTTGGGCCTAGACCAGGTTTGCCTCCAAACATGCACTGAAGTAAATGATCCGTATCACTTTCATTAGTTGTTCATTTCTAATATTTCATATATGAATTTGGACTAGAAAAATCTATTTGATGCAACAACAAAGTTAAAATTTCCAAATTCCTTTGTTTGTGAAAATTTTGTTTTAAGTTTTATGTAAAATTGCCTAAGTGCCCTTTTTAATTAGTTATTTATTTTTATAAAATTCCTAGCTATTACAATGGTCTTCTTATGATTACCGTAGAAGCTAGCCTTACTATAAGTCTTTTAGCTAAATTTTCAAGGAAAAATAAAATAGTATAGAATCGAAAGAAGAAGAAGCATGAGGAAGTGAATTTTAGATCTAAAAATTAAACAGAAATATGGTGATGAAGACAAAAATAACGAGGTGATAATGAAATGATGTTAACGATGACCTCAAAGTGCATAAAAGGACTCAAATAAACTGAATTAAGATTTGATAGGCTAAAGTCCTACTATAAGAAGGCATAAAGGTGGGTTCAAATAAAATTAAACATTTTATTTTAGATGAACATGACCTACAGTCTAGAAGTATCTCCATATTTTATGGTTCACTCAAAAATAATCACCGTGGATAGTGCAAGGATTCTTTAAAGAAATATAAGGAATGCCTACGGCTATTCATGGCTACAAAGTTGTGAAGAAGGTGACTTACGTAAACATTGTTATAAGGTTGGCAGTAAGATTGAGTGCTCGAGAATTGTTTGACATCATATTTACAAGGAATAACAGAGATACCTACTAGATAAGTAACAAGACTATGAGTGAAGTAGGTCTTTTCCACGATCACAAGTAAATGAGGAAAATTTCTTCCTCTATCTTACTAGGAAGATGACTGATACAATAATATCAAGGAATAACCCATGTGTAGAGGTTTATTTTCAGTCCTTCGATGAAGCTACTAGGGTTAATTATGTTAAAACAAAAGGACAGAATTAGTTGATTTGGAATAATGGTTCTTTCTGCAATTAAATGATCAAATCCATGATACATCACCCTAACCAATATATTAAACTAAAGTACATAAGTATGCAATATAATTAGTATCTTACCTCAAACTAAAAATATAAGGTTACATGCATCAAAAGTTAGTCAATAAAAACAAAAAATGAGACGATGAATGTGATATAGTAAAGAAAATTGCAATCTATAGGGACAAAGGTATGAAGGAGAAAATAACGATGTCTTTTAAAAGGTGGTAACGTGCAATATGATACTCTATCTCAATATGTTTGTTATGCTCATGAAAGTTGAATTGAGAAAAATTTAAACAACACTCTTCTTGTTGCAATACAATAGTGGAATTAGAATGTGAAGCCCCCATGCCCGCAAATAGCCAATGCATTGATGTTATTAATAATAAACATTGTAACACTATTGTATTACCATATGTATTTAATATGGTTACATATGTAGTTGATTTTTTTTGGAATTTTGAAACTTCAAAGTGTAACGACCTACATTTTTTTCTGATAATTAAAATATTGAATTTAATAAGGTTTTTTCATTTGATGTTGGAAGAAATAAAATTTTGTGATTAAATAATAAGAATGTAATTGGACTAAAATGTAATAGTGTTAATTTAAGGTAATTTATAATTGCTTTGATTGTAATTCCAATTAGTTGAAATTATTAAAAAGTTATAATTGGTTATAGATTGTAAATTTATTGTAATAATGTGTATTAATTGATAATTGGATTAAAAGGGCAATTGATAATTTAAATGTTGATTAATTAATGAAATAATGTGTGACATATTGAAATTGGATAGAATAGTACAGTATAGGTTATTATAACATTTGTTTGTAAATAATAAACTTACGAATACCATTAAATGTGAAAATGGTGACAGTTGTTAATTGTTATGAATTTATTTAATCAATTGCAATTAAATGTAATGTAACGTTACTTTAATATGAGTTAAGATAATAACTGCAAATTGTGAATATAACAAAAGGTATAGAAATGTTAATTATATTCACAAGGCGATAATTGATTTAATAAAAAGAGTGAAACAAAGATAAATTAATTTATTGAGATTTTAAATTATAATAAAATTAACAAACATAACATTTCTTTAACTCTGGCCTTTAAATGTTGTTCAATAGAATTTCTTCAAAGGCAGCTAACAGAACTGAAAATAGATTTTATTACACTCGGATTAATTTACAGAGGAAGTTTTACAACCACATTTTGGCTCTCGCCATTACAAACACAGAGCTTAAAACTTATATATTTTGTACATACATTTCATAATACAACACCATATATTTATAGCAGAGGTTGGCCATGGATAAATGATGAAGAAGGCTCTCGATATCAATATGGATAAGTGAAGAAGACTCCCAATCTTCATAATTACGGCTGGCATCTGTCTTTTATGTGAGCTGTCTCCTACTTTAACATTAATTTTATGTTGGTAGGATAAACATAATTGAATTGCGGCTGGCATCTGTCTTTTATGTGAGCTGTCTGGTACTTTAATTTTACGCTGACAGGATAAGCATAATTGAAGTGTCTGGACAAGATGAGCCGGCATAATATTACTTTACAGCTTGGTAGAAGCTTTAGATTTTATCTTTGTGGAAGTGGGGGGAATCCCGGCGGAGCTTCTGGAAAGTCTAGAGGAGTTTCACCAAACCTCTTCTACGAGGAAGTTCCAGAATTACCAGAGTACTGGATGGATTTTTACGTTTTCTCTTGCAGATAGTCTTAGTACGCTTAACTTTAGAGTATTGTCTTCCATTCCTTCTACCTCTCTTCATGACTTTTATCTGTGTTAACACTCATATGGTCTTCCTCATCAGAGTCTAATTCAAGTATCGCTTTTAGCCGATTCTTTAATTCCTTTTTGGAAGAACTCATCATTAATTCTTTTAAAATTTCTGAAACATCTCTTTTGGGGGATTTAATCACGGGAGTTTGAGGTTCATGATTAATTAAACCAGTAATTGAAAAAATAGAATCTTTAAAGAATTCATATTTATTTTATTAAAATCCTCCTTCCTAGATAAGGAATTTCAAAAGATAGTCCTAGCTTTTGTAGCGTTCTTGGGGCGATTATAACATCCCACTTCATTATCCGTGGCACTTGATAAAGTATTGCAAACATTAAACCATGATTTTTCATAGATGGGTTTATCTCAACAAATTTTTCATAAATCGCTCTAATTTTTTGTGGTAAAATCACTGGATATAATTCGAAGTTTGAAAGCCAAAATAAAAACCAATTTGGATAATTTAAAGAACTCTGTTCTTTAAATTATATAAACCAACTATGTCTTTTTTGTCTATTTTCATAGTAAAAACCAATCTCCCAAGCTTTGATATAATCAAAATAATTAAAGCTTATTTTATTTTTATAAGGATTTTTTGATCCCGTTGGTATTTCTTTGGAATTATATAAGTCTTCGTCCCATTGTTCTGGGGTGATCACTTTAATAATAGTGGCTTTGGAATAAACCCAATCACCACCTGATCTCAGAGTGGATTCGAATTGTATGGATCCAGAATAGGTTAATATATCTTGGTAAAATTGAAAATCCTTTGGATATAAATAAGGATCAGTAAAAAAATTTAAGAAAAAGGTCATAACTTCTTCAGCCTTAAATGACTGTATTTCTTTTCAATGGGGCATACCCAAATAGTAGTGATTGGAATGTATGGATATACGTACTCTTTAGCATACGAGAATTTTATTGCGAGCTCATAAGCTTCAGGTCTCAGTTTTTCATCTTCTGGAACAGTTTTTAAAACTTCTTCTCCGATAGTCTTTTCACTTTTAAGGAATATCGACTTATAAGTCGACTGTTGTTGGGCGGTTTTACTACTTTCTATTCTTTCTTTTTCTTTATTTATTTTTACCCTGTATAAATTCACGAGTTAAGAAATCAGGAAGTGAATTATTAGTTCCTTTTATAAACTCAATATCAAAGTCAAAGACTGATAAAATTGCTTGCCATCTGGCAAATATTTGTTTAGAAGCTATATTTTAACATCCTTTTGTAAGATTTCTTTAGCAGATTTACAGTCTACTCTTAATAATAATTTCTGATTTAATAAATCACTTTCAAATTTTTGTATACATAGTACAATTGATAAGATTTCCTTTTTTACTATAGAGTAATTTGCTCTTGGTCCTTGCCATATCCCAGATGTAAATCTTACTAATGATTCTTTATTATCAAATTTTTGTTTAAGAATTCCTCCATAGCCTATATCCGATGCATCAGTTTCAACTATTTTGAACGCATCAGGGTGAGGAATATCCAAACATGGAATTTCTTTAACTCTGGCCTTTATTCTTTTTACTGCATTAGTATGTTTTTCTGACCATGCAGGTGGATTCTATTTTAATCTTTCAAAAAGTGGTTTAGCGTCATAAGCTAAATTTTTATAAAAATCAGATACATAATTTAAACTTCATAGAAACCTTTGTAATTGATTTTTATCCTTAATTTCATTTGGAAGTTTGTCAGCAAATATAATCGCTCTATCTATGGGAACTATTGTTCCATCTTTTATATTATGTCCTAGAAATCTTATTTCTGTTTGAAAAAGTTTAATTTTCTTGGCCGATGCAGCCAGACCAGCCCTTTCTGTAACATTTATAAAAGTATCTAAATGTTTAAAATGTTGTTCAATAGAATTTGAAAATACTAAAACATCATCGATGTAAACTATTGTAAAAGCTGTATAAGGACTAAAAATATCATTCATTATTTTTTGAAATTCCGATGGCGCATTTTTAAGCCCGAATGGCATTACATTCCATTCATAGTGTCCGAATGGTACTGTAAATACCGTTTTATATCTATCTTTCTCAGCAATCTGAATTTGCCAATATCCAGATTTCATATCGAATTTTGACATTATTTTGGCTGAATAAAGCCTTGCTAGTAAGTCCTTTTTATTTTGAATTGGATATCTAATCCATCTTAAAGCTTTATTTAAAGATTTATAGTTTATAACTAGTCTAGGGACTCCACGTTCTAACTCAGCTGCATTTTCGACATAAAATGATGGGCAGCGCCATGGGCTTTTAGAGGGTCTGATAAGCCCTTTTTTTAATAATTCATCAATTTCTTTTCTACATATTTCAAGGTGTCTTGGACTCATAGCAATTGGACGAGCTTTAGTTGGAATTTGACTTTCTTTAAAGTCAGGTTCATAAGGCAGATTTACCATATGTTTCTTTCTTTCCCAAAATGCGTTAGGAGTATTTAAACATTTTGTTTTTTCTATATGATTTTGCAGGTCTTTTATTTTCTTTTGAAAATGAGGTGAAGATATATTTTCTCTAATTCTTTTGTAATTTATTTCCTGGGATAAGAAATTTAAGAAATTTTCTTTTCTTTTTATAGTTTTTTGTATGGTGTCAATTTCATGACATTTTGGTTGTGAAACAAAATTGAATGTTAATTCTTGATTATTCACTGTAGTTGTTATACCCTTTCAGATATTTTTGTTACTAGGTATAACATATGTAAAAATGGATTTAACATCATGTGATAAAAAATTTACCATTATAAACGGCATTTCAAGGCAAATTCCTTTATTTCAAACTGCTGAATTTTGTAATTTATATTTTTCTAATAATTTTCTACCATCTACGGCATTTAGAATTTCTGTTGTTTTAGTAAAATATTTTGAAGGTACTATTCCTTCGTTAATGCAATTTAAATCAGCACCAGAATCTATCATTGCAATCGCTTGGAAACTATATTCTTTATGTACTACTATAGTACTTTTGGTATGCCATTTATGTGTAATAACACGATCTAACATATTTACAAATGTTAAATTATTTAACTCTTTTTCGCGTGACATGCTTTCATTATCACTGTTATCATGATCTCTTTCTTCAATTAGAATTACTTTAGCTTTTAGTTCTTTAATTTCTTGTTTCAGTATTCTTATTTCGTGCTATAATTCTGACATTGTAGCTCCAGTATTTGAATTAACTGAACTCACTTTAGGTTTGGAATTTCTTACTCTATCAAAGATTTCTTTTATATTATAAGTTTCTGGTTGTTTTAATTTCAAATTTTTCTCATGGATTTTATCCTGATAAGATTCTAAATAGTTTCTTAATATATTTTCCTTTTCGTCTGGGTTTGATATTTTGTCTATTATATCCAGAATAAAGTTGTCTTCTTTTGGTAAGACAAATAATCCATTAGATAAAATTTTATAATAATTATAATTATTATCATCTTCAGAATCATCATCTAGTATTTCTTCTTTTTCTGATTCTGTTTCTGAATGTTCTTTTGGAATAATGTTTAATTTCCAATCTTCGGTCTCTTAATCAGAACTTTCTAAAAGTAATTTTTTAAGTGAATTTTTTAATTCTTAGTCTATATCAAGATTATTTATTTTCTTTTTCATTTTACATTTATTTGCATAATGTCCTGCCTTTTTGCCTTTCCAACATATTGGAATTTTCTTATTGTTTTCTTTATCTTTATTTCTTTTTCCTTTTCTTTTGTAAAATTCTTTATTTGTAGTTTTACTACATTCGCATTTTTCATTTTGAAAGTTTTTATTTTTGAAATGCTTTCGTTCAAATGGTTTTTTTATTTTCTATAACTATTTTCAGGTTTTATGGGTTTAATTCCCACTTGGCCACAAAAGTCTCCTAAGACTTGTTTACCGTATAGGTTTCCCTTTTGTATTTGTTTATGTAACTTGATTTCATTACATAAATTAATTCCTTCTGCTACTATTTCTGATGCTAATTCACCATATGAATATACATCCTAAGGAATTACTCCATCATTTTGATTTTTTATTCTTTCTTTAACCCTTGCTGCAAATAAGGGTTGTAATCCTGATATGAATTTTTCTTTCCAAAAGTCTTGATTGCAATCATGCATTATTAACACTTTAGAGAAATAAATATCTTTATACCATTATATGCGATAAATTTGCACATTTTAATTTCATTAATTGTTCTCTTGTTTTATCATTTAATAATGATGTTGTTCCTACAAAGTGATTAGCGATTGTGTAAAGAAGTGTATTAACCACATCAACTACTTATCTATCATTTACAATTTTTACTGCTCTAATTACTCGATTTCTAGCTTCGCTAGTCATATAATTTTCCCACCAATGTCTTACTTGGCCTGTAAACCCTTGAATTATTGCAGTTGCTATATCTTCATCTTTATTGCCTTTAGCCCTACTGGCCACTGCATACATTGCCGTATAATGCAATTTTAATTGAATTTGATATTCTGAGCAGCCATCGATGTTACATTCAACTATTGATGAGCCATCATATGATGCTTGCATATATGGATCCATCTCCTCTATTAGGAGATCTACTGGAGTTGGTTTATCATAATAAGGTTTGTTATTTGGAAAATTTTTATAATTTATTTTATTGATTTCAAAAGAATTTTCTTGTTGCTTTGATTCTGATAAAAACTGTTTTTGAATTTGATTAACTTCGTCATCTGAACTTTGGTTAAAATCTTCATCAGAGGATAAAGTTTGGTTATAAATTTTTCTGTAAGGGGTGCCACTTCCTTTTCTTTTACTCCTAGGGTTTTTAACCTTTTTATTACTTCTTCTAACATTTCAGTGTTTTCTCCATGCCTATTTAGGTCAACATTTAATTTTTCTGATGGTAAGGGTTTGAATAAAGCCTTATCTATAGAAGATCACTCTTTATGAATTTTATTTCTTTCTTGTTCTGGACTTTTATTAACTTGTTGTTCTATCCTAATGAGTTGCTTACCCATTGATTGTAATGTTAAATTTGTAAAATTATTTTGTTCAATAATAGTTTCTATATCGCCATTTTTCCAATAAGGATTTGCGGTTAATTCATCATTTTCAATTTTCAATAATAAATTAGATTCTGGAGGATGTATACTCTTAATTACTTTTCCCTTCTTTGTTGTGTATTCTTGATATGCCATATTTACATTGGGAACTATTAAAAAATCGTCAAAATTGGGAAAGGTATCTCTATGTTTTTCTATTTTATAATATCCTTCCACTATTTTGAAGAAATCATAATTTTCTGGTAAATCGTCTTCTATTTTTTGGAGATAAGATTTATATCTTTTAAACAATTTTTCTTGAATCTCAGGTGTTTTCGTAAAAAACCATTTTCTTTTAGTTTTATTTTCATCCGAATAAAACTTCTGTTGTTCTATTTCTGAAAAGGGAAATTTTATTCTCTCATTAAGAGTTAAGGTATTTAAACCAAATACACTTTTGTCTTCATCGTAACCCATATCAGAAGGGTTGGGGATGAAGAATTATTAAGTCTATACTCAGGTTGGCTTACTCCATCTGGTGTATTTCTAATAATTACATTTTCTTCTTTTAATTTTAAAGTAGTTGGGCTATTCTGAGGAACCGGCTCCTCTGATTTTGATGTAGTACCTAAGGTAAGGTGCGTAATTCTATTTCTTGAGAATCTTATTTCAACATCACCATCTGGATATTCAACGATTTCTTCCAAGGTTTTATTTTCCACTTTAATTGGGTCATTAGCCTGAGTTAAGCTAATAAGCAGAACAAACCTGCGTTAAGCTAATAAGCTGAACAAGCCTGCATTAATCTAATAACCTGAACGATAGCCTAAGTTAAGCTAATAAACCGAACAAACTGTGACACCTAACTCCCTCCCGGGGGCTTGAAATGTCCGGCAGCACCTCTTTGCTTCGTACTGGCTCCGATACCAGATCTCTTTACAGACTACAGGATCGTTCCAATATAGCTTTGATTTTATTTAAAAACAGAGCAAATGGAGTAGAGAATTTGCAAACAGAACTGAAAATAGATTTTATTACACTCGGATTAATTTACAGAGGAAGTTTTACAAGCACACTTTGGCTCTCGCCATTACAAACACAGAGCTTAAAACTTATATATTTTGTACATACATTTCATAATACAACACCATATATTTATAGCAGAGGTTGGCCACGAATAAGTGATGAAGAAGGCTCTCGATCTCAATATGGATAAGTGAAGAAGACTCCCGGTCTTTATAATTGCGGCTGGTATCTGTCTTTTATGCGAGCTGTCTCCTACTTTAACTTTAATTTTTATGCTGGCAGGATAAGCATAATTGAATTGCGGCTGGCATCTGTCTTTTATATGAGCTGTCTGGTACTTTAATTTTACGCTGGCAGGATAAGCATAATTGAAGTGTTTGGACAAGATGAGCTGGCATAGTCTTACTTTATAGCTAGGTAGAAGCTTTAGATTTTATCTTTGTAGAAGTGGGGGGAATTCTGGTGGAGCTTCTGGAAAGTCTAGAGGAGTTTGAGGAAAATCTAGTGGTAAACTTGCAGGGATTAATATTGTGCTAATCATCAAACCTCTTCTACTAGGAAGTTCCAGAATTACCAGAGTACTGGATGGATTTTTACGTTTTCTCTTGCAGATAATATTAGTACGCTTAACTTTAGCGTACTGTCTTCCATTCCTTCTACCTCTCTTCATGACTTTTATCTGTGTTAACACTCATAAGGTCTTCCTCATCAGAGTCTGATCCAAGTATTGCTTTTAGCTGATTCTTTAATTCCTTTTTAGAAGAACTCATCATTAATTCTTTTAAAATTTCTGAAACATCTCTTTTGGGTGATTTAATCACGGGAGTTTGAGGTTCACGATTAATTAAACCAGTAATTGAAAAAATAGAATCTTTAAAGATTTCATATTTATCCTACCATTTTATTAAAATCCTCCTTCCTAGATAAGGAATTTCAAAAGATAGTCCTAGCTTTTGTAGCATTCTTGGGGTGATTAAAACATCCCACTTCATTATCCATGGTACTTGATAAAGTACTGCAAACATTAAACCATGATTTTTCATAGATGGGTTTATCTCAACAAATTTTTCATAAATCGCTCTAATTTTTCGTGGTAAAATCACTGGATATAATCCAAAGTTTGAAAACCAAAATAAAAACCAATTTGGATAATTTAAAGAACTCTGTTCTTTAAATTGTATAAACTAACTATGTCTTTTTTGTCTATTTTCATAGTAAAAACCAATCACCCAAGCTTCGATATAATCAAAATAATTAAAGCTTATTTTATTTTTATAAGGATTTTCGATCCTGTTGATATTTCTTTGGACTTATATAAGTCTCCGTCCCATTGTTCTGGGGTGATCACTTTAATAATAGTGGCTTTGGAATAAGCCCAATCACCACCTGATCTCAGAGTGGATTCGAATTGTATGGATCCAGAATAGGTTAATATATCTTGGTAAAATTGAAAATCCTTTGGATATAAATAAGGATCAGTAAATTTTTTTAAGAAAAAGGTCATAACTTCTTCAGCCGTTAAATGACTGTATTTCTTTTCAATGGGAATACCTAAATAGTAGTGATTGGAATGTATGGATATACGTACTCTTTAGCATACGAGGATTTTATTGCGAGCTCATAAGCTTCAGGTCTCAGTTGTTCATCTTCTGGAACAGTTTTTAAAACTTCTTCATCGATAGTCTTTTCACTTTTAAGGAATATCGACTTAAAAGTCGACTGTTGTTGGGCAGTTTTACTGCTTTCTATTCTTTCTTTTTCTTTATTCATTTTTACCCTGTAAAAATTCACGAGTTAAGAAATCAGGAAGTGAATTATTAGTTCCTTTTATAAACTCAATATCAAAGTCAAAGACTGATAAAATTGCTTTCCATCTGGCAAATATTTGTTTAGAAGCTATATTTTTAACATCCTTTTGTAAGATTTCTTTAGCAGATTTACAATCTACTCTTAATAAGAATTTCTGATTTAATAAATCACTTCAAATTTTTGTATACATAGTACAATTGATCAGATTTCCTTTTTTACTGTTGAGTAATTTTCTCTTGGTCCTTGCCATAGCCCAGATGTAAATCTTACTAATGATTCTTTATTATCAAATTTTGTTTAAGAATTCCTCCATAGCCTATATCCGATGCATCAGTTTTAACTATTTTGAACGCATCAGGGTGAGGAATAGCCAAACATGGAATTTCTTTAACTCTGGCCTTTATTCTTTTTACTAAATTAGTATGTTTTTCTGACCATGCATGTGGATTCTTTTTTAATCTTTCAAAAAGTGGTTTAGCGTCATAAGCTAAATTTTTATAAAAATCAGATACATAATTTAAACTTCCTAGAAACCTTTGGAATTGATTTTTATCCTTAATTTCATTTGGAAATTTGACAGAAAATATAATCGCTCTATCTATGGGAAGTATTGTTCCATCTTTTATATTATGTCCTAGAAATCTTATTTCTGTTTGAAAAAGTTTAACTTTCTTGGCCGATACAGCTAGACCAGCCTTTTCTGTAACATTTATAAAAGTATTTAAATGTTTAATATGTTGTTCAATAGAATTTGAAAATACTAAAACATCATCGATGTAGACTATTGTAAAAGCTGTATAAGGACTAAAAATATCATTCATTATTTTTTTGAAATTCCGATGGCATGTTTTTAAGCCCGAATGGCATTACATTCCATTCATAGTGTCCGAATGGTACTGTAAATGCCGTTTTATATCTATCTTTCTCAGCAATCTGAATTTGCCAAAATCAGGATTTCATATCGAATTTTGACATTATTTTGGCTGAATAAAGCCTTGCTAGTAAGTCCTTTTTATTTGGAACTGGATATCTAATCCATCTTAAAACTTTATTTAAAGGTTTATAGTTTATAACTAGCCTACGGACTCCACATTCTAACTCAGCTGCATTTTCGGCATAAAATGTTGGGCAGCTCCATGGGCTTTTAGAGGGTCTGATAAGCCCCCTTTTTAATAATTCATCAATTTCTTTTTTACATATTTTAAGGTGTCTTGGACTCATGGCAATTGGATGAGCTTTAGTTGGAATTTGACTTTCCTTAAAGTCACGTTCGTAAGGCAGATTTACCATATGTTTCATTCTTTCCCAAAATGCGTTAGGAGTATCTGAACGTATTGTTTTTTCTATATGATTTTGCAGGTCTTTTATTTTCTTTTGAAAATGAGGTAAAGATATATTTCCTCTAATTCTTTTGTAATTTATTTCCTGGGATAAGGAATTTAAGAAATTTTCTTTTCTTTTTATAGTTTTTTGTATGATGTCAATTTCATGACATTTTGGTTGTGAAACAAAATTGAATGTACAAAATTGAATGTTAATTCTTGATTATTCACTATAGTTGTTATACCCTTTTCAGACATTTTTTATTGGGTATAACATATGTAAAAATGGATTTCCTAATATAACATCATGTGATAAATTTTTTATCATTGGAAACGGCATGTAGCAAAGTTACTGTAGCACCAACACTATTCACCTAAAACAAATTTAATAATTTTGTTTTAGAACCGTATCTGGTTATCTACTATTTTTGTATTGTAACTTTTGATAATAATCTGGAAGACCGATCTTTATGTTAGCTTTGAAATCGGCATTTGTCCTTAAGTCGCGTATCCGTTACTAGTCTCTGTTAGCCGTTTAAGTGTTTAGGCATTTTGAGACTTTAGGGGTAAATCGTTGACAATGATAAGGAAAAGATAATGTATCGATTAACCAGAGCATTGTCATACAGAGACAATGGTGAAAATAGTTTAGATGATCTACAAATGGAAATTAATAACAAAAACCTAGAAATTGTTATCAAAGAGGATTTAGAACAAAATTTAACTAAATGGAAAATACCGGCTTATTCGCCATCAAAAATCTATAAGATAACAGGTAGTTTCGTTATGAAATCTGATTATATAATCAAAACTGTTGAACAAGCTATTCCCCTTACAGAAGGTTATAATACCTTTTGTTTACTTCCAAAAGGACTTTTAAATCTACATAAAGAAAAATATAAATTTATTCATATAGGCATGGTTCAAGTTGCGCTAAAACCAGCGACTCGTTTAGGATTAAAGATATCGGCCATTATTGCAGTAAGTGATAAAAGGCATAATAAGTTTCGCGATTCTTTAATAGGAATCATAGAATCAACTCTATGTGATGGACCGATATATTTTTCATGCTTTCCAAATTTCACTGTTTCTATAACAGAATCAAATGTAACGCAATCTGTCTGTTTAGATATAAAAACAGAAGGTTTTAATATGAAACCCGGAACGCAAAATGTTATACTTATTTATAGAATATGTTATAAAGCTATGAATACTGTTATAGCAGACATTAAAAATGTACCAATAAAAAACGACAGTACAACAACAATGTTTATAACTGATATAAGTAAAAGTAATGTTGTTATCCCCAATCCCATAAAATGGAATGAAATAATTTACCAGAGAAATGGCTTTTAGAAGAAGCTAATGACCCAATTAAAGTGGAAAATAAAACCCTGGAAGAAATCGTTGAATATCCAGATGGTGATGTTGAAATAAGATTCTTAAAAAATAGAATTACGCACCTTACCTTAGGTTCTACATCAAAATCAGAGGAGCCAGTTCCTCAGAATAGCCCAACTACTTTAAACTTAAAAGAAGAAAATGTAATTATTAGAAATACACCAGATGGAGTAAGCCAACCTGAGTATAGTCTTAATAATTCTTCATCCCCAACCCCTTCTGATATGGGTTACGATAAAGACAAAAGTGTATTTGGTTTAAATACCTTAACTCTTAATGAGAGAATAAAATTTCCCTTTTCAAAAATAGAACAACAAAAGTTTTATTTGGATGAAAATAAAACTAAAAGAAAATGGTTTTTTACGAAAACCCCTAAGACTCAAGAAAATGGTTTAGAAGATATAAATCTTATCTCCAAAAAATAGGAGATGATTTACCAGAAAATTATGATTTCTTCAAAATGGTGGAAGGATATAATAAAATAGAAAAACATAAAGATACCTTTCCCTGATTTTGATGATTTTTTTAACAGTTGCCAATATAAATATGGAATATCATGAATACACAACAAAGAAGGGAAAAGTAATTAAGAGTATACATCCTCCAAAATCTAATTAATTATTGAAAATTGAAAATTAAGAATTAACCGCAACTCCTTATAGGAAAAATGGCAATATAAAAGCTATTATTGAACAAAATAATTTTTCAAATTTAACATTACAATCAATGGGTAAGCAACTCATTAGCATAGAACAAGAAGTTAATAAAAGTCCAGAACAAGAAAGAAATAAAATTCATAAAGAGCGATCTTCTATAGATAAGGCTTTATTCAAACCCTTGCCCTCAGAAAAATTAAATCTTAACCTAAATAGGCATGGAGAAAACACCGAAATGTTAGAAGAAATACTAAAAAGGTTAAAAATCCTAGGAGTAAAAGAAAAGGAAGTGGCACCCCTTACAGAAAAAATTAATAACCAAAATTTATCCTCTGATGAAGATTTTAATCAAAGTTCAGATGACGAAGTTAATCAAATTCAAAAACAGTTTTTATCAGAATCAAAGCAGCAAGAAAATTCTTTTGAAATCAATAAAATAAATTATTAAAAATTTCCAAATAAAAAACCTTATTATGATAAACCAACTCCAGTTGATCTCCTAATAGAGGAGATGGATCCATATATGCAAGCATCATATGATGGCTCATCAATAGTTGAATGGAACATCGATGGCTGCTCAGAATATCAAATTCAATTATAATTGCATTATATGGCAATGTATGCAGTAGCCAGTAGGGCTAAAGGCAATAAAGATGGAGATATAGCTACTGCAATAATTCAAGGGTTTATAGGCCAATTAAGACGTTGGTGGGAAAACTATATGACTAGCGAAGCTAGAAATCGAGTAATTAGAGCAGTAAAAATTGTAAATGATAGTGAAGTAGTTGATGTGGTTAATACACTTCTTTATACAATCGCTAATCACTTTGTAGGAACAGCATCATTATTAAATGATAAAACAAGAGAACAATTAATGAAATTAAATTGTGAAAATTTATCGCAATTTAAATGGTATAAAGATATTTATTTCTCTAAAGTGTTTATAATGCATGATTGCAATCAAGACTTTTGGAAAGACAAATTCATATCAGGATTACCACCCTTATTTGCAGCAAGGGTTAAAGAAAGAATAAAAAATCAAAATGATGGAGTAATTCCTTATGATGGATATTCATATGGTGAATTAGCATCAGAAATAGTAGCAGAAGGAATTAATTTATGCAATGAAATCAAGTTACATAAACAAATACAAAAGGGAAACCTATACGGTAAACAAGTCTTAGGAGACTTTTGTGGCCAAGTGGGAATTAAACCCATAAGACCTGAAAATAGTTATAGAAAACAAAAAATAACCATTTAAACGAAAGCATTTCAAAAATAAAAACTTTCAAAATGAAAAATGCGAATGTAGTAAAACTATAAATAAAAAATTTTACAAAAGAAAAGGAAAAAGAAATAAAGATAAAGAAAACAATAAGAAAATTCCAATATGTTGGAAATGCAAAAAGGCAGGACATTACGCAAATAAATGTAAAATGAAAAAGAAAATAAATAATCTTGATAGAGTAAGAAATTCAAAACCTAAAGTGAGTTTAGTTAATTCAAATACTGAAGCTACAATGTCAGAATTAAAGCACGAAATAAGAATACTGAAACAAGAAATTAAAGAACTAAAAGCTAAAGTAATTCTACTTGAAGAAAGATATCATGATGACAGTGATAATGAAAGCACGTTACACGAAAAAGAGTTAAATAATTTAACATTTGTAAATATGTTAGATCGTGTTATTACACATAAATGGCATACCAAAGTTACTATAGTAGTACATAAAGAATATTGTTTCCAAGCGATTGTAATGATAGATTCTGGTGCTGATTCCAAATAAAAAGGACTTACTAGCAAGGCTTTATTCATCCAAAATAATGTCAAAATTCGATATGAAATCTGGATTTTGGCAAATTCAGATTGCTGAGAAAGATAGATATAAAACGGCATTTACAGTACCATTCGGACACTATGAATGGAATGTAATGTCATTCGGGCTTAAAAATGCGCCATCGGAATTTCAAAAAATATAGCCTTGATTTTATTTAAAAACAGAGCAGGTGGAGCAGTGAATTTGCAAACAGAACTGAAAATAGATTTTATTACACTCGGATTAATTACAGAGGAAGTTTTACAAGCACACTTTGGCTCTCGCCATTACAAACACAGACCTGAAAATTTATATATTTTGTACATACATTTCATAATACATAACCATGTATTTATAGCAGAGGTTGGACACGGATTAGTGATGAAGAAGGCTCTCGATCTCAATATGGATAAGTGAAGAAGACTCCCGATCTTCATAATTGCTGCTGGTATCTGTCTTTTATGTGAGCTGTCTCCTACTTTAACTTTAATTTTTATGTTGGCAGGATAAGCATAATTGAATTACAGTTGGCATCTGTCTTTTATATGAGCTGTCTGGTACTTTAATTTTACGCTGGCAGGATAAGCATAATTGAAGTGTTTGGACAAGATGAGCTGGCATAATCTTACTTTACAGCTAGGTAGAAGCTTTAGATTTTATCTTTGTGGAAGTGGGGGGAATCCTGGTGGAGCTTCTGGAAAGTCTAGAGGAGTTTGAGGAAAATCTGGCGCTAAACTTGCAGGACTTAATATTGTGCTAATCACCAAACCTCTTCTACCAGGAAGTTCCAGAATTACCAGAGCACTAGATGGATTTTTATGTTTTCTCTTACAGATAATATTAGTACGCTTAACTTTAGTGTATTGTCTTCCATTCCTTCTACCTTTCTTCATGACTTTCATCTGTGTTAACACTCATAAGGTCTTCCTCATCAGAGTCTGATTCAAGTATCGCTTTTAGCTGATTCTTTAATTCCTTTTTAGATGAACTCATCATTAATTCTTTTAAAATTTCTGAAACATCTCTTTTGGGGGATTTAATCACGGGAGTTTGATGTTCACGATTAATTAAACCAGTAATTGAAAAAAATAGAATCTTTAAAGGATTCACATTTATCCCACCATTTTATTAAAATCCTCCTTCCTAGATAAGGAATTTCAAAAGATAGTCCTAGCTTTTGTAGCGTTCTTGGGGCGATTATAACATCCCACTTCATTATCCATGGTACTAGATAAAGTATTGCAAACATTAAACCATGATTTTTCATAGACGGGTTTATCTCAACAAATTTTTCATAAATGGCTCTAATTTTTTGTGGTAAAATCACCGGATATAATCCGAAGTTTGAAAACCAAAATGAAAACCAATTTGGATAATTTAAAGAACTCTGTTCTTTAAATTGTATAAACCAACTATGTCTTTTTTGTCTATTTTCATAGTAAAATCCAATCTCCCAATCTTTGATATAATCAAAATAATTAAATCTTATTTTATTTTTATAAGGATATTTTGATCCCGTTGGTATTTCTTTGGACTTATATAAGTCTCCGTCCCATTGTTCTGGGGTGATCACTTTAATAATAGTGGCTTTGGAATAAGCCCAATCACCACCTGATCTCAGAGTGGATTCGAATTGTATGGATCCAGAATAGGTTAATATATCTTGGTAAAATTGAAAATCCTTTGGATATAAATAAGGATCAGTAAAAAAATTTAAGAAAAAGGTCATAACTTCTTCAGCCGTTAAATGACTGTATTTCTTTTCAATGGGGCATACCCAAATAGTAGTGATTGGAATGTATGGATATACGTACTCTTTAGCATACGAGGATTTTATTGCGAGTTCATAAGCTTCCGGTCTCAGTTGTTCATCTTCTGGAACAGTTTTTAAAACTTCTTCTCTGATAGTCTTTTCACTTTTAAGGAATATCGACTTATAAGTCGACTGTTGTTGGGCAGTTTTACTGCTTTCTATTCTTTCTTTTCCTTTATTCAATTTTACCCTGTAAAAATTCACGAGTTAAGAAATCAGGAAATGAATTATTAGTTCCTTTTATAAACTCAATATCAAAGTCAAAGACTGATAAAATTTCTTGCCATCTGGCAAATATTTGTTTAGAAGCTATATTTTTAACATCCTTTTGTGAGATTTCTTTAGCAGATTTACAGTCTACTCTTAATAAGAATTTCTGATTTAATAAATCACTTTCAAATTTTTGTATACATAGTACAATTGATAAGATTTCCTTTTCTACTGTAGAGTAATTTTCTCTTGGTCCTTGCCATAGCCCAGATGTAAATCTTACGAATGATTCTTTATTATCAAATTTTTATTTCAGAATTCCTCCATAGCCTATATTCGATGCATCAGTTTCAACTATTTTGAACGCATCAGGGTGAGGAATAGCCAAACATGGAATTTCTTTAACTCTGGCCTTTATTCTTTTTACTGCATTAGTATGTTTTTCTGACCATGCATGTGGATTCTTTTTTAATCTTTCAAAAAGTGGTTTAGCGTCATAAGCTAAATTTTTATAAAAATCAGATACATAATTTAAACTTCCTAGAAACCTTTGTAATTGATTTTTATCCTTAATTGCATTTGGAAATCTATCAGCAAATATAATCGTTCTATGGGAAGTATTGTTCCATCTTTTATATTATGTCCTACAAATCTTATTTCTGTTTGAAAAAGATTAATTTTCTTGGCCGATACAGCTAGACCTGCCCTTTCTGTAACATTTATAAAAGTATTTAAATGTTTAAAATGTTGTTCAACAGAATTTGAAAATACTAAAACATCTAACAGAACTGCCTTTGAAGAAGGCTCAATAGAAGTATTTAAAATGTTCAATACTAAAAATTCTATTGTTCAATAAAATGTTGTTCAATAGAAGTATTTAAAATGTTGTTCACTCAAACTCATCTCTATTAGCTGCCTTTGAAGAAATCCGTAATCTCCTCCTCTAATTCGATTGGATTTGGAATCATTCCTTCTCTGTTTAGCTTGCAAGTTTGGATTTGAATCTTTCTTCCTTTCTATTTAATTTTCTTATTTTATTTTAAGGAATTTGGTTTAATTTTTATTTAGGGATATTTGTTTTAAGATTTAAGGAAGAAGAACATGAAAAATGGAGTTTGAGTGAAGCGACGATTACATATGAAGGAAATGGAAAATGAGACGAATTAGGGTTATTTGTATAGATACGAATCCCAAAATACCCCCCATACCACTTGGGCCTAGACCTGCTTCGCCTCCAAACATGCATTGAAGTAAATGATCCGTATCTCTTTCATTATGTGTTCATTTCTAATATTTCATATATGAATTTGGACTAGAAAAATCTATTTGATGCAACAACAAAAGTTAAAATTTCCAAATTCCTTTGTTTGTGAAAATTTTGTTTTAATTTTTATGTAAAATTGCCCAAGTGCCCTTTTTAATTAGTTATTTATTTTTATAAAATTCCTAGCTATTACAATGATCTTCTTATGATTACCGTAGAAGCTAGCCTTACTATAAGTCTTTTAGCTAAATTTCAAGGAAAAATAAAATAGTATAGAATCGAAAGAAGAAGAAGCATGAGGAAGTGAAGTTTAAATCTAAAAACTAAACAGAATTATGACGATGAAGACAAAAATAACAAGGTGATAATGAAATGATGTTAACGATGACCTCAAAGTGCATAGAAGGACTCGAATAACCTAAATTAAGATTTGATAGGCAAAGTCCTACTATAAGAAGGCATAAAGGTGGGTTCAAATAAAATTAAACATCTTATTTTAGATGAATATGACCTACAGTCTAAAAGTATCTCCATATTTTATGTTTCACTCGAAAATAATCACCGTGGATAGTGCAAGGATTCTTTAGAGAAACATAAGGTATGCCTACGGCTATTCATGGCTACAAAGTTGTGAAGAAGGTGACTTACGTAAACATTGTTATAAGGTTGGCAGTAAGATTGAGTGCTCGAGAATTGTTTGACACCATATTTACAAGGAATAACAGAGATACCTACTAGATAAGTTACAAGACTACGAGTGAAGTAGGTCTTTTCCGCGATCACAAGTAAATGAGGAAAATTTCTTCCTCTAGCTTACTAGGAAGATGACTGATACAATAATATCAAGGAATAATGCATGTGTAGAGGTTTATATTCAGTCCCTCGATGAAGCTACAAGGGTTAATTATGTTAAAACAAAAGGACGAAATTAGTCGATTTGGAATAATGGTTCTTTCTGCAATTAAATGATCAAATCCATGATACATCACCCTAACCAATATATTAAAGTAAAGTACTTAAGTATGCAATATAATTAGTATCTTACCTTATACTAAAAATATAAGGTTACATGCATAAAAAGTTAGTCAATAAAAACCAAAAATGAGACGATGAATGTGATATAGTAAAGAAAATTGCAATCTATAGGGACAAAGGTATGAAGGAGAAAATAACGATGTCTTCTAAAGGTGGGTAACGTGCAATATGCTCTATCTCAATATGTTTGTTATGCTCATGAAAGTTGAATTGAGAAAATTTTAAACAACACTCTTCTTGTTGTAATACAATAGTGGAATTAGAATGTGAACCCCCATGCCCGCAAATAGCCAATGCAGTCGATGTTATTAATAATAAACATTGTAACACTATTGTATTACCATATGCATTTACTATGGCTACATATGTTGTTGATTTTTTTTGGAATTTTGAAACTTCAATGTGTAATGACCTATATTTTTTTCTGATAATTAAAATATTGAATTTAATAAGGTTTTTTCATTTGATGTTGGAAGAAATAAAATTTTGTGATTAAATAATAAGAATGTAATTGGATTAAAATGTAATATTATCAATTTAAGGTAATTTGTAATTGCTTTGATTGTAATTCCAATTAGTTGAAATTATTAAAAAGTTATTAGCTATAGATTGTAAATTTATTGTAATAATGTGTATTAATTAATAATTGGATTAAAAGGGCAATTGATAATTTAAACGTTGATTATTTAATGAAATAATGCGTGACAAATTGAAATTGGATAGAATAGTATAGTATAGGTTATTATAACATTTGTTTGTAAATAATAAACTTACGAATGTTATTAAATGTGAAAATGGTGATAGTTGTTAATTGTTACAAATTTATTTAATCAATTGCAATTAAATGTAATGTAATGTTACTTTAATATGAGTTAAGATAATAACTGCAAATTGTGAATATAACAAAAGGTATTGAAATGTTAATTATATTCACAAGGCAGTTGATTTAATAAAAAGAGTGAAACAAAGATAAATTAATTTATAGAGATTTTAAATTATAATAAAATTAACAAACATTCAATATACTTGAAATATTGCAACCAATATGGTAAAAGATGATAATTGTAGTTTATTAGTGTAATAAGATATAAACAAATGTTAACTATGTCTATAGAGTAATAATTGATTGAATAAAAAAGATTGAAATCAAATTTAATCAATTTATTAGAATTAAATTATATTTAATTTAATTTAATTTCAGTTGAAATTGAATGTTGTAACTCGTATAATAATTAACACCGAATTGGTATATAAATTTGTTTTAAATAACTATAAATGTCTAAAAATTAAAATATTTGTTAATTATAAGATTTGAAATTAAAGCGTGATTAATTAATTTAATATTAATTTATTTAATTAACGTGAAAATAGCCATCTTGGCCACCATATTGGATTTCGAAGAAACCAATTTCATCGGACCCATAACAGTGAATTATTATAAGGTTTCAAGTTTCGTAGCGATCGGACTTGTCGTTTGATCGTACAGACTCGTAACGCGTAGAATTTAATTTGAAATGAGCTGATTTTTAAGCTAACTTCTTCATATGATGGAATTAGGACATGAAACCTGTTCCATTGAGTTTAAATTATCAAAAAAAATATTTAGATATATGGGATGACCTACTTTTGTTTCGGAAGTGAAACTGGCTTTTCGGGTTTTATTTGTCGTTTCAAATCAATTCGGGTATTATTCATTTCTTATCGGGCTACATTAGTTTATATTGTTCTGCTCTAACCCTAGCAACCTTTCTATTTCTTATTCCATTTTACTGTACGTACATTTCCTTCTCATCTCCTCTTTCCAATGGCAATAAACAGATAAATTACAATTCCTCAATTCAATTTCAAAACCAAATCGAAAATTCAAATTCCTCAAACCCTCTCAAATTATATATCAATTCGAAGCTCTGACGAGGGTAATCCATTGCTGCAATTCATTTTTCAATTTGGTTTATCGTTTGGTTCGGAATCAAGGATGGACCTCGGCTGTCCATAGAGAGGTTTGTCATTTTAATGGTGGATCCACGATAAGGGTTCGATCGAAAGGTTTCGGCGTGTAGGGTTGTCGAAAGAAGTTGATCCATGGTTTCACCTTAGGTCTTAGGCGGTTGGAGTTGCCTCGATCGAGGCATTTAGGATGGTGGCGACGCTCACGCCGAGACATGACCGGAGGTGGTCGAAGACTAGGGAGAGGGGTGGCCGGAGGTGCAGGTCATGGCGGTGGTGCCGGATCGCGATGAAGATGCTCGGTATTGCGACGAAAATTGGTCAAAGGAGTCGAAGTGGCGGCGGCTGCGTGTGCTTAGTGACTGGGTAGGGTTTCGCGGTGAAACGGTAATGGTGACGTGTTTTATTTTATTAAAATTATAATAATATTGTAAATTTAAATGTTTTATTGTTAATAACGTTTTAATACAAGGTCGAATTCACGCGCGGTTTCCTCCGTTGCAATTGTATCGAAATTTCCAACATTTTGTCGCTCGTTTGAACGAATTCTAAGGCTGTTCAAATATGGAGCTTATTTCAGATTTCAAATCGATTTGAAATCAAAATGTGAGTTTTTTTACCCAATCACAACTACTAGAATAATTTATGTTAGTTAAGTTAAATTTATGATGTGATTAGAAATTTATTGATTGATATTTGGTAAGTTTAAGTTGTCATTCTAGTTAAATTTGACTTTTATTGTGTTTAATCATCGTTTATTGTAATATTAAATTTAATCAATTTAATACCTGTTAATGACAATCAGTTATCTATTGATGTTTATTGGTTGATTTGGATGATGATTATGTTGGATCTTTGATTGTTGATATTGGATGACTAGATGTTGTATTTTTATATTGTTATAACACTGCAAGTTCCTTATGGGTTGAAATGATACATACCCGAATGATCTATAGATTAGGGAAAAATCTTTATGGGTTGAAATGATAGACTCGAGCAATTTTATTAATTTTATTTAATTTGAGATTGCGGTTTGAAATGATATAAAAAGGTAAAAATTTAAATTGCGGATTGGAATGATAAATATCTGTATCACTTGACCATAGGGTAGAAAATTATATACGGACACCGGATTGGTTAAATAAAATGATCTATTTCTTTAAATTTTGAATTCAGTTAACTGGATTTTTGAAATTGAAATTTATTTACATAAACTGAATTATTTTTCGATGATCCAAGCGTTAATGCTGAGATTGGAATTGATCAAATGGATTGTTCAAAAGGTTTAAATTGGAATTTCAAAGTTGAAGTGTCAAATATAAATGAATTTATTGGAATTCGGTTATTAAAAATGTTTGGATATAACTTTGAAATCTATTTTAATCAATTTAAACTATATTTAACTTATTTAATCTATTTTAAAACCTATTCAATATAATTTAAATCTATTTAACATATATTTAACTTATTTAAATCATTTTAAATAAAAAAATCTATTTAATCTATTAAAATCATAAATCTAATCAAATAAAATTTAAATCTATTTAAACTATTTTACCTATTTTAAATTATTTTCATACTATTAAAATATTTATGACTATTTAAACTATTTTCTAAAATTTCAGATTGTGTAAAGATGAAATATTTATACTTAAATCTTTGATTGTGATTTACAACCTAAGTTGGAATTTGTAATTGATACCTTTTGTGAAATAACATATCTTGAGTAAATATGATGATTTGAAATGAGGGTTTAACCTATTTTGAGAAATGATTTTGAAAGTGAATATAGTTTTGAAAGTGAATATGATTCAAAAGAGATATGGTTTGAAATCGAATGTGATATTTTGATATCAATTATGAATCGACTTTGAAATGTAAAGGAACCATCCGGTGTGAAATAAGCGTTTGGTTGTTAAAGAGACCGGGGTCGAATATTGGCACACTCTCTGCCAATGCCGAAAACCACTTTAACAACTGTGTATGTGGTGGAGATTCTAGAAATGAAGTAGGATGGTTTGGCAAATATCCTGTATGAGGTATTTACATGACCCCGACTCCCGTGAGTCAGCTTAGATGTGACTAAAATAGGAGCTATATCGGGCCAAGTGAGGTCATTCCTCCTATTAGGCACATTTCTTTGATACTATACTTTGACTTTGTGATTGATTTGGTGGCCACCCTTCGATTTTGATTATGGAAGCATGTCCGAGGTAGGCGGTAGTAGCTACTATGCTTTATCATCAGTCCGGGAGTGAAATTGGTATATCTACCCTTGCATTGCCTCGGTGCCATGTTTACATGCCCTATCGCACCTTCTACGAGTTTGTTTTGTACCATACCTATGGAGTGCCCTCTGGGTAAACCTTACGGAGGAGCGGACGGTATTGTATAGACTATGGAAATGTATAAAATGTGTTGAGGGGAATATGTGTAACGCCCTAACGCTATTTTAATAGTTTACTTTACCGTAGACACTACTATAATAGCGAATTGTACTACATAGCAGATAGTTTAACGGATCCTTAGGAGATGGAAATCTCGAACATCTCTTAAATTGTTGCACTCACATTAGACACTAGATAAGAGATGTCAAACCCCGTAAACATTTCTGATACTGTTACACTTACATTTATTTACCGTTGATTTAACTTACATAAGATCTTTTAGTTATGACTCGGGTGTTTTGTATTTTCAATTCGCTCAGGTAAGTCTGGGTTTTCAGTTTATCGAAGACTGCTTTTCTGGAGGATGAAGACAAAGATTTTGTACTATTCTTATTTATTATATTTATTCCACTACATCATGTTGTTCCGTTGCATTTATTTATTATTTATTCTTGTTGTATGTTACTCTAATCTATAGTATAAAAGTACAATCAATGTTATTTGTAAACAGATTCATGAACTGTTTACTTGATTATTATATTTTGTCATTTCGCTGCAAGATTCTATATTTATTTTCTTTTTTTCTCTGCTTTTTCTTATTTACCCTATAACAATCTGCCCTTTTGAATGGTTTGAGTCTGATTTGTGTGGTATATCGTCGATTTAAACTGTCAAAAGGAAGGTCGTTACAGTTGGTATCAGAGCTTTGGTTTAGCGATAACCTTAGCTTTGCAGGGTCCAACTCATATTAAATAATGTACTAATACCCTAGAATGAGTCGTCGAGTGTATATATATGAGACATCACATTTGTTAGTGTTCTAAAAGGTTTTGTATTGTGTTAGTTTGTTCCGTTTTGTATTTATAAATTTCGGTCGATGCATAGGAAGCTATGACATCGATAGGAATTTCTAAACACCTGATAGTGTTGAATATGTGCTTTGCGCTATATGATTTTTGTTTGATGATAATAAACATATATACATTCATATAAATGTATTTGGTAATGTACTATTTTTGTTTTTCATAGTTTAAATAAATATTTGTTGAATAAAATTAAATTTCACAGAATTTGAATTTGAATTCAAACAAAACAAGTTAAACAGATTTTGAATTCAAACAGAAATTTTATTCAAACAAATATTTTGAATAGTATGTATTTGGTTAGATAAATATCTGTTGAATAAAATAAATTACACAGAATTTGAATTTGAATTCAAACAGAACAAGTTACACAGTTTTTGAATTCAAACGAATATTTTATTCAAACAAATATTTATTACATCTTTGAATAGTACAATTTCAAGCTCTCACTATAACTATACAACTTTGATTACAATTACATCACATTTCACATTTACAACTCACCTCACTACATATCACTCACACTCGTATTTATCTTCAACTTCATTCCAGTTTGAATCCAGCATCTGAGAAATCTGCAAAAATATTCACTAACGCAGTAAAATTGAAAAAGAAATATTTTTGCAATATAAAATTAAATATGACTTTTGAAAATATGGTTTGCCTCAGTTATTGGGTTGTTCGTCATCATTCGCACTTGAATTCATCACAAAGTCGTGCACATAGATATTACAGGGACAGGTAACCATAAGTGGCTGCAATACACACGTGTACATTCATACACGTGTGCACTGCCTCGCCAACTCATGTGCGTGGCCAACAAGAGCAAGTGTGCAAGTGCAAAGAAAGTCAATGAACACTACAACAATGACCAATGAACAAAGAACAGAGACCAGACAGGTCAAGCAACAAGGCAGATCACAAATGCATACCACCAAGTAAACAAACTTAGGCAAATCAGTAACCAACACAATACCAAGTTCAACAACATCAAGTACAAGTCTCAAATGTCCAGTTAAAACTTCAACAAGACAAGTGATGCTCAAGTAAAGTTAAGAAAAGACCAGCTACAGAAATGCATGCAAGTGTCAAAGTACAGGTGCAAGTAGTACAAAAGAGCAAGTACAATTCGAACCAACATGGCCAAGACTACTGAAAACAACATGACAGCACTGCATCAATGCAAAATGGAATACTGCAACTACACAGACCAAACTTTAACAAACAGTTCAAGTGCAAACCAAGTTCATATGCAAAGAGCTCGAGCATGAGATATGGCAACTACAGTAATGCATCAGTGACCAACTACAGGAACAGCAAGGTGATCAAACAAACAAAGAATCAATGCAACTTCACAGCAATCATAACACAAGCCAGAGTGAATGCAGACAAGCATATGAATACATAAAGCTACAAGTGATGCAGCATCAATCAAAAAGTGATATGGTGAAGCACTGACTCAAATACAACTACAAGGCATGAAACCATAGTGAAACAGTTCAAGTGGACAGTGAAGGCAGTACACAAGTGAAACAACAAAATGAATGTTATGTTCAAACATAAGATGAATAATACGACAGCTACTCAATGATACAGTAGCAAACTACAGTGATGCAGCCAGTACCAACATGGACAGAAGGCAGTGAAACTCAAAGCAATGATCAAGTGCAAATAAATGGAACACAAGTCAGTGGCAAGCTACAAGGCATAGCAACTACATAGCAACGACAACAAGACCAGCTTCAAATGCATCAGTGATCAACACAGCAGTTCATACATCATATATAGGACAGTAACAAACACGAATGAAGACTGCATCATGATACAAGGCCAGAAACTGCAATATCAAGTACAAGGGGCAAACACAAGATGGGCCGAAGCAATGGTGATGATCGAAGCTAATACAGAGTAGTATATTCACATACCCAAAATCAACAGTCGAAAATATACGAAATTGACAAAGTCAAATATCACAAATCACGAAATCAATTCAAAGCCGTGACCAACCAAGCAAGAAATATGAACAAGTCAACATCAAAGCCGTGGGACGCAAGAAACAAAAATACGCATATGAAAAAGTCAGAATCGATCTCAATCATTCAAGCATCATCAAGTGGCCGAGATAAAGAATTTGACAAATTCAATCAAATTTATACGAACGCAAATATAGGAATTCATCCTATTAAAACCCTAATCATCATCGGCATTTAGATCGATCGAGTTCAAGTATCAATTTAGAAAAGTAAAAGGACACAGTACATACCGAATTCACAAGCAACGAACTCGATCGAGCAACTGCAAAACATCCAATAGTCAACCATCAGAGAAGCAGCGAGCTAGGGAAACATATCACAGATCAATTGAAGAAACCGAAGCCAACAAAGAGCCGAAGCCCTAACTGGAACAAAAGGGAACGAAGCCCTAATCAGAAAGAGGCCGCCATTTTTCTTCTCAAAAGAAAGTGGATCGGGTTAATAAAAACAAGGGGCCGGTTTTGTTTTACAAAAGGGCTTAAGTTTTATTTAGGGTCCAATTAAAAAAGGGGTTTTGTTTCTATAGGCTTTTATTAATATTGTTAATTAGTTTAGGGTTATTTTTCTATTGTTCTTAATTATTGTTTTTATTTTACGAATCAAAGAATTTAGGTAAATCACCACCTAGGTTTAGGTAGTGTCAGATTGTCTATTTTGAGTTAGTTCAGTGAGCAGGGTGTGCGAGTTTGCAAAGCTCTATAGGCGGGAGCAGTGTTTGCAAGTGAGCGAAACTCTATAGGCGGGAGCAGGGTGTGCGAGTCTAGTAGAGTGTTTGTGAGCGGGAGCAAAAGGGTCTGCGAGTCTAGTAGAGTTGTTGTAAGCGTGATACTGTTTAATTCTAATAGAAATCTGTGAATGTAGCAGTAGGCAGGGGTTGCCGAAGCTGGGTAAATTTTGTGTGTGATTTACTTTTTAGCATATTTATTTCTGCAGTTTATTTCTGTGTTTAAATCGAGAAAATTTTCTATAACCCTATTCACCCCCCCCCCTCTAGGGTTAATCTAGATCCTACAAGTGGTATCAGAGCCCGGTATATTTTTTATTTAACTCTAGAGTCATGAGTCTACAAAATAATGCTTTTTCTGAGGGGCAATCTATCGTTAGGCCACCCATGTTTAACGGGAACGATTATGCTTATTGGAAAGTTAGGATGAGTATTTATCTTAGTTCCGTTGATTATGATGTTTGGGATATTATTGAAACTGGCTATAAACCTCCCACTATAATCGTTGGTGGTACTAAGATTCCTAAACCTAAGGATAGGTGGGATGCTAACGATAAGAAATTGAAAACGACAAATGCTAAAGCCATGAATGCTTTGATATGTGCTCTTAATAAAAATGAATTTAATAGAATTTCTCATTGTACAACAGCACAGGAAATATGGCATACTTTGGAGGTGACACACGAAGGAACTTCTCAAGTCAAGGAGTCTCGGCTAGCCCTATTTAGCAATGAATACGAAAACTTTGTGATGGACAAAGACGAGAGCATAAAGGATATGTTTGGACGCTTTTCAACCTTGGTATACAATGCTAGAGCGCTTGGGAAGGTATTCACTGAGGTAGAGCTTGTGCGGAAGATACTACGAGTTTTATCAATGAACTTTGAGGCAAAAGTCACAGCAATCCAAGAATCGAAAGATCTGAGCAAACTAAGCATGGAGGAGTTGATTGGCAACTTGATGACATATGAGCTTGAGTTAAAAGCAAAGGAAGAACGCAACAACTCCGAACCAAAGAAGAAGACGATTGCCTTAAAAAGTAAAGAAGAAAGCGATGAAGAAGATCCAATTGAAGAGCTTGCAATGGCTGTCAATAATCTTAGAAGATGGTCTAAATTCAAGCCACGCAAGAAGAAAACAAAGGGCAATAGGTCAAAAGATTCCGAAAATTCCGATAATGAACCGATATGTTATAACTGCAACAAGCCTGGCCACATCAAACCAAAATGCCCACTTCTCAAAAACAACAAAGAAAAGAAAAAGGCGAAGAAGGTATTTGCAGCGACTTGGGATGATGAAGAAGGAGAGGAAGCTTCGGATAGCAGCCCAGAGGAGGCTAACTTGTGTTGCATGGCAAAATCAGAATCAGAAGCAACCTCCGACGAATCTAGTGAGGCAGGTGAGTTTTCTTATAAAGAACTTGTTTTTATGTGTTCTGATCTTACTAAGGTAGTGGATACTCTTGAATCTAAAATTGAAAAACTGAAATCTGATAGGAGAGAATTTGCTCGTGAAAATTTTAGGTTAAAAACTGAACTTGAAAATATTCAAAACCTAGAATGTAAAAAATGTAAGATTTTAGATTCAGAATTATCAAAACTGAGGAATAACTTTGAAAGTCTTGAAAACGAAAACTTGAATCTTAAGGAAACCATCGACACTAGGAGAAAGGATTTTATTAATCGATGCACCTCACTTGTCACTGAAAATTCAACATTAAAAACCAAAGTCCAAAATCTTGAGAAATCCTTGAATAACTTTTCAAGAGGTGAAAAATCTTTCAAAATGTTATTTGGAAATCAAATTTTTGCTAACAATAGAAAAGGACTAGGCTTTGGGAAATCACAAAATAATGATAATGCAAAAAGTAAAAGTGTTTTTGCTCGATCTGAAATAATTGGAAATCATGTTGAAAATCGTAGTCATAGAAACACAAAATTTAATCAAGTCAATTCAATGTGCACATTTTGCAGAGAATTTGGACATAATCGAAATAATTGTTGGAATAGACCCAAACACGTGAAAACTATACCAATTTGGGTTCCAAAAGGCACAAATATAAAATCTTTGAAAGTCAAACAAATTTGGGTGCCAAAAGGAACATATATAAACAGTTTTGAGTCTCCATAAACATATTTTTCATATTCTGCCACTAACAACAATGGACCTATAAAAACAAATAGGTCACACAAATCTTTTATCGTGTAGGTGTGGTGGCAGGCTAAGGAACAACAACAGTGTTCTCTGGATTTCGGCTGTTCCAGAAACACAACGGGCGAGAAAACAAAGTTCCTTAGCCTAGTATAAAGGTGACAGAATCACAATGGGCAATCACGAAAAATTATCGTAAAGGTAAAACAGGTAATTGTTTTTAAATGTGATTATCTGCACCATACTCTAAATTAAAATCAGCCAATATTGAGATGAACAAAAGATGATGATTTTGATGCTATGATTCTTTTTAAAATATTGACTAACCATCTTTAAATAGAGTTACTTGGAGTAATTATGATGGTTGACTGATTCGGACTTAATTGATATGATTTTTGACTTGTTCTTATTTATGACATTAATTTGTGCTTAATTGATGACCAATTAGATTTTCAATTTTTGAACTAATTTATATAAATTTGTTCGGTCAAATGCTGGTTACTCATGCTACACGTAGATATATTGGTTCTGACATTTTGATCACTGCTTGTAAATTTACACGATTTCAAATTCATGAGAAAAAGGATTTTAAGAAATTGTTTTTGAAATAATTATGATGTTGATTGACTGTTGATTACTCATGAAAATAATTGTTTATCCTCTGTTTTCTGAAATTAACATCATGATATTTGTTTGAGTGTTAAAACGGCTTAAATTCAAATTCAAAAGAATGATGTTTTGAAATTTTTGGTGCACATCTCATGGTTTGATTCAACAAGTGAATATTGAGTGAAATTTAAATTCAGATGCGGATTACACTGGTAATATAGTTGATAGAAAAATTATTAGTGTAACGTGATTAATTTTCGAAACATTCATTTGCTGCATCGTTTTTTTTAAAGAAAATATCTGCATATTTTTTCACTTGAAATAATTTTCAAATAGCAGAAAATTTTCTTATAAACTCCTCTCAAGAAAATCATGTTTGACCATATTTACAGCTTAATTATTTTCGAAAAATTGATTTTATAATTTTTAATTTGATTTTAAATGACAAATTTGACTAATCTGACTCCCTTTGATTATCGAAAAGATAAATAGTGATTGAAAAAGAGATGAGTGTTGATATTTATCATATATTATAACTCGAGAAAGTATAATTAAAAATTTCTTTAGAATTTCATAACAAGAGTTATAAAAACTTTTTGTTGGATAATAATTCCATGACCATTTCTATTTCTATCATCTTTCTATCGAACATCACTCATCAAGATCATATTTAATATGTAAATTTGTGGTAGTTTACAAAGGAAATCATTTGTTCTTCAATATCTTTAAATCGGTGAAGGAAATTATTTGTGCTTCAATTTCTTATATTCAGCAATTAAAAATAAATATCCAAAGTATTCACTCTCATTTAAAAGTCCTCACGGTCATGCATGGGTGAATTACTTGGATTTTTGATTATGTGCTTCCATGCTCATTTAAAAGTCCTCACGGTTATGCATGTATGGAACGCATATTAAAAATAATTGATTTAATAGACAAGTTGATTCTAATCCCATTTAAAAGTCCTCACGGTCATGCGTGGTTAGAAGATACTTGATTTCATTTTTTAAATTAAATTGGAATACTACTAATCTCATTTAAAAGTCCTAACGGTTATGCATGGTTAGTAGATATTCAAATTTCCAGAAATAAATATACCACAAATAGACATATCTATATGAATTTTTGATGATTCTATCTCCATCACTTCTGAAAGTGGAATATGCGCTTGACAAGGGTAATTATGATTTTTGTTTGAGTTTTATTGAAATTTGATATTTATATTTAATTGAGTTAAATGTTTGATTCATGTCTATCACTTCATCCCTATTTTTATAACACTGTTATTCTTTTGCTGATAACAAAAGGGGGAGAGAAAAGTTAAGATTTTGTCAAATAGAATCAAGCAAAGGTCAAATAACCTTCAATTTGCATATAGGCTCATTTACATATTTTTATTTATATGCATATATGTAGGGGGAGCCATATATGTAGGGGGAGTATCACATAAAAAGGAAGCATTCAAATAGGGGGAGCAAATGAAATTATCAAATACATTTAATATATTCAAAATCTTAAATATATGTTTGTTATCATCAAAAGGGGGAGATTGTTGAATATGTGCTTTGCGCTATATGATTTTTATTTGATGATAATAAACATATATACATTCATATAAATGTATTTGGTAATGTACTATTTTTGTTTTTCATAGTTTAAATAAATATTTGTTGAATAAAATTAAATTTCACAGAATTTGAATTTGAATTCAAACAAAACAAGTTAAACAGATTTTGAATTCAAACAGAAATTTTATTCAAACAAATATTTTGAATAGTATGTATTTGGTTAGATAAATATCTGTTGAATAAAATAAATTACACAGAATTTGAATTTGAATTCAAACAGAACAAGTTACACAGTTTTTGAATTCAAACGAATATTTTATTCAAACAAATATTTATTACATCTTTGAATAGTACAATTTCAAGCTCTCACTATAACTATACAACTTTGATTACAATTACATCACATTTCACATTTACAACTCACCTCACTACATATCACTCACACTCGTATTTATCTTCAACTTCATTCCAGTTTGAATCCAGCATCTGAGAAATCTGCAAAAATATTCACTAACGCAGTAAAATTGAAAAAGAAATATTTTTGCAATATAAAATTAAATATGACTTTTGAAAATATGGTTTGCCTCAGTTATTGGGTTGTTCGTCATCATTCGCACTTGAATTCATCACAAAGTCGTGCACATAGATATTACAGGGACAGGTAACCATAAGTGGCTGCAATACACACGTGTACATTCATACACGTGTGCACTGCCTCGCCAACTCATGTGCGTGGCCAACAAGAGCAAGTGTGCAAGTGCAAAGAAAGTCAATGAACACTACAACAATGACCAATGAACAAAGAACAGAGACCAGACAGGTCAAGCAACAAGGCAGATCACAAATGCATACCACCAAGTAAACAAACTTAGGCAAATCAGTAACCAACACAATACCAAGTTCAACAACATCAAGTACAAGTCTCAAATGTCCAGTTAAAACTTCAACAAGACAAGTGATGCTCAAGTAAAGTTAAGAAAAGACCAGCTACAGAAATGCATGCAAGTGTCAAAGTACAGGTGCAAGTAGTACAAAAGAGCAAGTACAATTCGAACCAACATGGCCAAGACTACTGAAAACAACATGACAGCACTGCATCAATGCAAAATGGAATACTGCAACTACACAGACCAAACTTTAACAAACAGTTCAAGTGCAAACCAAGTTCATATGCAAAGAGCTCGAGCATGAGATATGGCAACTACAGTAATGCATCAGTGACCAACTACAGGAACAGCAAGGTGATCAAACAAACAAAGAATCAATGCAACTTCACAGCAATCATAACACAAGCCAGAGTGAATGCAGACAAGCATATGAATACATAAAGCTACAAGTGATGCAGCATCAATCAAAAAGTGATATGGTGAAGCACTGACTCAAATACAACTACAAGGCATGAAACCATAGTGAAACAGTTCAAGTGGACAGTGAAGGCAGTACACAAGTGAAACAACAAAATGAATGTTATGTTCAAACATAAGATGAATAATACGACAGCTACTCAATGATACAGTAGCAAACTACAGTGATGCAGCCAGTACCAACATGGACAGAAGGCAGTGAAACTCAAAGCAATGATCAAGTGCAAATAAATGGAACACAAGTCAGTGGCAAGCTACAAGGCATAGCAACTACATAGCAACGACAACAAGACCAGCTTCAAATGCATCAGTGATCAACACAGCAGTTCATACATCATATATAGGACAGTAACAAACACGAATGAAGACTGCATCATGATACAAGGCCAGAAACTGCAATATCAAGTACAAGGGGCAAACACAAGATGGGCCGAAGCAATGGTGATGATCGAAGCTAATACAGAGTAGTATATTCACATACCCAAAATCAATAGTCGAAAATATACGAAATTGACAAAGTCAAATATCACAAATCACGAAATCAATTCAAAGCCGTGACCAACCAAGCAAGAAATATGAACAAGTCAACATCAAAGCCGTGGGACGCAAGAAACAAAAATACGCATATGAAAAAGTCAGAATTGATCTCAATCATTCAAGCATCATCAAGTGGCCGAGATAAAGAATTTGACAAATTCAATCAAATTTATACGAACGCAAATATAGGAATTCATCCTATTAAAACCCTAATCATCATCGGCATTTAGATCGATCGAGTTCAAGTATCAATTTAGAAAAGTAAAAGGACACAGTACATACCGAATTCACAAGCAACGAACTCGATCGAGCAACTGCAAAACATCCAATAGTCAACCATCAGAGAAGCAGCGAGCTAGGGAAACATATCACAGATCAATTGAAGAAACCGAAGCCAACAAAGAGCCGAAGCCCTAACTGGAACAAAAGGGAACGAAGCCCTAATCAGAAAGAGGCCGCCATTTTTCTTCTCAAAAGAAAGTGGATCGGGTTAATAAAAACAAGGGGCCGGTTTTGTTTTACAAAAGGGCTTAAGTTTTATTTAGGGTCCAATTAAAAAAGGGGTTTTGTTTCTATAGGCTTTTATTAATATTGTTAATTAGTTTAGGGTTATTTTTCTATTGTTCTTAATTATTGTTTTTATTTTACGAATCAAAGAATTTAGGTAAATCACCACCTAGGTTTAGGTAGTGTCAGATTGTCTATTTTGAGTTAGTTCAGTGAGCAGGGTGTGCGAGTTTGCAAAGCTCTATAGGCGGGAGCAGTGTTTGCAAGTGAGCGAAACTCTATAGGCGGGAGCAGGGTGTGCGAGTCTAGTAGAGTGTTTGTGAGCGGGAGCAAAAGGGTCTGCGAGTCTAGTAGAGTTGTTGTAAGCGTGATACTGTTTAATTCTAATAGAAATCTGTGAATGCAGCAGTAGGCAGGGGTTGCCGAAGCTGGGTAAATTTTGTGTGTGATTTACTTTTCAGCATATTTATTTCTGCAGTTTATTTCTGTGTTTAAATCGAGAAAATTTGCTATAACCCTATTCACCCCCCCTCTAGGGTTAATCTAGATCCTACAGATAGGACATACCAACACAATATTGTTTTGAATTATAGGTAAATGAAATAATTTTGCCTATTATATATTTTGTATATAAAATAATAAATTTTATAAATGGTATTGTTGAATGTAATATGTTGTTTGCTAAGAAGAGAAATTTTATAAATATTGATTGAAAAATAGGATTTACAAATAAAGTCAATATAAATTGGAAGTTTAGAACTGAAGTTCCGAGATTTTTGAAATTTCTTTCAAAAGATTTTGGAATATAATTTTAGTAATATTTAACGGTATTTTTTGATATAAATGTTTTTAAAGTGATTTAAAAGAAATGTTTAAAGGTAATTGTAAAGGAAATAAGTTATGTACTCCCTTCTCCGTTGCTGTAGAATAATTTCGGTGATGAGCGCACGCACATCGACGTTCATTTTCGAGTCTCAAAGTGGGAAGGCGGTTGTAGTTGTTTTACTACACATCTGTTTTGATGAATATAATCTTAATTTTGAATTCCAAAATATGATTTGATCTATAAATGCTGAATATATATATATAATTTTAAAAATGATTTGGAAATATAACCCAGAAGTAGTTCTTAAACCTTCTGATAGTTAGTAGTTTTTAATTAACGTAATAAAATGAAATCTTAACTATTTGAATGTTTGGAAGCTGCTAAGATGTGAAACAAGAAATTAGATGTTAAGAAATTAATGAGATATAAAGAAATGGAGATATATAGAAATCGAAGGTTATCATTTATAAATTAAGGAATGGAAATAAGAAAACGTAACTATTGAACATTTAAATATGATAACTTGTGTAACTTTCTATTGCATTCTAAAAGATACATATACACACACATACATATGTAACTTACAAAAGTATAAAAAGTTGTAATGTTAAATAGGATATGTAATAGGATATGTAATAGAATATTGTGCAAGTAAACTTTAGTAAATGAAAGTGCTCAATTGAATTACTTTTATAAATAAGAATTTTGATATTATGAATAATTATAATAGGTTAATAATTTGAAATGTTACTAATCAAATGTAATAGAAAAGTGAATAATGTAAGAAAAACAATTATAATTTTTGAGTTAACATTTTAAGCTGTTTATAATTAGATTGAATGGTAAAGAGGAATACTGTAAGTAAATAATTATAAACTTGAACTAATATTGAAGCCATTTATAATTAAAATGAGTACTATATAGATTGAATGATTATAACTTCAGAAACCATTGAAATAACTTAGAAATGGAGTTAATATTCAATAACACTATATATGGAAGAATGAATATGAAAAAGAAATAATCTATAAATGGTGAATTAGATTGTGAAGAAACTTACCTAATAATGCATAATCCAATAACTGAAATAAAAATAAGTATTTAAGCAATTAATGTAAAGCAATAAAATAAAATTAAATGGCACTATATGAGTAAAGGAGAAATGAAATTTTATAAGTAATCACGAATGTAAATTAATGAAAATAAACATTATACGAATGAGAAAAGAAAAGTAAATAATGATAAGAAAAAAATCAAACTAAATTGTAAATGTCAAGTAAACTGAAATAAAATGTATACAATACTTCAATAATGAATTCGTTTATGATCCAAATAATCGAAATGGATATAACGTATGTAAGAAAAGAATGCAAATTAATGAAATAAGCCTTACATGAATGAATGAAAATTAAATTTTGTAAGTAATGAATGTGAATTAAAGAAAATTATTGTATGAAAAAATGAAAATAAATGATGTGAAAAAGATAAATAAAGTAAACTTGAAAATGTGTTGAATTCTTTGCTTGTTGGGGTTATGGATTGGTTGGGAAAGGATGCTGCTATTTTGTATAGAGATGTATAGATAATCTATAAAGTTATCTACGACTGTTGAATGTATGGTTTACTTCGTAGTTTATTTATCCTTTTTATATGATTGGAAGTTCTGAACCCAAATAAACACTTTGCTTTGATGGCTATGGATGGATGGTTGATTTCTTTGATTGCATGTGATGATTATATGGTTTTGTTGCTTGCGACTATTGTATGTTGTGTTGATTTGATTGTGACTAATAGAAATAACATAAAATTTCTCTTTTACATAATTATTAACTCTTTTGGATTATGTAAGTGAAAAACAGGTATGGAAGCAATATCTACTGCTTTTGGTTTCATAAAATAAGCGTTGTTTGCCTGACAAATAGGTACGTTCTCAGATTATGGTTTTCTAGCGATATTATATTGTTTTCCTGTGGTTTGGGATATTTTATTTTGAAAAATATGATATATGATGTTATTATTAATATTATTATTTCTTCCGGACCTCTCCGTACAAAGGAGACTCTAGCGAAATTTTCCGTGAATTTTGGACATAGAAAATTTTGTGAAATGTTTTCCAAACTTTTATTAACTTAAATATGAAAGAATATAATTGTTTATAAATTTATATATTATTTAAATTATTTATTTTGGTAAATTAATTATTATAAATTTAATATTTGGAATAAGATATATTGATTTCTTAATCCCTTCTTTTCCCTTTTCGAGGACGAAAAGTTTTGAGTGGGGCAGAGTGTAACGACCCGCATTTTTTTCCGATAATTAAAATATTGAATTTAATAAGGTTTTGTGATTTAAGGTTGGAAGAAATAAAACTTTGTGATCAAATAATAAGAATGTAATTCGAATAAAATGTAATAGTATTAATTTAAGGTAATTTATAATTGCTTTGGATGTAATTCCAATTAATTGAAATGATTAAAAAGTTATAATTGGTTATAGATTGTAAATTCATTGTACTAATGTGCATTAATTGGTAATTGGATTAAAATGGCAATTGATAATTTAAACGTTGATTAATTAACGAAATAATGTGTGATAAATTGAAATTAGATAGAATTAGTATAGTGTAGGTTATTATACCATTTTTTGTAAATAATAGACTTACGTATGTTATTAAATATGAAAAAGGTGACAGTTGTTAACTGTTACCAATTTATTTGATTAATTGCAATTAAATGTAATGTAATGTTACTTTAATATGAGTTAAGACGATAATTGCAAATTATGAATGTATAAAAGGTATAGAAATGTTAATTATATTCACAAGGTGAATTTATTTAATAAAAAGAGTGAAATAAAGATAAATTAATTTATGAGATTTTAAATTATAATAAAATTGACAAAAATTCAATGTATTTAAAATACTCAACTAATATGGTAAATGTAACGACCCGTTAATTTAATTAGTTTTAATAATGTTTATAACTAGAATGTCGCGACATCTTAAATAATTGAATTTTGAAATAAAAATTTGATATTTGGAAAATGTCTTCTTAAACATAGCAAATAGTAAATTTTCAATTTATAACATGAAAGTTTATTTTGTTGTGCAATTTTATTTCAATTCAAATTAGTTAAAATTGATGATAACAAAGTGTTTTCTCAAACCTGAATATTTTTCTACAATAAATTTGCAAATCATCTTTTGAGTGAGACGTCATCTTTCGTTTTTTAAAATTTGAATCACTATTGCTCCGTTCATCTTATTTTCGGCAAAATAGCAGCTTTTCGGTACCGATTATCGGCTTTTGATAGGATGATCGTACCATTGATATCTTTGTACCATTTTGATCGTCTCTTTATGTTGACCTCTATGGTATATTCAATTCTATGCTTTGAAGTTTGGTACGCGTCGGAATCCAAGTTAACGGTAACTGTATCGGTACTCGATTCACACCCTTTTGGTTTTCTTGACCATTTGTTTGCTTCGTGGGATAACCAATAGTTATTAGCTCTTTGGAATTCCCAAAACTTAATTGCTGACGTTTGGCATTCCACTACTTCATTCCTTTTGGTCCATTTCTTTTCCAATTCCATTCGTTGTCTTCTTTAATAAAAAAAAATTATCACAGCACATAACCCAAAAATTTGAGATATGTATATATCGGCCTGTCCTTTTGCATTTGCCTCTTCCTCTCTCATCACCTAGTCCACCAACTTCCACCTCATCCACCCGAGCCGCCTCGTTCTCCTCTTCCACTTCCCATTCACTTCATCGAATTCCGCTCTTCCCTCCAACACGTCGTCCCCGAGCATTACACGAGAACGCACCATCTCCCAACCTCTGGCCGAGGCCATCTTCTACTCTTGCCGAGCCTTCTTCTTGTACGTATGAGCTTGAACTTCATAATGTACTTTTACATGTTTGTAACATCCCTCCTTTTTGTACGCTTAAGCAGGCACATGTGCCGACTCAAACCATACAGAAGGGCGAATTGTTATTAGGGCGAATAAGAAAAAGGAAGAAAGAAAGAAAACAAAACATAATCTTACAGCGGAATGACAAAATATAATAATAAAATAACAGTTCATGAAGCTATTTACAAAACATTTGAGTATACTAATACGATATAGAATCAGAGTTACACATACCAGAGAATAATAATTAACAATGCAGCGGAATAGTATGAATGTGGTGGGATAATATGATAAATAATAATAATACAATCTTCGTCTTTGTCCTCCAAAAATAAAGTCTTCAAATCTTGAAATGCTCAGGCTGACCCGAGCGAATTGAAAAGACAAAACACTCGAGTCAGAACTAAAAGATCATATGTGAGTTAAATCAACAGAAGTAAATATGAGTGGAACGACATTAGAGATGTTTACGGGATTTGACATCTCCTATCCAGTGTCTAACGTAAGTGCAGTAACTTAAGAGATGCTTGGGATTCACATCTCCTAAGGATTCGTTAAACTATTTACTATGTAGTAATATATGCTATTATAATAACGCCTAAAAGTAAAATAAACTTACTTTAAAATAGCGTTAAGAAGTGACCCAATATTCCCCTTAACACATAAATAGTGCCGATAGTCTATACAGTACCATAATACCTCCTGATCGGGAGGCTACCAGAGGATACTCCATAGGTACGACACAAATCAAACTCGTACAAGGCGCGCTAGGGTAGGTGACATGGCACAACTAGGCAATGCCAGGGTAGATATACCAATTACGCTTCCAGACCGGTGGTAACGCGTAGCAGCTACTACCACCCACCTCGAGCCATACCCCCAAAATCAAAAGGATCCCAATCAATGACAAAGTAATATAATGGTATCGAAGGAGTGCGTCCGATAAAAGGTGCTACCTTCTTAGCCCGTCGATTGCTCCTGTTTTAGCCACCTTATGCCAACTCACGGGAGTCGAGTCCACGTATATACCTTAAAGGAACGCCGCCACCATCCTACTTCATTCTGGAATCTCCACCACGTACACGGTTGTTAAAGTGGTTTTCAGGGTTGGCAGAGAGTATGACAACTTCCGATCCTAGTCTCTTTAACAACCAACGTTATTATCACACCACGGTCATTTCAAAATAATTTATACTTTAAACCGAAATATCATTGCCATTTCAAAACCACATAAATATGATATCATTCCCATTTCAAAACTAAATCAATACAATATTATTAGCACCAAAATTGGTCACTAACATGCTTAGAAAGATTGTGTAGAGAGATTAATGAAGAAAGTAAATTAAAACGGAGAATAGAGTGTAAATTTAAATGCAGAGAACAAGAACTCCAAATTTAAAGTGGTTCGGCATAACTGCCTACATCCACTTTGAAGTTGATTTCCATTGATTTACTTGATGGGTGATTACAGATACAATCTGTTATTAGTTACTAGAATACAATTGCAAAGTAAAAGAAATAAGTCTGGAATGAGTCTTGAAAATGGCAGAGTCTCCCCAGTGTTCTCTAAAATCCTCCCTTTTTTCTGTGCCCCTGCCCCTCTATTTATAGGCGAAGGTGGGTTGGACATCCCTGGTGGGCCTGGTAGCTGAATAACTCGGTCCAAATAGTGTAAATCATGTATGCCGAACGAACAGGCCGAACGGTCGAAGGCCAAACTATACTCTTTATGCCGATTGGTAGGTTTGTTGCGTGGGAAGAGTATGCCGAGCAACGTTCGAAGTTGACGGTGCTAGGGAGAATGGCGAACCATCCTTGATTGCCGAACATCTCGGGAGGCCGAGTGAGAATGCCGAGCCTTCATGGATACTGGATGCTCCTTGATGCCGAACAGAATGGTGCCGAACGGTCTGGGTGCCGAACGAGGAGCTTGAGGTTTGAACGCCATCTTGACCGAGTGAGCCCTCTGGCCGAGCGCTATCTTTGTCAGAGCAATGCCTTAGGCCGAGCGTCCCTTAGATGTCAAACGTTCCCTCATGCCGAACGCTTCTAGGTATGCCGAACGTTCTCCTTTAGCCGAACAAAATGAGGCCGAACATACTAACTAACACAAGGAGCACTCCTGCCGAACGAAACTAGAAGCCGGGCCAATGTCTTGGCCGAACGATGGCTTGGCCGAACTATGCTAGGCCGAACAACGGCTAAGCCAAACAATTCTTTGGTCGTGGAATGATCTTATACCGAGCGTACTTCTCTGGCCGAACGGTATTCAATACCGAGCGTTTCTCGATGTCGAACGCTCCTAGATGCCGGACGCTATCCCTTACTGAATGCCCATTGATGCCGAATAATGGAGAGCCTGAGTACTAAGTTGCCCGGTCAATTCCCTAGGAAACATGTTGCCCCCCAAAGTGTATTACGTGACCGAATGTGATACGCTTTGAAGTATGTATCTTCCATGCTTTGCTTCGAGCCTTGGTTAAATCTCCTTGGGGGTGCCTTCTTGCGAATATCAGCTATAGAGGTATGTGTGCCGAACAGTGTAGCCGAGGCCGAACGATCCATGTTACGCCGAGCGACTTCGTATGCGGTACAACCCATCTGAAGACGAGTACCCGGGATGCCGAACGAACCAGAATAGCCGAGGCCGAACAACGTGAGATAGCCGGTTGATATCGCCTTGACCGGTTCTACCGGCCATGGTCTCTTCAACTTCTCCTTCCTTCTTATAAAACCCGCCCGCCTCCTTCTTCCCCTTTTTTCCACTTTGACTTCTGCGATCTTGAACTTACGAACCTCCTCTGCTATCAGACTCTAAAGGCCTCACAATCTTTTCCAAAGCTCGATCTACGAACTAGGTATCAATTCCTTTATCCAAATCCTCTCCATGACTATAGAAGCTTCGATAAGAGGCTTATATTAGAACGGTAGCTGACAGGGTTAAACGATGCGAGGTAGGGAGAGGTATCCCGGGCTGATCATACGTAGGAGTTGTTTGTTTGGGAGATATAATGTGGTTCGGCACGGTTTCTTCGTGCCTAGTCGAGACTGGAAGAGAGGAAAGAGTAGAGGAGGAGAGGGATGGAATTGTGGCCAAGGGTGGAGTGCCGAAAGTTTTAAGGTTCGGCGTAATCCTAGTTCGGCATGTCTCACTACATGCCGAACAGTGGAATGGAGGTTGCTGAGTGTTGTTTCGGCCGAATGGAATATTGGCCGATCGACACTTTTCCGGGCGCTAACTAGTTCGAACGATAGCTAGGCCGACCGGGAGTTTGGCCGAGCAAGTTTTAGGTCGATCGATAGTCTTGTCGAACGACAGCCTGGCCGAACAAACATAAATGCCGAACCGTATCAAGTTCGAACAATCTCACATGCCGAACGGTATTAAGACCGAACAATCTTACACCGAACAACACGTAAATGCCGGACCAAACATGTCGAACGATATTTAGCCGAACAATACATAAATGCCGAACTAAAGTATGCTGAACGGTCGTAAAGCAAGAACAATGACTCTAACATTCTAGCATATCGAGCCGGTTCGGACTAATAACCTTCTATTTTCAGTAGCTATAAATCTGAACTTTACTTGACGTAATCAGATAACTTCCTCTAACGTTCCCTGAACTTGAAACTGTAATCGCCATAAGGAAGGCTTTTGGAAACGGTCAGTGATGACGGTCTTCGAATGCGACGATTTTGAAGCTTAGTTTTATATCAGTAACCTTGCGACTCTCGAATTTCTAATGCTTATACACGACTGATTACACTAGTTCACACACCACACAGGGGGGAATTTATGCTGTTAAGTCTAACGCTGATCATTTTTTGAGTATAGTTCATACAAGTGCTCTGCAGTATCCGATTCCCGTCAAAAATGTCTAAAAAATCCAGTTCTGCCACAATCTCGGACAGACCCGAGCCATCTTCCAAACAAGGGGACGTAGACACTTCTAACCCGTCGACCTCCCACGCTCATGATTTTGCTCCTGATACCCTGGAGTCATCTATTCTCTTAGATAATCCGATCGATTCACAGGCTTCGAAGATTAACAAAGCTGCACTCCGGCGAATATGTTCGATCCACGGAATCCCTTTGCCGATGTGTTGGTTCCGTCGGGCCATGATCGTCCACACCTGCCCCCAGTCGGATACACTGCCTGCAATAAGTTTATGTGCTGGGTGGGTAGCGTGCCTCCGTTCAATTTATTTCTTCGGGACGTGTTGCAATACATAGACGTCGTCCCGTCGCAGCCGCACCCAAACGATCATACGTTCATTTATGGGACCTACCTCCTTTTTATGGCTGTCTTCTCCAAGCCTCCAACTCCTGGCGACATCAGGTATATTTATATTATCAAGAAGCGGAAAGATAGCCCCTCCTTCGTGTTCCTCGAGCCGCACCACAAGTGCCAAATTCTAACCGGAGCGTGGAGCAAGTTTTCCCTGTACAAACAGGAATGGTTCTACGTACGCTGCCCTCCTGGTTTCGTGAGGAGATGGGTTGAAGGAAGTAAGTCTTCTTTTTAGAGCGATGCTCATATTTCGGTTGAGGCGATGCTTTTTCTAACTCTTGTTTCATTTTTTCAGATATCAATCCACGTTCTGAGGGCCGCGGCTATTCAGAGGCTATTGAGGCTATTAGAGCTCTTCCCGCCGAGGAACGAGACATCCGAACCCTCATTTCAAATGAGTCACTGTCAAGGTTCGAGCTGTTAGCAGAAGGTCGTCGGGTGAGCCTTCCTGAGGGCGTCTCCATCCCCAATCCTGCATCCGGTAAAGTGAAGAAGTTGGCTGAATCGTCGTCACGCCACACCCCCGGTGCACAGGAGGAGGGGGAAATCAGAGAGGGTGAAGCACCCGAAACACAAGGTGAGAATGCGAGTCCTACTCAGGATCCGCTGGTCGAAGTGTACAATATTGAAACGTCATCTTCCCCTTCAAAGGGGAAAAAGACGTTGACATATAATATTAGAAAGGAGAAGGTTGGCGAAACTTCTAGAGTTACGCTCATCCCGGCAGAGAAGGAGGCTTCTTCACAGCACGTTGAAAGTTCGCTAAAGGGCCTTTCGAACCTCTCCATTTCGGAGGATCTGCTCAACTATGATTTTGGCGATCCGGAGGCATTCAAGTTCCATTCGCCCATCAGAGGCGATGTGGGCATTCCAATCCAAGGTTGGGGAGAGAAAACCCCTGTTAGCAAGGCTACTGGTCTGTCGGGGGGAAACATTAGGACACACACGAACATTTGCACTTCAATTCGCACTTAAATTTTTGTTGTCACACCTCTCCTTGCTAACTCGTTGCTATTTGAATTTCGTGCAGGTGACATAGGGAGCTCACACGGATTCGATCATCTCCGTGGTTCTTCTATTTTTCATCCGTACGGACGGGACACTCGGGTCCCGAGAGACGTCGAGATAGAGATGGTGATGGTGATAGGGACCATCATTCTCGGGATTCATCATCTTGGAAGAAACCGTATTACCAGCCCAAGCATCATCGACACCCCTCTTCTCATTCGAGGCAAAGTAAGGATAAGCATGGATACAAGGGGTAGCAGTATGATATCCCCCGAGATCAACGCTCTGATTCTTCTTCCACTCGACAGTCCCGAGATTCTCATAGAAGGGGCAAACTTTCAAAGCCGTCTCCCCCTGCTCCTACATCGGATCCAATAGTATCAGAGAGACTAAGTGAGCTCAGTGCTACATTTCCCAAGATTTTCTTCGATGGGTTGAAGTTCCTTCGGGCTATTCATCCTATACCTGGAGATGTTAAGCAGAACGCCATTGCCTGTACCAACGACGTCTATGTTCAACATGACTCATTCGTTCACCTAGATGAGAAACTTTTCGAAGTCTTTGTGGAGCGCCAGCATGAAATAGACCGTTTGAAGCTTGAGGCTGCCCACGATAAAAGCATCATTAAGGCACAGGACGAAGAAATCGCCAATTATAAATCTAAACTTGAGGTCGCCCATCGGAGTGCCAGCGATACTGCTGAGGCCGTCACTCGCTTGGAATCAACTCATAAGAAAGAGCTTGACGAGGCGGTTCAACGATGTGGGGCTTTGGCCTTGGAGAAGGACTCCGTTCAAAAGGAGAGGGATGCGTTCAGCACTCGGGTCATGGAACTTGAAGAGCTTCTTCGTAGAGAGAGAGGAGAAAACGGCTGCCCAAGAAGAGTCACAGCGATACTGTGACGAGATTGTCGCCACCTGACTTTTAAAAGAACAACTCGAGGGCGAGCTTTCCAGGGTTGAGATGTTAAAGAGTGAGGCCCGTGAAGAAGGCAAGAAGACGGCGTTGACGGACATCGATTCCCGTCTTAAGGCAGCCAGGGAGGAAGGTAGAGAAGAGATCAAAACCGCGTTCGACCCACTCATTGCCGAATTCAACGCCCGCGTGCTCATGCACCGTGACTTAACTTTTTTGGGCGATGGCTATCTTGAATCGTTGCTCGAGGCGTGGGAAACCTTAATTCATATCAGGAAGGCCGAGCGCGGTGTCGAGGAGGATTTGATAAAAGAATTTCTGAAGGGACATAAGCCTTCGGACCTATCAGCGGCCAAGGCCCTCTACTGCAAAGGCTCCCCTAGAGGAAAGGGAAAGAAGTTGTCGCCGGTCCATCCGGGGCCGAGTCTCCTGTTCACGTGCCTTCCCAGCCGGTCGGTCGGCCGATACTCGATCCCTTTGAACAACACATTGACTATGATCCGGAATCCCTCGGCCTAGGCGTTCATGTTTTGTCTCCTATCCCGGAGGGAAAAACTCCTTTGACGGCAGAGAGTTTGCCAGGGCCTGGTAGATAACCTTTCACTTTGATATTTTGAAAGTTGTCATTCTTTGTGAAGTACTATTGCATTCTAATGCTCGTCTTTTCTAATTTTGTGCAGGTCGTTCCAACCCCGATCCCACTCCGAGGAGCGATGTCGCCAAGGAGGTGGAAAGACTAGTGGGGCGGCTCATGCTGGTGAAGTTCCTGGGCCAGATGCTCAAGTGATTGGGGCGCTTGACGAAGGCAAGTCCGATTCCTCCTATGGGAGTTATGAAGTAGAAGTCACAGGCGCCTCTGAGCATACATCTGAATTGAGCATGAAGGAGCGGCTCAGAAAAGAGAAAAGAGATACAGCCAAGGTCAAGGTTGAACCGCGTGAAGTGGACCTGGACGATCCCTTGAACAATCCATCGAAGGTCATCCTTCCTGGCAGGTCCAAGCCCTCGAATGTTCCCCCTATTTCTTCAGTTGTTACTCCTCCATCAAGGAAAGGTTCCAAGGGTAAATGCTCCGGGGAAGAGTCATCCGGGAAGAAGTCGAAGAAGCATAAGAAGTGACTACTGTCCTCGTTCAACGAGGGTCGATCTAAGTCGTGTAATAGTTTTTTTAGATAGACTATTGACTCCGAATTTTGGAGTGCTTGTAGCAGAAAACTTTTCCTGAATAAAGTTTAGTTTCCTTTTCTATCTTTTCAAAAGATTCTTATTATCCAGTTTTCTTTGTGATTGTGATTTGAATCCATGCTGTTGTGCGTAACATAGACTTCTTGGTTTGTCTTCACATAGCCCGTTGATTCTCTGAGAGTTATTCGTCTTCCTCCCATGCTTCAAGCACTTAGAACATTTTTTTAATCTGTACAACAGGAACTTAGAATATTCCAGTCCGCATTCTGAGGACTTGGAGAATTTTTACCGTTTATGCTCGAGTCCGCACTCTGGGGACTTAGAGTACTCTAGTCTGCACTCCGGGGACTTGGAGATTTTGAATTGTTTATACTCGAGTCCGCACTCCGGGGACATAGAGTACTCCAGTCCGCACTCCGGGGACTTGGAGGTTTTTATTCGTTTATACTCGAGTCCGTGCTCCGGGGACTTAGAGTACTCCTGTCCGCATTCCGAGGACTTGGAGTTTTTTATTCGTTTGTACTCGAGTCCGTGCTTCGGGGACATAGAGTACTCCAGTCCGCACTCCGGGGACTTGGAGATTTTTATTCGTTTATACTCGAGTCCGCGCTCCAGGGACATAGAGTACTCCAGTCCGCACTCCGGGGACTTGGAGATTTTTAGTCATTTATACTCGAGTCCGCGTTCCAGGGACTTAGAGTACTCCAGTCCGCACTCCGGGGACTTGGAGATTTTTATTCGCTTATACTCGAGTCCGCGCTCCGGGGACTTAGAGTACTCCGGTCCGCACTCTGGGACTTGGAGATTTTTAGTCGTTTATACTCGAATCCGCGCTCCAGGGACTTAGAGTACTCCAGTCCGCACTCCGGGGACTTGGAGATTTTTAGTCGTTTATAATCGAGCCCGCGCTCCGGGGACATAGAGTACTCCAGTCCGCACTCCGGGGACTTAGAGATTTTTATTCGTTTATACTCGAGTCTATGCTCCGGGGACATAGAGTACTCCAGTCCGCACTCCGGGGACATAGAGATTTTTATTCGTTTATACTCGAGTCCGTGCTCCAGGGACTTAGAGTACTCCAATCCGCACTTCGGGGACTTGAATGTTTTTATTCGTTTATACTCGAGTCCACGCTCCAGGGACATAGAGTACTCCAGTCCGCACTCTGGGGACTTGGAGATTTTTATTCGTTTATACTCGAGTCCGCGCTCCGGGGACATAGAGTACCCCAGTCCACACTCCGGCGACTTGGAGATTTTTAGTCATTTATACTCGAGTCCGCGCTCCGGGGACTTAGAGTACTCCAATCCGCACTCCAGGGACTTGGAGATTTTTAGTCGTTTATACCCGAGTCCGCCTTCCAGGGACTTAGAGTACTCCAGTCCGCACTCCGGGACTTGGAGATTTTTATTCGTTTATACTCGAGTCCGCGCTCCGGGGGCTTAGAGTACTCCGGTCCGCACTCCAGGGACTTGGAGACTTTTATTGTCCGTGCGCATTCGTACGTTTGCCGGGATAACATAATTTTATTTGCCCATCACAGGATCATCATTCGTAGAGGTATTAATAATTCATGGGAAAGATGGCTTCAAGCCTTTATTAATGAGAACAAGCTAAATCGCTTTATTACATGCCAAGAATTTGGAATACAAATTTGGAATACAAGCATACTGGAAATAAGTGTGACTAATACATGAAAGAAATAGACTAAGTATAATAACGCCACAAGTGCTCGCTGTTCCATGCTCGGGGGAGTGTCGCACCATCGACGGTCGCTAGCTTGAAAGTTCCTTCTCCAAGCTTCCATTCGATGACGTATGGACCTTCCCACGCGGGATTCATATGAGACAGGATTGGGAAAACTCATTTCAACACGAGGTCTCCCACACTAAACATTCTTGGTCGGACCTTCTCGTTATAATATTTAGCGACTCTGTGTCTGTATGAGGCGACTCTCAAATCGGTTTCTTCGCGTTTTTCATCAATAACGTCCAATGATTCCAATAAGAGATCCCGGTTCGATGCAGGGTCGTAGTGAGTTACCCGATGAGATGGAACATCAAGTTCCATGGGTATGAGCTTCCGTGCCATATGCCAATGCGAATGGAGTGTGGCCAGTCACGGTCTTGTGGGTGGTTCTATAGGCCCAAAGTGCCGTCGGGAGTTCATCTACCCACTTGCCTCTAGCCTTTTCCAAACGCTTTTTCAATATGGACTTGATTATTTTATTTACGGCTTCTACCTGTCCATTCGCCTTCGGGTGAGCAACTGCTGCAAACCTTTTCTCAATGCCATATTTTCGACAAAATTCTTTGAATTCCTTGCTTTCGAATTGAGTTCCATTGTCTGTTATGATGGTCCGAGGAAGGCCAAAATAGCATATGATATTTCGTACAACGAAGTTAATGACTTTCTTGGTGGTGACTGTGGCCATAGGCTCTGCCTCTGCCCATTTGGTAAAGTAATCGACCGCAACTATTGCATACTTCGCGCCTCCTTTGGCTATGGGTGAAGAACCAACTAAGTCAATTCCCCACATTGCAAATGGCCAGAGCTTACCATTTGCGTGAGTTCCGTCGACGGAGCTCTCGGGATTTTTGCATATATCTGGCATTTATCACATCTTCTCACATAGTCTGCAGCATCCCGATTCACAGTTGGCCAGTAGTATCCATAGCGGAGGATCTTCTTTGCTAATGTCTGCTCCCCCAGTATGGTCGCCGCACTCTCCTTCATGGACTTCCTCCAGGACTCATTTTATCTCATCATGGGCAATGCATCAGAGTAGTGGGGTCGAGAATCCCCTTCGATATATTATTCCATCCCGTATTACATAAGGTGAAGCCTTACGAAGGACTTGGCGTCTTTCGCTCATCTTTTCAGGCAAATCCCCTTGTAGCAGATACTGCTTGATTGGGGTTCAACCACGATTCCTTCTCAAGTTTGATCTCCAACACGAAATCTGTCTCCATTACGTCTATACTTGGAGCATAGAGGGTCTCAACAGGGAACAATCCCATTTGCTATGCATCGCCAGTGCTTGCGAATTTTGCCAATAAATCGGTTTCTCTATTTTGTTCGCGTGGGACATGCGAGATGTCGTAGTATTCTAGATTCACCAGCAGGACTTGAACCCGAGCAAGGTAAGGAGCAAGTCTCTGTACCTTCGCTTGATAGTCTCCCCGCACATGATATACTACCAGCTGCGAGTCACAGAAGATTTTGAGTGACTTCACTCCTAGTTCGATAACAAGTCTCAAGCCAGCAATCAATGCTTCATATTCGTCTTCGTTATTTGTTGCTGCAAACTCAAACTTCAAAGCGTAGCAGATTGATCAGTCTTCAGGAGTTACGAGGATTATACCTGCCCCCAAGCAACGGTCGTTAGATGTCCCATCGATGTACATCTTTCATCGAACGGGGGGTATGGTTCTGTGATTGCTCGGTTCATCTTGCACAGTGAATCCAGCAATGAAGTCGGCTAGTGCTTGTCCTTGTATGGACCTACGCGGCAAATAGGTAATATCAAACCAACTTAACTAAATATTCCATTTCAGCATCCTTCAGGAAGTTTCCGGTCGTTGGAGTACCTGTCGCAAGGGTTGGTCAGTGTAGACACCGATTGAGTGTGCCTGAAAGTAGGGGCGAAGCTTACGTGATGCGATCAACAAGCAATAGGCTAGTTTTTCAATATTTAGATAATTTATTTCTGCCCTTGTCAAGTGTTTACTGACATAGTAAACCGGCTTTTGAATCCGGTCTTCCTCGCGGACCAAGGCTGTACTGATAGCGTGCTGGGATACCGCCAAGTTTACATACAACATTTCGTGATTTATCGGCTTGGACAGTATTGGGGGACTTTCCAAGTGCCTTACCAGAGCTCGGAATGCTTCCTCACATTCGGATGTCCATTCGAAGTTTCTCTTTCCTTTCTTTATAATGTTGAAGAAGGGAATACACTTATCTGTAGCTCTGGATATGAATCGACTTAGCGCAGCCACTTTTCCATTCAGGTTTTGCACCTGCTTTATGGTTCTGGGCACTTCTCTATCTTGGATAGCCTGGATTTTCTCTGGGTTAGCCTCGATTCCCCGGGCATTCACAATGAATCCCAGAAACTTTCCTGATGTTACGCCGAATGAACACTTCAACGGATTGATCTTCATTCCATAACGCTTGAGTATGTCAAACATCTCCGCTAGGTCTCGGATGTGGTCGTTTGACTGCCATGACTTCACTAGCATGTCATCCACATAGACTTCCATCGTTTTTCCAATCTGATCTTTGAACATTCGATTCACCAAACGTTGATAAGTGGCTCCTGCGTTCTTCAATCCAAAGGGCATTACTACATAGCAATACAATCCCATGTTTGTGACAAAGCTGGTGTGTTCTTGGTCCGAGATGCGCATCGGAATTTGATTGTAACCAGAGTACGCGTCCATAAATGATAATAACTCATGTCCGACAGTTGAGTCGATGAGTTGGTCAATCCTTAGCAACGGGAAACTATCCTTCAGGCATGCCTTGTATAAATCGGATTAATCAACACAAGTCCTCCATTTTCCATTCGCTTTCTTTACTAACACCGAGTTAGATACCCATTCAGGGTAGAGGGCGTCGCGGATGAACCCGTTGGTCTTGAGTTTGTCCACCTCCTCTCTGAGAGCCGCGGACCTCTCCTGGTCCATGCCTCTCCTTTTTTGTTTTACAGGAACATGTCTCGGGTCTATGTTCAACATATGAATCGCGATTGCAGGAGAAATCCCGCACATATCAGAATGCGTCTAAGCAAAAATATCAAGGTTCGCTCGGAGGAAGTCAGTAAGGTTCTCAACTGCCACAGGGTCGAGCTGTGATCCTATTTTAAGAACTCGCGATGGGTCGCCGCGGCTAACTGAGATGTCGATGGTTAGTTCAGCCGGTGCCTCATTTGTTTCCCTGGGTTCTCCATCATCGTTTCTCGGATCTATGTCTCTATGGATCCGAGAATGCCGCTCGAGCCAGGGTCGGGCGCTAGTTGTCAATCGTCAGAACCTTGGATGCGGACAGGGCTGTCCGCAACCTTTCCTTTCTCCCTACGCCGTGCCTCCCTGAGCTCAGCTACATAGCATGCACGGCCGGTTGCGTGGTCGCCGTGTACCACTCCAACCCCTCTGTCTGTTGGAAATTTTAACATCAAACACCAAGGGGCCAAAGCTACCCTAAATTCCGCCAGGGCTGGACGACCCAAAAATACATTGTACGGGGAATCAACATCCAGTACTATGAATGGTAAGATTCGCACCCTTCTGCGTTCACTTGTCCCAGTTCAACTGGTAATTCCACATATCCCACTGCATCAATCACTGCGCCATTAAAGCCATGGATTCTGGCTTTGGATGGCATCAAATCCTTGGTCTCCAGCTTTATTTGGGCGTATGCCTTTCGGAAGATGATGTTAACGGAACTTCTGCAATCAATTAGAATTCTCTTTACGAATGCCGACCCGAGGGTCACAGATATGACCATTGGGACAATGGTAGGAGCCTCTACCTTATCCGCATTTCTGTTCCTGAATACGATATCATCATTCATTGTGCGCTGCTGCTTTGCAAGAGTCCCATCCTCCACGTTCGAACAACACTCGTACTCTGCATGTCTTAAGGGGTTAGCATATCGCTCCATCTCCTGCCAGTTCTTGTCTGTAGGATGGGGTTTGCCAGCAATGGTGTTAATAACCAATCTACCCACAGTCCGAGTAGGTTGTTACGGTTGGTGTGGGGATGGCCCGCGTCCAGGGTCTGATGTTTCTTTCCTACCATCCTATGGGTCTTTGACAAATTCCTGAAGCTTCTTCTGTCTAATTATCTTTTCTATAGAATCATGGAGGTGTCTTCACTCCTCCATGTTATGCCCATAAGACTCGTGGAAAACGGTAATACCTCCCGGTCCGCTTCTGTTCTTCCGTCGATTCCATTGGACGTGGCTTTCTATATTGAAAAGTGTTGCAAGTTGATAGATAGATGTTTTCAAGAGATGCGTTCGACGGGGTGTATTCATTGTATGTTGGGATTCTTGATTTCCATTTCTCTGTCTCTTTTTTCTTTCCGGGATTTCCACCTCCGGATCCTTTGGACTGCCCGGGCTTGTTCTGGATGTTAACTTGAGTTTTTCCAGGGTTATTTCCGGTTTGCTTCACGACGGCGTTAATTTTCATAGACTCTTGAATGGGCCCTGATGCCTTGTCTCGCCTTGTCCACCGAGCTTCCTCCCTTCTTATGAACTGATGAGCTTTCGAATAAAAACGTTCCAGCGTAGCTGAGGGCTTCCCCGCCAACCAATCTCCAAATTCAGAATCCGGATCAACTCCACGCATTACCGCCATTAAAATCGCGTGGTCGTTAGGATTGCTCACCTCGGTAGCAGCAACATGAAATCTTTGCAAGTATGCATTCAATGACTCCCCTGGAGTTTGAGTTACACTTGATAAGGACATCACGTCCTTTGGACGATTGGTGTGTATCCTGAATTTTTCTACGAATTTCATTGCTAATTCGTCGAAGCTGGATATAGATCATGGTGGGAGTCGAGTGAACCACATGGTGGCAATCCCGGACAAGGTGATTGGGAAACACCAACACTTGGTTGTGTCATTAGCTCTTGCAGAATCCATCATCCATCTGTACCTCATCACATGCTGCCTGGGGTCGGTCTTCCCTTCGTAGGCTGGAATGGCAGGCATGCTGAACTTTCTTGGGTATTCGACCTGTAGAATGGTATCCGTGAAGGGAGTGTGACTCTTAGTCACTCCCCAGTCGTCATTAGTTAGACCTTGGTTTTCTTTCATCAGCTGCCTGACCATAGCCGTCAAATCCGGGGTTTGTACGGGAGATGGGAGGTTGGGTTCCGTTCCACGAGACCATGCAGGTTGATGTCCCGTCCGATTTGGGTCTTGGTTTCTAGTAGGTCGATCAGTAGCACCTGCATGTGCATCTTCATCCTTACGGCGTCTATGCATAGGAGGTTCATCAGTAGAAGTCGAACTATCATCTTCAGAGTTAGGGACAGGGTTACCTCCAGCATTCTGATGCTGCTACTGAGTAAGCTGAGTCATGAGGTCAGCGTTGGCTTGCATTTTCTCAGCAAGTTGCCTTCTACTTTCCTTAAGTTCTCTTATTAAGTCATTAAATTCTGCTCGGGAAACGATTTCTGCTTGGTTTGGGTTGGAGGGCCCTGCACCTCGAATCGCTTGCTGATTGCTAGTTCCCAATTGTTGCACACTAGCGGGTTCGTGGGCATATGCATTTTGAAAGGCTGATCTAGTTCGTGGTCTTCCCATGGTAGATTTGTTGGTTGTAACTCTGAGTAGAATCAACAGATGCCTTATAGATAATTATGGATCTCCTTCGGGGGATTTATGCAATCCAGTAGCTGCAAAGTAGATCCTAATAGCCTGAGTTCAGTTCTCAGTGAAAGCACCAAAATTGGTCACTAACACCCTTAGAAAGATTGTATAGAGAGATTAATGAAGAAAGTAAATTAAAACAGAGAATAGAGTGTAAATTTAAATGCAGAGAACAAGAACTCCAAATTTATAGTGGTTCGGCGTAACTGCCTACATCCACTTTGAAGTCGATTTCCATTGATTTTCTTGATGGGTAATTACAAATACAATCCGTTTTTAGTTACTAGAATACAATTGCAAAGTAAAATAAATAAGTCTGGAATGAGTCTTGAAAATGGCAGAGTCTCCCCAGTGTTCTCTAAAATCCCCCTTTTTTCTGTGCCCCTGCCCCTCTATTTATAGGCGAAGGTGGGTTGGACATCCTTGGTGGGCCTGGTAGCTAAATAACTCGGTCCAAATAGTGTCAATCCTGTATGCCGAACGAAAAGGTCGAACGGTCGAAGGCCGAACTATACACTTTATGCCGATCGGTAGGTTTGTTGCGTGGGAAGAGTATGCCGAGAAACGTTTGAAGCTGACGTTGCTAGGGAGAATGCCGAACCATCCCTGATTGCCGAACATCTCGGGAGGCTGAGTGAGAATGCCGAGCTTCATGGATACCAGATGCTCCTTGATGTCGAACAGCATGGTGCCGAACGGTCTGGGTGTCGAACGAGGAGCTTGATGTTTGAACACCATCTTGACCGAGTGAGGCCTCTGGCTGAGCGCTATCTTTGTCCGAGCAATGCCTTAGGCCGCGCGTCCCTTAGATGTCGAGCGCTATCTGATGCCGAACGTTCCCTCGTGCCGAACACTTCTAGGTATGCCGAACGTTCTCCTTTAGCCAAATAAAATGAGGCCGAACATACTGACTACCGTAGGGAGCACTGTGCCGAACGAAACTAGAAGATGGGCCAATATCTTGGCCGAACAATGGCTAGGCCGAATGATGGCTAAGCCGAACAATTCTTTGGTCGTTGAACGATCTTATGCCGAGCGTACTTCTCTGGCCAAACGGTATTCAATACCGAGCGTTTCTCGATGCCGAACGCCCCTAGATGCCGGATGCTATCCTATACCGAATGCCCATTGATGCCGAACGATGGAGAGCCTGAGTACTAAGTTGCCCGGTCAATTCCCTGGGAAACAAATATCATTTTTTATCTCAAATATATCATTTTCCAGAAATAATAGCACTTTCAAAGTTATACACTTTGAAACCAAAACACTTGGAATTATAACACTTTCAAATCATAATACTTTAAAACTCGTGTCTTTGAAACATAACTTCCACCACTTAAATGGTTTGAATATTAAAATACTTTATATAATAAATGGCTTCTTCAATTTCACAAATCAATTCAAAAACAAGTCAAATTTCAAAATTTTAGATTTAATCAAATCTCAAATCATAAATTTCGATTCAATTCAGTTTCCAAACAAACCATTCCAAATTATATTTATTTCAAAACAGATTTGATCCACAAAATAAACCATTCCAAATTCAGTATATTTCAAACTTGAAGTATTCAACAATTTCAAAACTAAGTTTGATAATTTCAAATCAATTTCAAATCTATCTTCTCAACTTTAATTTTATTAAAATCATTATAAAATCTATATTAAAAATATAATATATATAGAGATACTTAACCATATTACATTTTTAATAAAGTCAATCTTTATTATTAAACTTGTTTTATATCAAACAAATTTATACATAGCTTGAAATTAACAATTTAACTATATATATAAAGTAACATATATTTAATATCGAAAATCAATATTTATATAAAACCATATATTCTTTACAAAACCATAAAAATCATTTCAAAATATTTGTATATATAGACCACGATGTCTGTATATAATTTTCTATCCTATGGTCAAGTGCTACGGATATTTATCATTTCAATCTGCAATTTAAACAATTTACGGTTATATATAATTTCAAACCGCAGTCCCGAATTAATAATAATAAATCCATAACGAACTTGCAGATTTATTGATATAAAATAAAACATCCATCCAACCAATATCTATAATCAACATCAATCACAATCATCATCCAAAACAATCAATCAATATCGATATAGAATTGATAGTAGATAACAGGTATTTAACTGGCAGTTATATTCAATAATAAATTAAATAACAATTTAATTTAAATAAATTCAAACTAACTGAGATGATGATTAAAAATATACCAAACATTCGTAAATAAATTCCTAATCACATCATAAATTAAATTTAACAAACATAACAAATTTTAGAAGTTGCGAGTGGGTTAAAACACTCACCTTTTGAATTTAAATTGAATTTAAATCCAATTTAAACCCAAAATTTGAACAATCTCAGAATTCGTCCAAACCAGCGTTAAAATGTTTGGAATTCCAATACGATCCTAGTGGAGAAAACCGCGCGTGAAACAGACCTCGTATATAGAAGTTATTAAGGTTAGAAGATTACGATTTAAAATTTGAAAATAAATAAAATAAAAATCAGAGGAAAAAAACATGTCACCGATTCTTCTTCCACGCGGCCTCATAGAACCCCTAACCAGCACGCGCTCGCACCCAAATCAAGGCACCACTGCACTTGCTATTGAACAATCGTCCACCACGCTATCACCATCTCGATGTCGCCGGACCAACGATCACCGCCGCAACCCTCGATCCCCCTCGTGACCAAGCATGAGCCCCAACACGTGCACAGCCGCCACCAAATCAATGCCCTAATCGAATTATTATGGTAGATCCAGCCGTCAATTTGACAAATTACTCGCATTGATGAACTACGCATGCCTCCCTCGACAACCTGGTATTAACGATTCGTCGATCATTCACAGTCAATCGCGACGAAATAAACGGCCAAGAATAGTTCTCTAGTTTCTGGCCAAACAGAGGTTCCAATCGAAAAACAAATTACGAATCTGAGATGTGCTCGTCGAGAGCTTCAGATCGATATAAAATTCGATATAGTTTGAGGAGTTTGAGTTGTGAAGTTCTATTTTGATTTGGTTTTGTAGTTTGGGAATTAGGGTTTGCAGCCATTGAGAATGAGGAGCAACTAAATTCTATACGTACAGAAATGAGAAATAGAAAGGCTGCTAGGGTTTATAATAAGATATTTATAGGTAGATTATAAAATAGAAATAACGGATCGTATTTGATTTGGGTTGGAATGATAAACGACCCGAAAAGCCCGTTCTGCCTTTGGAACGAAAATGGGTCAACCCATATATCAAAATAGATGTTTTTAAATGTTTTAAACGCAATGTAACAAGTTTCAAGTCTAAATTCCATCGTATAAAGAAGTTATGCTAAAATCAAGTTATTTCAAATTGATTTCAATTGATTTCAATCAAATTGATTTTTTTAGGCGTTTCGAGCCTGTATAATCAAACGACAAGTCCAATCATTACGAAACTTGAAATCCTATAATAATCCAATGTTACGGATCCGATGAAAATGGTTTCTTCAAAATCCAAGTCAGTGGCCAAAATGTCTATATTTCAGTTAATTAAATAAACAAATATCAAATCAATTAAATCAAAATTTTCAAGTTCCAATTCCAAAATTGACAAATCTTATGGTTTTTGATGTCTTAAACAATTAAAATACTTTAAACAATTTAGATATAAATTCAAAGTTAATTAATTTGCCTATTTTGATATTTAATTTCAATTTTAATAAATTTATTAATTATCAATTGAAATACCTATAAATCCATTATTTGATTTTAAATCCCGTTATTCAATAAATTATTTTCAAATGGATGAAATTAACATTAGTTCATGACCTATTACATTAATGTTCTCAAATCATCTTAATCTTTATTAACGTAATAATTAAATATTAAATTTCATTTAATTGCAACTAATCCAATTATTAAATTTAGATTTCGAATAAATTGATAAATCTTGATTTCCATTCTTTTAATTCAACCCGCTGTTATACTATGAATAAAGTTAACATTATTTCCCATTTATTGTCTATGTTTACATTAACATAATATTTAATTTAGATTTATTGTGATTAATTCAAACTCAGTTTAACGGATTAAAACTATATGTAACTTATACTAATTGTTGCCATTAACTCTCAATCACACTTCTATAAGTTTCAATTTTTTCAAACCAACATTACAATTACTTACAGAACATTGATTTTATTCAACAAATATAATAATTCATTAATTAATCCAATATTTACGTTTGTTTTCTTATATTCAATTTATAGCCTAGTATAACATTTACACTAATTCCATTATTTGTAATTTCATTCAAAAAGTTAATAAATAACTTAGGTTAGCATTATTACATCTCATTTAAGTTATTATTTTATTTATGAATCATAAACTCTATTTTCCCAATATTAGATAATAAACATATACTAAAATTAACAATTAAATTATCAAAAGTTTACAGGTCGTTGCACTCTTCCTCACTCAAAACTTTTCATCCCCGAAAAGGAAAAAGAAGGGGGAAAGAAGGAATTAAGAAAATCAATATATATATATATATATATATATCTTATTTAAAATATTAAATTTATAACACTAAACTTACAAAATCCAATAATTTAAACAAAATATATAAATTTATAACACTTAAATCTTTTTATATTCAAGTAACAAAATATTGGAAAATGTTTCTTAAAATTTTCTAAGTCCAAAATTCACGAAACATTTTGGCAGAGTCTACTTTATACAGAGAGGCTTAGAAGAAAATGTAATATAAAATATAATATATATAGATGTATATGTATATATCACAATATCTCAAAATTATATATCCTAATACGGGGAAAACAATATAATATTGCTAGAAACCATAATTCGAGAACGTACATATTTGTCGGGCAATTAACGCTTATTTTATGAAACCAAAAGCAGTAGTAATTGCTTCCATAACCTGTATTTCACTTATATAATCACAAAACGGTTAACAATTATATAAAATGAAATATTTAAAGTTGTTTCAACCACTAACAAACAAATCAATAATAATCACTAGCAATCACAACATACAACCATCATATGAAGTCAATAAAATCAATCATCCATATATCCATAGCAAACAAAACAAATAGTTTTTCGGGATTAAAACTTTCAATTGCATAGAATGGAAAATAAACTACTAAGTGCACCGTTTACTCAACAGTCTTAGATAAAACTAAATAGATTGTTCATACATCCAAACAATTTTAAAGTATCCTTGCCCAGACAACCATAAACCAAACAAACAACAATTTCAAACAATAGATTAAGTTCATTTTTATTAATTTCATTTCATAACATTTGTTGTTTGATTTCCTTTTCATTCATATAATGATTTATCTTTTTAATTTACATTTATTTGTTGCAAATTTTCATTTCCATCCATTGATTCAGTGTTTATCTCACTTATTTGCACTTACATAAATTCATTTTTTTATTATTCATATCAAATAGATTTTCTTTTTATCGCATTACATTCATTCGTTTCTCAATTTCATTTATTTCATTCATGTATACATAGTATTCATGTTCAATTCAGTTACTCGGCATATAAATTTCATTTGCTTAAGTTTAAAATCATCTACTTACAACATTTACCTTCTATCCTATTTTATTATAGCAACATTTCAGTTGTAACTTAAGTTTATAACCCTATAATATCAATACTTATTTATTAAAGAGTTTTGATTGAATACTTTCATTATTTCAAGTTTTACTTGTATAATATCCTATTACATTTTCTTATTAACATTACAACTTTTAATTAAGTTATATATATGCTTTTAAGAATGTAATTGAAAATTACTCAAGCATATTTTATTTCTTTTAATTAGTCTAATGTTCAATAATCATATCCTTTGCTAATCTATAGATTACAAATTTCAAATTTCTTGTTATTTCTTTTATAACCTAGTATTTAATCTCTTATTTTAAATTAGAGATTCCAATTATTAATTAGTTACATTCCATTTCACTACAATAATTGAAACTATTAATCAACGGGAACTTACGAACTAAATACTGGGTTAATTTCCAAATCATTTTAAAATAATAGATAGATGTATACACTTACAATTTATATATCCAATTATATTTAAAACAATTTAAAATTTATATTTGTTTATAAAAATAAATCTGTAATAAACTACTACAGTCGCCTTCCCACTTTGAAACTCGAAAATAAAAGTCGATAATGCGTGCACTCATCACCAAAATTATTTCCCAAAGAAATAGAGGGGAGTACAGAACTTATTTCTTTCCAAATTTCTTTAAAACAATTCTTTCAAATTATATTGGAATATTTATATCAGAAAATGCTTATAAACAATATTATTATATTCCAAAATCCTTTGAAAGCAATTTTCAAAATCTCGGAACTTAAGTTCTAAAATTTCCAATTTTCATTTATTTTATTTTCTTCAAATCTTGTTTCCAGTCAATATTTATAAATTTCACTACCTAATAACCAATATATTACAACCAAATAACCTTTATAAACAAAATTATTTTATGTATAGAAAATATAATAGGCAAAATTATTTCATTTACCTATATTTCAAAACAAATATTGTGTCAGTCTGTCCTATTAAGTATTTAGAAATCCTTATTGATATCATAGCGTCCTATGCACCAACCAGAATTCATAAATACAAAACGGAGCAAATTAACACAATATTAAAGCCTTTTATAACACTAACAAATACGTTCTCTCATATATATACACTCAGCGACTCATCGTAGGGTATTACTACCCTATTGATAAAGAGTCAAACCCCACAAAGCTAAGGTTTATCGCAAAACCAAAGCTCTAATACCAAATGTAACATCCCGCCTTTTTGTACGCTTAAGTAGGCACACATGCCGACTCAAACCACACATAAGGGCGAATTGTTATTGGGGTGAACAAGAAAAAGGAAGAAAGAAAAAAAAAGACAAAACAGAATCTTGTAGCGGAATGACAAAATATAATAATCAAATAATAATTCATGAAGCTATTTACAAAACATTTGATTATACTAAGACAATATAGAATCAGAGTTACACATACTAGAGAATAATAATTAACAAATGCAACGGAACAGTATGAAGTGGTGGAATAATATAATAAATAATAGTAATACAATCTTCATTTTCGTCCTCCAGAAACAATGTCTTCAAATCCTGAAATGCTCAGGCTGACCCGAGCGAATTGAAAAGACAAAACACTTGAGTCAAAACAAAAAGATCTTATGTGAGTTAAATCAATAGAAATAAATATGAGTGGAACGATGTCAAAGATGTTTACGGGATTTGACATCTCCTATCCAGTGTCTAACGTGAGTGCAGTAACTTAAGAGATGTTTGAGATTCACATCTCCTAAGGATCCGTTAAACTATTTACTACGTAGTAATATACGCTATTATAATAATGCATAAAATTAAAATAAACTTACTTTAAAATAGCGCTAAGGAGTGATCCAACATTCCTCTTAACACATAAATAGTGCCAATAGTCTATGCAGTACCGTAATACCTCCTGATCGGGAGGCTGCCAGAGGATACTCCATAGGAACGATACAAATCAAACTCGTACAAGGCGCGCTATGGTAGGTGACACGGCACAACTAGGCAATGCCAGGGTAGATATACCAATTTCGTTTCCGGACCGGCGGTAACGCGTAGCAGCTACTACCGCTCACCTTAAACCACACCCTAAAATCAAAAGCGGCCCCAATCAATCACAAAGTAATAGAATGGTATTGAAGGAGTGTGTCTGATAAAAGGTTCTACCTTCTTAGCCCGTCAATCGCTCCTGTTTTAGCCGCCTTATGCTAACTCACGGGAGTCGGGTGCACGTATATACCTCAAAGGAATGTCTCTACCATCTTACTTCATTCTGAAATCTCCACCGCGTACACAGTTGTTAAAGTGGTTTTCGGGGTTGGAAGAGAGTATGACAACTTCCGATTCCGGTCTCTTTAACAACCAACGCTATTATTACACCGCGGTCATTTCAAAGTAATTTATACTTTAAAATGAAATATCATTGCCATTTCAAAACCAAATATATATGATATCATTCCCATTTCAAAACTAAATCAGTACAATATCATTTTTTATTCCAAATATATCATTTTTCAAAAATCATAGCACTTTCAAAGTTATACACTTCGAAACCAAAAAACTTGTAATTATAACACTTTTAAATCATAGTACTTTAAAACTCGTAGCTTTGAAACATAACTTCCACCACTAAAATGGTTCAAATATTAAAATACTTTATATAATAAATGGCTTCTTCAATTTCATAAATCAATTCCAAAACAACTCGAATTTCAAAATTTTAGATTTAACCAAATCTCAAATCAAAATTTTTGATTCAATTCAGTTTCCAAACAAACCATTCCAAATTATATTAATTTCAAAACAGATTTGATCCACAAAATAAACAATTCCAAATTCAGTATATTTCAAACTTAAAGTATTCAACAATTTCAAAATTATGTTTGATAATTTCAAGTCAATTTCAAATCTATCTTCTCAACTTTAATCTTGTTAAAATCATTATAAACTCTATATATTAAAATATAATTTATATAAATACTTAACCATATTATATTTTTAATAAAGTCAATCTTTATTATTAAACTTTTTTTATATCAAACAAATTTATACATAGCTTAAAATCAAGAATTTAACTATATATATAAAGTAACATTTATTTAATATCGGAAATCAGTATTTATATAAAACCATATATTCTTTACAACACTATAGAAATAATTTCAAAATATTTTTATATATAGACCACAGTGTCTATATATAATTTTCTATCTTATGGTCAAGTGATATGGATATTTATCATTCCAATCCGCAATTTAAACAATTTACGGTTGTATATCATTTCAAACCGCAATCCCGAATTAATAATAATAAATCCATAACAAACTTGCATATTTTAATGATGTAAAATAAAACATCCATCCAACCAATATCAATAATCAACATCAATCACAATCAACATCCAAAAAATCAATCAATATCGATATAGAACTGATAGTAGATAACCGGTATTTAACTGGCAGTTATATTCAATAATAAATTAAAACTAACTGAGATGATGATTAAAAATATATCAAACATTCGTAAATAAATTCCTAATCACATCATAAATTAAATTTAACAAACATAAGAAATTTTAGAAGTTGTGATTGGGTTAAAACACTCACCTTTTGAATTTAAATTGAATTTAAATCCAATTTAAACCCAAAATTTGGACGGTATCAGAATTCATCCAAATCAGCGTCAAAATGTCCGGAATTTCAGTATGATTCTAGAGGAGAAAACCATGCATGAAACGAACCTACTATACAGAAGTTATTATGGTTAGAAGATTACGATTTAAAATTTGAAAATAAATAAAATAAAATCAGAGGAAAAAACACGTCACCGATTCTTCTTCCATGCGGCCTCATGGAAGCCCTAACCAGCATGCGCTCACACCCAAATCAAGGCGCCGCCGCACTGGCTTTCGCACGATCGTCCATCACCCTATCGCCATCTCGACGTCGCCGAACTACCGATCACCGCCACAGCCCTCAACCCCCTCGTGACCGTGCATGAACCCCAATACGTGCGCAACCGCCACCAAATTGATGCCCTAATCGAATTATTATGGCAGATCCAGCCGTCAATTTGACAAACTACTCACTCTGATGAACTACGCATGCCTCCCTCCATAACCTGGTATTACTGATTCGTCGATCAGTCGTTATCAATCACGATGAAATAAATGGCCGAGAATAGTTCTCCAATTTTTGGCCAAACAGAGGTTCCAGTCGGAAAAAAAAATTACAGATCTGAGATGCGCTCGTCAAAAGCTTCAGATTGATAAAAATTCGATATAATTTGAGGAGTTTGAGTTGTGAAGTTCTATTTTGATTTGGTTTTGTAGTTTGGGAATTAGGATTTGCAGCCGTTGAGAAGGAAGAGCAACTAAATTTTTGTACATACAGAAATGAGAAATAGAAAGGCTGCTAGGGTTTATAACGAGATATTTATAGGTAGGTTAGAAAATAGAAATAACGGATTGGATTTGATTTGGGTTGGAATGATAAACGACACGAAAAGCCCATTCTTCCTCCGGAACGAAAATGGGTCGATCCATATATCAAAATAGATGTTTTTAAATATTTTAAACGCAATGGAACAGGTTCAAGTCCAAATTCCATCGTATGAAGAAGTAATGCTAAAATCAAGTTATTTCAAATTGATTTCAATTAAATTGATTTTTTTAAGGCGTATCGAGCCTGTACGATCAAACGACAAGTCCAATCGTTACGAACTTGAAATCCTACAATAATTCGCTGTTATGGATCCAGTGAAACTGGTTTCGTCGAAATCCGAGTTATTGGCCAAAATGGCTATATTTCCGTTAATTAAATAAATAAATGTTAAATCATTAAATCAAAATTTTCAAATTTCAATTCCAAACTTGACAAATCTTATCGTTTTTGATTTCTTAAACAATTACAATACTTTGAACAATTTAGATATCAATTCAAAGTGAATTAATTTTCCCATTTCGGTATTTAATTTCAATTTTAAAATTCATTAATTATCAATTGAAATCCCAATAAATCCATTTATTTGATTTTAAATCCCGTTATTCAATAAATTATTATCAAATGGATGAAATTATCATTAGTTCATGATCTATTACATTAATATTCTCAAATCATCTTAATCTCTATTAATGTAATAATTAAATATCAAATTTCATTTAATTGCAATTAATCCAATTATTAAGTTTAAATTTTAAATAAACTGATAAATATTTATTTCCATTCTTTTTATTCAACCCACTGTCATACTCTGAATAAAGTTAACATTATTTCCCATTTATTATCTAGGTTTATATTAACATAATATTTAATTTAGATCTATTGTGATTAATTCAAATTCAATTAACGGATTAAATCTGTATGTAACTTATACTAATTGTTGCCATTAACTCTCAATCACACTTTTATAAGTTTCGATTTTTCCAAACCAATATTATAATTACTTACGGAACATTGATTTTATTCAACAATATATATTAATTCATTAATTAATCTAGTTTTTACATTTGTTTCCTTATATTCAATTTACAGCCTAGTATAACATTTACACTAATTCCATTAATTATAATTTCATTCAAAAAGTTAATAAATAACTTAGGTTAGCATTATTACATCTCATTCAAGTTATTATTTTATTAATGAATCACAAATTCTGTTTTCCCAATATTAGATAACAAACATTTAATAGAATTAACAATTAAATTATCGAAAAATTACGGGTCGTTACATGTTTTATATATAAAGTAATTTGTATATATAATCTATAGTTTATATATTAGGTTACCTGAGTTGGTTTCAATTATCCATATTGTGTTGCCTGCGTATATACATCAGCTTGAAAAAATATAAAGGTATATATTTATTATGCATATATGTAAAGCTTATGTAAATGTTGCCTTATGGTATATATAACAGTAGCTTATATATTAGTATTTATATATATAAGGTTTTGATTTTGGTAAGTTGTAATAAAGTATATGTATATCTAAAATTTTACTTGGAAATAGCTTGCCGTAGGTGTAATATAATATGTATACAGAACTTTGGAAAGAAATTTTATGTGTTTATACACCATAGTCATCGACGACAGTTTTTTTCTTATATATTAGTTAATATGTTTAAATAAATATATGTAACAGTTTTGTTATATTTTAAGTATAGTTAGTTATAAAATATAGTGTTATATTGCAGTTTTATATTATAGGGTATATATGTACGTATACAATGTATGGTATATGACCTATCAATATAAGTTGATTTAGTTAGTATATATATATATATATATATATATATATATATATATATATATCTTTTGTTATTTATATATGTTTACAAAGTATGGTAAATTCAATTGGCTGTTTATATTAAATATCGATTATAGTATTTATTTATTTTTGTTTATTTATAACGTACGTACATTTATATATTTTTGGTGTAAAATATATATATACTAATTTTAAGTTTAAAACATGATATATGTATATGTATATATATATATATATATATATATATATATATATATATATTGATGTCTGACTTTAAAGTGTGCGTAAAAATATAGGCATACAGTTTTTCTAGCTTTAAGAGCTTTTTGTCCATATCAAAGCTTATATGTATCTATGTAGGTTACATAGTTTCTATATAAGTTGCTTATACTGTGTAAGCTGTGTATCTATTTGTGGGCTATATATACAAGTTTATATAAGCTATAAAATAATATGTTTTATATATATATATATATATATATATATATATATATATTAGTTTATACTGATAATTTATGTGAGTTTGCATAGTAGTATATGTTTGTTATGTATTAAAGTAGAGTTTGTTTATATAGTGTATATACATATGAATATATATATATGTTTGTTACAATAGATTTGAATTATAATTATATTTATGTTTAAGATTTATATATACGGTTGTTTACATTTTTTCTGCTATAAAATTTTTATATATGCATATAACATAGATATTAGTTTCAGCTTATATCAAGCTAATTTGATTGTTCTATATCAAGCCAATTTGATTGTTCTCATCGATATCTATCTATTATCTTTGCTCGTCGAAGTCGTGTCCATCTAGCTTTACTTTGAAATTCAAGTAGCTTTACTTGGAAATTCAAGTTTGGATTTGTAAACATCTAATTCTAGTTCATCTCTAGCCTTGAAAGATGAGCAATCACTCACGATTAACGTTCTTATATTTATTAAATTTGATTTCAATTGAAACGACAATTGAAATATGCTGCTGTTAGTTATTTAAATTGCTATTTATATGTTGTTATCTGTGTCTGTTCACCTGTGACATCTGACACCAGTTTATGTTATTTATATTGATGATATATGCATGTTATATTATTATCATATCTGTTATCACTCTGTAAGTTCCCTGTTAGTATAGAATTCACTATGGGTTGAAATGATACATACCCGAACGATCTGTAGAATAGGAGAAAATTGTTATGGGTTGAAATGATGAACCCAAGCGATTTTCAATTCAATTGAATTTGGGATTGCGGGTTGAAATGATGTATACCCGTATTTAAATTTAAATTACGGATTGAAATGATAAATATCCATATCACTTGACCATAGGACAGAATATTATATACAGACGCCATTGGTCTATATATAAATATTTTTAAAATGATTTATATGGTATTGGAAGGGAATATATGATTTTATATGAATATTGATTTTGATATATTATATAAATATTATTTTATATACATAGTAAAATTCTTAATTTTAAGCTATGTATAAATTTTTTTAATATAAAATAAGTTTAAATAAAGTTTAATTTTATTAAAATATAATATGGTTAAGTATTTATTTAAATTATATTTTAATTTCGATTTTATAATGATTTTAATAAATTAAGGTCGAGAAGATGGAATTGAAATGGTATTTAATTAAGAATTTATTTAACTAAATTGATTTGAAACTTATGGTATTTGAAAATTTTAAAGGATATGATTTTGTAACTTGATTTGGGCTTAAGGTGATTTAAATGAATATATCAAGCTTAAATAAATTGAAGGAATATTCAGTTATTTGAAATTTGAAAGTTTTATTTAAATGATATTGGATTTATTAAGTAAATATTTCAAAACTAAATAATAGTAAATTGAATTATATATATATATATATATATATATATATATATGAAATTATCAAATTTAGTTTTGAAAATGTTGAATATTTAAAGCTTTGAAATATATTGAAATAGTTTATTTTTGTAGTTCAAATCTGTTTTGAAATCAATATAATTTGAAATGATTTATTGAGAAATCGAATTGAATTGAAATTGATGATTTAAGATTTGATTAAATTTGAATTTTGGAATTCGAGTTAATTCGGAATCGATTTGTGAAATGTGAGGAAACTATTTTATTATAAAGTATTTTTGAATTATATCTAAAACTATTTTATATTTTATATTTTAATATAAATCATTTTTAACATAAACTATTTTAATATACTAATTATTTTAATATAAACTATTTTAACTTATAACTCTTTTATATAAACTATTTTACTTTATAAACTATTTTATTATATATACTATTTTAATATCTAAACTGTTTAAGTGGTGGAAGTTATGTTTTCAAAGTATTATGTTTTGAAAGTGTTATAATTTCAAGTGTTTGGTTTTGAAAGTGTTATAATTTCAAGTGTTTGGTTTCAAAAGTGTTATAACTTTGAAAGTGCTATGCTTTGGAAAAGGATATTTTGAAATGGAAATGATATCTTATTTGGTTTTGAAATGGAAAGGACATCGTATTGATATGGTTTTGAAATGGCAATGATATTTTGGTTTTGAAGTATAAACTATTTTGAAATGACCGTGGTGTTATAATAACGTTTGGTTGTTAAAAAGACTGGGACCGAAAGTTGTCATACTCTCTACCAACTCCAAAAACCACTCTAACAACTGTGTACGTAGTGGAGATTCTAGAATGAAGTAGGATGGTGGCGACGTCCTATTGGGGTATATACGTGGATCGACTCCCGTGATTTTGCATAAGATGGCTAAAACAGGAGCAATTGACGGGCTAATGTGGTAGCTCCTCTGATCGGACACACTCCTTCGATACCATTCTATTACTTTGTGATTGATTGGGTGCACCCTTTGATATTTTTTTGGGAGTTGGGCGGTATATGCGGTTATGCGTTACCACCAATGCAGAAGTGTAATTGGTATATCTACCCTGGCATTGCCTAGTTATGCCATGTCACTTACCCTAGCGCGCTTTACTACAAGTTTGATTTGTGTCGTACCTATGGAGTATCCTCTGGTGGCCTCCCAATCAGGAGGGACTATGATACGGTATAGACTATTAGCACTATAAAATGTGTTAAGGGGGATATGGGTAACGCCTTAATGCTATTTTTAAATATATTATACTTAACTTTAGATATTATTATAATAGCGTATATTACTACATATTAGACAGTTTAACGGATCCTTAAAGGATGTTTATGCCAAACATCCTTTAAGTTACTTGTATTTTAATTGTTATTTCACTTGAGTTGGATTTATTGATATAAGAATGTTAATCCTAACTCGAATGTTTTGTGTTTTGCTTTACGCTCGGGTCAGACTGAGTGACACAGCATTTAAGACTCACCTTTGGAGTTAGAGCTTCGTTTGGAGATCCATCTACATCTTTTGAGCTTGGAGTTATTTAGTTGATTCCAGTGATGTATTCTGATCTTGTATTTGACTATTGTATTTGAAACTTCTATTGTAACTTATTTAACTCTGATATATATAGTAGCTTCATGAACTACTATTCATTTTATTTCCGTTGCACATTGTATATTACTTTGTGTCTGTGATTCTGCGATTTATTTATTTACTGTATATGCTGAGTTTTGCCAAATATAAATTAACAATCTGTTATTTTGAGCAATTCAAATCCGACATGTGTAGATGCAAATGGTTGAAAATATCAAAATGTTACAGTAAAAGATGATAATTGTATAATATTAGTGTAATAAGATATAAACAAATGTTAATTATGTCTATAGAGTAATAATTGATTGAATAAAAAGATTGAAATCAAATTCAATCAATTTATTGGAATTAAATTATGTTTAATTGAACTTAATTTCAGTTGAAATTAAATGATGTAACTGTTGTAATAATTAACACAGAATTGGTATGTACATTTGTTTTAAATAACTATAAATGTCTAAGTGATCAAAAATGATAAAATCTGTTAATTATAAGATTTGAAATTAAAATGTGATCAATTAATTTAATATTAATTTATCTAGTTAACATGAAAATAGCCATTTTGGCCACCGTATCAGATTTTGACAAAACCAGTTTCATTGGATCCATAACAGTGAATTATTATTATAAGGTATCACGTTTCGTAGCGATCAGACTTGTCGTTTGATCGTACAGTCTCGAAAAGTGTAGAAATCAATTTAATTAAATTCAATTGAAATCAAATTGAAATAAGCTGATTTTTAAGCTAACTTCTTCATACGATGGAATTAGGACTTGAAACCTATTCCATTGAGTTTAAATTCATTAAAAACATCTATTTTGATATATGGGATGGCCCACTTTCTTCCGGAAGCGAAACGGTCTTTTCAGGTCTTATTTGTCGTTTCAAATCAATTCGGGTATTATTCATTTCTTATCCGTTTTCGTTAGTTTATATTGTTCTATTCTAGTCCTAGCGGCCTTCCTATTTCTTATTCCATTTTACTGTATGTAAATTTCTTTCTCATCTCCACTTTCCAATGGTAGTAAACAGATAAACTACAAGCCCTCAATTCAATTTCAAAACCAAATTGAAAATTCAAATTCCTCAAACCCTATCTAATTATATATCAATTCGAAGCTCTCGACGAGCGTAATCCACTGCTGCAATTCATTTTTCAATCTGGTTCATCTTCTGGCCAGGTATCGAGGATGAACATCGACCATCCGTAGAGGGATTCGTCGTCATAACGGTGGATCCGCGATAAGGGTTCGATCAGAGGGTTCCGGCGTGTAGGGATTGTCGAAAGAAGTCGATCCATGGTTTCACCTTGGGTATTAAGTGGTCGGAGTCACCTCGATTGGGGCGTTTAGGGTGGCAGTGACGCTCACGCCGAGACATGAGGGGCGGCCGAAGGTGCAGGTTACAACGGTGGTGCCTGATCGCGTCGAAGATGCTCGGTGCGGTGGTGAAAATTGGTCAAAGGGGTCGAAGTTGTGGCGGCTGCGTGTGGTTCGTGACTGGATAGGGTTTCTCGGTGTAACAATAATGGTGACATGCTTTATTTATAAATAAATTATTTATAATAATATTAGAAATTTAAATGTTCCAATGTAAAAAAGGTTATCATACGAGGTCAGATTCTCGTGCGGTTTCCTCCGCTGCGATCGTATCGAAATTCAGAATATTTTGACGCTGGTTTGAACGAATTCTGAGACTGTTCAAATTTGGGGATTATTTTGGATTTCAAATCGATCTGAAATCAAAAGGTGAGTGTTTTGACCCACTCACAACTACTAGACTATCTTATGTTAGTTAAATATAATTTATGATGTGATTAGAAATTTATTAATTGATGTTTGGTAAGCTTAAGTTATCATTCAAATTAAAATTGACTTTACTGCATTTAATCATTGTTTAGTTTAATATTGAATTTAACTGTCAATTTAATACCTGTTAATGATAATCAGTTATCTATTGATGTTTATTGGTTGATTTGGATGATGATTATGATAGATGTTTGATTGTTGATATTGGGTAACTGGATGTTGTATTTTTATATTGTTATAACACTGCAAATTTCCTATGGGTTGAAATGATACATACTCGAACGATCTGTAGATTAGGGAAAAATCGTTATGGGTTGAAATGATAGACTCGAGCGATTTTATGGATTTTATTTAATTTGGAATTGCGGTTTGAAATGATATAAAACCATAAAAAATTAAGTTGCGAAATGAAACGATAAATATCTGTATCACTTGACCATAGGGTAGAAAATTATATAAGGACACCGGATTGGTTAAATTAAATGATTTGATTTTAAATTTTGAATTCAATTAACTGGCATTTTGAAATAGAAATTAATCTACATAAACTGAATTATTTTTTGATGATCCAAGCGTTAATACTGAGATTGGAATTCATCAAATGAATTGTTCAATGGGTTTAAATTAGAATTTCAAAGTTGAAGTGTCAAATATGAATGAATTTATTGGAATTGAGTTATTGAAAATGTTTGGATATAACTTTGAAATTTATTTTAATCAACGTAAACTATGTTTAACTTATTTAGTCTATTTAAAAATCTATTTACTATAATTTAAATCTATTTAACTTACATTAACTTATCTAAATCATTTTAAATAAAATAATCTATTTAATCTCTATTTAATCTATTAAAATCATAAAATATAATTTAATCAAATTTAAATCTATTTAAACTATTTTATCTATTTTAAATTATTTTCAAACTATTAAAATATTTATGACTATCTAAACTATTTTCTAAAATTTCAAACTGTGTAAAGACGAAGTATTTATATTTTAATCCTTGATGATGATTTACAACCTAAGTTGGATTTGGAATTGATACCTTTTTATGAAATAAAATATGTTGATTAAATATGATAATTTGAAATGAGGGTTTAACCTATTTTGAGAATATAATTTTGAAAGTGAATATAGTTTTGAAAGTAAATATAATTTCGAAAGAGATATGGTTTGAAATCGAATATGATATTTTGATATCAATTGTGAATCGGCTTTGAAATGTAAAGGAACCATCCGGTGTGAAATAAGCGTTTGGTTGTTAAAAGAGACCAGGATCGGATACTGTCATACTCTCTGCCAACACCGAAAAGCACTTTAACAATTGTGTACGTGGTGGAGATTCCAGAAATGAAGTAGGATGGTTTGGCGAATGATCCTATGTGAGGTATTTACGTGACCCTGACTCCCATGAGTCGGCTTAGATGTGACTAAAACATGAGCTATACCGGGCCAAGTGAGGTCATTCCTCCTATCGGTCATATTTCTTCGATACTATACTTTGACTTTGTGACTAATTTGGTGGCCAACCCTCGATTTTGATTATGGGAGCGTGTCCCAAGTGGGCGGTAGTAGCTATTGTGCGTTACCACCAGTCCGGGAGTGCAATTGGTATATCTACCCTGGTATTGCCTCGAGTGTCGTGTTCACATGCCTTATCGTGCCTTCTATGAGTTTGTTTTATAACATACATATGGAGTGCCTTCTGGGTAAACCTCACGGAGAAGCGTATGGTACTGTATAGACTATGTGAATATATAAAATGTGTTTAAGGGGATATGGGTAACGCCTTAATGCTATTCTAATACTTTACTGTATACACTATTATAATAGCGTAAACATCCCTGACGCCGTTACACTTATATTTATTAACCATTGATTTAACTTACATAAGATCTTTTAGTACTGACTCGAGCGTTTTGTCTTTTCAATTCGCTCAGGTTAGTCTGAGCTTTTCAATTTATCGAAGACTGTTTTATTAGAGGATGAAGACGAAGATTTTGTACTATTATTATTTATTATATTTATTCCACTACATCATTTTGTTCCACTGTATTTATTTATTATTTATCTTATTGTATGTAACTCTGATCTGTAGTATAAAAGTATAATCAACGTCATTTGTAAACAGCTTCATGAATTGTTTATTTGATTGTTATATTTTGTCATTCCGCTACGAGATTATGTATTTTTTCTTTCTTTCTCTACTTTTTCTTATTTATCCCATAACAATCTGCCATTTTGAATAGTTTGAGTCCGACACGTGTGATTTATCGTCGTTTAAACCGTCAAAAAAGGCTGGTCGTCACAGAAACTGAGTAAATAATATGAGAATAAATTTCACAGCCAAATATAATTATAGGTCATTTGCATATAAATCACCTATTTCTTTTCAAGCCAATCATTTTAGACTATAAGAATGTCACATTGAGAGTTCAGGATCAAGAGATGTAAAATATTAAATAGTTAATATAAGATAATGTTGATTTAAAAATTAGTTATCTAACACCACTAAAATTGAATAAGGATTTAAATATCATCTTAAACCTAGAGTAGGCCACTACTTTTCATTTGTACGTACTTTTAATCTCTTTATAATCATTATAAGACCATCAAAATTTAAATTTTCTAAATATATCAAAGAAACATGTTGGAAACAGATGAAATTCAGCCGAGTTATGCACTCTGTCACTATCTTGAAGCATTTCGGTGTTCTACTCAGGGGTGCAAGAAGTCAAACAAATGTCGACGCCTCTAGGATAAAATAGCCTCTCTTTGTTGGGTTTTTTGGTATTGATCCATCTCCACAAATGGATTCGACTCGGTTGCACTCTAAAATACTGCTCAACTTTTTTTTTGTTGAAAAAATGGTTCCGTGGAGAAGAGGAACGGCTTGCAGAAAAAATGTCATTCTACTTTTGATTTCGTCTATCAATTAATTAAAATAGACTGAATACCAAGTCAAACATATTACTGAGTCATGGGCTGACGTTGGCTCCAAAAACGGATCTAAAGTTTTACCGTTTCAAATAAATGTTTAATAATTTCGTCCAAAAATATAAGTTCTACACGACAACAAGCCCAAGCCTGGCCTAGCCCGGGTCAGGTCGGTTGAATTGGTTCGACCGATCGGCGCGTGCGTGTATGATGGTCATGCATGCACTCCCTTCTCAATACAAAAGCAGCATTTGGGTGCCCAAAGGGCCCAATTTAGGAGCTAAGAAACTCATATATATATATATATATATATATATATATATATATATATATAAGTATCTTTCAGTAATCCCTATATGTGGGACTCAAGCAATAAATGCACTTATTCCAATATCATTAAAAAAATTTAAACAATTCACAAGCACTATTTCCAACATTCCCCCACTTGAAATTTTTTTAAATCTTTTTTTTTCGATCAGCTTCTAAAAAACATAAGATTGTGCATAAAAAAAGGTGTCTTTCGACTTGAACCATTGCACAGTGGATAAGATTCAATTTTTACTAAAGTGACACGTAGTCTTGAACTCTATTCCTGACATCAAACCACACACAATCTTTCAAGAATGCAATCAAATAAGCCCGTGTATTTATGGCCAAGCATGTCTATCCCAGTTTAGTGAATACTATAAGAATTTTGCCCAAAATTCCATAGAAACGACCACATTTCCACGTCCACATAAGTGAGTCTATCAAGAGTACTCCTAAATGTATGTATTCCACTTTATATAGAGTGTAGATCTCATTAAGAGTTTTTATTAACTAATCCTCTGACCACTTCAGGAATGCATGCTTTAAAATATATAAAAATAGCATTTTCGACTCATATCACTTCACAACTTGTTATTACCTATTGAACCTAGTTCTTAGGATCTCCGGTCATTAGGTCGGGTTACCGTTGTGCGTGACTCAACAATCTGAGGGAAATAGTCATATTCTTTTAAAGGTTCTAAGGACTTCCGCTCTGGCTAGTCCTTTCGTAAAAGGATTGGCCAAATTCTCATCACTACATATATTGTCCATTCTAACTGCTTCTAAAGAGAGTAGCTCTCTAACAGTGTTGTGCTTATGACATATCTATCGTCTCTTACCGTTGTAATAACGGTTCTATACTTTTGCAATAGCCGTGGTACTATCGCAATGGATCAACACAGCTGGTATCGGTTTTCCCTATAAAGAAATCTTAGCTAGTAGATTTCTTAAGTAATCTACTTCTTCACTAGCTATGGCTAGTGCTATAATCTTAGACTCCATAGTGGACTGAACCAAAATAGTCTTTTTCTAAGATTTCCAAGAAACAGCTCCACCAGCAATGCTAAATATATAGCCACTGGTGGCTTTCGAATCATCAGATAAAGTATTCAAGTTTGCATCGGTGTATCCTTCAAGGACAGCTAGAAACTTTTCATAATGTAATCCAAGGTTCATAGTTCGTTTTAGGTACCTCATGACCCTTTCGATAGCATGTTAGTGCTCTATACTAGGTCTACTAGTAAACTACATAATAATCTCACAACATAGACAATATCGGATCCAGTACAATCAGTGGCATACTGAAGGCTGCCAATGATGTCTGCATAATCAGATTGTCTTACAGCTTCACCTCTGTTCTTAAATAGTTTTACACTAGGATCATATGGTGTATGTGACGATCCATATTTCAGAAGGTTTAAATCAACAACAATCCACACATGTCCAACTTAAACAATCCAAAATGTAGATAATCAATGGGGTTACATAAGAAAAAAAAAAAGAAAAAAAGAAGAAAACAAACACAGAATCTCAAGCGGAGAGGATAAATTATAATAATCATATAATAGTTCATGAAGATGCTTACTACACATTGATTATAGTCTATACAACAATTATCAGAGTTATATATATACAAGGATAAATAAATAATGCAGCAGAGTAGCATGATGCAAGGAATAATAATAGTAATATATCAAATCTTCATCTTCATCCTCTAGAGAATAATCATCAGTATACTGGAAAAACTCAGGTCTGACTCGAGCGTAATGAAAAACAAAACACTCGAGTCAGGACTAAAATACTCCTATGTAAGTCAAATCAACATCAAGAAATAGGAGTGCAATGGCTTAAGAGATGTTACGGGATTTTCCATCTCCTAAGGATATGTTAAAGTATTTATATATAATAATATACGTTGCAATAGGTAATGTCTATCAATAAAATAAATATCAAAATAGCGTTAAGGCTTTACATTGATCCACCTTAACATATTTTTATAGGTACAAAACCAAAGTCGTAATGGCTCATATGGGGATAAATATGACAAGGCACGTGAGGCAATGCCCAAGGTAGGATTCTACCAGTTTACCCTTTCTAGCTGGTCGTAACCCATCCGTGGCCGACCGCAACAATCAATCCAAACGAAAAAGGTGCACCCACCATGCAAGAAATCACAATAGTAATATGAGGGATCAATGTTGTTAGAGGTAGTTAACTCTTATTGGCCAGACATAGGCTCCTGTTTTAGTCATTTTAATTATGACACAAGTGTCAAGGCTATCCATCATTATTCTCTTACTTCATTCCAATAAACGTCGATAATTCAACCATTACAGTTTGGATATCATCCACCATGTACACAGTTGTCAAAGTGGTTCCAATATTGATAGATAGTATGCCAATATGAGGCCTCGATCTCTTTAACAACCAATCGTCATTTTACACACTGGTCGGTACTTTTATATTTCGAAAACAATTCGTACTTATATAAAAATATCATATTCACTTCAAAATCAAATCCATTTCGAAATCATCATATTTACTCGAAAAGAATATCCATTTCTAAGTCATCGTATTCGCTTTAAAAAAAATTACATTTAACCTCAAAATGTCAATTTAGTTTGATATATCGATTTCACTTAAAATTTGTTTCGAACAATTTATGTTATAACTTCACTTTAACCCATTTCGTATTTAATCCAAGATTTAAATATAAATATTTCACCCTTCTGACCAATTTGAATTTTTAGATAATGGTTTAAATAGTTATAAAATGATTAAATAGTTAAAATAGTTTGTAGAAAATAGTTTGAGTAATAAAAATGGTTTATGTAGTGAAACAGTTTGAAAAATAAAAATAATTTGAATATTTAAAGAATATAGATTTTAAACCATTTATACTAAAATAATTCATTTGAAAATAGTTCCAAAGTCAAACCGATTCAATTCAAATTTCCTAATTTAAATCAAATTCCAATTTCCATTTTGATTTAATCAGTTCAATTCGGATTTCAAGTCGAATTTTACTTCGATTCCAAATTAATTTCAATTTCAATTCCAAATTAATTTCAATTCCAAATCCAAATTAATTTCAGCTCCAATTCCAAATTAATTTCAACTCCAATTGCAAATTAATTTAAATTTAAATTTCAATTCCAAATATATTAAATTTCATCCAAATTAATTTAAATTCCAATTACAGATATCTCATTCAATGATTTATTTTCAACTCAATCCTCAAATTTAAACCACTTCTATGTATGTCAAATTCGCGTTTGATTTTCAAAATATCAATTCAAAAACACTTAAATCAAATTTATCTTCAATAGCAATTTAAAGTCTGAGACTTCAAATACAATTCAATTTCGAAATATCGATTTATATCACTTTTTACTTAGCAATATTCAAAGTTTGAATAATAGTCGAATATTTTAAAACAAATCAATTTCTAAAATTCAAATCATATTTCGATTATGACTTCAAAATCTTAACTTCGATTTATTTAAAACATTCATGTTATCAACCTTAAATTTCAAAACTTCGAGATCATGCTCAAAAATAGTTCGATTTCCATAAATTTGATTTTTCATTTGTTAATCAAATCATTTAAATAATTTCAAAACAAAAATTTTAAAAATCATTTAATTTAACCAATTCGGTGCGCATATATAATTCTCTATCCAATGGCCAAGTGATTAGTTAGTTCAATTTAATTCCTAGGATAGATATATATCATTTCAATCCAAAATAAATGCCATAGGTATGTATCATTTCAACCTATTTCATATTTTATTTGAAACAATTCAATTTACAGTTTTATATACTATAAATAATATACAGGATGATAATATGATATATCAAAATGAATAAACATCCAAAATATCCACTAATAGCATCCATAGCAACCAATCATCCAAATAATCAATAAAATTCAAAACAATTTCATAATTATCAATATCGGGTATTTTATGGGCAATTAAATTCTATATTAATTTAACCGACAATTCACATTCTATTAATTAATTCAGATGTCAATTTAAATGTTAATTCAATTTATCAAACAACGATTAATAAACTCAATTTACTTCACGATATTAATTTTTACTAACATAAAAATACATTAGTCAAATGTAAGTGTATAATAAAATCGCTATTTGTTTAAATCAGAAAATTTTCTAGATTCAAATAGATATGAATCCAACTCCATAACGTAGATTACGTCGGTACGATTCTAATGCAATTTGTTTCGCTCGAAATTGACCTCGTATGAGCACAATACGAATTAATAATTATATAAAGATTGATTGAATTAAATTTCTTTTAAGTAATTTAGTAATTAACATAATTACCTCAGAAAATACGATTCATCTTATTCACTCCCATCGGCATCATGAATGCTGCATTTGCAGTTACAGCTAGTGCTTGTCTCCACAGTTATAGCTAGTGCTTGCCCTGCACAATGAACCTTTCACTGTCGGGTTTCTTGATCAGTCGTGAACCACTCAGTCCCATCGACATTATGAATACCGCCGCCATTCCTGCTCTCGAAGTTCATCCACGCACCTCTATCGCCATTGCTTGTGTACCTAAGCGCCGTTGCTACCGCATCCTCCACTTGCCATAGCATGGCTACGGCCCCATGCACGATCGCGCCTCCATCCCTGGTCGACGCAATTCGCTGTCGCTTGTTTTTTATATATATTTTGATCGATGCTTTCTTTTGGATCTGAGCGGTTGGAAATAAAGAGGGGATACGAGTTGGGATACACGGGCTGAAGTGGAAGCTGGTTTGAACGAGTGTTGAGATATTTCATTTACTTATTTATTTTTTATGATTCATTTCTTTACTTTTTTGAATTTGCGATTTGAATCTAAGAATTTGAGAAAGGAAAGTGTAACAACACTGGTTGGAGATTACCGCTAATATTAAATTATAATGATAGTTATAATTTAATATTGGATTTATTGATTTAATTGGAAGTAAATTTTGAAGTATATTGTTTAGTTGATATAAACAATATTGTTGGATAAAATCTTGGGTAAATGAAATTGATTGTGTTTTATCGTGAGAACATGAGATTTATTTCAATTTAAAATGGTTGAAATAAATTCTAAAATGAAGAAGAAATATTTTTATTATGAATAAAAATTATAAATTTGTGTGGAAATAAAGTTATTACTTTATTTCATGAATTTTTGAGTAGAGTTGTGCAACTACATTCAATTAACATGTAAAATTTGGTGATATTGAATTTATTGCCAAAATTGCTTTTTCTTTGTTAATAATACAAAGGAAAATGGTTATTAATTAACTAATTACAATAAATATTTTTAGTAATGATGTTTTTATGTTTTAGGGATGTTAAAATAATTATTTACACTTTTTTGGATGGAAAATGTATTTTATGTAACTAAAATATGTCAAATCTGCATTATTTCTTTAAATAGTGTAAATTTGTTAAAAATAAGAGTTTATTGATAAAATAACATTTAAAATTGTTGAAATATGATGATTTTATCATCTTAATAAATTCTAGACGTTGCAACGATCGCAACGCAATTTATTTCGTTTAAAAAGGATGAAAATTGAGTAAGATATGAAGAAGAAAAAAACACTTCATTATTTAGGCTAAGTAATTAATTTTGGGCTAATGGGTTGAATCCAAACCCAAACCCAGTTGAGAAGAGGCCTCTGGAGAAAAGAGAAGTACGTACAGGCACTTCTCTTCCTTCTCCTCTTCTCAATACAGAAAGAAAAAATTTCAGTAACTCAATAATGGCCTACATGCTAAAAAAAAAATTTAATCTCCTAATTAAATCCGCAAAATTTGGAGTTTCTCTTGCTAGAAACATTATCTAAGGTAATCTCCTACCTTATTAATCCCTAATTCATGAAAAATCTCAGGTGTTGTTACTGTAAGTTTTGTTTTGATGATTTTTTCTTCTTGCATGTTCTTGTTTCAGCTCCCACAGGTCCTCCTAGCTCCAATCCTCGCTGAAAGTCTCCATTTTGCAATCAAAATCATCATCTTTTTGCCTCTAACTGTAAGTTAAAAGCTTATGCAAACTGAATTGATTATCTATCAAAAATAAAAATAAAATTTGAGGCTATAATGTTGTTTTATGCATAAAATTTTGCTCTTAGTGTATGTTGTCTTGCTGAAAATGGTGCACTTTGTTGCCCATATCTTGTTCATCCGGCATCGGATTGCGGTCAAATTTTTTTTAGTTTGTAATGCATTTGTTAAAGTTCATTGCTGCAAATTTTCATTGAGTTTTGCGTCCTTTTGGACCTTCTTTTTTGCTATCAAATGCGAAAATCCGAGAGGAAATATGCACAGAAAATTCCATTTGCTGAATAGTATTTTTGACATAACTTTTGCGTTTCTAATCGGAATTTCAAAATCTTGAATGTTCTGAAATCCTTGTGAAATATGCCACAACTTTAGTGTTTCATTTTTGAATGATTTTGAAGCCTACCTAGTGAAAAGTTGACTTTTTCTTTACTGTTCTGTGTTAATAAGCAGTGCACATGATTTTTTTTTTCTATGTAGTATTTCGATCATAACTTTCAGATCATTTATCGGAATCTTGAAATTCAAGATGTTCTGAAATCCAAAGGAAATACGCTACAACTTTTATGTTTTAGCTTTTGAATGATCTGAAAGTCTTCATAGTGAAAATAGACGTTTTTGTCGCTAGCCTGATTTAATAGTCAGTGCGCAAATTTTCTTTTGTAGTAGTATTTCGCTCGTAACTTATTAGTTAATGACCGGAATATCAAAAGTTTTGAAGTTTTGAAAACCTTATACTGTAGACTACAAATTTTGTGTTTTATGATTCGTGGAATTTCGAAGTTTGCATGGTGGAAAATTGATGTTTTATTGTTGGCCTGTCATGGAAAGCCCCAAATTTTGATATAATTGTCCGATTTTGATGATTTCATTTGCATTCTTTTGCAAGAATTTTATTATGAATTTATTTATTAATCCTTTTCTACAAAATTATTTTATGT